>OX387188.1:1493537-2240306 GCA_947561395.2 Buxus sempervirens
AATTATATACTACTTACCCTTTGCGTTGGCCTCTCGGCATCGAGCGGTTGCTTACTCTTTCTGGCCCTCTTCTTTTTCTCCCCGGTGATGGTTGTAAAAGGACTCCTTTTTGCCTTGCCGGGCATCTTCATTCGTTTCAATCTTGGAGCCTCAACGGGTTGAAATGGAACGATTGAACCTTCATATTCTCCCGCTGTTGGATCCGGGATACATTCCGCCCTAGGTTCAATATCTTCCATCGGCGACACCGGGCAAGGGCCCTCCGGTGCAGAAGCAACGTTCACTGGAACCTCAAATGGTTCACGTGGACATTCAGGGGTAGGGTAGCTTCGGTAGTCACGAGCATATCCAACAAGCTCGAGAACCATCTCTCTTAGTTCAGCTTGCCCTACTTCAAGATTGCTTATCATCAACTTCAATCTCTCCACCTAAACAAATCAAGCCACAAACATTTGCATTTCTATAAGATCTGGAACTTATAATGAATAATGACAAAAACCGATTTCCATTACCTCCTTCTCCAAAGCCTTCAATCTCGGGGATTTGGCTACCTCACGCTGAAGGGCAGCAACTACCTTTGTTAGCTTCTTTATCGCTGCCCTCAGTTTATCCTGCTAAAACACACAATCAAGTAAAATTTATGTCCATGTACGTATAATGAATATTGATATTGAGTACCCCCTATTCGAAAATATAAATACAATACAATATAATATACCTTCTTCCTCCCCTTGGATTTATCGGACTTCGGAACATTTTCATATTCAATATGTTCCGGAATATTCATGTCCTTTTCCTTTCCTTCTTTCTCCCTTTCCAACACATCCTCATCATTCCACACGGTGATGAGAGGAGCTGTTGCATCCAACTCTATCGCGCTCCCATCCATGCGCAAGCATTCATAATAGAACATCTGCGATTGATTAAACATTTCTTCCATTACAATTTAAGCATACCAAATATATGAAATGTGTGTATAACAATAATTTACCTTTAGAAAAACCAAACAACCACCGACATATATTTGGTGCTTCTCCTTGTATCGGCGGATTGCAGCAACGAGCCAATCAAGAACCAACTTCGACCAGTTGAGGGTACGGAGTCCCTCCATATCCATTATGAGATTTAAGAACTTTGTGCTGGCCTTCGGCTTAGCTTGAGGGCATAAAAATGAGCCCAATGCAAGCAATACAAAAAGCCTCAAAAAATCTTCATCTGCCGTCTCCTTCTCTTGCAGTCTTCTCTCCAGCTCTCCTAAAGGTATCTTACCCTTATCATCACAATACATTTTCTTTAATTCTGTGAGGTCATTTTCCACCTCATCGATTTCTATGCTCTCCCCTGCAGAGGTCACCCCCAATATCCACTAAACATCAGGACGTGATATCTCAAACGTCCTTCCACTTACTTCAAGGCAACATTTTTCGGGATCAAATGAAGCCAATAAGGACACAATGTTGCCCTTATAACAGTGTTTAATCGTCATATCCAGAAGGCTTCCCAGCCCAATTTCTCTAACAGCTAGCTTCTGGGACTCGTTCAACCTTTTGATAATTTTTAGCAGTCGTTGAGGACTACATCTATTGCGAACTCCTTCCCCGCTTGGTGCCATTTATCTACAAATAAATACACAAATTGATAAAAAAAAACTTTGCAATGTGACTATTTACATGTGCCATCTATAAAATCAAAATGTAAATTGAAATACGCCTTATGTACCCCACAAATATGCATTTTGTACCCCACAAATAAGAATTGGGTACCCACAAATAGGCCCCCTAAATTGGTTTACCTACACCTACAAATTGGCTTACCAAAACCCAATTAAGCCTTTGGTACCCCCAACAAAATAAGGCTTTCGTACCCCACAAATAAGCCTTGGGTATCCCCAAATATCCTCCCCCCCCACCCCCACCCAAAATGTTCTAGGTACACCCCAAAAATGCCTTGGTACAAACAAGTGAGCCTTAGGTACCAGCCCCCTAAGCCTTGGGTAACCCACCAATTATGAATTAATTGGGGAGGGGAGAGGAATCTAAGCCTTACTTCCCAAGATTTTCATCACGATTAAGTACAGGATTAATCATGACCTGGCGATTAGGTGCGACGATTAATCAGACGATGAATTGCGGATTTGCGATTAACTGTAAGCACTGAAACATTGTCTCTGTTTAGTAGCGATTAGGTCTCAGGACAAATCGCCGAATCACGATTTCAGGAAGTACCTTAGACCTATATTGGGGATACCTTGGGCTTATATTGTGGGTACTGTAGGTTTAGGGGGTACCTTAGGCTAATTTTCGTGAGTGGGTTTGGCTTACCATGGGGTACCTTAGGTTTATATGGGAGCTACCTTAGGCTTATATGCGGTACCTTGGGCTTAGAGTGGGGTACCTTAATCTGATTTGTGGAGCGTACTTATGGGTTATTTGACTGGGGGTACCTACGCTTTATTTGGGGGTGCCTGTGCATTAAATGGGGATGTAGCTAATGCTTATTTGGAGGGTACCATAGGTTTATTTGTTGACTACGAAAATGTTTTTTGGGGAGCTCTTCGAGCGTACCTAAAGCTTAACTCGGCAGGTACCCATCGTTATTTGGAGCAGTACCTTTGGCTTATTTCGCCTGGTACCCATGGCTCCTTATGTATACATTTGGTCATTGACTCATTATATTATAAAATTAAATAAGGACTTACAGTCGTCTTTCAATGAGGCTGGTGGCTGTCGTGGTGGTCCCTCACTTACGAAGTTCTTGTGATGGTGGTGGTCCCTTTCTTTCGTCAAGTGGGCGCGCGCGTTTGTAAGAAAGGGAAACCTCTGTGAAGCAAATGTAGTATGATCCTGTCCCTTTCGTATGCGATGAGGATGACGAAGACGAAGAAGGTCCAGAAATGGCCCAATGTCGGGTAAAGTGCGGACGTGGAGAGGATCCTAAAATAAATAATATGTTTCGCACGTTGCGGACGTGGAGAGGATCCAAAATTAAATACTATGTTTCGCACGTTTTCATCGAGACGAGGAGATTGCCGAGGAGAGAGCCGAGGAGAATTTTAATAGTTTTTAAAGCGTTTCGTTCAAAATTACTATTATAACCTTCGCTTATTCTGGTCCGTTGGATGCGCTTCACAGAGGATGTTTTTGCTTCACAGACGATGCGCTTCACAGAGGATCCGCACGCCATGCTTTCTTAAATTTTACCATACCTCCAGCAACGACACCTCATACTTTGCTACAGACAAGTAAAACCGAATTGCACTATTTTTTTTTAAAACAAAATCAAATTGATTTGGTGTGTGGCCCTCCACCAAACCAATGCACCTTCAACCTATCAGCATTCAATGATTAACTAAAATCTTCTTAACTTAATTATGTATTCTCTAGCCGTTCGATCTCCTCCAAAATTTTAGATCTGGCCAATCCCAGCATCCTCTGCTCAAATCAAAAGCTTGATTATTCATTTATTCCAATAATAACCCTATATTAAAGAATTTAGAGAAATAGGGCATTACATTTTGTAACGTCCCGAACCCATACCCAGCAAGATATTGTAGGCTCTGGGCCCAATGGGCCCTTACGGATTTGCTCTCAAGGGAAAACACGAGAAAACTTCCGAGTGGTCACCCATCCTAGCACTGCTCTCACCCGAGCACGCTTAACTTCAGGGTTCCAAGGGGATTTAGTCCCGTGTTATGCCTTAAAAGGCCTCTTGCTTAGTAGGGGATCTCAAGACTACTTATAGCATCCCTGAGCGTTGTGGGATCCCAACCATATGCACATCCTCACTTGGTAGCTCGCCCAGTGAGATTACCCATTCACCCGTCCACTCAGACAGCCAGGATGTCACATACTCCCCTCCATGGGACAACGCGTCCTCGCGTTGGGCCAAACCCTCACACTTTACAGTCGAGGCAGGTTCTAATACCATTTGTAACGTCCCGGACCCATACCCAGCAAGATATTGTCCGCTCTGGGCCCAATGGCCCTCACAGATTTTGTTCTCAAGGGAAAACATGAGAAAACTTCCCAGTGGTCACCCAGCCTAGCACTGCTCTCACCCTAGCACGCTTAACTTCAGGGTTCCAAGGGGATTTAGTCTCGTGTTATGCCTTAAAAGGCCTCTTGCTTAGTAGGGCATCTCAAGACTACTTATAGCATCCTCGAGCGTTGTGAGATCCCTACCATATGCACATCCTCGCCTGGTAGCTCACCCAGTGAGATTACCCATTCACCTGCCCACTCAGACAGCCAGGATATCACATACTCCCCTCCATGGGACAACGCATCCTCGCGTTGGGCCAATCACACTTTACGGTTGGGGCAGGCTCTGATACCATTTGTAATGTCCCGGACCCATACCCAGCAAGATATTGTCCGCTCTGGGCCCAATGGGCCCTCACAGATTTGTTCTCAAGGGAAAACACGAGAAAACTTCCCAGTGGTCACCCATCCTAGCACTGCTCTCACCCTAGCACGCTTAACTTCAAGGTTCCAAGGGGATTTAGTCCTGTGTTATGCCTTAAAAAGCCTCTTGCTTAGTAGGGGATCTCAAGACTACTTATAGCATCCCCGAGCATTGTGGGATCCCAACCATATGCACATCCTCGCCTGGTAGCTCACCTAGTGAGATTACCCATTCACCCGCCCACTCAGACAGCCAGGATGTCACAGGTACCATCCTCGAGATGACGGAATGCCTATGACACAAAATTCAAACCCCTCAAGAAGACATTTCACTTACTAGCTATTCTATGGATCCATGCAATTGCTAAACCCACTCAACGATGGAAAAACCAAACCAAGGATTTGACATATTTCCCAATAACACCCGCACATGCGGAAACACAACCATTTCAATGATAACAAATCCGCATCTACAAAAATAAACAACTAGTCATCTGCCTTGTCACAACCATGACCCAAAAATCCACACAAGTGGCACCAATTCATATGTCCAAACTCCAGGTTTCAATGGGCAACTATGTCCTGGATGTGTATCGAATCCATTGATGCACAAAACACACTCAGATAACTTAAATACAGGTGTAGGAATTCTTAAAATCAAGTTTTGTTAAAGAGAGAATTGTTTGGAACAATGGTTCTAAGTTTAAAAGCCTCTTTAGCAAAACATATCCAAAATCTTTATAAAAATTAATTTTAAACATTTGCCAATGCAAACTATCTCCAAATACTCTAAAATTAATGGTAGATAGGTTTAAATTGGATAAAAACAATTTCGTGGTGAAAAACTAGGCTGGTTGGATGATTTCCAAAAATCTGATAGAAGGGCGCTCGAGCGACAAAGGGGCGCTCGAACGGGCTATATAAAACAGGTTGTTTCTGTAAAACCCCAAATTTCTACATGATTATTGGTTATGAGAATTAACAAGTCTGTATGGGTGAAATTTTTAGAGATCTTTACAACAGGGGTATATTGGGAATTCGAGACAGTAGGCGTGGAAGCAAGATAAACTAAGGTTAGTAAGGTGCTGATTATAACTTGAATTATTTTCTGTTGAATGCAGTCGTTTACAAATAAAAATGTTTATGTATATGTGGGCGATTAGGTGAAGAATAGATTCCTTAGATCAAACGGCTGGGAAAGCCTGCACATGTAGGGAGATGCCTGAGCGAGCATGCAGCGAGACCATAAGTTGGTAGGGCGAGTATAAATACTTAGCGTATTTCGGAGTGTAGGTATTTTTGGCACACTTTGAACTCGAAGGAATTGGCAGCTGGATTTCTAGGGCTTTGGGAAGAAGAGCAGACGCGTAGTGTTCTTGTCGATCAGCAGTGAGTGTTCAGAAAACCCTCTTACAATCAGGAGAGAATCTCGGTGGAGATCGATAGTTGAACTTGCGGTTATAGGAGTTGCAGTTGCAGGGTTTTGAGCTTATAACAGGTGAGTAGCATCGTTTTAATCTGTGTTTTGGGTTTTGACTTCTGAGATTAGCCGAACTGCATGTTTGTGAAGAATGTTAGTTTCGAACTTGAATTATTCGAAGAGTTTTGAGGCATGATATGAAACGTGTGTAGATTAATTTCGATTCGGGTTGAATCATCTATTGAGGGTAGTAGGAGCTTAGAAAAATCGTTGTGGAGGCTGGAATGTAGGCCAGTCATGGCTAGATGGTATTAGCAGTGGGTTAAAAATTTACCGAGAAGAACAGGGGGTGTCCGCTGGGCTGCCACTAACCTTTTCTCCTCAGCGGTAGCTTGGCGCATTTATATTTTTGGGTCCACCGACCTGGCACCAAGGGGCCTGAGGTCAGCGCACCCACTAAAATTTCCAGTAAAGTGCGGCTGACCAATCCGAACCTATTTTTGATACTTTGAGGCTTAAACCTCTTAGCCAAACACTAGATTAGGATGTTAGAAATATTTCAATCTGCTCCAAACATTCAGAGATCCGTGGGTCAATTGTTAGTAGTTTTTATGAGTTTCCAGAAGTTGTATTTGGAGGACTGTCTGTAGTAAAACTTCTATACTTGATACCCTTATGTGTAATTTAGTTTTATCTACGTTTTACCATTGTTTTTCTAATTTGTGGATTTGCTTAACCTGAGTTTATAAGGTTTCAAAGTGCTGAACAGTATATGTAAATTATCTTTGTGTGAGTAAAAGGATTTTACTGCCGACGGGATTGGTTTGTTTTTTTTGGGTTGGAATACCGACTGAAGTTGCATGAGTTGTTGTTCTGGTCTGGAGTGACTTGTGATGAGTTTGTATTGGGTTATACATGATGATGATAATAGTTGATTTAATGTGTTGTCAATGGTGAGTTTATGAAATTGCTTTATTGTTTTGGTTTAGCTTTACCTGGATCCATGTCTAAGCTTAGTAATGTGATGGTATTGTTTGTTGGTGTAATTGCATGGCATTGTGTGTTGCCACGACCGTGTAGAGCAGCTAGAAACCCTAAGTAGGCCTGCTTGTCAATGCCGATACCTGGAGTAGACCGGCATTGGATGACAAAACTGTAATGCCCTAGATTCAGGTTACGTATCGGAACCGTAACTCGTACCCGAGGTGTTAGATAAATACAACTGCAGGATCTATATCAGAGTGTAAAAGACATGAAATTGCATTTTATTAACATCAACAACAATATCAAAGTTCGCCATTAATACCCAATCACCAATCTACAATTAAAGAAGGAATTACAATTCAAAGTTTATTCACTATATCAAATGAAATCAACAACTAAAGATATCTCTCAAATGTCACTCAACAAAATAATCCTCTCCCCTATACTCGGGGTAATCCGCGACTAGCTCAACCCCACAGATATCGTCCTCACCAGGATCTGAAAACAAAACAAAACAAAACGCAATGAGATACGAATATCCCATCAAGTAGCATATGCATGCATAAACATTTAATAACAGTTTTAAACATGCTTCCGAATTAAACATGCTTAAATAATGATAACTCACCTTATCGATTAAACCGAATAATCCGAAACCACATATATACTGATAAAAGGAAAATATTACAATCACTGTATAACCGAAATCTAAAATGTGCAATCATTAGAAGTACGTCCACGGTGGACTCATGAAATAAACTTCCTTTAACTAGTGTAAAACCAAGCTCACTAGCCACCTCCCAACTTATGTGCGAAGCCGAGCTACACGATCATCGACTTATTGCGGAAGAACACATTCAGATACAGTAATAAGTTGGCATGTACTATCCTTACATAGCTGTGCGCGCATGGGAAACGCGGCACGGGAAAATTCGGAGTCGCCACCGCCTGATGGGGTGCAGGCGGACACCTGGGTGCCTAATCTTGTCTACTAGGGCTTTTTGGTCTGCGGCTTTGAGATTCTAAGTAGGGTTTCGGTTGCGGTCCGGGGAAGTCCGTAGACACCCCGGTCCACCCCGTCGGGTGACGGGTCCCTTAGGTTTATCCTGGTTAGAGTCAGCTTATTTTGGTCTCACCCGATTCCTAATCCGATATGCAATTTGATTAAGCCTGGCGGGACCACCTGAGTGGTGTGGGTCCCTTTAATTGCTTTTATCTTGATTAATTAGGTGATCTGGGTCTGGTTGGGTGGGCCCTGTTGGAAGGCCCACGGTGTCCTTGGTGGGCTTAGTCAAGCCCGTGTGCCCTTGTGGGCCTCGGCCTATCCTAGGAGGCCCTTTGGGCTTTGGTTGGTGCATTGATTTTACTTTAAGTTCAGATTTGAAGATTAAGTGTTTTTCATGTACAAGTGGGCCTGGACTGGTTTGTGGGCCCACATGGTGGCCAAGTAATTTTTATTGGATTTATCTTTTTAATCTGCCAAAGTGAGTTGGACATTGGGCTTGGGGCCCGTAGTCCAAATCTGGGCTTGTAAGCCCAAGTTACCAGAAATTAGGGTTTGCACCCTTCCTTGGTTCGGTTGGTGGGCTTTGGTGGGCCCAGTAAGCCCTTGCCCTGGGTCTCGGCCAAACCGCGCATTTCATACATCAATTTCACAAGTCTGGTTCGGGCGGACCGCCTTAGGTTTGGCCCGCCCGGTTTAATCGGTTAATTTTGCTTATCTTGATTAAGTTGCATGCATACATGTTTATTGGGCCGGGTGGGCCCGTTGGAAGGCCCACTGGAAATCAAGTTGGACCGGGGGTCCAAGTCCCATATTGGGTTTCCGGGTGACCCGGAAACCCTATTGGTTTATCCGGTTCTGTTCGGAAATGGCATTCACATCTAGCAATAAACACAAAAAAACACAAGATTGACACTCTGTCAGGGGTATGCGCTCACTTCCTGAAGTGAGCGCTAGTAGGCGCTAAGAACCAGGCAACATTTGGACCTGGCGCTCACTCGATACTAAGTGAGCGCGAGCTGGGCGGGAAGTGGGCGCGAGATGGGCGCCAGCTGGGCGCGAGATGGGCGCCAGAATTACGCATGGTTTTAAGTGGGCGCGAGCTGGGTGCGAGCTGAGCGCCAAGTGGGCACCAGCTCGGCGGGTAGTGAGATAAAAGGGTCGCCTACTTCCTAAATGAGCGCAAGTGAGCGCCAAGTGGGCGGCGACTCACTGCGATTTTCAACTCTCTGTTATTTTGAGATCTCCATCTCTGGCCGATTTTTTTCGATCTGTAATTGTTCCACTGGTCTCCTAATATGCCCAGAACACCTCCCAACTAGTTTTGGATTTAATCTAAACACATTTTATTTCAAGTTTTGAAAACCCATAAAACTCACAATACAACCATGCATTCAAAATACTTTACGAATAATATGCCCAGAACACTTCCCCGGGCTTCGACCACTCCCCAGAAGGCACTTAAACTTGTATTGAAATTAATCTAAACATGCTTCATGCTTCATCCCACAACCCAAAATCTCTTAAAAGAAAAAAAACAAACCTGATAAAAAACAAACAGGTACAGATGCATTAACAGCTTAAAAAGGGGGGGGGGGGGGGGGGGGGGGGATGGGAGCATGCTCAAGGGTGCACAAGCAGCAAATAGCATGTTAGCAAGTCCAGCAATGTAAAAAAAAAAAAACAACATGCAGACATTACATGCACTTTCCTCCCCTGACGGGACCTCCGAGCAGGCACACTAACATCCGAAGAAGGGAGAGAGGAGGGGGGGTTTACAGGGATACATCAGATGAGTTAAATGAGGAGCTGGTTCTTTACAGGAGTGCCGGGTACCTCATGAGCACTCGGAGGAGCAACAAAACCCTTGTCTTCTTCACGGGGTCGTGCATGAGGTCTCCCTTACCCTGGAGACCTCCATGTCACCCAAAATGGGGGAGCAACAGAATGCGTAGCAAGGGAAGGAGACACAACAGTTGCGATGACATGCATACGACTCCCATTTTTATATATGTAAACAAGTGCGAAACATTATCTGGAGTTCCTACGTTCTGGTGCAAAGCGGCGGCTTCTCCTTAAGGTGGCACGAGCGCTGGAACTCTCCTTTCTTGCACCTCCAATAGCAACCGGCCTTCGTTTGGTTGTGCGAGGACGAGGAAGAAGCAAGGATGGGGGGGGGGGGGGGGGGTTGGATCAAGGTGGGGAGCTTGGGGAGGCCGAAGCCACTGAGACAGGTAGGGTTCAGGTGGGGAAGGGGCTTGGGCACGGCACCTGGAGCTAACCAAAATTCCCAAACCCAAAAAAAAAACTTCTAACAAAAATTTTTTCCAACCCTTTGCGCGAGATTTCGCGCGATTTATATAGACCAAGGAAAAAAAAAAAAAGAGGACCCGCCCACTTAAAAAAAAAAAAAAAGGGCCGCTCACTTAAAAAAGGGTATCCGCTCAGCTTGAGCTGAGCGCATACCCTGCTGCCACGTCCATGCGAGCGGCATAATGATGAGAAATCATTTAATGCCGCCGCTCGCCGGTCGAAAAATCTTAAAAAATTCAGATTTAGTCCCTGACAATTTTTGGTAAAATCCGATATTCTCGGATTTTTACAGATTTAGTCCCTGGGATATTTCGAATGTTCGGATATTTACGGATTTGATCCCCGAGATATTTTCCTGCGCAACTCGCCACGTGTGCAGCTTTTTGCCACGTGCGCAGATTGCCGGTTTTGCTGCTCAGAAACTTCATCAGCTCATATTTTCTTCATCTGGACTCCGATCTGGGCAAAATTAGTTTCATTAGAATCGTATAGGAGCCCTCCATCCCATGACCTAGGGGTAGGCCTCTGCATCGGATTTTAGCAGAAAGTCAACTTTTGGCTCTGCTCAAGTTTGACCGCCCGCAGAACCTTCATCCGGACCCCGATTCCTGCAAACTCAGTTGCGTTGGAACCGCGTCGAGATTCTCTATCCAATGACCTAGGGGTAGGCCTCTGGATCGGACTTTAGCAGAAAGTCAACTTTTGGCTCTGCTCAAGTTTGACCACCCGCAGAACCTTCATCCGGACCCCGATTCCTGCAAACTCAGTTGCGTTGGAACCGTGTCGAGATTCCCTATCCAATGACATAAAGCGAGGTGGCCAATTTTCACTTGATCAAAAAGTCAACTTTTCACCCCTTAGGGTTTGACTTTCTGTCTAGGCTTTGCATTTTTGTTTTTTTCTGGGAGCGCAAAAATGAGGTGCCTACAATAGCCACAGCCAACCAGATACAGAGAAGGCCTCATCGAGCTACACGATGGAAACGCGGTGAGCGAACAAGGTATTACAGCTAGCAAAGATCAATCTATTCCACTACCTAGCTCTTAACTTGACAAATGTGGATCTAGACCGAGCTATGCCATCTCGACTCAAAACCAATAATCAAAATAACCAAACAAATTTAATAGTGCCAATCAATCATCATCACCCTCCAAGATACATGGAGTAAACAAATCTTCTCTCCAAGGTACATGGAGAGGTTCCAAATTCATTCCGAGATACACGGAAGTAAAGTAACATCTTCTCATTAGAAGCGATAAAACTATCCTTCAAATAGATGGAGAATTTCCAATAAACAAATTTATTCCCAAACCAAATGGTTTTGAAGTCCTTTGTCTGAAATCTTGCATAATGTACCTTTTTGTCAAAAGTTTCCAAAACCGACAAATCTCGGTTAAACCGATAAAAATTAGTGTTTAAATCTGAATTTAACTTCACCCTTGTAATCAGAACTTTTATAAATTTTCTTTTACCTCAACAGAAATTTACATGCCGAGCTTATACTCATGCTACTCTTATTTAGCCTAAAATCTTCAATGCCTTTCTTAATGTTTCTTATTTTATCTAAACACCCCATTGACTTCATCTACTAAATTAAATCATGATATTATATGATACACGCCCAAAATAGCAGCTCCTACTTGTATTTTATACTCCAACCAACTTTCTTCGCACAAGTTCTCAATGCCCATCTTTAACCCTTCCATTTATGTTTAAATTCCTTATTTACTTACTTTTTTCAGCATCCTAAGGTTCATCCAAAACCCATTTATTTATCTATAACTAGTTCATTACTTACTCTCTCAAATTTAGTGAGCCATGCACAAGGTGCATAAGCTGGAGAAATGTTCAGCACCTAAAAGTTACTCAAAACTTCCACTAAACTGTTTGCTGATTTTTCACACCATAATATACTCAGCTCCAGCACATAACATTAACCTCAAATACCTAATTTACACCT
This sequence comes from Buxus sempervirens, assembly GCA_947561395.2. Taxonomy (NCBI): domain Eukaryota; kingdom Viridiplantae; phylum Streptophyta; class Magnoliopsida; order Buxales; family Buxaceae; genus Buxus; species Buxus sempervirens. The sequence goes on from OX387188.1 coordinate 1,505,621, forward strand.
ACTTGAGCTCCTAACCTACTTTCCTAATTCCCCCGTAATATAGTTACTACCAATTCTGTTTTAAAAGAGCTAAAAGGGTGCTGGCGCCAACCACTATGAAGGTGGCAGCACCAGTACAAGGTATAAGTTTCACTTAAAATTGTCTTTCTAACAACTTCTACCACAAATCAAACATTGACCAATTATATTATCAATAACTATGGTTTAAACTAAATAATCTAACAACCTGGACTGCCGAACCTTTGCTGTTGGCTTACTCAACAGCCGCTAGTAATTGTGAGTAATATCAACTCAGATTTGTTTTAAACAATGATAAACCTGACATGGAGCTAAGCGCCCACTTCTGATTTTTCTCTATTAACTGAACTTCAAATTTGATCTCATTTCTAGAGTATCCCCTTCCATTAAAAGTCCAGCATTTACCATTTAATAAAAGTCCTAAGAGATCCCCAAAGTAACATTTAACAACAATATACATGAGCTGAAATTAAGCTGACTAACAACATCTAAAATATTGGATATGGACTGAGCACCACATGGCCATGCTCAGCAGACCTGAGCACCAGAAAATTATTTCAATACTATTCAATGCAACATTCAAAAGTTCTTTTAAAACTGATCTAAAGCTTCACTCACAACTACTTCCAGAATTTTCCTAACTCTTCACTTCATATATTTAACCAACTTTGGGTTTAATTAAGTCATTCAGACCATAACACAAACAGCAGCCCCTCGTAGCCATTCGTTTAAAACTTCTGCCATATCAATAAGAACCTATCCCCAATGGATCTAATCCATTCATTCCCCTGTCCTACATTCCAAATACAATTCAATTCACCTAATAAATCAGCAACCTTACCTTTAATTCCAGTTTGAACCAAAATTCAGAAAACTATTCATGCCAGGCGTCCATGACTAACTAGAAACAGGGAAGACTAATTACTTATTCTAACTCAGTACCACAATTCAATTTAAAACATCTAAACCACAACAATTGATGCTACTTATAAGTTGACGTCCATGCCACTACCAAACAGAAATCCAGGTTCAATTTATTTATCAATTTCATGCTTTTCATATCTATGTACCAATGACCAACAAACTCAAGGTGCAGCAGAAACCTTGTTCAATGCTATACCAACATTTCAAAACCAATCATCCAATTAAGAAAATCTAATGGTACTACTCACATATGAATAACAATAGGTTTCAATTAGACACGAATTTGAATTTACTTGAATTACAGAAACATATTATCATACATTAGCAGTCCAAGCATAAACTCAAATCCATTTTCTCCAGCAAAACTCATAGACAACTTATATATGTAATCAAATCACATTTTCTTCATCTTAACACCTCCAACAGTTTAGAAATCATCTAACCACCCGACCATCATGCTGTAGATTTGAATGTAAACAAAAACTAACTACTAACCAGATTTGAAACGCCCAAATCAGTATACATAGAACTCAGTCGTTCTCAGGTTTTAAAACTAAAACAATTTCTCGATTTAAAATAGCTAAACTGAAATTTGATTGTTGCTACTTACTGTTTAACGCAATTCCACAAATTTGAACCTCTCAATTGGCACGCACAACTCCCAAATTCAAAATCAATTTAGCCGCCCTCTTCTTCTGTCCTTTGAACTTCAATCCAAACAAAGAAATCAGATCTGAGATCTGCTCCAATTGCAAGTTGCCGGCCTAACTCAGGTGCTGTTGGAATTTCTCTTCTCTCCTCTTGGACAGCAATCAAACAATCACAGCAAATTCTTCTTAAGCAGTTCTAAATCTCCAGATCTGGCCCTACACCCTAGTTCCTTCTCCTCTTTTCTGAGAGCTCCCAATTCAGATCGATCAATGCAAAACCATCGACTAAATTTTTCACTTAACTTATATAGTTGTCGCCTAGCAGCAATTTTATTCATGCTCACATGAGTGCCACTCCACCACATCTCTCCTACATCAGCAACTTGTTTTATTTTTACACATTAAATTTCCACATCAGCAACCAACTTAAATCTCATAATAACACTACAAAAATTTTTCCTTACCTTAATAAATAAAAGTTCTCCAAGATGATTCACCCGGGTCTTAATTTAAGCCCATATGGTCTCCTTTTCTGCAAAATCCACCAATTAGTTTTTTATTTAAGATACTAAACTAATAATTTTTATTTTCATAAAAATTAGGGATTTTACAGAAACCCTGAGTAGACCGTCATTTCAAAGTGTCTGAAACCCTGAGTGGCCGGAACTGTGTACATTGAGGTGTGGATGTCTCCTTGGCATGTTAATTACCAATTTAAGCAATATGCATGACATTGACCTTTCATTGATTTATCGGTACTATGGTTAGTCTTTTGGGGGAACTATTATTGGGATTCTAGATTTCCACTTCGGATTTATCTCTATTGACTTATTTGTGTTCATTATTTATCGAGGCATATTTATAACTGCTGATAACTAATTTTTTGCATGCATATGCTACTCGCTGAGATATTCGTATCTCATCCCGTTTGTTTTTGTTTTGTTTCAAGATACTCGTGGTGAGACGCCTACTGGAGTAGATCCGACTGACACTTATAGGGAGGAAGACTATTATTGTAAAACCCCAAATTTTCCTTAAATAATATAATAAATTAATAAATAAAATCCTAGAGAGTTATAACTGATGGAAATATTTTATTAATGTAGGGGATGATATAAATAGTGGAGATCCAGAATTGGACGCAGATCCGACCATCCGATCATGAGATATCAAGGTATGATTAACACTTTAATTTTAAGAGATATGATTGGGCGTGTGTATGGAGTCTTCTGCATGTGAGATGCATGGAATAGAGAATATAAATAATAGTAAAATAACCTAATCGTATACTATTGGAATACTCGTTGGTATTCGACAGCCGCAAGAGACAAGCCGTGAGCGACTGAAGGAAAAGGGAGAGGGTGTTGCTCATTTTTCGTTCTTCTAGGCAATGTCTCATCCTGTTCTAGTCATTGTTTAGAGAAGAGGAGAAGAAACAATCGTAAACAGAGTTAGGTGACACCGGTTTTCGTTTGTTTTTGGATTTACGTTCGTTTAATCTCCAAAGCATGTTTTTGTATGTTATATTCATGTATTTAGTTTGATAACAATATTATATGTATGTTAGAATGATGTTGAACGTGAAAAATCACACTTTTACATTGTTTCTATTCGTTTTTGAGGGACCGCCGACCTCAACTGTGCTCGGCGATCCTCAGTGCTAGTTAAAAATTTGAGACCGCCCAAGATCGCGTGAAGACTTATCATCGGCGATCAAAAACTAAATACCGCTGACCTTAGATCGCCGGGGCGATCCTAGGTGCTATCTGCAGAAATTTATGAATTTTGTAATGTCGAACCTGATTCAATTCCAAACTATTTTTAGTAAATTTTAATGATTAATTAAGATGTTTTAAGACCAAAATAAATTATCTAATTCCCTGTTTTACAGAAAAATAAATTAGGAAGATATTTAGGACATTAGTTGCCAAACTTTGAACGTAATTGAGAAATCTAGTTTTTGGAACACTTGGCTATTATTTAAATTCCAGAACATCTCTAAATTACACTATAAACCAGATAATTAAATAAAGAGAATTCAGAACTCAGATAACCCAAATATTGAAGTAATTGACAGATTTAACCTTTATATGCCGCTAGGCACCAACCCTTATAGAAATATTATATTTTAGGGAATTTTTGGAGTCTAGTGGGCATAGCTAGTTATGGATCCATAGTTGTGGCTAGATAGCTGAGGGATATGTCATTTGGGTTGAGTTTCTCCCTTGTACGAGCGCGCTTCCTTTGCAAGTTAGTTTGTTTGGGAAGGTCCTAAGTCTGGAGGGACACCCCGGTGAGCCGATGGTGATTCCTTGTACATGTGGATAAACGACCATCTCCAAGCATTGATTCTGGTGCTGCATGCTGGTGGTACATGCCAACTCTGATGGGTACGTGTGCAATAAGTCAGTGACTACGGCTCTTGTCTAAGCTGCGCTGCATGGGACTTGAGTATCATTAGTAGAATTGCTCCTAAGCCGCACGGTGGTATACCGATTGGTCGAAAGTCATCTCAAAAGGTTTATCTATCTTTGTGAGTCCTACAATGACACTAAAATCACAAACACTTGTTATTACTATTGTATACATGTTGGAGGCATGTGATTGAGATAGTGGTCGGATGTGACTGTTTAGTGCATCCTAGCAAGGTATGGATTATGTTATTGATTTTGATATTGGATTCCTATGATAGAACTTGCTAAAAATCATATTTAGAACTGTTTATTGTACTATTTTGTATTCATGATCGATACGAATGATTATACGAGCCTGCTTAGTCGATATTGCTTAATCGTACATGAACTGTTATTTTTCTTATATGAACTGTTTAAACATGCATGTGTTACCTACTGAGATATTCGTATCTCACCCTACTTTTATTTCATTTTTCAGCTGATACGCGAGAGGGGGATCATAGTATTGATTTCCAGGGAGAGATAGTAGATTATTCACCTAAGGATTACTTTTACCCGGATTTGGTCTGAGGTTGTGGATTGTCATGGATGATAGTTACTTTATCATATTATTCTATTTTATTTGGGTTGATGTATTAGAGCGATGAGAGATTAGTGAGCTTTTATTTTACCAGACTTAATCATTGATTTTGATGGTTAACTATATTAGTTGTTTGAGGATTTTAGACTATACTTCCGCACATACATGTTCCACACTTTGATAGTTACTTAATTGAATGGATTATTTAAATTCTTTAGTCTGGTAATTCTTGATGATTATTTGATATGGGCCAGTAACACCTCGAATTTGGTTGATGAACTGAATTCAAGTTGTTACAGTAGCGAACCGAATTCGGGTTGGGTGCCGGTTTACACTGACCCGGGTTCGGGGCATTACAATTACTACGTTCCATAGACTAGTAGGTTTATTTTGGATAGGGACTTGATTCATTTGATTTTGGAAATGTAATAAAGTAATTTGATGTTGAATCGTTGACTATAATTAAAGATTATTTTTGGGACTTCTTAGTTGATAATTGTTATGCACTCTGATATGGTATAATTTAGGTGATTGTCCAGCGATCACATTAATTTTGGATCCCTACCTAACACTCCATGAGACGTATTATATCTTTAATGAACAACACGGATCCGGGGCGTTACAGTTTCAGGGTTGGTTGCTCGAGAAGTCGCTCAAGCGACGCTTCGGGCATTCGCCTTCTGGGTTTTGATTACTTTCGGGTTTTTCTGAAAATAAAAGCACAGGCGGGGAGCCCTTGATATCGCTCGAGCGGTATCAAGTGCCCACGAACTGCTTCTCAAGACCCATACGGGCGCTCAAGCAGCGGTTCGAGCGGCCTGTCGAAAACTGAATTTTCTTATTTTCCAAAAAGTTGCGTAATTCATTCAAAAAAACGAAAACTTGAATTCTATAGCATCAAATCCATACTAAACCATTCAAGAATACTTTATAAACATGTTAGAACAATTTTGAGCAATTAAAACACAATATAGTTCACAAACGAATCATCAAACATGCGATTAAACATGAACATCGAAAAAACACGAAAATCTGTTTGTGAAAGTTTTGAAGGGATTACATACCTCATGTGGGATTTAAATCTTCTCTAAAAGCAATGAAAAATCACTCCAATGAATATCCAATCAATCACAGTAAGCCTCTATCTCTTCTGGATGAAACAATCATACTTTTAGAACCCAAAATCTTGTCTAAACTTCCAAAACAGAAACTTTTTCTCTAGTTTGTTCTTACCTGAGTTTTCTAAATGAAAATCCTCCTTTCCTTCTCTAAAATTTGCTCCAAAAGTTGCTGGTAGGTTAGGGTTTGATCACAAGGAAAAGAAGTTGAAGAATAGAAGAATGGGAGAAGAAGATGTGCGGCTATTCACTCTTGGACGTGAATAGTTGCATGTGTATTAGGTTATTTTAATATTCTTTTACTTTTACTAATATGCCCCCACTCCTTCATGAAACCAAACCAACCTCAACCCAAGCCAAAATCTGGGTCAACCCCCACCCTCTGAGGTTCGACCACTTAACTCCCTTTTTTTTCAACAATTAATTAATCCTATAACTCTTAAAATAATCCCTAAAATTTAACTTAGCATCAAATTAGAAACAAGCTGTGAACGACCGTGAGCGACCAAAGAAGAAGAAGAAGAAGGAGGAGAAAAGAAGGACTTTGGTCTCGTGTTCTTCACCATCTGGAGAGAGACTTACGTCTGTGCATAGTGTTGCTTAGAAGAGAAGAAGAGGGAACGATCGATAGAGGTAGGTGACACAGTTTTCGGCTTGTTTTTGGATTTACGTTTAATTAATCTCCAAAGCATGTTTTTGTATGATATATTGTAACGCCCCGGATCCGTGTTGTTCAATAAAGATATAACACGTCTCACGGAGGTTAGGCAAGGATCGTTAATCAATTTATGATTGCTGGATAATCATATAGAAATAACCTGACAGAGTGCACATTTCCATTTATGCAAAATTGTAACATTTAAACTGAACTAGAATCGTATGGTTCAACCCCAATTAAACTTTAATACATCTCAATTAATTCAAAGTTCTCAAATTCAGAACAGATAACCTACTAGTCTAAGGAAGGTAATAGTAATCCTCCTCCCTATAAGCCTCAGCAGGATCTACCCCAGTAATCGCCTCACCACGAGTATCTGAAAAACAAACAAGACAAACAACAGAGTGAGATACGAATATCTCAGCGAGTAGCACATGCATGCAGAAATAGTTGATCACAATTTAAACTATGCATCGACAAACACTGAATACGGTTAAACAACCAACATCAATTCTCAAATCGAAATCAAGACTTGTTCTAATCAAACAAATCACATCTCAGTTAAGTACGGCAACACATCGATTGGTCAATGTCATGACTATCGTTTAGTTGATAAATTAAGCATGCCAAGTAGACACTCCACACCTCCATGTACACAGTTCCGGCCTACTCAGGGTTTCGGATACTCTGAAATGACGGCCTACTCAGGGTTTCGTCATCCAATGCAGGCCTACTCCCCGGGTTTCTGCATTGACAACCAGGCCTACTCAGGGTTTCTGGCTGCTCTACACCGGTCGTGGCAACACACAAGGCCATGCAATTCCAACAACCAACAATAACATCACATTACTAAGCTTAAACATCTGGATCCAGGACAAGCTAGACCAAAACAGTAAAACATCGTATAATCTCAATTCCAATATCAAAATAAAACCATTCATTCCACATCATGTAAAACTCATCACAATTCATCACCTGTCCCTCTGGACCAAGCAGTACCTCAAGTACTTTCAGTATTTTCTCATTTCCGTAACACATGTCATTTGGAAGTAAAACTCAATTCATTCATACCAAGGAAATCTTTACAATACATTTAAAGTTTCCAAACAAGTGAAACTAGAATAGAATAACTCCTCAATCAAAACAGTGTATAAAACAGAGGAAATGTAACTAGTAACTCTTACTGGTTTGATATCCGGCACAACACTCATAAATAACCTAAACTCAACTTGAAAGCTTTTAAGAAGTTCACTAAATTTTCCTCTAATAATTTCCTAGGCCAAATAGATTCCCAGGGTTCCCAAACAAGTGAATAGTGAAGTGGTTTAATCCTCAAGTAACCCAAATACTCTTAGTTAAATCAAATCTCCAATTCACTAAGCAAAATAGGGTCTGCGCTGACTTCCTGAAGTGGGCGCGAGGTGAGCGCCGGTCGGCGGTAAGGAAACAGGTAAAAATAGACCTAGCGCTCACTCGACGCTAGGTGAGCGCGAGCTGAGCGCCAAACGGGCGTGAGGTGGGCGCGAGATTCACGCGAGATGAGCTCCGGGTTTTCTACTGAGCACGAGCTAAGCGCCAGACGGGCGTGAGCTCGGCGGTGGGTAGTATTTAACGGGGCGCCTACCTCTTAGGTGAGCGCGAGGTGAGCGGATACCCCCTATGATTTTCATTTCTCTGTTATTCCAAGATCTACATGACTGGCAGGTTTGTTTATCTCTGTAATTGTTCCACTACACTCCTAATACTCCCAGAAGACTTCCCAACCATATTTGGATTTAATCTAACCACTTTTAAATAAAAGATAAAATTCAATCTCCGAACTCTGTTCATGTCATTTCCAGAAAACCAGAAAACTCATACATCATTTAAGATACAAAACATGCATCAGAATAAGCTCACGAAAACCTCAAACACAAAACCCAGTTGTAAATCAGTGCTACTCACCTGAATGCTGAATGCGCTTATTCCCGACTATATCAAAACCTCAGCCGATCACCACTCCGGCCACGCACGCGAATGAAAAATCTCTCCAAACAAAACTTCTCGAGCAGAGAGAGATAACCCACTGAAGTTAAACTCCAAAATCCTTCCCTTAGCCCTTGCGATGCTTGTTCTTCACGAGCAGAGCCCTAATCGCCACTCCAGCCGAAATCGCTCAATTCTCCAGATACTCAGACTAGCGAAAAAAAATGTTTCCGTAAGTAATACCCGTATTTCGTTTAAACCCAAAACCCTACTTTCCCTATTTGTACATTTACCTTGTGAGATGTATACGCCGCTCGATCAACCCTTTTAACCCCTTGATCCTATGCATGCTCGCCCACCAGAAACACTACATGTTCCGCATCCACTTACGTTAAATAGCACACAACTATACTTTAATAATAATAATGATAATAATACGATTTTTCAGAAAAATGGCTATATAACGCCTGTACATATGAGTATGGGCTAAGCCCTCAAACCACAAAATCACCTGATAAACACAGTTATATATATAAGAATAAATAAATAAACAAACAATAAAACTTACCAAAAAAATCAGGGTCTTACATATATTCATGTATTTAGTTTGATAACAATATTATATGTATGTTAGAATGATCTTGGACGTGAAAAATCACATTTTTACACTGTTTTTGAACATTTTCGGGGGATCACCAACCTCGACTGTGCTCGGCGCTCTTAGGCGCTAGACAAAAATTTAAGACCGCCTGAGATCGCGAGACGACTTATCGTCGGCGATCTAAATTGAACTACCGCTAACCTTAGACCGCCGGGGCAATCCTAGGCGCTCTGTGCAGAAAATATAGGATTTCGTAATTTCAACTCTGATTCAATTCCAAACTATTTTTAGACAATTTTAATCATTAATTAAGATGTTTTAAGACCAAAATAAATTATTCAATTTCCTGTTTTACAGAAAAATAAATTAGGGAGATATTTAGGACATTATTTGCCAAACTTTGAACGTAATTGAGAAATCTAGTCTTTGGAAAACTTGACTATTATTTGATTACTAGAACATCTCTAAACTACACTATAAACCAGATAATTACATAAAAAGAATTCAGATCATAAGTTCAACTCAGTTAACCCGAATATTGAAGTAAATGTCAGATTTAACCTTTATATGCCGCTAGGCACCAACTCTTATAGAATTATCATATTTTAGGGAATGTTTGGAGTCTAGTGGGCATAGCTGGTTATGGATCCATAGTTGTGGCTAGATAGTTGAGTGATATGTCATTTGGGTTGAGTTTTTCTCTTGTGCGAACGCGCTTCCTTTGCAAGTCGGTTTGTTTAGGAAGGTCCTATGTCTGGAGGGACACCCCGGTGAGCCGCTAGTGATTCCTTGTACATGTGGATAAGCGACCATCTCCATGTATTGATTCTGGTGCTGCATGCTAGTGGTACATGCCAACTCTGATGGGTACGTGTACAATAAGTCAGTGACTACGGCTCTTGTCTAAGCTGCGCTGCATAGGACTTGAGTATCATTAGTAGCATTGCTTTTAAGACGCACGGTAGTATAGCGATTGATCGAGAGTCATCTCAAAAGGTTTATCTATCTTTGTGAGTCCTACAATGACACTAAAATCATATACACTTGTTGTTACTGTTGCATACATGCTGGAGGTATGTAATTGGTATATTGGTTGGATGTGACTGTTTAGTTCATCCTAGTAACGTATGGATTATGCTATTGATTTATCATAACGGATTCCTATAATAGAACATGCTGAAATTCATAATTAGAACTGTTTATTATACTACTTTGTATTCATGATTGATACGGATGGTTATACGAGCCTGATTAGTCGAGATTGCTTAATCGTGTATGAACTATTATTTTATTTATATGAACTGTTTAAACATGCATGTGTTACCTACTGGGATATTCATATCTCACCCTACCTTTATTTCATTTTTCAGCTGACACCCGAAAGGGGGATCATAGTAGTGATTTCCAAGGAGAGCTAGCCGATTATTCGCCAGAGGATTTCTATTATCCGGATATTGTCTGAGGTTGTAGATTGATATAGACTTAGTTATTTTTATTAGATTATTATTTATTTTGGTTTGATGTATTAGAGAGATGAGAGAGATAGTGACCCTTTTATTTTACCAAACTTTCATATTGAGATTGATGGTTGATTATATTAGTTCTTGAGGATTTTAGACTATACTTCCGCACATACTTGTTCCGTACTCTAATAGTTAATTAATTGAATGGATTATTTATTTATTTAGTCTGGTATATTCTTGATGTTATTTCATATGGGCCAGTAGCACCTCGGATTTGGTTGTTGAACTGAATTCGGGTTGCTACAGTAGCGAACCGGGTTCGGGTTGGGTGCCGGTTTGCACTGACCTAGGTTTGGGACGTTACAAACTTGCCCATAAATTGTTCATTTTGCTCATTCTCCTTCATGTCTTGAAGAATCTGCCATCTCTTTCTTTTTCTGGGGACTGTTTCTTGATTAAGTCCAAACTCCTCTCCACAAGGCTCTTTCCGCTGGGGATTGTGGAAAAGGGGTCTGATCTTTGCTCTTTTTTTTTGGGTGAAAGTCCCCTTCTTGTTGGGGAGGTGTTCTCCTGTTGATCCTCTTTTAGGATGAGGTAAGGCCCTCTTGGTCACAAGTAACTCCACTGGGGATTTGTCGAGGAGCCTCTTCCTCTTTTATTTCTCTGAGACGAGATTTCTGCCCGGCCAGGGATCATCATTAGACAAACACTGAGAATTGAGTAGCAGCCCCTTTGTATTTGTCATTCTTCTTTGCAAGGCCCATTTCTTCAAATTGTGCAGGGGCATGGCATGCTGTTTGGGGCTCCCGTTGAGTAAGGAAAAACTCCACTAGGGATTTGTGGGAGCCCTCTTCATCTGTGAAGTGTTTCTTCGTTGTGACACTCTCTCCTGATATGAAGCTTTGCTGAGGATTGGTAAGAGAATGTCATTTTTTCCTTTGTGATCTTCTTTGGCCAGATCCTCTGTTGGAGTGAGTCATTGCCCATTGTTGGTGGATCCCCTGTCGTCTTTCATTTTTAGATAATACTCTCCATATTAGTGAAACTCCACTAGGGATTAAGGAGAGGGTATCTGTCTTTTCTGAGGGGTCTGTCTTTTCTTCGCCCTTGGCCATCCCTTTCCTTATCTTGATCGTACCTGAGAAGAAGGGAAAGAAAGAGGACTTTAGTTGGGGACTCTCTGGGGAATGTATGCAAAAGGATTTCTCTTTTCTTCTTCAAGCCTTCTGTAAAACTCCGAATTTTCACATAATAAATAAATAAATAATAAATAAAAGGAAAAATGAGTTTAAGTCCTAGTTAAAATAAAAAGTGAAGATCTAGAGGATAAGTAATTCAAATAAGTAGTAAGTTGTAAATAAAGAAAGAATTTTAAGGAAATTAGCCTAAAAGGGTAAAAAGGATATTTTGGTAATTTTCAGAAAAGGGTAATTAATAAATAGATCATTAAATGATAATTAAGGTTAGAAAATAGAAGAAAATAATTTATTTAGACAAGTTAGAAATTAAAAGAAAGTAATAAAAGCCTAAATGAGGAAAAAGGGTAATTAGGAGATTACAAGTCTTAATTTGGAGAAAAAGTAACATAATAAGGTTTTAGATGATATTTAGAGTTTAAGTAATTATTATGCACGAAATTAGGCTGTAAGGAGTGTTTAGATAATAGGAGATTTGATTAGTAATGTTTAAGTTGAAAAATAAAAGGTGGAGAAAAAGTAGGAATTAATTAGAAGGAGTTAGACTTTAATTAGACCTTGGTTGAGTTAGCCCAATTAAAGGAGCCTATTAGGATTGGTTTAGGACTTCTAAAGCCAAGTATAAATAGGAGAGTAAGGTGAGACAAGAAAGAATTTTTGTGGGTTTTATAATGAGAGAAAAGAAGGAGAGAAAAGAGGAAGAGAAAGGAAGAAGAAGGTTGCTGGAGATGTCCGACCAGTCTCCATCAAGTCGCGATCGGAGAAAATCCGTACGGTGGATCGCCTTCAAATTTGGAGGTTTTATTCATGACTGATGGATCTACAATGTGAATGGTGGAGATTTGAATTGGAGAACTTTAGGTTAGTGCGTTTGGGAGCAGAAGTTGGGTCCAGAATTAGAAACTTTAATAGAAGATGGATTTTTAGCGTATGAAGCAAGTAGTAACCCTTGAAAACTAGAGGAACTGCATGGTTTTGTTTTCTATGATTTAATATGGTTTGAATGCATTAGTCGGAACTGGATTTACATGGAATCAAATGTTTTATATTATAGGATTTTGTATTCTTGAAGGATTGGTTAAAGTAATGAAGAAAACTTGGTTTAATCATGCAAATAATCGTAGGATGGTATTTAATTGAAACAAATTAATCTAGAAGGCTTTAGATATGATTTAGAATGTTAATAGATTAATTTAGAGCAATTAAACTCAGAGCAAAAGCATAAAAATCCAAACTTGGAAAATCTGGAAATTTACTGTTGAAATTTGCACGAGCGCCTAGGACCGCCCAAGACCGCCTAACCTGCAGAGGTAGGCGCTCTCCTCAGAAAATTCAGAATTTTGGGATTTTGTCATACGATTAAATACCTAGTAATTTTTCTAGTAAGATAATCATTCTATCAACTTTTTAAGGACCTAATTGAGGTATAGAAATTTATAAAATTATATTTTGTAAATAACCAAGTAATTGGAAGTCCTAAGGATAGGTTAGAGTATGAAAAGGGCTAAATTGAAGGTAACCACAACCGGAATAATACTAGCTGGTATTTATGGATTAAAATCACCTTCTAAACTATATTTTAGGGTTGCAGAATATGCTGGAAATTATAAATACAGAAAATTGAAATAGATACTATCTTAGGTATTAATATGGAACTTGGATTATAGTAAGGGGATTAATAAGGAAAACTCTAAACAAGACTTGAATTACTTTGGTTTGTGATTTAAATATGAATACTGATTTTTTGGAAATTACATTAATTCTGATTTCTATGAGATTTATGTTTAGGAGTTTTATTTTGAATATAATTTGGACTGTGGATTGAATGCCATGATGGCAATAAGAGATTTGTACCATCTGGGGATGAGATATGTGACCACCTGCGGGTGAGATGAGACCTCCTGTTGGGGGAGATGTAATCCTGATTGGATTGCATCCCATAGGGGAGATATGTGACCTCCTGCGGAAGAGATGAGACCTCTTGTTGGGGGAGATGTAATCCTGATTGGATTGCATCCCACAGGGGAGATATGTGACCACCTGCGGGTAAGATGAGACCTCCTGTTGGGGGAGATGTAATCCTGATTGGATTGCATCCCATAGGGGAGATATGTGACCTCCTGCAGGAGAGATGTGACCTCTTGTGGGGGAGATGTAATCATGATGTGTGTAAGCACCTCATTTTTGCGTTCCCGGAAGAGCCGGAAAAGCAAACCCTGGATAGAAAGTCAAACCCCAAGGGGTGAAAAATTGACTTTTTGATCAAGTAAAAATTGGCCACCTTGCTTTATCTTAATGGATAGAGAATCCCGACATAAGTCCAATGCAACTGAGTTTGCTGGAATTGGAGTCCGGATGAGGGTTCTGCAAGCCGGTCAAACTTAAAGGGGAGCCGAAAGTTGAATTTTTGCTGAACCCCGTGCCTGGTGCTTAGCCCTATATCATTGGATAGAGGGCTCCGATACAGTTCTAACGCAACTGAGTTTGCCCAAATCGGAGTCCGAATGAAGGAGATATGAGCTGTCGAAGTTTCCGAGCAACAAAACCCAAAAGCTGCACACATGGCAAAAGGCTGCACACGTGGCGAGTGGTGCAAGAAAATATCTCAAGGGGCAATCCGTAAATATCCAATCATGCAAAATATCCCAGGGTTTAAAGCAAAATTTTGCAGGGACCAAATCTGTGAATATCTAAGAGTATCGGATGAATCTGCGAATATCCAAGGGCTAAATCCGTAAATATCGGATTTGTATCCGATCTTAAATGTCGGATACACGTGTCTTTGTGGATGACCGACACTATTCATCAGATACAAGGAGATCCCTCCACGAGATTCGCACCGATTCCCCGACAAATTCGATGCGGCATTAAATTTTGAAATAATTATGTTTTGTATTTGACATTTTATGTCGGATACAAATGAGACTTAGTGTATCTGACCTATATGGTCGGATACATTAAGTGTGCTTATTTAAAGGGTCAGCAGCCCCCTTTCTTGGGGTTGGCTCATTTCATTGGTTTGGCACCCCTTTTTCCTCTTTTTCTTCATCCGAATCCTATCCTTTTCAACCACCTTTGCCTCCACCACCACCCCAGATCACCCCAAGGGAATTCCAACCACCTCTTCCCTCCTTCCCCTTCATCCTTTAGCCATTTGGAGGAGGTGTACCTGCTGTAGCTGCTGGAGAAGAAGCTTCTAGTTGCTGTCCAGCTCCAAGGAGGTGCCTCCACATTGCTTAGAAGATCAAGGACCACCAGGTGAGGCTCCTAATCGCTTTGTATTGCACATATATTAAAATAGGAATTTTCTAAAATGATTTCCAAGCTTGTCTTCATCCTTTGCATAAGTTCATTTCTATAGTGTTTAAGCATGCATTTACTTCCCTTTTCATGGCATGAGGCCCTCCTGAGGTAAGGGTCTACGTATAGCTCCTTGGGAGCATGAGGGTTCTATTTTTACACACCTTTTAGTGCTCATAAGTTGCTGTCTCATCTACTATTAAGCTATCTTAGAAGGGATCCTGTTCCCTCCCTTATTTCACCTAATGTACCCCCTAGATAACCCCCCACTTCCTTTCCCAAATCTGATTTTCTGTTTTGTTCTTTCCTTGATGGGGTTTTGTCACTTTTTCAGGGTTATTTTCTGCTGGCCGTATCTCCTTGGTTTGCTGACCCTTGGCTGTGGTTGCAGCATGCATGCCATCCACATGCTCATGTTTTGGTGTGAATTTGGTTTTTAGTTCGTAGATATGCTTAGATGTAACCTGGATTTTCTACTCATGCATATGGCAACTGCCACTTAGTGCCTTTCTTTCCTCATGTTGCTGTTCCTAAGAGTTCATGCATGCTTCCTTTTTTTAATCACCTGATTACTTGTATGTGCCAATGCATGCCCTCTATTCCCTTGGGTCACTATAATGCTATGTTGGGTGATAAGCATGCCCCCCACCCCTCTCTCCACTTGCTTTTACATGTCTAAGTATGAATCTTTTTTTTTTTTTGAGTGATGATTTGTTGTTTGCTGTATTTTTAGCACGAGGTGAGCCATTGTCATGCTCCCTTTACTATGACCTAGACAAGTTGCTGCTATCCCAACAGGCTTTAAGCCTGGCAACTCCGCTGTATTTCCAGTCCATCAACCCATGGATGCGTGCTTATTCCCCCCAAGTCTGCTGCTGCCCCCAGATATCTACAGCATGGCTTTACTTTGGTTTGATTGTGCACGCATGCCATACTATTCTTGCTGCCCCACCCTATCCATATGCCATTTTTGCGCCCTTAAGCATGCCTCCCAACCTCTTCACCACCTGTTAGGAAGCCCCAAGTCCCAATAGCAGCCGGCTGTACCAGCATGCATGCCCATACCTCATGTCCTCTTGTCTGCATCATTGCCTTTGCTGGAAAAACCCAAAGGAAGCCAAATGAGGCTTCTCCCCAAATCTGAACCAATGTGGGCCCTCCCAGGGGCCCACATGACTTGTAGAAGACCCCTAGGAACCCCTGGAAGCAACCCCAGTGGCAAGACCCCCAAAAGAGCAAATTCAAGGTGATCCGACAACTCAGGTCGGACCACCCTAGGTGTGTTTGTAACGCCCCAAACCCGGGTCAGTGCAAACTGGAACCCAACCCGAACCCGGTTCGCTACTGTAACAACCCAAGTCCAGTTCAACAACCAAACCCGAGGTGTTACCACAAAGCTAGGGTCAGATACAAACTAAGATTTACGATAATTTTAAAACTAATTAATTACATCAGAGTTCTGGTGGAAAATAATACAATTCTTTATTTAATTTAATATCAATTCCGTTTACAATAGGGTTGTCTAATCAAAATGTGAACAATATTATCAATTATAATTCTACCCGTCAAATAAACCCCATCTTCGCGATCTCTCCAAGCAACCTAAAAAATAGGGGAAAACAGAGTGAGATTTACATCTCAGCAAGTAGCAGGTGCATGCAATTAGAAACAGTCCAATGTAAGCAAATAGTCATGAGGTATGCGATTAATCAACGATAAGACGAGAAATTCAAGTTATCAATGTCGATTCCAAATAAAACGATAAAACATGTGTTCTTTCGTATAAACCAGCAAAAGAGGTTATCGGGGTAAAACCAACAAAAGTGATAAAACACGTGCCATTGCA
Source organism: Buxus sempervirens (assembly GCA_947561395.2). NCBI lineage: Eukaryota > Viridiplantae > Streptophyta > Magnoliopsida > Buxales > Buxaceae > Buxus > Buxus sempervirens. Next base: position 1,522,354 of record OX387188.1, read on the forward strand.
GGACTCACAAAGATGATAAGTATTTGAGATGACACTCGACTAAATGCTATTCCACCGTGCGGCTTAGGGGCAGTGCTACTAATGATACTCAAGCCCCATGCAACGCAACTTAGACAAGAGCCGTAGTCACCGACTTATTGCGCACGAACTCAACAGAATTGGCATGTACCACCAGCATGCAGCACCAGAATCAATACATGGAGGTGACCGCTTATCCACATGTACAGGGAATCACCAGAGGCTCACCGGAGTGTCCTTCCAGACATAGGACCTTCCCAGAGCAAACTAACTTGCAAGGGAAGCGCGCTCACACATAGGAGTAACTCAACCCAAAACTAAATACCACTTAGCTAACCAGCCAAAACTATGGATCCATATACAGTTAAGCCCACTGACACAAACCACAATAAAACCACATACGGGAGGATACACTACTGTAGGAGGCATACACACTTTTACCCGTAAAGGATTACACATCTCTACACAGAGGATTACCCATCTCTGCCGTAAAAGCTAGTATTAACTCAACCACAGAAGCCATACCACTCAACCGTAAAAGAAAAGCGAATAACATCATACCACATACCAATCCATACCAAAATATTCAATTCCAAGAGAAAACCATGATTCAATCCTTAAAAATCCAAATAAAGCCTTTTTCAGAATAACATATGCAATTTCCCAATTATATTCAAAATAAAACTCATATATCATAATTTCGATAAAAATCAGAGTTTAGGCAATTCCAGAAACTAATATTCATGTTTAAAATACAAACCAGAAGTAATTCAAGTCTTGCTTAGTGTTTTCCTTATTAATCCCTTTATTAGAATCCAATTTCCCATCTTAACACTTAGGATAGTTTCTTTTTAAGTTTTCTGTATTTTATTTCTCTAGCATATCCTACAGACCTAAAATATAGTTTAGAAGGTGTTTTTATCCTATAATTACCAGTAGTATTATTTATTTTAATATTCATACCTTTTGACCCTATTATGGACAAACCTTTCATTATAACCTTCAATTTATTGGTTAATTTTTCCAATTTAGTTTTATAATTTTTATACCTTAATTAGGTCCCTATAAAGATGCTAATATGCTTAACTAATCAGAAAAATTATTGGATATTTATTCGAATTTCAAAATCCCCAAAATCTGTAAATTTTACATAGAGCGCCTACCTCTACAGGGCTAGGCGATCCTAGGCGCTCGTGCAAAATTAAACAGAATTTTTCCAGATTTGCAAAGTTCGGATTTTTATGCTTTTGCTATATGTTTCTTTGGTCTAAATTAATCTAATAACATTCTAAAACATTCCTAAAGCCTTCTAGATGAATTCTTGTTAATTAAATACCATCCTATAACTAATTTCATGATTAAACCAAGTTTTCTTCCTTATTTCAACAAATCCTTCAAGAATACCAATCAATAACCTATAACCAATTTGATTCCATGTAGATACTGTTCCGACTAATCCGTTCAATCAATATTAAATCACAGAAAACGAAATCATGCAATTCCTCACGTTTTCCAAGGGTTACTACTTGCCTTATACGCTAAAATCCTTCCATTGAAGCTTCTAATTCTGGACCTTAATTTTGCTCCCAAACGCACCAAGCTAGAGTTCTCCAATTCCAATCTCCACCATTCACATTGTAGATCCATCAATCATGAACAAAACCTCCAAATTTGAAGGCGATCCACCGTAGGGATTTTTCCCAATCGTGATTTGATGGAGACTGGTCGGACATCTCCAGCAACCTTCTTCTTCCTTTCTCTCCCTCTTTTCTCTCATTATAAAAGCCACGAAAATTCTCTCTTGTCTCACCTTACTCTCCTATTTATACTTGGCTTTAAAAGTCCTAAACCAACCCTAATAGGTTCCTTTAATTTAGGCTAACCCAACCAAGCTCTAATTAAAGTCTAACTCCTAATTAATTCCTACTTTTTCTCCACCTTCTATTTTTCTACTAAAACAATACTAATTAAATCTCTTATCATCTAAACTCCTACTTACAACCTATTTTCGTGCATAATAATTACTTAAACACTAAATATCACCTAAAACCTTATTAAATTACTTTTTCTCCAAATTAAGACTCGAATGTACCTAATTACCCTTTTTCCTCATTTAGGCTTTTATTACTTCCTTTTAATTTCTAACTTGTTTAAATAAATTATTTTCTTCTATTTTCTAATCCCAGTTATTATTTAATGATCTATTTATTAATTACCCTTTTCTGAAAATTACCAAAATACCCTTTTTACCCTTTTAGGCTAATTTCCTTAAAATTCTTTCTTTATTTACAACTTCTTACCTATTTGAATTAATTATCCTCTAAATCTTCACTTTTTAACTTAACTCATATTTCTTTTATTTATATATTTATTTATTTATTATGTGAAAATTCGGGGTTTTACATGCCGCTCGAGCGATTTCTTGAGCGACCACCCCTGAATTCACTTAGTTTTCAATGCTGCCTGCTCGAGCGCTTGATGCAGCTCGAGCGCCCCTTGATAGATTTTTTCAAATTCTCCAACTTGCCTAGATTTCAACTACAAAAACATTTTTATCCAATTTCAACCCATGTACCATTAAGATTAAAGTGTTTAGAGATAGTTTGTACTAGCGGATCATTAAAATAAATTTTAATGTGTTTTGTTCATCAAATGATTCGATACACACCCGGGACATAGTTGCCCGTTGAAACCTGGATTTTGGACATATGGTTTGGTTCCACATATATGGGTTTTGGGTCACTATTGTGACAAGGCTATTGCCTAATTTATTTATTCCGCTATTGCGGGCATGTTATTGACACGATTGTGTCTCCGCATATGTGGGTAATTTTCGGGAGATATGTCCATCACTTGGTTTGGTTTACCACCGTTGAGTGGGCTTAGTAATTAAATGCACCCATAGAGTAGCTAGTAAGTGAAATGTCTTCTAGAGGAGTTTGAATTCTGTGTCATAGGCATTCTATCATCTCGAGAATGGTACCGCTCCTGGATTGGTCGGTTGCTACGTTACCCACTCCTATTAAGGTTGGGCTGTACATGCTAACTCACTTCGGTTCTCAGTTGGGTGCTTTCGTTGGGTGTCAAACAGCCAATCTGTAGGTTTCGTCTGGTCCACTTGTAAATTGGTTAGGTAGCATATTGGCACATGTCTACGATTTTTTCTCTGGTTTTCTATTTCATGAGTTCCATGAGGTAAAAATATTTGTGGTTGTTTGACTTTTACTTGTATATTTTTGTACTGTATTATCGTGATTAGTCTGATTAAACGTTGCATATATTTGAACAGTTACAAACTATTTGCATGACTACTTACTGTTGTATTGTTTCTCACATATTCGTTTTATCGGTTTTGTTTTCAGATATTCTTGATGAGGACGCTGCAGGGGTAGACACTCCAAGGGATTTTGTTGACTACCAGGAAGAAGATTATTTTATTCCTGTGTAGGTTTAGGGATCATTATCTTGGTATTTCGAGGGATTGTATTAGTTTATTGTTATATAGATGACCTTGGTGGATGTTGATACATTTTTATTTTAGTTGACCCATCCAGACTTAGTTTGATGGATTGGTATTGGATGTTTTAATTTTATATCCCGCACTTCTTGGAAGAATGTATCTTTTATTTCTGCACTGTGATTATATTTACAAAAAATTTTTAAGTCTGGATTAGTTATTCTGGGCCCTTATCCTAACGTTCAATGTTTGGGTTTATGTTTTTAAATAAACCTGGATTTGGGGCATTACAACTGTATCATTAGCTGCTCTTCACGGTTGTATCCTACCATGGCTCCACAATATGCTCTCAGATGTGCAGTCGGGCATCCTGTCCTGTCGAATTTTTCTTAGTCAAGAAACCTGAACTTCTCTAGGAGTTGTATGTCTGGGAAGAAGCAGAAGTTGTCAACTGTCATCCTTCCTGGCACTGATCCCCTTTTCAGTTCTTGTACTTCTACTCTAAAGTCATTAATCACAGCACTGACTTCAGGCGAGATGCCCCTAGCTTAGACTTTTTTGTCTGTGCCATTCTTCTTCTTCTTAATGCTCTAGGATATGTGGAAGGTTCAGTGCTTCTTCGAGAGGTGGCTGATGCGGCTGTTGATCTTGCAGAACAGTCGGAGGTGGAACTTGTGGTTGGAAAGCCAATGGAGGCATTGGGTAGACCGGTCCCTACGGCAATGCTTGCGATTCTCCTTGAGGTTGAGGAATCACCGGTTGTGTCATCTGCCTAATTAAGTTTTGGAGCAGCTGCGTGATTTGCCCCACTTGCTGAGTTAAGTTCACAATTGCCGGCTTGTCCTCAATCCTGCGATGAGGTAAGGGTTGATATGGTGCCGGAGGTTGCAGTGCTGTGTGTTGAGGCACAGGTGGCTCTTCTGGATCCATCCTTGTGCGGGATCTTAATAGATATGGGCTTCGATTGGCTATGTGTGCGCACCTAAACCTGGCCTAGATCGCACACCGGGCGCACGTTCAGTGCGTGCCTCGGGACATTTGGAGTCGCCACTGCCTGAGAGTGCAGGCAGATACGGTGTTTGCCCTATCCGGGTCTAAGTCTGGTCTGCGGCTTTTCAGAGTTCTAGCTAAGTCCTCGGTTACGTCCGGGGAAGCCCTAAGACACCCCAGCCCGCCCCGTCGTTTTGACGGGTCCCTCGGGTCTCCCTGGTTTTTTTAGTCAATCTCACCCTTCCTAGATCAACATGCTATTTGTTGGATCTGGCGGGGCCCTCTGAAGGTATGGGTCCCTTTTATTTTAATTTTATCTTTTTTATTTAGTGAAGTGGGTCGGATACGGGTCCCGTTGGAAGACCCGTGGGTTGCCATGATTGGGCCTGGGGCCCAGTTGGGTTATTGGGTAACCCATTTGGTTATTTATTAAATTAAACCATTTACACATACAATGGGCTTAGTGGCTTGGATTTTGCCCATTAGCCAAGGGTCAAAGGGCCTGGGCCTGTTTATTGAAAACAGGCCTGGCATAGGCCAGTCAAAGGTGGGCCCCTTAAGTGGGCCCAAGGTGAGTCTTGGTGGGCCCTTCTAGGCCCACAGTCCAAAAGTGGGCTAAAAATAGCCCAAACAACTTCTTGGGTTGGTTTAAACCAGTTTAGGTCGGAATAGATCCAACCGGGCCGAAAAATTAAACTTTTTATGTTACTTTTACTTCTGCCCGTATTTTCTATACGGTCTAGCCTTGCCCGTGACTGAAATCCAGTTTGGCTCGCCCGTGAAGCAATCACGGTCCTAACCGGACCGCTCAGAGTTTACGGGCGCAGCTTATTCTGCACTTTTGCTGCCGACTCTGCTTGGGATCACTCCGGCGACTTTCTCAGGTGTTCTGGCAACCTTTGTGATGGATCTAGTGCCTTCTGTCACAGCACATTCACTTCATTTGCCTCTTCAAGTCTTCTTTTTCCTTATTTTTGCCAAGCCACCTTCTTGTTGCTCCAAAGGAGAAAGGAATGGGGGGATGGGATTACATTGGAGAAGCTTGAAAGGACAATCCCCTCTTATATTTACAAATATAACCAATTAAACAAGGTATGTTACTTTTCTTTTTGTTTGTTTTATGAGTCCATTTTTTCTGTACTTCATGAAGTGTTGCTCATTTGTGTGGGAGGATTTCACCAAAACCAAACAAGCTGATTAGTAATCTGGTGATAAAATAAAAGGAATCCAAAGTTGCTTTAATGAAGAAATTTACATGCATATTAAAAGAAAGAGATGATTAGAGATGTTACCACACTTTTGACTCCTTGGTTTGTTCCTCCGATGATTCCGGCAGCGCTTCCGCGTCTCCGTGAATTTTTCAGATTGGTTTTGAAAGAGTCTTGATGGGTTGATTATGCTTACAGGGTAAAAAAGAGAGGTTGGGCAGTATTCCAGGGGTATTTTGGGTATTTTGGGGTTAGGGATTGGGGTGGCAACATTTGGACAGAGGTTGGTCGTGGTTAACACATAGACAGAGAGGGGAGAGGCCAAGGAGAAGGCTTGTTGAAATGAGGGGGGTGGCCTCTCTATTTATAGGCAAAAAGGGGCGTGCCCGTATTTGAAGTACGAGCGTGCCTTGCCCGTACTTCAAGTACGGGCGTGCCTTGCCCGTAATTCAAATAAGGGTGAAAAACGCACATTTGTAAATCTCGCAGAATCAGCCGTACGGGACGCATGTCCCACCGTACAGCGACGCGTGTCTTCTTCCAGAAGCTTGCCCGTATTTCAAATACGGGCATGCCCTGCCCGTAATTGAAACACGGTCCAGCACGTTTTTAAAATGTCTGGATTTCAAAACTTTATTCAATTCGGTTTTTTGCAAGATTTTTATTCGATTTTCTGATTATTTTATTAAAAAGCGAGATTCTCTTTATTAAAATATTAATAAACACATTTGTATTATTTATTTTGTTGGTTTATTCCATTTTTGCTGCCTTTTTGCCACATGGGCAATTTTTCTGAAACTTCAACTGCTCATAACTTCTTCGTCCGGTGTCTGATTTCAGCAAACTTAGTGTCGTTGGAACTGGCTCGGAACCACCTATCCATTGGGATCAAGTTTGGCAATTGAATTGGGGTCAACTTTTTGCTCCCCAAAAGTTTGACCAGCTCATATCTTTTTCATCTGGACTCCAATTCCAGCAAATCCAGTTGCGTTGGAATCGTGTCGAAATGCTCTTTTCAATGAGATGAAGTTTGATGGCCAAATTTACTTGAATCAAAAGTCAATTTTTTTTACCCCCTAAGGGTTTGACTTTTAGTTTGACTTTTCATTTTTCTTTATTTTGGGGGTGCAAAAATCAGTTGCTAACAGCTGCCCCTCTTTGCTAGAGTCAACTTAGGGGATGAACGGCAAAGAAGAAAAAGAACCTTATTTTTGCACCTTGCATTTCTGTCGACATGGTCGACGAGCTCAATCACTGAATTGTTTTTAATGAAAGGGAAGTGTCAGATGTCTGGTATCACTTCCTGACTTTGGAATCCCTATACCCTCTCTCGGGTTTGAATAGGGCTATTCCTTAGTTCTTTGTTTTTGAAAGAGAAAGATAGGATTAAATCTGAGCTCATTAGCCTGTTCGGCGTTGATGCAAGGCACTTAACAATGTTCTTTTCTTTTTTGTTTGTTCCTTTTTAGTGACTTCAGTTTTGACTTTTTTTTTTTTGAAATAGGCCAAGGTATGGGTTTGGGAGTGCAGGTGGGAGGACGGGAGGAAGCTTTAGCGCTGCTGTCCATCATCTCGGAGGCCACACACCTACTCTAGCCTATACTTTTTACAAAAGCGAGAATCAAAATTTACAAGGGGCGAATTGGCCCATTATTGCTCTTCCTTGTTGCTTCTCCTTGCCAGGTTCTTTCTCTTGTCGAGGCATTTAAAGCTTCTCTTCCCACTTATGAGTATCCACTGGGGATCTGGTGGGAGTATGATCTGTCTAGATGACTCTCTGGGGATTATTGTGATGTCTCTTTTTGCTCTTGAAGTTTTGTTGGAGGGTCTGAGGATCTCGACGATCTTCTTTCTTCTGAGCTCCGCTGGGGATGAAAGGGAAGAAGCCTCTGCCGGGGAATGAAGGATCAAAGTATCCTTCTCATGTTCATCTTGCATCTTATTCCTTCCTTCTTTGAACCTATACAAAGAGCAAAAATGTCAGTGCTCGATCTGCTAGGGATATGCAGACTCGGTTTATTCTAAGCCTTTTACTCATCACAATCAAAAATGGCTATTGATTTAGGCAATAAATCCTTCTTCACGGGTTAGCAGCACAGCTGGGGAAATTCCAAGAGTAGTTAAGCAGAATAATTACGGAAAAACACAGATGTGGCAGTGTGTGTTTGTGCCTGCAATTATCACAAAAGTCAATCCTTAAGTTTGACACAGATTAGAGTGCTTGGTATTTTTAGCCTTGTCATCATAGGCCTTGGAGCGTTGACTCAAACACAGTCTACCAATCTGGGCCGTTCAGGTTACTTGGCTGTCCCCACTCAGTGCACTGTCCAACCTGTTTCTTTTTTTAATGCATTTCTCTTTCTAATCCAGGTATGACCAGTTTTTTTTTTACCACGACTGACCCTTTTTGCACACAGCGCCCTTTTTGGGTTTTCACTATGTCTGGTCCTTCCAGGGAAAATCCAATTCCGTCATTAACAGAAAATGCGGATTTGACTGTTTTGCTTAAGATCATTCACTTTAGGATCCAAAAGGTCTTCAAGATAGGACGAAATGTAGACCATGCTGAGGTTTTGAAAGAAAGACAAATGGCTCAAAAAGGCTGTTACTTTATGGGTTTGTACAGTGCTACTTTTATTGTTGGGGCTTACATCCTGGCTTATTTTGATGTGGGGTTCACATTTTCCCCGTTTTATTTTGCTTTTCACAGTTCTTTTCTTTCTTTTTCCTTATTTTCTTCGCAATTGCTCTTTTTTTTTTTTGGGGCCAGGAATGCCCTTTTAGATGTGAAGGAACACCTGTACTAGGTTAGAAAAGAAATTGTCAAGCCCAAAAATGTCTAACTAGGGGAAACTTTTTAGGGTGCGTGGGAGGATTTACAGGCTTGGGGGAGAGTGAAGGATGGCCTCTCTTCATTTCCCAATTGGAATGATCTCAAGGGTAATACAATTTGACTGCATCTGCATTTATTGGCTCAGGAAAAATAGTTCCGTCCATCTCTTGTAGGATTAGTGCTCCTCTGGACGGAACTTTGTGTACTATGAATGGTCCTTCATAGTTTGGCTTGAATTTCCCTTTATTTTCTTCTTGGTGGGGGAATATCTTCTTCATAACAATGTTGCCCACCTTGAAGTGTCATGGTATTACTTTCTTGTTATAAGTCCGAGCTGCTCTCTGCTGATAGAGTTGCCCGTGGCATAAAGCCTTAATTCTTTTCTCATCAAACAACTGCAACTGGTCAAACCTTGATTCTTCCCACTCAATGTCATCAATTTCTGCTTCTTTCAGGATTCTCAGCGAAGGGATCTGCACTTCCACGGGAAGGACTGCCTCCATTCCATATACAAGAGAGAAAGGAGTTGCTCCGGTTGAGAACCTGATTGAGGTTTGGTATGCATGCAAAGCATATGGCAGCTTCTCATGCCAGTCTTTGTAGGTGACTACCATCTTCTCCAATATCTTCTTCAGATTTTTGTTGGCAGCCTCTACTGCTCCATTCATCTTGGACCGATATGCTGTGGAATTTAGATGTCTAATTTTCAAATCGCCACACATCTTGTCCATGTCCTTGTTATTCAAATTTTTGGCATTGTCTGTGATGAGTGCTTCAGGCACACTGTAGCGACAGACAATATTATTTCTGATGAATTTCAGTACATGTGACCCCTTGACATCTGCAAAGGACACGACCTCTACCCACTTGGTAAAATAGTCTATTGCAACCAAGATGAATCGATGCCCATTTGATGCCTTCGGATGGATCTCTCCAATCATATCAATTCCCCAGATGGCGAAGGGCCAAGGAGAAGTCATTGAGTACAAAGTGTCGGGCAGTGCATGAATGTTGTCAGCATAAACTTGGCATAACAGACACTTTCTTACGTGGATGTGGCAATCGTGTTCCATAGTCAACCAGTAATAGCCCATTCTCAAGATTTTTCTGGCTAGCATGTGCCCTTTCATATGTGCGCCACATTGTCCCCCATGGACTTCATCAACCAGCTGCTGTGCTTCTTCTTCTGTTACACATAGCAGCAGTGAATCATTATAGGATTTCTTGTATAGCTTGCCTTCACTGAGGAAGAACTGTCTTGCCAGTTTCTGAATCATGCGCCTTTCAGATGCTATGGCATTCTCTGGCAAAGTCCTGTTTCTTAGGTACCTTATTATATCTGCATACCAAGGTTCCCCTTTTGGTGTGCTCTTCTCAACATTAAAACAGTAGACAGGAGAACGCCGCATGTAAGACCCTGATTTTTGGTGAGTTATTTATTTATTTAGTTATTTATTTTGATATATAAACTGTGTTTATCAGGTGATTTTTGTGGTTTGAGGGCTTAGCCCATACTCGTATGTACAGGCGTTATATAGCCATTTTTCTAAAAAATTATATTATTATTAGTATTAAAATATATATATATATAGCTTGGGCATTTGTTAACCTAAGTGGCCGGAACATGTAGGATTTTTCAGTGGGCCAGCGTGCATGGGATCAAGGAAATGGGAGAGGGATCGAGTGGCGTATGTATCAAGGTAAGTATACTAAAAAGGGAAAGTAGGGTTTTGGGGTTTATGAGAATACGCGTATCATACTTACCGAAACATTTTTCGTTAGTGTGAATATCAAGAGAACTGAGCGATTTCGGCTGGAGTGGCGATTAGGGCTCTGCTCGTGAAGACCAAGCATCGCAAGGGCTAAGGGAAGGATTTTGGAGTTGAAGCTCAGTGGGTTATTTCTCTCTGCTCGAGAAGATTTGTTTGGATAGATTTTTCATTCGCGTGCGTGGCCGGAGTAGTGATCGGCCGAGGTTGTAGTATTCTGGAATAAGCGCTTCAGGTGAGTAGCACTGATTTACAACTGGGGTTTTGTGTTTTATGTTTTCGCGAGATTATTCTGATGCATGGTTGTAGTTTGAATGATCTCTGAGTTTTTTTTAGTTTTCTGGAATGACATGAAACAGAGTCGGAGACGGAAATTTATCTTGAAATTAAATGTATTTAGATTAAATCCAAAAGTGATTGGGAAGTCTTCTGGGAGTATTAGGAGGGTATTGGAGCAATAACAGACCTAAACAAACTAGCCAGAATTGGAGATCTCGAATATACAGAGAACTGAAAATCGCAGGGGGTATCCGCGAACCTGGAGCCCACTTGCGTTCACCTAGGAGGTAAGCGCCGAGTTAGAACTATTCTTACCGCCGAGCTCGCGCGAACCCGGCGTTCAGCTAGCGCGCACTCGAAAACCTGGCGCTCAGCTCGCGCGAACCCGACGCTCAGCTCACGCCTATCTCGCGCTCACTTAGCGTCGAGTGAGCGCAAGGTACATTTTACCCTGTTTTTCTTACCGCCGACCGACGTTCACCTGGCGCCCACTTCAGGAGGTGAGCGCCTACCCTATTATACTTACTGAAATGGAAATCTTGATTTAACCAAGAGAAATTTGGTGTCTTAAGGGTTAAACCACTTCACTATTCACTTGTTTGGGAACCTTGGAATCTACTTTGCCTATGAAATTATTAGAGGAAAATTTAGTGAACTTCTTAAAAACTTCCAAGTTGAGTTTAGGTTATTTATGAGTGTTGTGCCGGATACCAAACCACTAAGAGTTATCAGTTACATTTACTCTGTTTTATACACTGTTTTGATTGAGGAGTTATTCTATTCTGGTTTCACTTGTTTGGAAACTTTAAATGTATTGTAAAGATTTCCTTGGTATGAATGAATTGAGTTTTGTTTCCAAATTGCATGTGTTACGGAAATGAGAAAATGCTGAAAGTACTTGAGATACTGCTTGGTCCAGAGGGACAGGTGATGAACTGTGATGGGTTTTACATAATGTGGAATGAATGGTTTTACTTGGATATTGGTATTGAGATTATACGATGTTTTACTGTTTTGGTCTAGCTTGTCCTGGATCAAGATGTTTAAGCTTAGTAATGTGATGTTATTGTTGGTTGTTGGAATTGCATGGCCTTGTGTGTTGCCACGACCGGTGTAGAGCAGCCAGAAACCCTGAGTAGGCCTGGTTGTCAATGCAGAAACCCGGGGAGTAGGCCTGCATTGGATGACGAAACCCTGAGTAGGCCGTCATTTCAGAGTTCTGAAACCCTGAGTAGGCCGGAACTGTGTACATGGAGGTGTGGAGTGTCTACTTGGCATGTTTAATTTATCAACTAAACGATAGTCATGACATTGACCAATCGATGTGTTGCCGTACTTAACTGAGATGTGATGTGTTTGATTAGAACAAGTTTTGATTTCAACTTGGGAATTGATGTTGGTTGTTTAACCGTATTGAGTGTTTGTCGATGCATAGTTTAAATTGTGGTCAACTATTTCTGCATGCATGTGCTACTCGCTGAGATATTCGTATCTCACTCCGTTGTTTTGTTTTGTTTGTTTTTCAGATACTCGTGGTGAGGCGATTACTGGGGTAGATCCTGCTGAGGCTTATAGGGAGGAGGATTACTATTACCTTCCTTAGACTTGTAGGTTATCTTGTTCTGAATTTGAGAACTTTGAATAATTGAGATGTGTTAAAGTTAATTGGGGTTGAACCATATGATTCTTGTTTAGTTTTAAATGTTACAATTTTGGATAAATGAAATTGTGCACTCTGTCAGGTTATAGCTAGATGATTATCCAGCGATCATAATTGATAAGCGATCCTTGCCTAACCTCCGTGAGACGTGTTATATCTTTATTGAACAACACGGATCCGGGGCGTTACACCGCACTTCTATCTACAATGGTTGTACCCAAGTATCACCAGTGATGGTCGCCATACATGCCAGTGTTGCTAGGGCATCTGCAAACTGATTCCTGTCTCGTGGCATATAATCAAATGTCACGCTTTTGAACTGTCCTTCCAATTCCTTAATCAGTTCCTGATATGGCACCAACTTTGGATCCTTAGTCCGCCAATCCCCCATTACTTGGTAGATGATTAGACAGGAATCACCATAAACTTTCAACTCTTGTATATTCATTTCGATTGCGGCTCGCAAGCCCAACACACATGCTTCGTATTCTGCCATGTTATTAGTACAATCGAACAAGAGTTTTGCTGCTATTGGATGATGGACTCCTTCTGGGGAAATGATTACAGCTCCAATCCCTTTCCCATTGATGTTGACGGCCCCATCAAAGAACATTTGCCATCCGGTTTCCTTTTCTATTGACTCGGCACACATAACGTCATCATCCGGCAGTCCGGTGAGGAGGGGTTGATAGTCGGGCACAGGGTGTTCTGCTAAGTGATCTGCTACTGCCTGTCCCTTTATTGCCTTTCTTGTGGTGTAGACAATGTCATATTGAGATAAGATAACCTGCCACTTTGCTATCCTTCCTGTGGAGATTGGCTTTTCAAAAATGTACTTCAGGGGATCTGTATCTGAGATCAAAAGGACAGTATGACTGAGAAGATAGTGCCGGAGCTTCTGAGCTGCCCATATCAACGCATCGCAGGTCTTTTCAAGCAACGTGTATCTTACTTCATAATTGGTAAACTTCTTGCTCAGATAATAAATTGCTTGTTTCTTTCTTCCTGTATCATCATGCTGCCCTAGGACACATCTGGCTGCCGTTTCTGTGACTGACAAGTACATGATTAGGGGTCGTCCAGGTACAGGGGGAACCAAAGTTGGTGGACTCATCAAATAAGCCTTGATTTCATCAAACGCTTCTTGGCAATCTTAATTCCAGACCACTGGGTTATCTTTCTTTTGCAATTTGAATATTGGTTCTCACACGGGAGTCATCTGTGCTATGAACCGACTAATGTACTGTAATCTGCCAAGGAAACCTCTTACTTCTTTTTCTGTGGATGGGGGAGGCATCTCCAATATTGCCTTTGCTTTGACAGGGTCAACCTCAATTCCTCGTTTCCCAACGATGAATCCGAGTAGCTTCCCTGAAGTAACTCCGAACACACACTTATTCGGGTTTAATCTGAGCTTGCATTCCCTGAGCCTGTCAAACACCTTTCCAAGGTTCACCAAATGACTTTCCTCTTCTTTTGACTTTGCAATCATATCATCCACGTATACTTCCATTTCATTGTGCATCAGGTCGTGGAATAGCAAAGTCATTGCCCGCTGGTATGTGGCGCCTGTGTTCTTCAACCCGAATGGCATCACTTTGTAGCAGTATGTGCCCCAGTGCGTGATGAAGGAAGTCTTTTCCATGTCTTCAGGCGCCATCCTTATTTGATTGTACCCAGAGAATCCATCCATAAAGGAGAACATGGAATGAGTTGCAGTATTATCAACCAATATATCAATGTGTGGTAGCGGGAAGTCATCTTTTGGGCTTGCCTTGTTCAGATCTCTGTAGTCAACACACATCCTGACCCTTCCATCTTTCTTGGGGACCGGCACGATGTTTGCTAACCACTTTGGGTAATCTGTAACTTTCAAGAACCCAGCTTTTAACTGCTTGGCAACTTCTTCCTTGATCTTTAGGGCCCATTCTGGTTTCATGCGTCAGAGTTTTTGCTTCACTGGTGTGTCCTCAGACTTTATAGGTAACCGATGCACAACTAAATCCGTGTCTAGCCCAGGCATATCCTCGTATGACCATGCAAACACATCAGTGTAGGATTTTAGAAAATCAGTTATCTGTGCTTTCTGTAATAATGTCAGCTTTTTACCAACTTGAAGAATCCTTGGATGTGCTGTGTCACCTATGTTGATAGGTTCAGTTTCCTCAATATTAGCCTGGAGACCTTTTTCATGTCTGTCCAAGGTAAATTGAATTTCAGGTGGGGTCTCCCATGGTTCATCATTATCCTCAAGTTCAAAAGAATCACTAGGGATAATTTCTGAATCATCGGGTTGTGATGAGTAAGTGTCGCTATCTGATTCCTGCTCGACACTTTGGATTTCTTTTTGTTCTTTTTGTTTTTGTTTTTGTTTGATTTTGGCAGCCTGATTATCTATCTCGTGCTCCGAATTTTTCGGGTGTGCATCGAGATTGATATTAAGGTTGCGATTTTGAGTTTGCTTACTTGCAGAATTATTCACAGAAGCAGAAAAATAATCAAAAGACTTCACGCATTTATTAAAAAGTGCAGCAATATCTACAGGGGGAATTTCAGAAGTGGAAGAAACTCCCTGTGGTAGTTCGGCTTTGCGAGTGGCAAGTGGCGTCGAACTCCAGTTCTGCAATGCGTGCATGTCCTTGGTTACAGCGGTCACCGCATTCACCTTTCCAGTCTGTATCATGCTGATGCTGCTGTCAGAAGAGATGCAGATGGGGTCATCAGCTGTGCCCTTCTTTGGTTGATTCTGACTTGAATCTTCTGATGATACACTGATCCATACCCCGCGGCGGATGATAGTCCCTGGTACCCGAATAGTGATTTCGTTGGGTGGTTCCACCTTAGGCAGTGCCTTGGTTACAGATTTTTCTGATGATTCATCCCTCCTGCTGGAAGAATGTTCGTCAGGAGCCCAGTTACCATAAGTTTCATGATAAGCCAGCTCAGTAGGCAGTCCCAGTACTTGGGGCATATTCTGGAACATCTGACCCAAACCATCCCTGGTATTTGGGTGTATAATGCAGATGGGAGGTGGGGGAGACCTTTGCCTTGGAGTGGGTTCTCCTGAACTATCCTGGCTTTCCATCATGTAGATGTACTGAGCTGGCTCTTCTTCTTCAGCCTCAGTTGGCGGTACCTCGAACTCATCTGATGGGTAGGCAAACGCCTCTTCTAGGATAGTCGGTTTTTCGGTGTCAACTGACTGCCAAGAGAATAAAGCAGACAGTTCTTCCATCAACCCACTGAGAGCTTCTGAATTTTCTTCTGTAACTGTCTCCTGGGGCAAGGGAGGTTCATCCCATAACCTTTACAGATAATTAGCTTCCGCTTGCTCAACTGGATCATTGAATTCATTGCCCCATCCCTGGGGGACTATGTTCTGAATGGCTTGTGTAGCTTCCCTCTCCATATTGGTAAAGTGATGGTATAGTTGGCCATGTACACAGATGGGCCAATGTGGGTCCCTTCCTTCTGCTCGTGCCCTCTTCCGTTCAGCTTTCATGCCAAATAACCTGGCATAGTCTTGAGGTTCAGGAACAAACCCCAATCCAAAGCCCACAGATTTGTCACATGGCTGGATTGCAGACTTGATGCCTTGCTTGTATTTGCCTAAACCTTCTCCTACTCGGAGGCCCCAGTCGGCGCATTCAGCAGCACCGAACATGCTTTTCCTTTTCCTTCTGCGGGACAAGTCTGATTGCAAAGGAGTAAGAATGCGGTTTACTTGCACCATTTTCAATGGCTTGAAAGTTCAGGGAAGTGGGCAGCTCATAATCAATCACAGGTACCCCTCCCTGTTCAAATTCTTTGTGATTTTCTGCATGAACCGTGATCAATTGATTTCCCGAGATAAATCGGACCATTCGATGTAAGGTGGAAGGGACTGCCCCTGCTTGATGTAACCAAGGTCTTCCAATCAGCAAATTAAAGGAGGCATTGATGTCCATCGACTCAAAGGTAATAAGAAGGCCCTCTTAGCAATTGTAACTTCCAAAGTAACTTCCCCAAAGGAATCCTTCTTGGCATTGTCAAATCCGCAGACATTATTGGAGCTAGGTTTGATCAAATCAGCATTCAGCTGCAAACTATGGAAGGTCCTGACTGGACAGATATTCAGAGCTGACCCGTTATCGATCATGACCTGTCTCACTATTAAGTCGGAGCACCTTACAGTGATAAACAGAGGCTCCGTGTGATTATAACCTTCCGGGGGCAAGTCTGCTAAGGAAAAAGAGATTGCTTCTGGCGTAGCAATTATAGACATTACTGTCTCCAGCTGCTTAGGGCTGATGTCGTCAGGCACATGAATATCACCCAGTATTTTCATAAGTACGTCTTTATGTTTGTTTGAATCCAATAAGAGACGCATAATGGATATCTGGGCTGGTGTCTTATTCAACTGCTGCACTAGATCATACTCCGGAGTGAAGGCACTATAGTGGAGTTTTTCAATCTCTTCTTTTGGGGCCTTCCCTTTCTTCTTATGGGTCTGTGGCAATTCAGCGGCCACATCCTTCCCTTTTTCTTTCCTTGTTCTTTCTTCACTAGTCTCTCCCTCTGATGCAGGTGGAGGGTTAGGGTTTATGTATCGACCAGAATGGGTGATCCGATCGACTTCTCTTTCTGTGGAAGTGATGGTAGAATCATGGTACATGGGTAGGAATTGGTAAGGTGGAGGCACAGCGGAGTAGGTTGGATCAAGGTGAAGTTGGTGTAAGTTAAGGGTGGGTGGTTCCAGTAGGAAGTCCACAGGCTCATTGAATGGGTTGTTCATCATGTCGAAGATGTTCAATGGGGGTGAGTTTGGGACAGGTGGAGGATAGAAAGGCTCTGGTTTGGGAAAGTTGAAATGCACCAGAGGGAACCCCATGAAGGTTTCTTCATTCTCCTCTTCATTAATGACATGTATCTGTTGATAAATTGCCCCTTCTTGAAGATGAATCTTGACGACTTGCCCAGGTCATCCAATCAGTAAGGACGGGTCAACCTATAGTTTACTGCCTTGATCACTGATGATCTGATGTACTGTTCCGCTGCCAGAGGCCTTATTATGGTCTGGGAGAGGGTTAGTGGTTGTACCAGTAGGAGGAGTAGGTGCTGCTGGTGCTGGGGGATCTACAGAGATCTTCTTACTGTCTATCAGATCCTGTATGTCATGCCTCAAGTCCCAACATCGATTTGTTGAATGCCCGGGAGCTCCAAAATGATACTCACATCTCTCCGCTGCATTATAAATTCTTGAGTTGATTATTCTGGGGTTGGGAGGCTTGATTTGAAGGTACCCCTTCTTCAGTCGTGTAGCCAACAACTCTGCAGGTGCATAAGGTAATGGGGTAAAAACCCTATTCATTCTTGCCTCTGCTTCCTCTCTCGTCCTTCTCAGAGGCTGCCCCTGACTTTCATTCCTCTGGGCAATGTGATATGGCTGTGTTGGCTGTACATAATTAATTGCCTGGGTTTCCTGCCTCCTAGGCTCTTGCCCCTGATTTCTGCCACTCTGTCCGGCTGCAAGCCTCCTCTGTGTAGGGCCCTGACCACTACCATCTATCTTTCCAGCCCTGACCGCATCTTCAATTCTGTCTGCCGTCAGAATCAGGTCACTAAAATTGGAAGTACTTTGCCCCAGTAGCAGGGAAAGAATGGCTGTCCAAGTGATGCAATGAACAAGGAGGTCATCTCCTGTTCAAGTAGTGGGGGTTGGACTAAGGTCGCCAATTCTTTCCATCTCTTGGCATATTCTCGCACTGACTCTTGATTCTTCTTGGAGAGCCTTTGTAACTCTGCCCTGGTCTGAACTATCTGACTGTTCAATCGGTATTGCTGGATGAATTTGGCAGCTAATTCATTCCAACTCTTGATCTTAGTCTTATCCAAACCCAAAAACCAGTTGTATGATACTCCTGTTAGCGACCTCTGAAAGAACTGTATCATAATTTTTTCATCTTTGGCATACTGACACATATCTCCAGAGTATGACCTTAGATGATTTAACGGACATCCGGTGCCGTCAAATTGATGCAAGTCAGGGCACTTGAATTTTGGTGGAAGTTGAACACCGGAGAAGAAGCAGAGACTGTGTAAAGTAGCGTCCATGGGGACCGCACTGGGTCGTAGGCTTTTCAGTTCTTCACGCAAAGCATCTACCTCTGCCTTAGTGGTTGCCATATTTTCATCAAACTGGGCCTGCTGTGTTCTGTACCAATCTTCCTCTTCTTGCCCCAGTTGGGCAGGTGCAATAATCTGTGGAAGAGGCACGGCTTGTGGAGGTGGAGGTGGTACCAACGGAGTTGGGTACACAGGGTGTGGTGGTGGAGCATCCGGTTGCTGCAGGGTTACTGGTGCAGCAGGGGGAGCCATCCTGAGTTCTCTTAATTCTGCCATTAACTCTTGAATAATAGTCCCCATACTGTCAATCCTCTGTTGTAGATCAGTCTGTGTCTGGCTGGACTCTGCTTGGTCCTGTCCTGACGAGGTCTGTTCCCTTGGTTGCTCCATCTCAAGTCTTCTTCTGGATCTTAACAGGTAAGGGCTTCGAGAAGCAATTTTGGTACCTGGGAAAGGCAACCAGCGGATATTAGTGCAACTTATATTAAAGCCATAATGCATGATTATTAATGTATTCTAACTGTAAAGAAGAATCAAGGATTAATTTATTTGAATTATTTTGAAAATGATAGGGACTCTCAAGCTTGATCTATTTTAGCCGAATGGCTGGGAAAGAGAACCCAGTGTAGACTGGTTTGTTTTAGCCAAACGGTTGGGGGAGAGAACCCGGTTTAAACTGATCTGTTTTAACCAAACGGTTGGGGGAGAGAACCCGGTTTAGGCTGGTCTGTTTTAGCCAAACGGCTGGGGGAGAGAACCGGGTTTAGGCTGGTCTGTTTTAGCCAAACGGCTGGGGGAGAGAACCCGGTTTAGGCTGGTCTGTTTTAGCCAAACGGCTGGGGGAGAGAACCCGGTTTAGGCTGGTCTATTTTCGCCAAACGGCTGGGAAAGGGAACCCGAAATTTAAAAGGTTGGTTTGAGCTCAGTATCACGAGGTTGGACTATGTTAAGTCTCCGCAGGGGATGAGCTAAACAGCAACATTCAGGTGTACCTTAACCAATTTTCAGTTTAATCCCTGATGGTTTTAGCACCTAACTTCGGCTAGTAGTTCCCGGGCGTGTCTTAGCTAGTCGTTGGTTTAATCACCATTGACTTTGACGCCTTACAACGGGGAAAGCTATGCCAGGACGATCCTCTGCCAATTTTCTGGTTTAATCACCAGTGGCATTAGTGCCCCAAGAGTTCGGCTAGGGATACCCGAGCGTACCTTAGTCGTTAGCTTAATTGCTTGACCTTGGTACCACACAACGGGGTATGCTATACCAGGACGATCCTCTGCCAATTTTCTGGTTTAAACACCAGTGGCTTCGGTGCCCCAAAAGTTCGGCTAGGGATACCCGAGCGTGCCTTAGCTAGTTGTTGGCTTAATTACCTTTGACTTTGGCGCTCCTCTACGGGGTATGCTATGCCAGGACGATCCTTTGCCAATTTTCTGGTTTAATTACTAGTGGCATCAGTGTCCCATAGGCTGACCGTATGATCTTTTAAATTAGACGGGTGTGATCTGAGCTCAAGGGATTGGGTGTTCTTTATTCAGAACCCTGAGGTTTTAAGACTTAAGCTTGAAACTTGAAAGTTTGAGAGTTGATAAGGATGGGGTGTTCTTTATTCAGAACCCCCTGAGTTTAAGGATTGTTTTGGCAAGTTCTTTATTCAGATTGCCTGAAAGTTTTAGAGTTGATTGCAAAAATGGGGTGTTCTTTATTTAGAACTCTTCAGTTTAAAGATTTAAACAATTTGGCGAGTTCTTTACTCAGATCGCCTGAAAGTTTTTGAAGTTGATGGATGGGGACCAGATTGTTTGAAAAAGGAATTCGGGGATGTCTTAATTAACTTTATTTAACACAAAACACTCTGGAAAAAAGAAGTACAATGCCAAAATTTAGAACAAGCAATTACATGATCAAAAAAAACAAACAAACCCAGAGTCTAGCTAGGTTGGTCATCATCATAATGAGAGGACACGTCTCGCCTTTTCAAGGCACGCAGAAGTTTATTCCGCAGACGTCGGTCCTCTTTTGCACGTCTGCGCATGGTGTCAAGTTGCTGCTGAAGGGCCTCATTGGCCTGCTTGTTTTTACGTTCGGAGTCCACGTATGCACGGTGGATTCGAGAATGAGATTTCCGCAGTTCGGCCACCCTATCCCTGTATGTGTCAGGGGGCGGAACTGGGATATCGTCAGAGGTGACGATATGGAGAGAAGGTGGGCTGTCTAGGTCAGTTTCTCGAGCAATCCATTGTTCGTAATTACGAACGTCGGATGCAGTGAAAATGTCTTCTTGGAGTATGTACATGTGTTGCCATTCCTTCACCAATTTTTTCTTCAATTCCCATGTAAGTGGGCCAGTTAATCCTTCCGCCTCATCCTTGATCGGTAATCCCTGAGACTTCCCAAACTGTCTCAGAATTCGAACCGGATAGTATGGCATGGCATGAGTCAAGCCTATTAAGGCTAGGCAATGTCTTTTCCTGAAAGCTATGACGGGGGTATATGTTTGGTCAAATGTGCCTCCCCATCTTACATCAGTTTCTCCTTTCAGTTGGAGAAAGTGGTCAAACCAGTCCTCTCTGGAGGGTAAGTCTGGTCTAATCTCTCTTCGGGCCATCAATGTGACATTGTCACGGACGTACCCATAGCGTGGGCTGACAGGTTCAGCAACCATCAGGTGATCTTGAAGCCAAATGTGTAGGAAAGGAGCGCATCCCTGAAACCTCCTAGTTCCGTTCTTGGTCATGGTCAAGGCATGGTATAGCTGAGCAAGAATCAGTGGCGCAATCCGGAATTTCACTTGGAGTTGGTCTACAATTTCCATGAGGGCCAAATTAATGGTGTCTCCCCCAGTAGGAAAGAAGAGCTGTGACAGAACCACGAGGGTGAAGGTGTCCCACCAAACACTGGGTCTTTCCTGCTTTTTATCCCTTATCTTTTCAACAAGGAAGGTTTTAGAGACCCGCGTGAATGCTTGGTCACCTCCTAAAGTCTGGAATTCTCCTCTGCGTAGGCCAAAGAAAGTACAAGCTTCATTCTTGTAGCTATCTTTGAGGTTTGGCCTGGCTGGTTCTCCATGGTCACGGAATCGGAGGAATAGTTCAAGTTCCTCAATTGTGGGAGTCAACTCATTAGTTCCAAACCTAAAGAGTGAAAGCTGGGGATCCCAGAAAGGTAGGGCCGCCTGAATCATGTCCTAATTAATGGGCACATTTAATAGGGACAGAGTTTGTCCCATGTGGTATTTCTGTTCCCATTTAATTTGTTCATCTCCTTGCAATTGCCTTGTCCAAGAACGGATCCAAGGGGTATCAAAGGCACACTTCTCTATCCTAGGGAAGCGAACTCTCTCAGTCGAGGATGAGGATGCCATGCCGACTATCCGATTGAAATTCCAAGTCAATTTAGGGTTTTTCACCAAAAACTCTAAATTAGTCTAAGGCATGCAACAAGATATGCAAAAATTAAATCAATGCCTAAGCAGTTATCGCAATAATCAAATCCAAGCACTCAAATTATGGGGTTTTAAGGGTTATGTCCTTTAAATGTTTGGAGAACATTCAGGTCTTAGCCGGCCTTTTCTTTCATCTGTCCTTTCATCTACTCTTTCATATGCTCTTTCATCTGACCCTAGTGTCGGACTGAAAATAATATTTACAACTTGCCTTCGAGGGCGAAATTTACAAAAATAAATCTGGAAAGAGAATCACCTTTAGGGTTGTTGAGAACCCAAAAGGAGGGTACAAATTTGTCATTCAGTAGGTGGGCTGAAATCCTATCTCTAGGGTTTTTCTGCCTCTGTTCTGACCCATTACTGTCTGATCTAGCCGGCTTTCAACTGAACCAAGATCGACCTGGATGCACGGATTAAATCGGGTTAATTTCCTTAAATTAGGGTTAAGACCAACAAAGGCGGGGGTTAATGCCCCAGATTGATTTTACCCCTATTTGTTCATTCATGTTCATGCTCACATCAGGGTTTGTCAGAAGTAATAGGTGGGGGAAGGATACCCAGCCCAAGGCACCTGCCTTCAAGGGTCTGAGCCAAGTACTAGACCCTTCGCGTACCATGGCAAGAAACCAATGGCGCTTGAAGAATCCATAAACCTGGGGAGATGGGTTTACCCTGCTTTCCCCGGCAAGCCATGGGAGCGTAGAGCTAATACCATCCCAAAAGTAAGTTTCTCGATTGAAGAAGGGTGGCTGCTAGAAAGATCTAGGTTTTGGTTAAGAAGAGTATTCACATGGTGTAGACATTCATTTTGGATCATCCATGCAGACTCCCTCGTGCATGTCACCCCACGCAGTTAAAAAAATTCATTCACGGTGTAGTGAGATGCTTGTATGTGCAGTGGAGCCAAGTGCTATGTCTGTTCGGGTGATTCTCGGATAATGGGCTGATTAAGGGCTCCTTAATGTCGCTTTTATAGTGAGAATACAGAACAGTATTGTGCGCACCTAAATCTGACCTAGATCGCACACCGGACGCACTTTCTGTGCGTGCCTCGAGACTTTCGGAGTCGCCACTGCCTGAGAGTGCAGGCAGACACGGTTTTGCCCTATCCGGGTCTAAGTCTGGTCTACGGCTTTTCAGAGTTCTAGCTAAGTCCTCGGTTACGTCCGGGGAAGCCCTAAAGCACCCCGGTCCGCCCCATCGGTTTGACGGGTCCCTCGGGTCTCCCTGGTTTTTGAGTCAAATTCACCCTTTTCCTAGACCGATATGCTACCTTGTTTAGGTCTGGCGGGGCCCTCTGGAGGTGCGGGTCCCTTTTTATTTGATTTTATCTTTTTATTTATTTAAGTGAAGTGGGTCGGACCCAGGTCCCGTTGGAAGACCCATGGGTTGCCATGGTTGGGCCTTGGGCCCAGTTGGGTTATTGGGTAACCCATTTTGTTATTTACTTAAACTATTTACACATGCCATGGGCTTAGTGGGCTTGGATTTGGCCCATTAGCCAAGGGTCAAAGGGCCTGGGCCTGTTTATTGAAAACAGGCTTGGTTTGGACCGGTCTAAGGTGGACCACTCATGTGGGCCAAAAGGAGGTCTTGGTGGGCCCATTTGGGCCCATGGTCCAAAAATGGGCTTAAGATAGCCCAAGTTGTTAAAGGGGCCAGTTCAGGTTGGAGTAGATCCAACCAGGCCGAAAAATTACATTTTTTAAGTTATATTCACATTGGCCCATATTTGTTATACGGTCCACCCTTGCCCGTGAACAAAGTCCGGTTGGCCTCGCCCGTGAAGAAAATACGGTCCCGCCCGGACCGCCCTGAGTTTACGGACACGACTAGTTTTGCATTTATGCTGCCGATTCTGTTTGGGATCAGTTCCGTGGCCTCTTTGGAACTTTCTGCAACTTCGGTAGTGATTCTGGTGCCTTTTGATATGGTACATTAGCTTCCTTCACCATCTTCAAGTCTTCTTTTTTGGTGCTTTAGAATGGAACTAAACTCCATTTTTTGAACCTTGTCATCTTTTGGTAAGGTAGCAAAAGAAGTGGTAGTGGGAAGGGGATTACATGGAAGTATTTAAAGAGGACAAATCCCTCTTATACTTATGAATTTAACCAATTAACAAAGACTTTTCCTTCTTTTATTAGTTCTATGGTTCCATCCCCTTTTCATTCCATAAGACCATGTTTATTTGCATGGAATTCTTCAACAAACAATGAAACCAATGGGTTAGTAGCACAGTAATAAGATACAAGGAAACTTAAATGAAATGATTCATTAAAAAGAGGTTGATATAAAAGTTACCACACTAGTGCTCCTTTGATTTGGTGATGGAGTGACTCCCTAGATATTTCGGCAGCGCTTCTGCGTCCTCCAAATTTTGTTAGGATGAAATGGGAAGAGCTTTGTTAAGGTGGATGGGTTTAAGATCAAATTGAAGGGGATTTGGGCATGGCTTTGGGGTAGTTTAGGAGTATAGGGGTAATTTGGGGATAAAAAAAAGTTTAGGTTTTGGGATGGTGGAATTCGGGCAGGGCTTTGGGTATGGAGAGCTCCTGGAAGAAGAGAGTTTCGGCCAGGAAGAAGGCTTGTTGAAATGGGGGGAGGCCTCTCTATTTATAGGCAAAAAGGGGCGTGCCCGTACTTGAAGTACGGGCGTGCCTTGCCCGTACTTCAAGTACGGGCGTGCCTTGCCCGTAATTCAAATACGGGCGAAAAACGCACATTTGCAAATCTCGCGAATCAGCCGTACGGGACGCGTGTCCCGCCGTACAGCGACGCGTGTCGTCTTCCAGAAGCTTGCCCGTATTTCAAATACGGGCATGCCCTGCCCGTAATGCAAATACAGTTCAGCACGTTTTTTAAATGCTTGGATTTCAAACCTTTATTCATTTTGGTTTATTGCAAGATTTCGTCCGATTTCTTTGATTATTTTATTGAAAAGCGAGACTCTCTTTATTAAAATATTAATAAACACATTTATCTTATTTATTTTATTGGTTTATTCCATTTTTGCTGCCTTTTTGCCACATGGGCAGCTTTTCTGAAACTTCAACTGCTCATAACTTCTTCATCCGGTGTCCGATTTCAGCAAACTTAGTGTCGTTGGAACCGGCTCGGAACCATCTATCCATTGGGATCAAGTTTGGCAGTTGAGTTGGGGTTGAGCAAAAAGTCAACTTTTCACTCCCCAAAAGTTTGACCAACTCATATCTTTTTCATCTGGACTCCGATTCCAACAAATCCAGTTGCGTTGGAATCGTGTCGAAATGCTCTTTTCCATGAGATGAAGTTTGATGGCCAAATTTACTTGAATCAAAAAGTTAATTTTTGACCCCCTTAGGGTTTGACTTTTAGTTTGACTTTTCATTTTTCTTTATTTTGGGGGTGCAAAAATCAGGTGCTAACAGCTGCCCCTCTTTGCTGGAGTCACCTTAGGGGATGAACGGCAAAGAAGAAAAAGAACCTTATTTTTGCGCCTTGTATTTCTGTCGACGAGCTCAATCACTGAATTGTTTTTAATGAAAGGGAAGTGTCAGATGTCTGGTATCACTTCCTGACTTTGGAATTCCTATACCCTCTCTCGGGTTTGAATAGGGCTGTTCCTTAGTTCTTTGTTTTTGAAAAAGAAAGATAGGATTAAATCTGAGCTCATTAGCCTGTTTTGGCGTTGATGCAAGGCACTTAACAATGTTCTTTTCTTTTTGTTTGTTCCACTAAAGCTTTTAATGACTTCAGTTTTTTTTTTTTTTTTTTTTTTTGCACCTTGAATTTCTGTCGACGAGCTCAATCACTGAATTGTTTTTAATGAAAGGGAAGTGTCAGATGTCTGGTATCACTTCCTGACTTTGGAATTCCTATACCCTCTCTCGGGTTTGAATAGGGCTGTTCCTTAGTTCTTTGTTTTTGAAAAAGAAAGATAGGATTAAATCTGAGCTCATTAGCCTGTTTTGGCGTTGATGCAAGGCACTTAACAATGTTCTTTTCTTTTGTTTGTTCCACTAAAGCTTTTAGTAACTTCAGTTTTTTTTTTTTTGGATAAGGTATGAGTTTGCAGGTGCAGGTAGGAGGACGGGAGGAAGCTTTCGCGCTGCTGTCCGTCATCTCGAAGACCACACACACCTATTCTATCCTATGCTATTTACAAAAGTGAGAATCAAAATTTACAAGAAGGGGCGAATTGGCCCATTATTGTTTCTTCCTTGTTACTTCTCCTTGCCAGGTTCCTTCTCTTGTTGAGGCATTTAAAGCTTCTCTTCCCATTTATGAGTATCCACTGGGGATCTGGTGGGAGTATGATCTGTCTAGATGACTCTCTGGGGATTATTGTGATGTCTTTCTTTGCTCTTGAAGTTTTGTTGGAGGGTCTAAGGATCTTAACGATCTTCTTTCTTCTGAGCTCTGCTGGGGATGAAAGGGAAGATGCCTCTGCTGGGGAATGAAGGATCAAAGTATCCTTCTCATGTTCATCTTGCATCTTTCTTCCTTCTTTGAACCTGTACAAGGAACAAAATGTCAATGCTTGTTCTGCTTCATTGGGGATATACAGGGTTGGTTTATTCTAGGCCTTTGATTCATCATAATCAAAAATGGCTATTGATTGAGGCAATGAACCCTTCTTCATGGGTTAGCAGCACAGCTGGGGAAATTCTAAGAATAGTTAAGCAGAATAATTACGGAAAAACACAGATGTGGTATGTGTTTGTGCCCGCAATTATCACAAGAGTCAATCCTTAAGTTAGACACAGATTAGAGTGCTTGGTTTTTTAGCCTTGTCATCATAGGCCTTTGTGAAGCGTTGACTCAAACACAGTCTACCAACTTGGGCCCTTCAGGTTACTTGGCTGTCCCCACTTAGTGCACTGTTCATCCTGTTTCTGTTTTTACTGTATTTCCCTTTCTAATCAAGGCATGACCAGCTCTCTCTCTCTTTTTTTGTTTTTTACCACGACTGACCCTTTTTGCTCATAGCGCCCTTTTTGGGTTTTCACTATGTTTGGTCCTTTCAGGGAGAATACAATTCCGTCATTACCAGAAAATGCGGATTTGACTGTCTTGCTTAAGATCATTCACTTTAGGATCCGAGAGGTCTTCGAGGTAGGACGAAATGTAGGCTAGGTTGGGGTTTTGAGAGAAAGACAAATGGCTCAAAAAGGTTATAACTTTATGGGTTTGTACAGTGCTCCTTTTATTATTGGGGCTTACATCCTGGCTTATTTCTTGACCTTGTTTTCCACAATTCTTGTTTTCTTGATTTTCTTCGCAATTGCTTCTTCCTTTTTTTTTTTTTTTTTTGTTTTGGGCCAGGAATGCCCTTTTTGGTGTGAAGGAATACCTGTACTAGGTTAGAAAAGAAATTGTCAGGTTCAAAAGTTTTTAACTAGGGGAGAACTTTTTTGGGTTTTTGGGAGGATTCACAGTCTTAGGGGAGAGTCAAGGATGGCCTCTCTTCATTTCCCAATTGGAATGATTTCAAGGGTAATACAGTTTGACTGCATCTGCATTTATTGGTTCAGGAAAGATAGTTCCATCCATCTCTTGTAGGATTAGTGCTCCTCTGGACAGAACTTTATATACTATGAATGGTCCTTCATAGTTTGGCTTGAATTTCCCTTTATTGTCTTCTTGGTGGGGGAATATCTTTTTCATAACAATGTTACCCACCTTGAAGTGTCGTGGTATTACTTTCTTGTTATAAGTCCGAGCTGCTCTCTGCTGGTAGAGTTGCCCGTGGCATAAAGCCTTAATTCTTTTCTCATCAAGCAACTGCAACTGGTCAAACCTTGATTCTTTCCATTCAACATCATCAACCTCTGCTTCCTTCAGGATTCTGAGTGAAGGGATCTGCACTTCCACGGGAAGGATTGCTTCCATTCCATATACAAGAGAGAAAGGAGTTGCTCCGGTTGAGACCCTGATTGAGGTTCGGTATGCATGCAAAGCATATGACAGCTTCTCATGCCAGTCTCTGTAGGTGACTACCATCTTTTCTAATATCTTCTTCAGATTTTTGTTGGCAGCCTCTACTGCTCCATTCATCTTGGGTCTGTATGCTGTGGAATTTAAATGCCTGATCTTCAAATCTTCACACATCTTGTCCATGTCCTTGTTATTCAAATTTTTGGCATTGTCTGTGATGAGTGCTTCCGGCACACCGTAGCGACAGACAATATTGTTTCTGATGAATTTCAGTACATGCGACCCCTTGACATCTGCAAAGGACACGGCCTCTACCCACTTGGTAAAATAGTCTATTGCAACCAAGATGAATCGATGCCCATTTGATGCCTTCGGATGGATTTCTCCAATCATGTCAATTCCCCAGATGGCGAAGGGCCAAGGAGAAGTCATTGAGTACAAAGTGTTGGGCGGTGCATGAATGTTGTCAGCATAAACTTGGCATAACCGGCACTTCCTTACGTGGATGTGACAATCATGTTCCATAGTTAACCAGTAATAGCCCATTCTCAAGATTTTTCTGGCTAGCATATGCCCGTTCATATGGGCGCCACATTGTCCCCCATGGACTTCATCAACCAGCTGTTGTGCTTCTTCTTCTGTTACACATAGCAGCAGTGAATCATTATAGGACTTCTTGTATCGCTTATCTCCACTGAGGAAGAACTGTCCTGCCAGTTTCTGAATCGTACGCCTCTCAGATGCTATGGCATTCTTTGGCAAAGTTCTATTTCTCAGGTACCTCATTATGTCTGCATACCAAGGTTCCCATTTTGGTGTGCTCTTCTCAACACGAAAGCAGTAGACAGGAGAACGCCGCACCTCTATCTCTAACGGTTGTACCCAAGTGTCACCAGTGATGGTTGCCATGGATGCCAGTGTTGCCAGGGCATCTGCAAACTGATTCCTGTCTCGTGGCATATAATCAAATGTCACGCTTTTGAACTGTCCTTCCAACTCCTTAATCAGTTCCTGATATGGCACCAACTTTGGATCCTTAGTCCGCCAATCCCCCATTACTTGGTAGATAATTAGACAGGAATCCCCATAAACTTTTAACTCTTGGATATTCATTTCAATTGCGGCTCGCAAGCCTAACACACATGCTTCGTATTCTGCCATGTTGTTAGTGCAATCGAACAAGAGTTTTGCTGCTATTGGATGATGGATTCCTTCTGGGGAAATGATTACAGCTCCAATTCCTTTCCCATTGATGTTGACGGCCCCATCAAAGAACATTTGCCATCCAGTTTCCTTTTCTATTGACTCGGCACACATAATTTCATCATCTGGCAGTCCGGTGAGAAGTGGTTGATAGTCGGGCACAGGGTGTTCTGCCAGGTGATCTGCTACTGCCTGTCCCTTTATTGCCTTCTTCGTGGTGTAGACAATGTCATACTGAGATAAGATAACCTGCCACTTGGCTATCCTCCCAGTGGAGATTGGCTTTTCAAAAATGTACTTCAGGGGATCTGTATCTGAAATCAAGAAGACAGTATGACTGAGGAGATAGTGCCAGAGATTTTGAGCTGCCCATACCAATGCGCCGCAGGTCTTCTCAAGCAATGTGTATCTTACTTCATAATTGGTAAATTTCTTGCTCAGATAATAAATTGCTTGCTCCTTTCTTCCTGTTTCATCATGTTGCCCCAGCACACATCCGGCTGCCGTTTCTGTGACTGACAAGTACATGATTAGAGGTCATCCAGGTACAGGGGGAACCAAGGTTGGTGGATTCATCAAATAAGCCTTGATTTTGTCAAACGCTTCTTGGAAATATTCATTCCAAACCACTGGGTTATCTTTCTTTAGCAATTTGAATATTGGTTCGCACACGGGAGTCATCTGTACTATGAACCGACTAATGTACTGTAATCTGCCAAGGAAACCTCTTACTTCTTTATCTGTGGATGGGGGAGGCATTTCCAGAATTGCCTTCACTTTGACAGGGTCTACCTCAATTCCTCGTTTCCCAACGATGAATCCGAGTAGCTTCCCTGAAGTAACTCCGAATACACACTTATTCGGGTTCAGCCTGAGCTTGCATTCCCTGAGCCTGTCAAACACCCTTCCAAGGTTCACCAAATGATTTTCCTCTTCTTTTGACTTTGCAATCATGTCATCCACGTATACTTCCATTTCCTTGTGTATCAGGTCATGGAATATCAAAGTCATTGCCCGCTGGTATGTGGCGCCTGCATTTTTCAACCCAAATGGCATTACTTTGTAGCAGTATGTGCCCCAATGCGTGATGAATGAAGTCTTTTCCATGTCTTCAGGTGCCATTCGTATCTGATTGTACCCAGAGAATCCATCCATAAAGGAGAACATGGAATGAGTTGCAGTATTGTCAACCAATATATCAATGTGTGGCAACGGGAAGTCATCTTTTGGGCTTGCCTTGTTCAGATCCCTGTAGTCAACACACATCCTGACCCTTCCATCTTTCTTGGGGACTGGCATGATGTTTGCTAACCACTCTGGGTAATCGGTAACTTTCAAGAACCCAGCTTTTAATTGCTTGGCAACTTCTTCCTTGATCTTTAGGGCCCATTATGGTTTCATGCGTCTGAGTTTTTGCTTCACTGGTGTGGCCTCAGAATTTATAGGTAACCAGTGCACAACTAAATCCGTGTCTAACCCATGCATATCCTCATATGACCATGCAAACACATCAGTGTAGGTTTTCAGAAAATCAGTTATCTGTGTTTTCTGTAATAATGCCAGTTTTTTACCAACTTGAAGAATCCTTGGTTGTGCTATGTCACCTATGTTGATAGGTTCAGTTTCCTCAATGTTAGCCTGGAGACCCTTTTCATGTCTGTCCAAGGCAAATTGGATTTCAGGTGGGGTCTCCCATGATTCATCATTATCCTCAAGTTCACAAGGATTACAGGGGATAATTTCTGAATCATCGGGTTGTGATGAGTAAGTGTCATTATCTGATTCTTGTTCGACACTATGGATTTCTTTTTGTTCTTTTTGACCTTTTTGTTTTTGTTTAATTGTGGCAGCCTGATTATCTATCTCGTGCTCCGAATTTTTCGGGTGTGCGTCGAGATTGATATTAAGGTTGCGATTTTGAGTTTGCTTATTTGCAGTTATCGCAATAATCAAATCCAAGCACTCAAATTAGCATATAATTTTTCAAGATAGCATGTGTTTCAAATACATAACATTGACGAATAATTTCGTTGCAATTCATTTCTAAATCACCATCAAATCTAGTTACAATCAACAAACCAAATCCTCGCAACAAAGTGACATCACAAGACTCATGAAGACAATACATCTTTGAAAAGATAAATGCCTGAGTCAAGGGGTTGCCACCTCACGGCTTAGGTGCAAGCTGAGATACACAGACATTAACTAATTGCGGATCACCCAACCGAGATACACGGAGGGCTGGCACGTACAATCCAATCAATTTCAACAACGGGGATTACCAGAGCAAGATACATGATGGTAACCCAAATAACCACATCGAGATACACGACGGGTGGGATTGCTGCAGCACAACTAGATACAAGAAGGCCTCATCGAGATACACGATGGGAGCATAATGTGAAACAGGTTTAACCAAACAAAGAAAATACTATTCTCACTTCTAGCTAGACTATGGATCCATATCAAGCTATGCCCACTAGGCACACAAATCAAAACACGGAAATCATATAATCTTTGATACCCAAAACCAATTCACAATGTTCACAATTCATCTCAACTCTTCCCCAAGATACATGGAGGAAAACAAAGCTCAAATTCAAGCTACATGAGTGAGAAATAACCACCCTGAGGTACACGGAGGAAAATATAAGTAATTCAGTCAAAACAACTCTGAAAACATCTTTAGATAGGTCAAATACAAGTGTAGGAATCGATAAAATCACAATAGGTTGAAAAGAAAAGAGTTTGGAACAATAAACTTGGATAAAAGCTGTTTCAGTAGAACATACCCAAAATCTTTATAAAAATTCAATTTAATCAACGGTCAGTGCAAACAATCTCAAAATATTTAATTTTTATTGGTACATAAGTTGGAAATCAATAAAAACATTTTTATAGTAAAAAACTAGGCATTTTCCAAAATATCACAAAATCTGTCAAGGGCACTTGAGGCCTGTCGGGCGCTCATGCAGGCGTTCGTTTAAAAGTGAGCTTTGAAAGGTTTGGAAGGTTGGTCGCTCAAGACAGCGCTCGAGCGACCTCTCGGGCATTCGGTTTACTAGAAATTGACAACTCTCAGGTGATTTTTGGGCATGATTTCTCTCTCTCAAATCCTCAAGCACACGTTCAGAAGGTCTCCTTCAATACCACACGTCCAAAACAAGAGAATAAACCTTCTATTTTCTCAAAAGTTACTTTTTATACCTAAAATTATGATTTTATCCTAATTAGGACTTTTTATTCTCGTAAAACAATGCTTAGGAGTGTATGGACGTCCAGCCATGTCCATATAAGTCATTTGCTAGTATTTAATTACAATAAGATAGCCTACTTTGCCTATTTATCATACTCATGCACCTTCACCAATCAAAATTCCAATAAAAGCACAATTATGTACTTGATGATTTATCCCTTTTCTTCACATCCTTAGAAATCTTTAGGTTTGATCTTCATCTTCCCTTCCTATTTATATCAATAAAATTCTAATCAATCACTTAATCCAATATTTTCCTCAATAAATTAATTAAATTATTTAAAAGGGAAAATTCAGGGGATTACACCTTAATTTGGAGAAAAATGTTTAAATAGGGTGTTTAGGTAATATTTAGAAATAGATATAAAATATGAACGAAAATTTGATAAAGGAAGGAGTTTAGTAGTAAGGGACTTAATAGGTAATGTAACGCCCCGGTTCCGGGTCCATTTCCCAAAACCCGAGGTGTTATAGTAAGTAACAAAAGCAACTAAAAATCTGAATCCATTTAAGCCTTTATTAATTTCATCATCAGAGTTCTATGCGGAAACAATAAATAATATCTACTAACACTTAATCTTTATACAATTACAATGTTCTTAATCTCATGAAACTAATTTTACAACTAAACTGACTACCCCTTTACATACTAGCCCAAGCTTGTCGTCCTCACCAAGAGTACCTAAAAATGGGAGAAACCAGAGTGAGAATAAATCTCAACAAGTAGCAAGGTGCATGCATGAAATCAGTCCAAAATTTTCAGAAAAATAAGTCTTGAGGTGTACGATTCAACCAGAACAACAACTAGATAAATGATAACATAGAAATCACGGCAAACAGCATACCACCTTGTAGTATCACACAATGAAAAATAATCACAACACCAGGAAGTATCCCGCCGAGTACACGAACTGAGGATAGAAGGCACCAGCCACAAAATAACAAGCTTCCCGCCAAGTATACGGATCGAGGAAGTAAACCAAATAACAAGCAACCAACTTCCCACCTAGTACACAAATCGAGGACGTATCCCGCCGAGTACACGGACCGAGGATATAAACAACAATAATCAGCTTCCCACCAAGTACACGGATCGAGGAAGTATCCCGCCGAGTACACGGACCAAGGATATAAACAACAATAACCAGCTTCCCACTGAGTACACGGATTGAGAAAGTATCCCGCCGAGTACACGGACCGAGGATATAAACCAAGTAACCAGCTTTCCATAGAGTACACGGATCGAGGAAGTATTCTGCCGAGTACATGGATCGAGGATATAAACAACAATAACCAGCTTCCCACCGAGTACACGGATCGAGGAAGTATCCTATCGAGTACACAAACTGAGGATATAAACAACAATAACCAGCTTCCCATCGAGTATATGGATCGAGGAAGTATCCCGCCGAGTACACGGACCGAGGATATAAACCAAGTAACTAGCTTCCAACCGAGTACATGGATCGAGGAAGTATCCTGCTGAATACACGGACTGAGAATATAACAATAACAATATCATCAATACTATAATAGAAAGCGGGAGGACACACTTGTAACGCCCCGGATCCGAGTTACGTAGAAAAACCATAACTCATCTCCAGAGGTTAATATGTAACACAAGATCGCAATATCAGAATGAAGGAAAAACCTGAATACAACGATAACTATATAACAGAGTGCACTAAAAATAATCCCAAATTGAAATAAACTCACATGACCAAGTAACTACCTGCAACTATCGTCCTCTCCAGGAGCAGCTGAAAACAAAACAAAAACAAACGGGATGAGATACGAATATCCCAGTGAGCAGCACATGCATACACAAATACATTTTTCATAGTTGTAAAACATGGATCGAATAATATGCAAGTAACGATGGCAATAACACGATTAATCCGACTAAGCTCACAGTAATTCATCAGACAAAGTGATATAACTAATGAAGACTAGCATGTAATTCAAATTTGTGGTACTGATGTCAACTAATCCGAATAATCACGAAATCCAATATCATCATAAAACCACGTCTTTAGGAAACCGAATTTTTCATAACAATCCAATAGATATATCTCGTGCCAAACAAAATCAAAACCCAACATTGGTCAATGTCATGTAGTTGTTTAGATTGGTTAATCAACATGCCAGAGCGACATCTACACCTCCATGTACACAGTTCCGGCCTACTCAGGGTTTTGGACACTCTGAAATGACGGCCTACTCAAGGTTTAGTCATCCAATGCCAGACTACTCCTGGTTTCGACATTGACAACCAGGCCTACTCAGGGTTTCTAGCTACTCCACCGGTCGTGGCAACACTCCATGGCCATGCCATTACACCAATAAAACATATGCATCACATTACTAAGCTTAGACTCTGGATCCAGGACAAGCTAAACCAGCAATAAGTATAAAATTAGCAATTCAACCCGAAGTGTTTTTCCCTCATGTAAAATTGACATATAGATCAACATGTTCAAGTGCATAATGTAAAACCCTGAATTTTCACCTAATAAATAAATAAATAATAAATAAAATAAAATGTGAGTTGAGTCCTAGTTAAAATAAAAAGTGAAGATTTAGATGATAATTAATTCGAACAAGTCATAAGTTGTAAATAAAGAAAGAATTTTAGTGAAATTAGCCTAAAAGAGTAAAAAGGGTATTTTGGTAATTTTCAGAAAAGGGTAATTAATAAATAGATCATTAAATAATAACTAGAATTAGAAAATAGAAGAAAATAATTTATTTTGACAAGTTAGAAATTAAAAGGAATTAATAAAAGCCTAAAAGTGGGAAAAGGGGTAATTAGGAGAATTCACGTTTTAATTTGGAGAAAATAAGGTTTTAGGTGATATTAAAGTTTAATTAAATATTATGCATGAAAATAGGTTGTAAATAGGAGTTTAGATGATAAGAGATTAAATTATTAATTTTTAAGTAGAAAAATAAAAGGTGGAGAAAAAGTAGGAATTAATTAGAATGGGTTAGACTTTAGTTAGACCATGGTTGGGTTAGCCCAAATTAAAGTAGCCTATTAGGGTTGGTTTAGGACTTCTAAAGCCTAATATAAATAGGAGATTAAGGTTAGACAAGAGAGAATTTTTGTGGGTTTATTATTGAGAGAAAAGAGGGAGAGAAAGGAAGAAGGCTGCTTATGGACATGTCTGACCAGCCATCATCAAACCATGATCGAGGAAAATCTGTACGGTGGATCGCCTTCAAATTTGGAGGTTTTGTTCATCACTGATGGAAATACAATGTGTACAGTGGAGATTTGAATTGGGAGACTCTAGCTTGGTGCGTTTGGGAGCAAAATTAAGGTCCAGAATTAGAAGCTTCAATGGAAGAAAGATTTTAGCGTATAAGGCAAGTAGTACCCCTTGGAAAACGTGAGGAACTGCATGATTTTATTTTCTATGATTTCATATGGATTGAATGGATTAGTCAGAACAGTATTTAAATGGAATCAAATTGTTTACATGTTAGTGATTGGTATTCTTGAAGGATTTGTTGAAATAAAGAAGAAAACTTGGTTTGATCATGAAATAAATTATAGGATGGTATTTAATTGATGAGAATTAGTCTAGAAGGCTTTAGGAATGTTTTAGAATATTATTAGATTAATTTAGACCAAAGAGACATATAGCAAAAGCACAAAAATCCAAACTTTGTAAATTTGGAAATTTTTGTTAAAAATTGCATGAGCGCCTAGGATCGCCTAGCCCTGTAGAGGTCGGCGCTCTATGCAAAATTTGCAGATTTTGGGGATTTTGTAAGATGAATAAAAATCCAATAATTTTTCTGATTAGTTAAGCATATTAGCATCTTCATAAGGACCTAATTAAGGTATAAAAATTATAAAATTAAATTGGAAATATTAACCAATAAATTGAAGGTTATAATGAAAGGATTTGCATAAAAGGGTCTAAATGGTATGGGATATTGATAGAAATAATTCTACTGGAATTCCTAGTGTAAAAACATCTCCTAAACTTTATTTCAGGACATGCTGGAGAAATAAAATACAGAAAATCTAAATAGAAACTATCTTAGGTGTTAAGACAGGAAATTAGATTCTAATAAAGGGATTAATAAGAAAAACTCTAAGTAAGAATTGATTTACCTTATTTAAGCTTTCAATATGAATTTCGGTCTCTAGAATTGCATAAACTCTGTTTTCTATCGAATTTATGATACATGAGTTTTATTGTTTGAATATATTTGGGAAATTGCATGTGTTATTCTAAAAAAGCCTTTAATTGAAATTGTAAGGATTGAATCATGGTTTTCCCATGGAATGGAATACTTGGGTATGGTTTGGTATGTGGTATGATGTTGTTCACTTTACTGTTATGGTTGGGTGATACGGCTTCTATGGTTGAGTTGATACTAACTTTTACGACAGAGATGGGTAATCCTCTGTGTAAAGATGTGTAATCCTTTACGGGTAAAAATGTGTATGCCTCCTACATTAGCGTGTCCTCCCGTATGTGGTTTTATTGTGGTTCGTGTCAGTGGGCTTAGCTGTATATGGATCCATAGTTTTGGCTGGTTAGCTAAGTGGTATTTAGTTTGGGATGAGTTACTCCTATATGCGAGCACGCTTCCCTTGCAAGTTAGTTTGCTCTGGGAAGGTCCTATGTCTGGAGGGACTCCCCGGTGCGCCACTAGTGATTCCCTGTACATGTGGATAAGTGACCATCTCCATGTATTGATTCTGGTGTTGCATGCTAGTGGTACATGCCAACTCTGTTGAGTTTGTGCACAATAAGTCGGTGACTATGACTCTTGTCTATAGCTGCGCTGCATGGGGCTTGAGTATCATTAAGTAGCACTGCCCCTAAGCTGCATGGTGGTATAGCAGTTAGTTGAGAATCCTCTCAAATACTTATCATCTTTGTGAGTCCTGCAATGGCACGTGTTTTATCGCTTTTGTCGATTTTACCCCGTTAACATCAAGTTACTGGTATTTATACATGATCATCTGTTTTATCGCTTTATTTTTAATTGCCATGGATAACTTGGATTTCTCCTCTCATCGTTGATTAATCGAATACCTCATGACTATTTGCTTACATTGGACTGTTTCAAATTGTATGCACCTGCTACTTGCTAAGATGTAAATCTCACTCCGTTTCCCCCTATTTTTCAGGTTGCTTGGAGAGATCGCGAAGATGGGGTTTTAATTTGATACGTAGAATTGTAATTGGTATTAATGGCACATGCTGATTAGATAAACTTTATTGTAAACTGAATTGATATTATTGAATAAAGAATTGTTTTATTGGCCACCATAACTCTGATGTAATTAATTAGTAAATTTTAAAATTATTGTGAATCTTGGTTTGTATCTTACCCCAGCTTCGTGGTAACACCTCGAGTTTGGTTGTTGAACCGGACTTGGGTTGTTATAGTAGGGAACCGGGTTCGGGTTGGGTGCCGGTTTGCACTAACCTGGGTTTGGGGCGTTACACATAACATGGGTCACTCTGGACCAGCTTACTCCCTCATGGAGTCCTAAAAGTAAATTCTCAAATAATTTCCCAGAACAAAATAAGAGATAATTCTAAACCGGCCATTGATATAAAACAATATTCAAGTAAATCATTCCTGAAGTGCACCGTGCATTCAAAGGTGAACTAACATAATAGTGTAGATGAATTTCAGCAAAACAAATATAGTTTCAAAACTGACTTTTCAGAAGTAAACACATTATACAGATACAATTACAGCATCCAAACTTCGATTAAACATAAACCAGCAAAACAGCTCCTAGATTCTCAATTTTGCTTTCAAAATCCAAATCAATCAAACGAATGTCATAAAACCCTGAAAACACATTTTGGATGAGTGAAATAGTCTTAGGATCCCCAACAAGGTCTCCATATAAAAAAAAACAATCAATTCCGAGACAAAAAGTTTTGGACCTCAAAATATTGTAAGTCTTGTTAAAAACGTTGACTTTTCGGTGTATAATTTTTCTAGGCAAATCTACAAGGAGTTTCGGGCTCAAGTTTTGGTTGTAGTCTATTGAAGGGTAAACACATCTCCTAGAATTTTATGGGCTTCTGAATCACTCATCTGGGTATCAAACCCAAAACGGGTTTTTTGCTTAAAATCGAGAAAACTGGAAATTTAGGCATGAACTGGAAAGTTGACCTTTTATTGGCTGGGAATTGGACCTTGAAAGTATTTTTATTGGCTCCAAATGGGTGGTAAAACCTTATTTACATGTAAAGACTTAAGTAAATTGAGCAATAAATACACAGGACATTTACTTAAATGTCTTTCATGTAATAAGGGTGCTATTTATACAAATTCATAAACTAATAAGCATCCTGAAATTTCAATAACACTAAGTTAGTTCCCATAGGTTAGCTTTTATGTCGTAAAACCATCAAATTTTTGGGTATATAAAATTAGACGCACTTAATATAAACATTGGGTGGGTGCGCTGACGTCGAGACAGTTGGCGCGAGGTAGGTGTGCGCGGGTGGGAAACACGGCACGGGGTAATTCGGAGTCGCCACTGCCTGATGGGGTGCAGGCGGACACCTGGGTGCCTAATCCTGTCTATTAGGGCTTTTGGTCTGCGGCTTGAGATTCTAAGTCTGTTCTCGGTTGTGGTCCGGGGAAGTCCGTAGACACCCCGGTCCACCCCGTCGGATGACGGGTCCCGTGGGTTCCCTGGTTTGAGTCAGCTTCCATTGGTCTCACCTGATTCCTAATCCGATATGCAATTTTGGTTAAGTCTGGCGGGACCACCTGAGTGGTGTGGGTCCCTTTAATTGCTTTTATCTTGATTACTTAGGTGATCTGAGTCTGGTTGGGTGGGCCCCGTTGGAAGGCCCACGGTGTCCTTGGTGGGCTTAGTCAAGCCCGTGTGCCCTTGTGGGCCTTGGCCTATCCTAGGAGGCCCTTTGGGCTTTGGTTGGTGCATTGATTTTACTTTAGATTCAGATTTGAAGGTTAAGTGTTTTTTATGCACAAGTGGGCCGGACTGGTTTGTGGGCCCCTTAGGTGGGCCCACATGGTGGCCAAGTATTTTTTATTGGATTTATCTTTTTAATTTTGCCAAAGTGATTCGGACACTGGGCTTGGGGCCCGCGGTCCAAATCTGGGCTTGTAAGCCCAAGTTACCGAAAGTTAGGGTTTGCACCCTTCCTTGGTTCGGTTGGTGGGCTTTGGCGGGCCCGGTAGGCCCTTGCCCTTGGTCTCGGCCAAACCACGCAATTCATGCATCAATTTCACATAACAAGGCTCGGGTGGGCCGTATTGGGTTTGGCCCGCCCGGTTCAAATTGTTCGTTTTTACTTAAGTTATTTAATGGCATGCTTTGGTGTTTCTTGGGCTGGGTGGGCCCCGTTGGAAGGCCCACTGGAAGTCAAGTTGGACCGGGGGTCCAAGTCCCACATTGGGTTTCCGGGTGACCCAGAAACCCTATTGGTTTATTCGGTTCGGTTCGGAAATGGCATTCACATCTAGCAATAATTACAAAGAAACACAAGATGGACACTCTGTCAGAAAAAAAACTGGCTCATTGTGCTGGGTCCAAGGGGAGGTACCCGGGGGCCCTGTGGGCGAAGCGAAGCGGAGCCCACGGGGTGGGGTACCTCCCCGTACCAAGGTACGAGTTGGATGCGCAGCGAACTCCTGAAGTGAGTTCAGGAGTTTGCCTGGTATGGTAAAGGGTATTTTTGGAATTTTCAAAAAAAATAACAATTCGGCCTGTTTTGGACCTGGCGCTCACCTCCTGAAGTGAGCGCCAGGTGGGCGCCAGAACCGGGCGAAATTTTGACCTAGCGCTCACCCGATACCAGGTGAGCGCGAGCTGGGCGGGAGGTGAGCGCGAGATAGGCGCAAGAAGGGCGCCAGAATTTCACTTGGTTTTTAGTGGGCGCGAGCTGAGCGCCAGGTGGGCGCCAGCTCAGCGGGAAGTGAGATGAAAGGGGCGCCCACCTCGAGGTGAGCGCCAGGTGGGCGCCAGATGGGCGGCAGCTCACTGCAATTTTCAACTCTCTGTTTTTTTGATATCTCCATCTCTGGCCGATTTTTTTCGGTCTGTAACTGTTCCACTAGCCTCCTAACATGCTCAGAACACCTCCCAACTAATCTTGGATTTAATCTAACTATATTTTATTTCAAGTTTTGAAAACCCAGAAAACTTACAATACAAACATGCATTCAAAATACTTCACGAATAATATGCCCAGGACACTTCCCGGGCTTCGACCACTCCCCAGAAGGTACTTAAACTTGTATTCAAACTAATCTAAACATGCTTCATGCTTCATCCCACAGCCCAAAATCTCTTAAAAGAAGAAAAAATAAACCCGATAAAAAAACACACAGGTACAGATGCATCAACAGCTTAAAAAAGGGGGGGGTATGCTCAAGGGTGCACAAGCAACAAACAGCATGTTAGCAAGTCCAGCAATGTAAAAAAACAACGAGAAAACACCATGCAGACATACATGCACTTTCCTCCCTCGACTGGACCTCCGAGCCGGCACATTAGCATCCGAAGAAGGGAGAGAGGAGGGGGGGGGGGGTTACAGGGATACATCAGAGGAGTCAAATGAGGAGCTGGTCCCTTAAGGAGTGCCGGGTACCCCATGAGCACTCATAGGAGCAACAAAACCCTTGTCTTCTTCACGGGGTCGTGCATGAGGTCTCCCTTACCCTGGAGACCTCCATGTCACCCAAAATGGGGAGCAACAGAATGCGTAGCAAGGGAAGGAAACACACTAGTTACGATGACATGCATATGACTCCCATTTTTATACATGTAAGCAAGTGCGAAACATTACCTGGAGTTCCTGAGTTCTGGTGCAAAGCGGCGGCTTCTCCTTGAGGTGGCACGAGCGCTGGAACTCTCCTCTCTTGCACCTCCAGCAGCAACCGACCTTCGTTTGTTTGCGTGAGGATGACGAAGATGCAGACTGGGGGGTGTTGGCTCAAGGTGGGGAGCTTGGGGAGGCCGAAGCCACTAAGACAGGTAGGGTTCGGGTGGGGAAGGAGCTTGGGCTCTGCACCAGAAATTCTTCAAAACCAAAATTTTCCAACACTTAGCTTTTTTTCCGCAAAGAATCCAACCCTGTGCGCGAGATTTCGCGCGACTTATATAAGGGAAAATCAAAGGGGCGCCCACTTGCTTGCCACCTCGGCTCGAGCGACCGCATGATGAGAAATCATTAAATGCGGCCGCTCGTTTGTCTAAAGAATCGAAAAATCAAGATTTAGTCCCTGGTAATTTTCAATTCAATCCGATATTTCTCGGATTTTTACGGATTTAGTCCCTGGGATATTTCGTATGTTTGGATATTTACGGATTTGATCCCTGAGATATTTTCCTGCGCAACTCGCTACGTGTGCAGCTTTTTGCCACGTGCGCAGATTACCGGTTTTGCTGCTCGGGAATTTCGTCAGCTCATATTTTCTTCACCCGGACTCCGATCTGGGCAAACTTAGTTTCATTAGAATCGTATCGGAGCCCTCCATCCCATGACCTAGGGGTAGGCCTCCGGATCGGATTTTAGCAGAAAGTAAACTTTTGGCTCTACTCAAGTTTGACAGCCCGCAGAACCTTCATCCGGACCCCGATTCCTGCAAACTCAGTTGCGTTGGAACCGTGTCGAGATTCTCTATCCAATGACCTAGGGGTAGGCCTCTGGATCGAATTTTAACAGAAAGTCAACTTTTGGCTCTGCTCAAGTTTGACCGCCCGCAGAACCCTCATCCGGACCCCGATTCCTGCAAACTCAGTTGCGTTGGAACCGTGTCGAGATTCTCTATCCAATGACCTAGGGGTAGGCCTCTGGATCGGATTTTAGCAAAAAGTCAACTTTTGGCTCTGCTCAAGTTTGACTGCCCGCAGAACCCTCATCCGGACCCCGATTCCTGCAAACTCAGTTGCGTTGGAACCGTGTCGAGATTCTCTATCCAATGACCTAGGGGTAGGCCTCTGGATCGGATTTTAGCAAAAAGTCAACTTTTGGCTCTGCTCAGGTTTGACCGCCCGCAGAACCTTCATCCGGACCCCGATTCCTGCAAACTCAGTTGCGTTGGGATCGTGTCGAGATTCTCAATCCAATGATATAAAGCAAGGTATTTGGCACGGAATTCAAGGAAAAGTCAACTCTTGGCTTTTCCTTAAGTTTGACCGCCCGCAGAACCTTCATCCGGACCCCGATTCCTGCAAACTCAGTTGCGTTGGAACCGTGTCGAGATTCTCTATCCCATGGCATAAAGCGAGGTGGCCAATTTTCACTTGATCAAAAAGTCAACTTTTCACCCCTTAGGGTTTGACTTTCTGTCCAGGGTTTGCATTTTTGTTTTTTTTTTCTGGGAGCGCAAAAATGAGGTGCTTACAGTAGGCACCAGGTCGACGCATCCAATTGTTCCTATCTGCTGAGCTCAAGCCCCTTGGCACCAGGTTGGCGGACCTAAAAGTTTCTATGCACTAAGCTGCCGCTGAGGAGAAAAGTAGGCAGCAGCTCGGCGAAAGCTCCCCTATTTCTCAAATATAAATTTTACTCACTGTTATGTCGATCTAGCTATGATTGACCAGAAAATAATCTTCAACAACAGTGAATCTATACTCCATACATCTCTAACATTTGTTTAAAAACACAATGAATTTAATTCTATTAGGATCATGCTTCGCACCCACAAAATCAT
This sequence comes from Buxus sempervirens, assembly GCA_947561395.2. Classification (NCBI taxonomy): domain Eukaryota; kingdom Viridiplantae; phylum Streptophyta; class Magnoliopsida; order Buxales; family Buxaceae; genus Buxus; species Buxus sempervirens. The sequence goes on from OX387188.1 coordinate 1,565,176, forward strand.
TCAAAAAAACAATATTCAATAGATAATAATACAAGCAACCTCCACTCACTTTAAACTCATGCATTCGGTTCAATCAAACGGAGGAAAATCAGTGCTACTCACCTGTTACGCTCAAATCCCTGCAACTGCAACTCCTAGAACTGAAAGCCCAGATATCGACTTCCGCCCAAAGTCTTCTCTGATCGGAAGATGTTTTCTGAAAAATCACTGATCGGCAGGAAAACTTAGACAAAATCTAGAAGTCGCTTGATCGAGCAGCTTCACTTCATCTTCGTTTTGGTTCTTCCTTCACTTCGCACTCCGATCTGCAGCAACACCACACTTTTGCTCTCTTCCAAAAACCCTAGTAATCCAGCCACAATTTCTTGGAACTCACGGTATGTGAAAACCTACGCACCGAAACTTGCTGAGTATATATACTCGCCCAAATTTTTGCGCTCAACCATCTAAGCTCATGGTTAGCCGGATGCTCGCCCACTCAAGGATTTCTACCTATTCAGCTCATTTAAGTGTGCGATCAGGTACTTGCCACTCCACCGATAACCTACACCAGCATCTTCCCCAAATAAATTTTTCCCATTCTAAATAATTCATCATATTTAGATTTTAAATTTAACTCTAATTAATTTCATTTTCTCAATTTTTAAAATTTTCCATTAATTAAACTAATTAACAACAAAATCTAATATTTGTAATGTTATTAAAAATTCGGGATTTTACATCATGTCCTTCCTTCACTCTGATATTGCGATCCTGCGTTACTTATTAACCTCCGGAAATGAGTTATAGTTTTTTTCCTATGTAACTCAGACCCGGGGCGCTACAAATGGTATCAGAGCATATCAGAGTTATGAAAGGAGACATGATATAGGAATAAGAACCTTAGGATGGCTTTGGGGGTTGTGTGTTCATTAGATAGCACTCCTGAAATAGAAAAGAGGCTGAGATTGTTTTTCTTCAGATCTGGCAGAAAATAATATTATTAATGGTAAATTACTTAATTCCTTACGTGATGTCAACCTAATATGGTATGATTTGTTATATGGGATATAAGGAATTAAAAATTATTATCCGTATCAATGGTGGATATTATATTGTTAATCGGTTGGATTAAATTTGCAATACTAATTGTGATTAAAAGTAGATAAACTTCCACCTAAGAACAATATTTAGAAATTAAAGTAAATGGAAGTGAACAAAAAGGATCTGTAATATTATATATATGAAGAACCATTACAAGTTTTGAGTACAGCTACAACCATAATAAGAACAAAAAGATTGTGACTCACTACAACAAGGGGAAAGTAAGAAATATGCATCTGTTTTCCAAAATAAGAAATACAAGGACTATAAGGAATAAAAAGTCAGCTAGATGGCCCTGCATCATCTTCCCCATCGCCAATACTCCCTCCTGTATCTGCGTCACCATCTCCAGCCCCAGCCGCACAAGCCCCACCACCGTCTTGTCCAGTCCCATCATCATCTCCTATAAGTTCTCGGTCGTCAGTAGCACCATCTGTTGTGGCATCAGCAATAGACTCGTCACCATCTCTGAAAAACTGGAACAATCTGCGGTGTGAGGCATGCATGAACTGTACATGACCCTGCAGAGTCACTATCGATATCTCCATCAACTCCTGATGGTGTAGAATGGACTCTTGAGTCCATCGCATCGTCATCTGAGTCTCTGACATCTCGCCCATCTCTCGAATCGTGTGAGCCATGTGGAAGGCCAATGCTCTCATCAACTCCTTTGTAGACCTTAGCTCATCTGTCAAAGTAGATATGAAAGTAACAAGACCAGAAATGGTGGGCGGAGGAGGAGCAGTGGAACTAGAAGGAATAGAAGAGGGATCCACTGTAGGCGGAGGATCATCGATAGTAGAGGCAGGAAGAGGAGTAGAAGAAGAGGAAGGTATATCCGCAGGAGAAGGAGCAGAAGAAGAGGAGGGTATATCAGCAGGAGGAGGAGCAGAAGAAGAGGAAGGGGGAGCAGTACAAGGAGTAGAAATCGAAGGAGCAGGGGGGCAAGGATCAGCAGAAATATCAGCCAGTCTCCTAGCGCGAGCAAGACTCGTGGTAGCTCTGCAAATGGGCTGACTCGGGGTCAAGGGAGTGAATCTGGGATACTGAGCCGGGGAAGCAGCTATGAGCCTAGCTACCAGACAACTGTAGGGCAGGGCAATAGATCTCTTACAGTCCTCGTGAACCCCGAGCATGATCAAGATAATCACGGAGGGAAGGTCGATGGAATCACCCCTCCGTATGGCATAAAGGAATAGAGAGTGAGAGCTAGTGATAGAAGAAAAATGGGAAACAGGCCAGAGATCGGTAAAGACGATCCTCATAAGAATATAAGTATCAACAGAGAAGCCAGAAGTATGAAGAGGACCCACTATGGTATACTGTCACCTGACCCATAAGAAATGTGGCGACAGTAGAAAAACCTGGTGTGGCCTCACCAAAATAGGGGTAGACCAGATGCTCTACCCTGAGAATACGAAGGCTGGCCGCTATAAAGTCGGGGGAAATCAAAAAGCGGGTACCTCAGATGTAAACATGGAAGGTGGAGTGATCGGAGGAGATATCATGAATGTTACTGTAAAACTCCGGGACTAACTCCTCGCAAGTAGGAGCAAAACCACTGAAAACAGGTAACCATCCATGTACTCTGAAAATCTCCTCTATAGAAGGAGCAAAGTCCCCAAATCGGACATCCCTCTCCAATAGGGTAGTTCTATGGTGTAAATGTCTCTCATATACCTCTCTCTCTCTCTCTCTCTCAGAATGGAATCTATCATCTCTACGCTCGACCCTAGCTCTTTTAGAGGGATTTCCTAGCGAAGTTTTAGCCATCTAGGAGTTGGAACAAAACGGAATTGGAATAGAGAATAAAGAAGAACAAAAGAAAACAAGGTTAGTAAAGGATTAACGTATAAAATTTCTACAAATAACGAAAATCACGATAACAAATTCAGGCAAAGGTCGGCAATGGATTATAACAGTGCAAAAAATAAAAAAAAATTAATCGAAAAACAGTGAAGAAATTGAAAGAGGCAATAAAATTGCAAAAATCGGTCGTGCACCAGGGTCGGCTGAGTGCCGCTCAGTCCAAAAAGAACTCAGCACAAGGTCTGCCGCGACAAAAAAATTTTGGGGGTTTTGGATCCAAACGAAAACAAGGAATAAACAAGTAAATAAAATCAGTCTAATCGTTTATTTTAAACGTTTATAAGGTGGCTAACGGATCGATTAACCGCTATTTCAAAATTTTGAGTTAAATCAAACGTTTTGCAGAGAAAAACCCTAGCCGCTGGTGTGTGCATATGAGAAGTTGTGGAAGAATAAAATGGAAGTAAGGAAGGGATGCAGGCATCTCTTGTATTGAATGGGGAGTGAAGAATAGCCGGATTGAGTCGGAAGGGAAGGTCGCCGAGAAGAGCGATGCTAAGCGAGAGTTAGCGCAGGTCAGAGTAGTTTAGAAGAATATGACTAAAAAGGGTTTTATAAGATTATTTTTTTTAAAAATAAGTGTTAAGTATATGTTAATAAGCACATGAACTGGGTTAAAACACTCAAGTCAGCCATCCTCAGCGCCAGGCGCTGAGCAGTTAGTTTCTTTGAGAAATTTTAAATTAAAAACTGTAATTATTTAATAAAGATAAGTATGGTTATATAGTAATGAGAAATTAAAATTAGTATAGTAAAGAAGAAAATAGTAAAACAATTATATTTGAACCAACTGAAAATTTTAAATTAGTACAAATACGGAAAGACTTAAATTTTCTTGGATAATACCTAGTTTTTGTATAAAGAATTGTCTGGAAACTTTTGGCAATTAAAAACCAATCTTTCGATAAAATTTGTTGTCTTGCATCGGCATGATTGGTATTGTTGATGCATAAATGATATATTGATCACTTGAGTATATTGAGGATGGATGAATAAATTAATTTTCTATTATTACTGGATAGAGTGTGTTGCTTGTTGAGCCAGTTGCATTAGGACATGCCCAAGGTGTGGTAAAGCAGGGTACCATGTGGAACGGCACCTAGGTATGAAACTTGTGCAATATGGGATACGTATTAGTACGAATAGGTTGGTGTAAATATGTATTGAGAAGGTGGTATTTTGAGGTAAGTTAAAACTAGGAAAAATTTACGATTATCTTCTCAAACTTACGTATAAGCGGAGACGTTTATATGTACAGATTGATGATAGAAACTTGCGGATTTCTTCTACAGTATTTACGAAGTTAAATAATATTTTGAGCAATGGTTTTGAGATGAGAAAAACTCTAAATGTGGTTGTGAATTATAGCATGAAGATTAATGTGTTAAATTTCGAGGACGAAATTTATTTGTAGGAGGGGAGAATCTAGAACCCCAAATTTTTGCTAATGTTAATTTCAAAGATTAAATAAACAATTTTAATAAATTATTAAGTGAATATTTCAAGTAATTGATAGGCAAGAGTAAATTTTGAATTTTTGGAAATTAAGTGATAAAAGGGCTCAAAATAGAATAAATGGTGTATAAGATTTATTAAATAATTATTACTAATCTTACGTTTAATTTAATTTAAATGGGAAGGTGTGTGTGTGATTATTTTGTTGGAAATTAGTTATGTAATTAAAGGCTAAGGGGATGGTGTAGGGAAAAATTTTGTGGGCAAGCAAACAGCAAATCATGTTAGTTTTGAGCTCCACCTAAGCCTATAAATAGGCGGCTCAATTCAATTTGCTGGTTTTCAATTGATGAAAGCAGAGATAGAATTCTGAAAACCGAACTGCTGGTGAGAGGTAGAATCTTCAGGGGTCATTGAAGTGGAAGTGCCAGGAGCTAATCGGAGTTGTAAGGGTTAACTATTGGAACCGTAGCATCTAAAAATTTAGGAGGAGCGTCCAACTCCATGGCAGATCTGGAGAAATAAAATCAAATCAAATCTGTTTACATGTGTGCAACAGTGACCGATCGGCCACTGAATTTGTTCATCCAGAGGTGCTGTGATCACAGAGTTGGGAGATCTAATCAACCGCTCATTCAATCATGTAAGTAGCACTGGTTTTATTCGTAGCTTTGCAACTGATTGCATGAGTTTAATTGGATCTATATGCTGCAAGTTAAGATTATCAATGGAAATCGGTTTTAAGAGCGAATGGTCGAATCGGAGCATGATCTTAGTTAGATTAATTTCAAATTGGTTTTAATTAACTGTTAGAGGTGTTATGAGTTTGGATTTGCCATCGTAGAAGCTTCAATTTAGGTCAATCATGTCGGAATCAAATTAACAGAGGCTAGAAATACCAGTCAAAGAAATCAGGGGGTATGTGTAAGCCCACTGACAGTGCTCGGCGGTACCCAGCGGCAGTTCAAAATGTAGTGCTGCCCACTGACAGTGCTCGGCGGTACCTAGCGGCAGTTCAAAATGTGGTATGCGCCGACTGTCACCCAGAGCCGCCTACTGACTTGAAGTTAGCGCACCCACCAAATTCCCAGATTTAGTGTAGTTGACTATTTTAAACTGATTTTCTCCAATCTAATGGTTCAAAACCCCATTTAGGAGTTGGATTAAGATGCTAGAAATATTTCTGAGTGATTGTAAGCTACTGAAAATATTCCATCAATTATTGGGGGGTTTTATGAGGATTAAAAGTTAGGTTTTAAGGTTCTTGTTAGTGGGTTAGTTGCTAGTTTGGTACCAGGAGTTCATGGTTTTGTTTAGTTCATATTTTACTGTTAATTTCCAATTTGTGATATCGTTTGACTGGAGTTTTACCAGATTATAATGTGTTGGGCAGAATTTATAAAAATGACTTTGCTTGAGTAAATGATTATCCAAAAGGTTTTGATTAGTGTTCTTTGGTTTAGAATATCATTTAAAGTTCCATGAGTTACTATTCTGGTCCTGAGTGACCTGTGATAAGTTTGATTTGTTTTATTTATGGTGATACCAGAGGTTGGTATATTTTGCTACCAGAGGTTGGTTTTATGTGTTGAGTGTTTTGTTTTGGTCTAACTTGTCCTGGATCCAGAGTCTAAGCTAAGCAATGTGATGTACTGCCTTTATTGTTGTAAATGCATATCCATGAGTGTTGCCATGACCAGGGTAGAGCAGCCCGTATTGTAAAACCCTGGATTTTCCTAAAATAAAGTAAATTAAATAAGCCTAAATATTGAGAAGTTAAGATTTAATTTAGGTATTGGAAGAATAATATTATGATCCAAAGAGATATTAGTAACTAAATAAATAAACAATAATTTTGAGTAATTAAGAATTTAAATAGTGGTTCATTTAAATAGGAAAGAGCAAGGTTGATTTAGATAAATTGGGAGAGTAATTTAAATATAAAGGATTGGAGAAGATAGGTATTAATCCAAGTGCATTATATGGTTAAGATTGATGTGAGAAATAAAGAGGAGAATTTTTGGAAAAAGATCCAAAGGTTAAATATGGAATTTCAAGGAAATTGTATTTTAGTCATTTTCCAATTAGCCAAATTAATATATTGAGTAAGTAAATAATTATTAGACTTGAAATATTTAACTAAACTTAATTTGGGTTAGGTTTAGATTTAAATAGCAAATTATGGCTTAAAAGTAGGAAAAATGGTATATTGGTGATTATGGTTGATAATAAGTCTTAAATTTGAGGATAAGAGGAGCTTTGGGGTGTTTTAGTAATATTTTAAAATAAAAAATTAAATTAGTACGAAAATAAATTAAAATAAATCCTTCTTTTATATGAAATACTTAAAAGAGGAATTAGAAGGAGGGTTAAGATATGGAGGTTTCCAATTAAGAGTGGGAATCCTATTTAGAAGGTCTCCTAAACCTATTAAGACTTCTAATTAAGAGAGCTTATAAAATGGGAGGTCTAGGAAAGATTTAGGGTTTTTAGCAAGTCAAAAATAAGGAGGAAAGAGAGGAAAATTCGTGCTTGGGCTTGGGAGAAAAATAAAGGGAAGAAGAGAGGAGAGAAAAGAGAGGGAAGAGAAGAAAAGGGAGATGCTGCAAAGGTCCGGCCAGCATACTTTGAACGATGATCCCTGGAGATCCAGTCGTTGGATCGTCATGAAATTTGGAGGTTATAATCTATACATGAGATAATTTAATCTGAACGGTGAAGATTGGATTTGGTTGAGCCTAAGGTGGTGCGAACTAACCCAGAAGTTGGTGGAAAAATCAGATTTAGAAAGAAATAGGAGTTGCAGAGATGGCCGACTAGCCAACTTCGAACGATGAGATAGGAAAATCCAACCGTTGGAATGGGCTGAAATTTTAGGGTTTTCATCTATTCATGGAGGAATTTAAACTAAACGGTGGAGATCTAAATTAGAGAAGTATAAAGGGGTGTTATCGAGGTCATAAAATGGGCACAGTGTTAATACGTTTTGACACCTTGGGTTCTAAATGTAAAACCCTAGTTTTTAGTAGGAATTTAATTAAAGGATTAATTAGTAGATTTAATTAAATAAATTTTGTGGAGATTTCAGCAATTAGGTGGCAAAGAAATAAGTAGAATTTTATTCAGTGAATACAAAATTTAAAATTTGTAGTGATTAGAAATTTAATAAATGAATATTATATTTTATCCTCAACTTTAGGGAAGGGTAAATATGAGATTTCTGTGGTGAGTAATAAATCCATTAGTTTAAGGGAAGAGGGTTTCGAGGCCTATAAATAGATTATTAGGTTAAAATTTCGGGTTAAAGGAAAAGAAACCAGAGGCCATGTATTTTGAATGGCCGCTGCTTGGAAACTGAGGGCGTCGGTCGATAAGCTTTGCTCTATGAAGGAGATTATCAGAAGGATTGGAAGCTAGAAGAAAAGTCTTCAATAACATGTGAGTAGCATCGTTTTAATCTGAGGTTTTTGGGTTTTGTCTATTGGTTTTAGCCGTATGCATGATCTCGGAGAAATAACGATTCGCACATGTTTCTTTGGATTATTTTTAGAGGCAAAAAATACATGTTGTTAGATTAATTTCGAATCGTGTCTAATAGTCTTTGGAGGATGGTAGGAGTGTATAAAAGTCGTTACAGAGGTGAGAAAATGGGACAGCCATGGAGTTCTGGGAGTTACAGAGAGTCGCGAATCGTAGGGTGTATCCGCCGACTTGGCGCCTACCTAGCGCCAACGGGTTGAGTCAGCGCGAGATATAGTTTGGGTTTCCGCCGAGTTCACGCTCATCTCGCGCCAAGTACTTTTAGTTACACGAGATAGATTTTAGTTATCGCCGAGTTCACGCTTATCTCTCGCCAAGTATTTTTTTAGTTAGCGCAAAGTGTTTTTGGTATCACCGAGTTAACGCCGACCTCGCGCCAAGTGCCAGAGGTCAATGCACCCACTAAGAATTTGCCGAAATGTGTGTCTGACCAAATAAAGCCATATTTTGATATTTTGGGGTTCAAATCTCTTAGCCAATGACTTGTTTAGGATCTTAGAATTACTTTTAATCATTCAAACCACCGGAGATTATTAAGATGGATTATTGGTAAATCTTAGGACTTCCGAAGTAAATTTTGAAGGGCCATTGGTAGGTTATTTTACTGTTCTTGACACTAGGGGTTAATGAATTAGTTTTCTCTTATGTTCTACACTTGTTCTTGATTGAGAAATTATTTAACCTAGTTTTACTTGATTTAGAGTTCTGAACTGTATTTGTAAAATTTATCTTGGTGTGAGTAAATGGATTTTTCTTCTATCAGTTAGACATGTGCTTTGGGTTGGAATCTTTACTAAGATATCATGAGTCCCTATTCTGGTCCGGAGTGACCTGTGTTTAGTTGCGTTGTGTTATACATGATGATGAATATGTTTGATTTAATGTGATGTCAGATTTTAGTTTATACGATGGTTTTTCTGTTTTGGTTTAGCTTGTCCTGGATCCAAAGTTTAAGCTTAGTAATGTGATGTATTTGTTTTATTGGAGTAATGGCATGGCCATGGAGTGTTGCCACGACCGGTGTAGAGCAGACAGAAAACCTGAGTAGGCCTGGTTGTCAATGCTGAAACCTTGAGTAGGCCGGCATTGGATGACGAAACCCTGAGTAGGCTGTCATTTCAGAGTATCCGAAACCCTGAGTAGGCCGGAACTATGTACATGGAGGTGTGGATGTCGCTCTGGCGTGTTGATTAACCAATCTAAATAATTATATGACATTGACCAATGTTGGGTTTTATATTTATTTCGCACGAGATATTATAAATGGATTGTCGTGAAACTTCGGTTTCCTCAAGACGCGGTTTTATGATGATATTGGATTTCGTAATTGTTCGGATTAGTTGACAACCGTACTCAGGTCGAATTACATATTTGCTTTGCATTAGCTATATCATTTATCTGATGAATTACTGTGAGTTTAGTCGGATTAATCGTGTTATTTCTATCATTACTTGTGTATTATTCGACCCATATTTTACAACTAGGAAAATGTATTTGTGCATGCATGTGCTGCTCGCTGAGATATTCATATCTCATTCCTTTGTTTTTGTTTTGTTTTCAGATACTCTCGGAGAGCGATACTTGCGGGTAATTACTTGGCATGTGAGTTTATTAATTTGGGATTATTTTAGCGCACTTTGTTTTATAGTTATTGTCAGATTCATGTTTTCCCTTCACTCTGATAGTGTGGTCCTGCATTACATAATAACCTCTGGAGACGAATTATGGGTTTTCTACGTAACTCGGATTCGGGGCGTTACACTAAATGAGGGAAAGTTGGATGTTTATAGATAATAGAAATAGAGAAGTTTTAATCAAGAGTTAGGAACATTGTTAATGTCTTGATTTATTTCCTTTTAAACAAAACTTGATTTTCGGAGTTCCTGCATTTGTAATTGAACTATCTGAGTGGATGAATCGAAAAGGATACTATTGAGCGATTAGGGTTTGCTTAGGGGTGATTAGGGTTTGCTTGTCTTTCTTCCATTCATGGCAGATTTAATACAAGGAGGTTCCTCTTCTATTCTCCCTGATCGTCCTAGATCTTTTGCTTCTATTGTTGCTTCTCTGCCAACTTCTCTCATTGTTGAAGACGTGCATGTACCTAGAAAACCAATTACTTCTTTTCATGGGTGCTTGCTGTGGAGTTCTCGGATGTAGAGATCAATAAGTCTCTAAGTGCTTTTAACTTTGCTTTGATTGCAAAGTTTGCATCAGGAAGGCCTTCGGTGGACACTGTTCGAGATGCCATTTTCAGAACCTGGGGAGTCCAAGGAAGCTTTCACGTAGGAGTATTGGATGGGTGTCATCTTCTGCTGAGGTTCAAAGATGAAAAGGATTTCATTAAAGTCTGGACCAGGGAGTCTCTTGTCATCAAGGGATTCTATTTTCGACTTTTTCAATGGAGCTATCGTTTTGATCCTTCTAAGGAATCGTCTTTGGCTCCGGTATGGATATCTCTTCCTAATCTTCCTTTAAATCTTTTCCCAGAATCCTTTCTATTCTCTATTGCAGGAGTGGTAGGCAAGCCCTTATGCACGGATGCTCCTACAAAAAATTTTACAAGACCTAGTCTTGCAAGGGTTTGTGTGTTGATGGACTTGTTAAAACAAATACCAGACAAGATTTGGATCTGGTTGGGATCAAATTATGGTCGGTGGCAAAAGATTTTATATGAGAAAGTTCCATTGTTTTGCACGGGTTGCTGTCATAGAGGTCATGAAGTATTTTCTTGCTGGCTGTTACAAAAAAAGAAAACTTCAGAAGGTGTTAAGCAGAATTATGTTCGTATTGGGCAATTTGAGAAGTATCCCTCTCTTGAGAATTCTTTTGATCTTATTCCGGAAAATCCTATTGAAGGTTTGAATGAGCAGATTGTTCTTGAGAATCGGAATGAATGTCCACATAAAATAACGACTTCTGGTAATATGCTGGAACAACAGATCTTGAAGGATTCTGAAAATTTACAGCAATGTTCGAATGATGATATTGAAGATTTGAATGAGAATAATGCTATTGAAGGTTTGAATGATAATAATGCTATTGGTAATCAGCAGGAAAGTTTACATAAAATCACATCTTCTGCAAATATTTTGGATTCTCAAATCATGAGAGAAAAAGGAAATACTGTGTCTGTGGGAGCCTTATTAGAGAAGGATCAAGAACAGCAGTTTTCTATTGCTAATTTTTTTGGAGTTAGCCTTGTTCAAAATAGAAGATCAAGAATTTGGGAAGTGGTCGATCGTTTTTTCCAGAGGGTTATTCTTCATTGAGCAATGCTAAGATTTCCTTAGTTCAAGATCAAGAATTTCTCTCAAAAAAGTTACAAAACACTACGGAAAATCTGGATATCTCGTTGATCAGTGGAAAAAATTTGCTTATGGAATCTGGAAACACAAGTCAGAAAGTAAAGAGGGAAAGTAGTAAGGTGGCTTTTGATATCAATACTAGGTCCAAGCATAAGGGCCCTTCAAAATACTCTTCTTCAAATTTATCATGATCTCTACAATGGTCTGGAATATAAGGGGGGCAGCAAATTCGGATTCCATAGACATGCTGAAGCATCATGTTATAACTAAGAAAATACAGCTCCTTGCTGTTTTAGAGCCTATGAAAGGTATTGCGAAGTGTAAAAATTTATCAAAGAAGATCAAACTGAGGAATTTTCAGCTTAATTCAGAGATGGACAATAAAATCTGGATTTTTTGGTTTGATTTAATTAGCTTGGATTTCATATCTCTTAATGCTCAATTTGTCACAGCTGTAGTCTCTTCTAATAATGCTGAGTTTAGCCCTTTTCTAATCACCTTTGTCTATGCAAAATGTGCTGTCCAGGAGAGAAGATTTTTATGGGATGATCTGTTGACATTTTCTAATTCAGTAACAATGCCCTGGTTAATTGGAGGAGACTTTAATTCCATTCTTTCGATTGATGAGAAAATCGGGGGCAGATGTCCTGATAGCAGATCAATGCAGGATTTTCAAAACTTTACTCACAGAGTTGGATTGAAGGATCTGGGTTTTATGGGGGGAAAGTTCACTTGGTGCAATGAGCAAGTTGGTCAGAGGAGGATTTGGGCAAGACTTGATAGATTTTTCATCAATCACTTGGGATTAAGCATTACTTCTTCATTGAGGATTTCCCATCTTCCAAGGGTTTGTTCGGATCACTCCCCTCTTTGTCTTTCTTTTCTTCAAGGTTCGAATAGAGCTGGCCCCTCTTCATTTAAATTCCAGAAAATGTGGACTTCTCACCATTTGTTCTTGGATGTGGTGAGAAACTCCTGGAATACTCATATGGATGGTTCTCCTCTGATTGTTCTCTCAAGGAAATTGAAGAATTTGAGATTTGTTCTTCGTAAGTGGAATTGGGAAGTTTTTGGGGATGTTCACAGAAGGATTGAACAATTATCTTCTAAAGTGGTGGAACTTGAAAATATTCTTTCTCATCATTGGAGTCAGTCCATTTCTGATCAGATTCATCAATGTAAAAGAGACCTCATTCATAGCATCTCTCAATAGGAGACTTTATTCAGACAGCAATCTAGAGTAAAGTGGCTTCAAGATGGAGATAAAAACACTAAATTTTTTCACACTTCCTTGCAAATACGTAAGAAAAAGAAATTATTGCAAGGTAGTGATTGGATATCTGATTCGGGTACTATTCAGGATGAGGCCATTTCTTATTTCTCTTCAGTTCCTCACTCTTTCAATGACAATTTGCATGGGATCCCCTCTATTTTGGAGAGCAGCCAAAACGATCTTCTCTCTTCGGTTCCTTCTTTTGATGAAGTCAAAAAGGCGGTTTTTGATCTTGATCCTGATAGTGCCCCTGGTCCAGATGGTTTCACAGGTTGGTTTTTTCAGTACTGTTGGGAGGTTATTGCTTCTTATATTTATGCAGCTGTGATTGAGTTCTTTAATGGTAGTCCTCTTCCAAAATCTTTTACTGCTTCTCTCATTGCTTTAATTCCCAAGGTGGATAAGCCTAGAGCTTTTTCTGAATTTCGTCCAATAAGCCTCTGTAATTTTTCTTACAAGATTATTGCAAAGATCTTAGCTTCAAGGCTTTCTTCTATTCTTCCTCTTATTATAAGTAGTGAGCAAAGTGCTTTTGTTAAAGGTAGAAACATATCTAAAAATATCTCTCTGGCTCATGAATTATGCCAAGATATTAACAGGAAGTGCCTGGGGAACAATATAATGCTTAAGTTAGACATGGCTAAAGCATTCGATAGAATGGAATGGACTTCATCATTGAGGTTTGCAAGAGGTTTGGGTTTTCTGATACTTGGTGTAATCTTATCAAAAGGTGTTTGGATAATTGCTGGTTTAGTGCTCTCTTGAATGGTACAGCTTGTGGGTTTTTCAAGTCCTCAAGGGGTCTTCGCCAAGGGGATCCTTTATCTCCATTGTTATTTATCATTGCTGAAGAGGTTATGAGTAGGGGTCTTAAATTGATGCTTCAAGAGGGTTCCTTGGGGCACTATCATATTGGTAGAACTTCTATTACAGTTTCGCATCTATTATTTGCGGATGATGTTCTTATATTTACTAATGGAAGAAGGGCTTCAATGGTTAATCTGCTGAATTTTCTAAGATTATATGAAGATGCATCTAGCTAGCTTATTAATGTTGAGAAAAGTTGTTCATTGGCTTCATCTAGAATCTCTAATTCCAAATTAGACATGCTGTTAGCTATCTCAGGATTCAAAAAAGCTAACTTCCCAATTAAATACCTTGGAGTGCCTCTTTTTCATGGAAGAGAAAATTTGAATATGTTTGCTGAATTGTTAAAGAAAATTCAAAGAAAAATCAATGGATGGAAATCGAAGATTCTTTCTCATGGAGGTAAAGTCATTCTTATTCAAAGTGTTCTAGCAAGCATTCCTATTCATTCCTTGTCTGCCATTCCTGTTCCAAAAGCAGTATTACACAGAATTGAAACTATCTTCTCTAATTTTTTTTGGGGGAAAAGTTCTAAGCATGGCCTAAAGAAGCATTGGTTGAGGTGGGATAAAATTACAAAGCCAAGAGTTGAGGGAGGCCTGGAAATAAAATCGGTTATTGATGTTATGCAGAGTCTTCAAATGAAAATGGCTTGGAAGGTTTTTCATGGGGAAAGCCTATGGTCTCAATGCATGTGTGCTAAATATTTTCCTTCTAGAGATTTTCAGAATATTAAAGATAAATGTGGAAGTTCTAAGAGTTGGAAATCCATTCTCAAAGTGAAGGATATGGTTATTGACAACACGGCCTGGTTCTTGGAGGAAGGAAAGGTAAATTTTCTTTTTGATCAATGGTCTCATCTTGGGAAAATTTCAGATTATGTTCTTGATGACCCATCTCCATATGTTGATTTAAAAGTGGCTGATCTCATAGAGGGAAATGGCTCATGGAAAACTCAGATTCTTGCTCAGTTCCTTTCTCAAAATATTGTCTCAAAAATTGCTAATATACATTATAGACCATCTATTTTGAAAGACAGAGCTCTTTGGATGCCATCTTCTTCAGGTTCTTTCTCCACTTTTTCAGCTTGGAATTTAATTAGAACAAGAGGTAGTATGTTTATTTGGGGTAAGATTTTGTGGCATAGTTTCATTCCATCAAAGATTAGTGTCTTTATTTGGAAGCTTCTAAAGGGTACTGTGTCAACAGATGATAGAATTCAAGGAAGTGGTGTTAGTCTATGCTCCCAATGCAATTGTCGTCTTCATAAAAGAAGAGAGTCCATTAATCATCTATTTTCGTTTGGGGATATAGCTAAAACTGTTTGGGATTATTTTTCTGGTTTATTTCAATGCCACTACCATCCTCTCCATGACCTAACAACTAGAATTTCTTTTTGGTTTTCTCATCCAAATGTGAATGATCAATTGGGTATTCTCTTTAAAGTCATACCTTTATTTATATGTTGGGAAATCTGGATAACAAGGTGCAAAAGTAGATTTGAATAAGTCCCCATGTCTGGAAGTCATATTATATCAAAGATTCAAAGGTGGATTCAGGAGGTCTCATACTATACCAAGCCGACAATAGCTTGTGGGACTCAAAGAACTGCAATATTAGAGAAAATAAATGCTTTTCATCCTCCATTTAAGTTCCTAATTCCCAAATTCATTCGTTGGAAAAGACAAAGAGTTTATCCTTATATTTTGAATGTTGATGGAGCATCAAAAGGAAATCCTGGAATTAGTGGAGGAGGAGGAATTATTAGAAATTCTTCTGGGCATTTTATTGTTGCCTTTTCGGCTTACTATGGTCATAATTCTAACACCTTGGCAGAATTCTTGGCTCTCAAAGATGGCCTTCGTCTGGCTGACAGGTATGGAATTCAAGAGCTTCATATAGAATCAGATTCGAAACTCATAGTGGACACTTTTTCTGGATTGGTGTCCACTCCCTGGAAATTTTTGCTTTGGTGGAGAGAAATAAAAGAGAGATTGATAGCTTTCAATCGAGATATGTATCATGTTTACAAGGAAGCCAATGCAGTGGCTGATGGTTTGGTGAATGAGGGATGTATTCATTTCACGAACAGATTTTATGATTCTATTTCTAGCTTGTCACAGAATGTTAGAAATTGCTTGTTCCATGATAGGACTGGATTATTTTCCATTAGATATTAGTTATTGTCTTTTGTCTTTGATCAGGGGTAAGGTTTTATGTCCCCCCCCCCCCCCCCCCCCCCCCCCCAGAATTTGCATTTTTCATTGGAAATTCTAATCTACAGGTCAGGGTCTGCCTCAACCCTCCTCCCACCGCTGGAGTGCCACTAAGGTTATTCATGCCTTAGTGGGTTTTTGCCAAAAAAAAAAATTTGAACTATCTGAGCATGCTTTGGAGCTCCGAATGATTTATGTATATACTTGGATTACTTTCCCGTTGAAACCTGGTTATTGATTATTCGTTGGTGGTAGGTTCTTCCGTTGGTGTTGAATAGCTAGACTGTAGGGCGGCTGGTCCATCGTAAGTCAGTGAGGTAGTGTGAGACATGGAAATGTCATCTAGGATGACCTCCGATATCATCGCGCGGGGATAGATAAATGTAAAGAGTCGCCACCATCCATTTTAAGGTGTGAATGGACACCAAAGGGTTCATCTATGCCTAATAGAGCTAAAGTGGCTCTAAGATAAGGAAAAATCCAGAGATTGGGTAAGGGGAATTATTTATGAGCAGGGGAAGGTGTTAGGCATCCCCACTCATCCGTCTAAGACGGTTACCACATGCTTGCTTATGCTATAAATTGTTTGCTAATGCAATGGACAAAAAGGTGCTTATAACAAGCACAATGTGTGTGACCATTCCACATGAGAAGTCTAATGAGCTTAGACTCTCTTTGTGGATTCATCACTTCTAAGACTTCATGAGTGAATAGAAATCAAAGTAAAAAATAAAGAAAATCAAGCTAAGGCAAATCTGGAGAAATTAGATCAAAAGAGCTTGAAAGCTTCGATTAACCATAACTCACTCAATTCAAATCCAAATCCAATGAAACCAAAGCCATTTGAAAACTGGTATATAGCAGAGTGTACAGTAAAAAATTCAGCTCAATCGGATTCAAAATGAGAGAGATATCCACATCTGAAATTTGCTGCTATAACTTGGAAAAAGTGTTAAGTAGGCATTTTCAAAATCCTATTCGTGGAGTTTGGCTCAATAAAAATCCATGAAAATTGGTATGGAGGAAGTATGTGGTGCCATCTTTCCAAAGAAAAAAACCTCACACCAAACTCTATCCGGATGTGACTTGTGTGCTCTTTTGAACAGGCCTAAAAGACCACAGATTAGCTCTGGACTATGCCAGCGAGCACCTCTGAGTCAACTGAGCACCCAAGGCACAAAACAGATCAAAATCTGCTGAAACCAATTGGAAATAAAAATAGACTTCTCAAGGAAAACTCAGAAATTAGAATCACACAAAACGGATCAAAACTGAGCAAACGGTGCACCGTCAAAGCGGCAAGTTCAGCAATCTGGGCTGAACTGACTTACAAACTTTGAACACATGGTGTCAAATATTGGCTACATAGAAATGGACGAAACTTTCCAGATATGAAATAGACTAAGTCATCTATCACATGTCTTTAGAATCACTCAAAAATTCATCCGGAGGATGAAGTTATGAGCATTCTAAGACATGGCACAGGTGCTGCCCTGTTTTGAAGATTTTGAATAGAAAAACCAAAATCATTGCATGTGTGCAAGTGAATTCGACCAAAACTCTTAAAAATCAATAAAAACCAACTCATGAAGTTCTAAGATTCATTTTGAAGCCAACGGATCCAGATTTCCCGTATTGAACATGGAAATCCAAGATTTAGCTTATTTGATAAAAAAAAAGGTGAGAAGTGTGTGAATATGTGAAAGTCCACTCCCTAGAAGAAGGATGGAATCCTTTGCTACTGAGAGCAAGGATTCACAAATTTCTCCATGAGCAAGTGCAAAACATCAGAAAATAAACATCCATAGGTTTAAAATAACCACATAGCATGCTCTTCATCACTTGTAGGTTCTAAGCCTAGTGGATCCATTCCTACTTCTTTTTCCCAAGGCTCTCTCTTCACGTTTTACAGCTAGAGAGAATTCCCAGGTACTTTGGAAGAGGTTTGGGGCTACAAATCAACACAAAGTGGCCTTACACTACAGAAAGGTAGAAGATGAGAGAGTTGGAATGTAAAAAGAGTGCTGAAATCAACTAGAGCTTTACCTTTGGTAGCTTGAATACTTGAGGCAGCAATCCAGCAGAGTTTTCCCTCTTCTTGCAGAGCTTCCAAGCTTCAAATTATCAGCCATTTGCAAGAGGAGGACCCCTCTATTTATAGGCCAAGTCAGGGGTAGAAGAGTCCCAAGGGTAGGCCTAAAAAGCCTTCTAGATTATTCCAATTCTCCTCCAAGGCTTGAATTGGAGTAATTCAGCAAGTTTCGGAGGGTGAAATAGGGAGTTCAAGTCCCTGGGAGAGAGGTAATATGCGTAAATAAGGCTCAGGAATCGAGCCATTTCGCAAATCCCTGAAACAGCAAAAACCGCATACACAGTACGGTTTCAACAGAACCGTCACTATAAGTGCGGTTTCTATACAAATTTAACTAAACCGCACATACAGGGCGGTTCAATTCAGTTACGCTCGTCATGATTGCTGTCGACATGGCTCAACGGCCGAAGCTTCGCGAAGCCACGTGGCAGCTCACACAACAAGCATGGATCTCAACCGTGCTGTGTGTGCGGTTGCAACCGCACATACAGGGCGGTTGACACCAAAATTATAAAAACCGTATACTCAGTGCGGTTGGCATCTTTTTTGATTGTTTTTGAATGTTTGACACATGTCAAGGCTCAAATAAGACTTTTAAAGTTCTTTCGAAGGTTCTTTTCTATGGAAATGCAATTTGGGGTGTCTACAGGTAGTATATTGGCACATGTTTGTAGGGCTCTATTTACGATTCCATTAGTCCTGTGATGTCATAGACGTGGTATGCTATGTTCTGTGATTTCTCTATATTATCGTTTTTCTTGTTGATGTTGTTGTTGGTTTAATCGTACACCTCATGACTTATTTTATATAAACATAGACTGATTTCATGCATGCACTGTGCACACGTCGTGGTGAATGCATGACGCGAGAGCGCACGCGAATGAAAGATGCGAAGGAATGGGGGTATAAGGAGTTGCCACTGCCTAATGTGGTGCAGGCAGACACCTGGGTGCCCGAAGAATGTCTACTTTGGTCTGCGGCTTGAGATTCTAGTTAAGGTCTTGATTACGGTCCGGAGAAGTCCGTAGACACCCCAGTCCACCCCGTCGGTTGACGGGTCCCATGTGTTTCCCTGGTTCGAGTCAATTTTGGTTCAATTCACCCTTATGTCCTATGCCAGCATACTCACTTATTAAGTCTGAATGGGACCTTAAAAGGTGTAGGTCCCTTTTATTTTACTTGATTTTATCTTTCTTTATCCAAGTGATTTTGGTCTGATGTGAGCCCCGTTGGAAGGCCCATTGGATACCAAATAGGGCTTTGGTCAAGCCCAATTCCCATTCGGCGTTATGTCGGATAACCCAGCTTATTGGAATTGGTTATGTGGTTTGGGGGTTGCTTATTTACATGAAATCTGTGGGTTTACTGGGCATAACCGCAGAATAGGTGCGATTTGGCTCGAACCGCACATACGATGCGGTTTGAGCCAAACCGCTCTGTGTATGCGGTTTCGGCCCAGAAAAACCCAACAAAGCAATTTTCTTTAGGGCTTTGGGTCTCTTGTGATGTTCAGTAGCTGTTGTAAGCACCTCATTTTTTGCGCTCCCAGAAGAACCGGAAATGCAAAACCCGACGGAAAGTCAAACCCTAAGGGGAGGAAAATTGACTTTTTGATCAAGTGAAAATTGGCAACCTTGCTTTATTTCAATGGATAGAGAATCTCGACACGAGTCCAACGCAACTGAGTTTGCTGGAATCGGAGTATGGATGAGGGTTCGGCAGGCGGTCAAACTTGAGGATGAACTGAAAGTTGACTTTTCCTCAAACCCCGTGCCAAGCGCTTAGCCCTATGTCATTGAATAGAGGGCTCCGATACGAGTCTAACGCAATTAAGTTTTCTCAAATCGGAGTTCGGATGAAGGAGATATGAGCTGTCGAAGTTTCCAAGCAGAAAAACCGGAAACTGCACACGTGGCGCAGGAACTACCCACGTGGCAGCCAACGCAGCAAAATATCTCGGGGACTAAGTCTTAAATATCCAAAAATCACTAAAAATCTCAGGGACTAAACCAAAACTCGCAGGGGGCAATCCGTAGATATCCAAAAGTGTCAAATCGGTCGAATCGGTCAAGTCGAAGGGCAAATCCGTAATTTTTTTATTTGTATCCGGTCAAATATGCCGGATACACATACCCTTGTGTATATCCGGACTCAAATACCAGATACAAAGATTTGCTCGGCAAGATTCGCGCCAATTCTTCGACAAATTCGCGGCGGCATTAATTTTGTAAATAATTATGTTTTGTATCCGGCATTTAATGCTGGATACAAATAAGCCTGGATACACATGGGACATAGTGTATCCGGCCTTCAAGGCCGGATACATTAAGTTTGTTATAAAAAGGGGCAGCAGCCCCCTTTCCAATGGTTGCCTTGCCTTGAGCCCTTTCTCCCCTTTCCTTCTTCATCCGAACCCCTCTCTTTTGAGCTCCCTTGCCTCCACCACCTTCCCACTTCACCCCAAGGCCACTCCACCCCTTCTCCTCCTCCTTCCTCTTCATCTCTCACCCACCAAGTGCCAAGAAGGAGGAGCTACTTGCTGCTGCTACTGTGGGAGGACTTACCAGCAACTTCCCAGCCACAAGGAGGTGTCTCCACCTTTCCCAGGGGTGTAAAAACCACCAGGTAATGGCCCTCAACACTTTGTATTTCATATATATTAAAATCAGATTTTTTCAAAAGTTTTCCTACACTTGTTTTCCTCTTTGGTGTGGGCCTGTTTCCATGTCATTTTATGCATGCATCTGATTTTTCTTTCCATGGCATGAAACCACCAAAGGTGAGAGATCCATGTGTGGTTCCATGTAAGCATGAGGGCTTCATTTTTATATACTTTCCATCTTAATAGGTTGCTGTTTTGGCTTTATTTCCAGCAACTATTAGAGGAGCTTGTTCCTCTCCGATTCCATCTAATGTACCCCTATGATAAGCCCCCATTTCCCTTCTCCCCTCTCCTTTTGTTTTCTCATTGTCTCAAGATTTCTTTGGTGTTTTACTGCTGATCGTGCACCCCAACCCCTTCTCTATCTCTTGCTGTATTTTTTTGTTTGTAATGGCATATGGTGACATGCATGCACGAAGTTTGCTTATTTTCTAGGGAGCATGATAGGGTCTCATGAGCACTCTCCCTTTCTTTTTTTTTCGCTGTAATCACATGCATGATCGAGTGGGAACACATGTGAGCTGCTTTTTTTTTCTGTTATAAGGAAATCAGTCCCTAGGGACCGTGTCCTACTTGCATGCACATGCTTTGCACATTATCAAAACACTCACCAATCTCATCCATAATCTGCTACTTGTCCTTGGTTATTGGGTGGCTTTGCCTCTGTTCACCATCTCTTTTTCTGTTCTGTGTGTTTACTTTCTCCCTTTACACCCTCATGACTAACCCATTTAGGTGGCTGCTGGGGGCAGCAGTGGGCCTTGATGCCATTGCTGTTCCCAGAAAGTGTTCCAGTACCAAGCAGCCCCTCTCATGCTCCTTTCTTGTTAATATAAAGTGTTAATTGGTTAGGGAGAATGCCTAGGAGGGTTCAGATCTGAGTTTCCTCTTTTTCTAGACAAATAATCCTTGGAGATCAGGTGCTGGTCGTAGCTTTGCTTGGGAGCCTTTTTTCTTTTTTTTGTTTGTCTACTTGTTTGCTATTGTTATTGGGAATGAATGTATGTTTTTTTTCTCTAGAGCTTGCTGTGTTTTTCACGTACCAAAGTATGCTTTCTATGCCATAAGGTCACCATGTTGCTGTCCTAGCATGTGCATGCATGATCCCCTCCCTCACCCCTTTATAGTGTTGCCTTCAAGTTGCTGCTGGGAACAGCAGTAGGCTTTGGTGCCACTGCTGTTCCCAGTAGATTTGCACACCCCCATGCTCCCTTCACCCCGGGTAATTTGCTGTGTTTCTTTAGTGTCCAAGCATGCTTCCCATTACCCCATAAGCCCCCCTGGCATGGTCCAAGAGGGCTGCTGCTGGAGACAGCAACAAGCCCTCATTGTTTGTTGCTGTCCCTACAGGCTTAGGCAGCCTAGGATCTCCCCTTGCACTAGACCATTACAGCCCTGCATGAAGGCCTCCCCCTCCTACTTTTTATGTGGCTTCCACCTCCCTTTTGGCATGTTTAATTTCCCTTAAGAGCTGCTGCTCTAGGTGCCTGTATTAGGTTAGTCTCCATGTGCATTTCGGTAGCATGCTTAGTCCTTTTTTTTTAGTTGCTGTCCCCAATAGGTTTGCACACCCCTAAGCTCCCTTTTACTTTGATTTCTTTGCTGTTTGGTGCTCAAAAAACATGTTCCTCCACCCCAATGTTTCCCCATTTTCTTTTTTTAACTTTGCTTGTCAAGCCTAGCCCATTAACCCCCAGCCATGTTCTCTTCTTTTATTAATGCTTGCTGTTTTCATTTTCTAGATATAAGTGCATGCCCTTCTCCTTGGTTCTTCGCTGTTTGGGGTGTGCATGAGCATGCACTCACCTCTTTAATGTGCACTGAATTTTAGCATGCATCAGACCCTGGGGACAGCAGCTGTTCCTAGTAGAAGTGATCCTCTATTAGCATGCCTAACCCAACCCTACCCCCTGCACAACCTTTTTTATTGAACCATGCAGGCTTTTGTTAGTGTAACATAATACGATAGGCCTTGCTGTTGGACTTTTAATTGTTCCTTGTTTAGTGAAGCGAGACCACCAAAGTAGAGGCACCAAGACCCCTACACCTTGCTGGAATTGCCGGAGAGAAATGAGAGGGGCAGCGGCCCCAATGTCACCTTCTCCACCCCTTGTTTTATCAAGAAACCCCAAAGAGAAGCTAAAGGATGCTTCCCCCCCCCCCCCCCCCCCCCCCCATACTAGAACCAATGTGGGCCTCAAGGGCCCACATGACTTGTAGAGAAACCTCCTTGGAAGCCCGTAGGACCACCCCATTGCAAAGCCCTTAAAAATGCCTTTTGTGTGTGTAACCCTTTTACTAGCATTGATTGGAATGGTCTCACGATTGAACCAAGCGAACCAATAGGGTTTCTGGGTGACCCGGAAACCCAACATGGGACTTGGACCGCCGGTCCAATTCGGATGCATAGTGGGCCTTCCAACGGGGCCCACCAAGCCCAATAAACCTAAAAGCATGAGAAATAAGCAAGTTAAGCAAATTCAACTTAATGAACCGGATGGACCAGACCCAATGCGGTCCACCCGGATTTGTTTTATGGAATGATATCTGAATTGCGTGGTTTGGCCGAGACCCAGGGTTAGGGCCTATCGGGCCCGTCAAAGCCCAAAAACTAACCAAGTGAGGGTTCAAAACCCTAACTTCACTTAACTTGGGCTTTCAAGCCTAAGAATTGGACTACGGGCCCCAAGCCCAATGTCCGACCCACCTGGGTGAATTTAAATAAGATAAATTAAAAACATTTCGGCAACCATCATGGGGGCCCACCCAGGGGCCCACAAACCAACTCCAGCCCACTATTTGCATGAAAACCACTTAGGCTTCAAACCTGAACCTTAATATAAAATCAATTCACTTAACCTAAGCCCACAGGGCCTCCTAGGTTAGACAGAGGCCCACCAGGGGCACATGGGCTTACCCAAGCCCGCCAAGGACACCGTGGGACTTCCAATGGGGCCCACCCAATCAGACTCAAACAACTTAAATAAAACAAGGTAAAATCAACTAAAGGGGACCCACACCACTCAGGTGGTCCCGCCAAGACTTAACTAAATGGCATGCTGGATTAGGAATCGGGTGAAAACCAACTAGAAAGCTGACTCAAACCAGGGAACCCACGGGAGCCATCATCCGACGGGGTGGACTGGGGTGTCTACGGACTTCCCCAGACCACAACCGAGAATCGACTTAGAATCTCAAGCCGCAGACTCAAAGCCATAAATAGGCAAGATTAGGCACCCAGGTGTCCGCCTGCACCCCATCAGGCGGTGGCGACTCCAAATTTTCACGTGTCGCGTTTCCTACGCGCGCACAGCTGTATGGGCCCCTGTGTGGGCCCACAATGGTTCAGAAGAGTAGGGAAGCACCCCACTTAGTCTCCTTTGGAATTCTTCAACAAAGAAAATGGGGGGAGAAGGTATGGGGTTGCCTCCTCCCTTTGAGGATCAGGTGATAGGCAAACAGGGACCTTGTGGTCCCTGTTTTGGTCTCTCAACTCAGGCAACGCAGCAAGCAATCCAGGACAATATAGATCTAACCAAATGACAATCTAGAGCATGCTTCAATTCATGACATTGACATTCATATTCTTATACATTATGCCTATGTAAGACCCTGATTTTTGGTGAGTTATTTATTTATTTAGTTATTTATTTTGATATATAAACTGTGTTTATCAGGTGATTTTTGTGGTTTGAGGGCTTAGCCCAGACTCATATGTACAGGCGTTATATAGCCATTTTTCTGAAAAATTATATTATTATTAGTATTAAAAAATATATATATATATATATATAGCTTGGGCATTTGTTAACCTAAGTGGCCGGAACATGTAGGATTTTTCAGTGGGCCAGCGTGCATGGGATCAAGGAAATGGGAGAGGGATCGAGCGGCGTATGTATCAAGGTAAGTATACTAAAAAGAAAAAGTAGGGTTTTGGGGTTTATGAGAATACGCGTATCATACTTATGGAAACATTTTTCGTTAGTGTGAATATCAGGAGAACTGAGCGATTTCGGCTGGAGTGGCGATTAGGGCTCTGCTCGTGAAGAACAAGCATCGCAAGGGCTAAGGGAAGGATTTTGGAGTTGAAGCTCAGTGGGTTATTTCTCTCTGCTCGAGAAGATTTGTTTGGATAGATTTTTCATTCGCGTGCGTGGCCGGAGTAGTGATCGGCCGAGGTTGTAGTATTCTGGAATAAGCGCTTTCAGGTGAGTAGCACTGATTTACAACTGGGGTTTTGTGTTTTATGTTTTCGCGAGATTATTCTGATGCATGGTTGTAGTTTGAATGATCTCTAAGTTTTTTTTTAGTTTTCTGGAATGACATGAAACAGAGTCGGAGACGGAAATTTATCTTGAAATTAAATGTATTTAGATTAAATCCAAAAGTGATTGGGAAGTCTTCTGGGAGTATTAGGAGAGTATTGGAGCAATAACAGACCTAAACAAACTATCCAGAATTGGAGATCTCGAATATACAGAGAACTGAAAATCGCAGGGGGTATCCGCGAACCTGGCGCCCACTTGCGTTCACCTAGGAGGTAAGCGCCGAGTTAGAACTATTCTTACCGCCGAGCTCGCGCGAACCCGGCGTTCAGCTCGCGCGCACTCGAAAACCTAGCGCTCAGCTCGCGCGAACCCGGTGCTCAGCTCACGCCTATCTCGCGCTCACTTAGCGTCGAGTGAGCGCAAGGTACATTTTACCCTGTTTTTCTTACCGCCGACCGACGTTCACCTGGCGCCCACTTCAGGAGGTGAGCGCCTACCCTATTATACTTACTGAAATGGAAATCTTGATTTAACCAAGAGAAATTGGGTGTCTTAAGGGTTAAACCACTTCACTATTCACTTGTTTGGGAACCTTGGAATCTACTTTGCCTATGAAATTATTAGAGGAAAATTTAGTGAACTTCTTAAAAACTTCCAAGTTGAGTTTAGGTTATTTATGAGTGTTGTGCCGGATACCAAACCACTAAGAGTTATCAGTTACATTTACTCTGTTTTATACACTGTTTTGATTGAGGAGTTATTCTATTCTGGTTTCACTTGTTTGGAAACTTTAAATGTATTGTAAAGATTTCCTTGGTATGAATGAATTGAGTTTTGTTTCCAAATGGCATGTGTTACGGAAATGAGAAAATGCTGAAAGTACTTGAGATACTGCTTGGTCCAGAGGGACAGGTGATGAACTGTGATGGGTTTTACATAATGTGGAATGAATGGTTTTACTTGGATATTGGTATTGAGATTATACGATGTTTTACTGTTTTGGTCTAGCTTGTCCTGGATCCAGATGTTTAAGCTTAGTAATGTGATGTTATTGTTGGTTGTTGGAATTGCATGGCCTTGTGTGTTGCCACGACCGGTGTAGAGCAGCCAGAAACCCTGAGTAGGCCTGGTTGTCAATGCAGAAACCCGGGGAGTAGGCCTGCATTGGATGACGAAACCCTAAGTAGGCCGTCATTTCAGAGTTCCAAAACCCTGAGTAGGCCGGAACTGTGTACATGGAGGTGTGGAGTGTCTACTTGGCATGTTTAATTTATCAACTTAACGATAGTCATGACATTGACCAATCGATGTGTTGCCGTACTTAACTGAGATGTGATGTGTTTGATTAGAACAAGTTTTGATTTCAACTTGGGAATTGATGTTGGTTGTTTAACCGTATTGAGTGTTTGTCGATGCATAGTTTAAATTGTGGTCAACTATTTCTACATGCATGTGCTACTCGCTGAGATATTCGTATCTCACTCCGTTGTTTTGTTTTGTTTGTTTTTCAGATACTCGTGGTGAGGCGATTACTGGGGTAGATCCTGCTGAGGCTTATAGGGAGGAGGATTACTATTACCTTCCTTAGACTTGTAGGTTATCTTGTTCTGAATTTGAGAACTTTGAATAATTGAGATGTGTTAAAGTTAATTGGGGTTGAACCATATGATTCTAGTTCAGTTTTAAATGTTACAATTTTGGATAAATGAAATTGTGCACTCTGTCAGGTTATAGCTAGATGATTATCCAGCGATCATAATTGATAAGCGATCCTTGCCTAACCTCCGTGAGACGTGTTATATCTTTATTGAACAACACGGATCCAGCGCGTTACAGCCTATGAACAGAGGTATTTGAGCTCCTATCCATGCAAAGGAGGGGCACTAACACAAGTGAAAATGTGGCCTAGAATGCTACCTAAGGTGGGGGATGCATGCATACATTCAAGTTGTGCAAGTGAGGAAACATATCATGCAATCACAAGAACAAGGACATGCTGTAGATGGACGGAGACAGCAGCTACTTGGAGGGGAAAGGTCACACCCAAGAGGCTGGAAACGGTGGAAAAAAACAATGGGGGATCACCATCCCTCATGCATGGTGATAGTGGATTGATCCTGGGGGTATGGGGGGTGAGAATGCATGCCAAAACAATGGCTACTTGGGAGTAAAGAAACTGCTAAGAACTCAAAACAGCAGCCTATAATAAGAACATAACAGTAGCTAGCTGGGGTGGGGGAGCATGCTAGGGACATCAAATGTCAAAAGGAGGGGGATCGACTGCAGGTCATGTGAACAAAAGAAGTAGTTTAGTATAAAACAGCAAGCAAAACAGTGATCATGTGAACAAAGAAGGAAAGGAAGCATGAGATCTTAGGACAAAAGAAATAATCTAGCATAAAAGAACGTGCTCCTTCCTCCATACATCAAACACATTAAGAGTACAAAACAGCAAACAACATAGGTTCTGTCATGCATTGTTGAGCAGGTACATATCCAAGGTAAATTCGGATGGAACCAAAGAAAGGGAGGAGGATCGACTGCTGTCTCTACAGCAACTACTGGGTTAAACCAAATAGTGCCAATGAGGGTGTGAACTTGCCGAAAACAGCAGCTTCTGAGGGGATTTTAGGCATGCTAAAATCAGCAAGTATAAAAAGGGGGAGAGGACATGCAAGTACACGAAATTAGTAGTATTTAGGATGGTAAAACAGCATGCTTAAAGACCCTTTAAATCAACTAAAAAGTCCTCTCCTCCTCCCTTTAAGCTAGTAGTAGCTTACCTTTCTTTCCTTAGAGGGATGACAACCCACAGAAGACATGAAGAGGTAATGAAAATATGAAGAAAACTTACATGTCATACACAAACAGAACATCACAGTACGCATAAGAGTTTACATGCTCCAAATGAAAACAGTAGCTTCCCTTTTTGATTTAGGTAAGAGGGTGAAGAAGAAGAAGTGAACAAGAGAGTGGAATAGCCTTGAGGTGGTGTGGGGTGGTTGGGGAGGCAAAGAGAGTTGAAGAAAGGGGGTTCGGATGTTCAGGGAGCAAGGGAGAAGGAGAAGAAACAGTAAAGACCAGCCGTCCTTGTCCCACTGTTCGGATTTTCCTTTTATAGCAAACAAGGACAAAACCGCATACTTAGAGTGGTTTGGCTAAAATGAACAGTAGGTTATGTGCGGTTTGGTCGAAACCGTAGGTTATGTGCGGTTTTGGCCCCGTCTTTTCAGCAATGATGAGGGGACTGTGCGCACCCAGTTTCGGTCGCACGACGAGGCGCACGCAAAAGGATGCATGCCTCGGGATTGTTTGGAGTCGCCACTGCCTGATGGGGTACAGGCAGACACCTGGGTGCCTAGATTTTTCTATTAGGCGGTCTGCGGCTTTGAGATTCTAAGTAAGTTCTCGGTTGCGGTCTGGGGAAGTCCGTAGACACCCCAGTCCACCCCATCAAATGACGGGTCCCATAGGTTTCCCTGGTTTGAGTCAACTTTGGTCTCTCACTCACCCGATTCCTATTCCAGCATGCACATTTGGTTAAGTCTGGCGGGACCGCCAAAGTGGTGTGGGTCCCTTTACTTGATTTTATCTTCTTAGATTAAAGTGAAGTGAGTCTGATTGGGTGGGTCCCGTTGGAGGGCCCACGGATCCCTTGGTGGGCCAAATGCGGTCCACATGTTCCCTCGGCGGGCCTCGGTCTAAGCCTGCGAGGCCCTTTGGGCTTTGGTTTAATGAATTGATTTTATCTTGAAATTCAAGTTTGGTTATTTAAGTGGATTTTCATGCCAAAGTGGGCCGGGATTGCCTTGTGGGCCCCACAGTTGGTTTGCCAAGTGATTTTGTGTTATCTTGATTAATTATACCAAAGCGGGCCAAGCATTGGGCTTGGGGCCCTTTACCTGGGCTTGGGCTTGAAAGCCCAAGACTTCCTAAGTTAGGGTTTAGAAACCCTAAATTAGCTTGGTTCAATGGGCTTTAGCGGGCCCGAGAGGCCCTACCCGTGGTTTCGGCCAAACCATGCCTAAATCTAAGCATGCTTCCAAAATTGGGCATTGGCGGGCCTCAAAGGGTCTGGCCCACTCAATTCTTTTAATTATCTTATTTAAGCACAATTGAATGGTTTGGGCTGGGTGGGCCCCGTTGGAAGGCCCACTAGAAATCAAGTTGGACCGGGGGTCCAAGTCCCACATTGGGTTTCCAGGTGACTCGGAAACCCTATTGGTTCATTTGGTTCGGTTTGAAGAGGTCACCCACATCCAGCAAAATCACAGAAATCACAAAATCAACAAATATGCAAAAATGGCATTTTTCAGAGGAGATGGCTCACTTGACAATCTCCGATTGGGTTGGAACTTATGGCTCATATTCTGGGGCGGAGCCCCCTGCGGCATGGTAAAGGGTATTTTCAGGTCTTCAAAAATACCGGCTTTGGGGTTGGCTAGCCGCAAGCAATTCGGCATTTTAAAAGGGTGCGCTGACCTCAGGCTCTCGGCGCGAGGTCAGCGCGTGCTCGACGGAACCAACAAACAACAAAAAAAAGGACGCCCGTGCGAGCTCAACACAAGCTGGGCGCGAGCAAAGCGCGAGCTGGGCGCGAACAAGGCGCGAGATGGGTGCGAACAAGGTGGGCACGAGCTCGGCGAGCACAAAAAGCGCCCAGCACGAGCTCGGCGAGCGCGAGCCCAGTGCCAGCTCGGCAGACACCCCTCTGCGAAGACAACTCTCTGTTTTTTTGGAAAACTCCATGACTGGCTGGGTTTTCGAGCTCTGTAACACCTCCCCGGTGCTCCTGGCATCCTCAAAAGACATTCAAACATAAATCAAAATTAACCTAACCTACTTCACATCACGACCCAAAATATTTCGCGAGAATCCGAATCCGAAAAACCAGAAGAAAGAACGGGGACTAACGAAGGGAAGAGGGGGTTACATCGGGGTACAAGAGATGAAGCGACCATGGGGGAAAATGCTCCTACCTTCGAATCAGACAAGCAATAACAGTAAACAAAATACTAGAACAGAAACGGGAAGCATGCTCGATGGAGCTAATTCTCCGAACAAGCCCCGATTTAAATATGTTAAACAAGGAGAGCTCACCTTGTGGTTTTCAACCCCTAGTAGAGTGTGCGTGAGGCTTCCCGGAGCAAACGAGTGCCGGAACCTCCTTCTTCTTCTTCCACCAGCAGCAAGTGCTCCTTCGGATTAGACGAGGGAGGAGAGGGAGCGAGAAACCGGGGTCCAAAGAGGCTTGAGGTGTCGTCGGGGAGTTAATGGAGGCAAGGAGTGGCCTTGGGAGGGGGTCTCGAACCAGGCAGAGTGGAGAAGAAGAAAAGAAAAACAGCAGAGTCAAGCCAACCAAGAAAAAAGCCCACCATTTTCAAGACGTAGGCTGCGGCTTTTATAGGAGAAAAATTGGGTGTCTGCCGGGTTGGCGCCGAGCTGGCGTCGAGTAGCTGGAGCTCGGCACGAGCAACACGATGATTGAAAATAATTAATACGGCCGCTGATCTGTCGGAAAAATCTGAAATTTACAGATCTAGTCCCTGGACATTTTTTATTTAATCCGATAATCTTGGATATTTACAGATTTAGTCCCTAAGATATTTTGGATGTTTTGATATTTATGGATTTGATCCCCGAGATATTTTCCTGCGCAACTTGCCACGTGTGCAGCGCTCTGCCACGTGTGCAGTTTGCCGATTTTGCTGCTTGGAAACTTTGACAGCTCGTATCTTCCCCATTCGGACTCCGATCTAGGCAAACTCAGTTGCGTTGGAACCGTATCGAAGCCCTCTATTCATTGGGATAGGATCAAGCATCTGGATCGGGGTTTAGCAGAAAGTCAATTTCTGCTCCCCTCAAGTTTGACCGGGTCATATCTTCTTCATCCGGACCCCGATCTGAGCAAACTTAGTTGTGTTAGAATTGTGTCGGAATTTCCTACGCATTAGGAAGAAGTATGGTGGTCAATTATCACTTGATAAAAAATCAACTTTTGTCCCCTTAGGGTTTTGACTTTTCTGCTGTCTGTTAGCACATTTTTTTGTTTTCTTCTTTTCTTTCCTTTTTTTTTCTTTTTTGGTTTGATCAAAATTTGGGTGCTTACAGGGACAAATTGGTCAGGCGCAGTCTGGCGCGCCATGCAACCGTACTATAAATACGGTTGCCTTTTGCCTTTTTCTCCCCTTTTTTGGTTGAGTTGATGGCTGAGGTGACTCAGCCGCCCACTCAGACGAATTAGGCTTCCCCAATTTTTATTATTTCTCATTTATCTTAATTATTTTAATTAAGATATTTTAACTTTGACTGATTTACCCCTGGGACTGTTTTGCTCATATCTTCTCCGTCCGGGCTCCGATTCCTGCAAACTTAATTGCGTTAGAACCATATCGGGATGCTCTATCCATTCGGATAGGGTATAGAAATCAATTTAGACTCAGAGGGAAAGTCATCTTTTGCTCTTAAAGGTTTAGACCTGTCTTTTAGGGTTTTGCTTTCAGGCTTTTTAAAGGGGTGCAAAAATGAGGTGCTTACATGCACCTTACTACTTGTTGAGATTTATTCTCACTCCGGTTTCTCCCATTTTTCAGGTATTCTTGGAGAGGACGATAGCATTGGGCTAGTATGTAAAGGGATAGTCAGTTTAGTTGTAGATTAGCTTCCTGAGATTAAAAACATTGTAATGGTTTAAAGTTTATTTGTTAATGGATATTATTTAAAGTTTCCGCATTTACTCTGATTATCAAGTTAGAAAAAGTTTTAAATTATTTCATATTTTAGTTGCTTTTGTTACTTACCATAACACCTCGGGTTTTGGGAATTGGACTCGGAACTGAGGCGTTACATGTATCCTTGGATAAGCCGAGTTGTTAGTGTCGAAACCCGGAGTAAGCCAACACTGGATGACAAGTTCCTGGGTAGGCTGTCATTTCAGAGTACCGAGCCTATGTTGGCAGGACTGTGTACCAGGAGGCTTGGAGATCGCTCTGGTGTGTTGAATTACTTAATTAAAGTAAATGCATAACATTGGCCTCGGGGTGTTGTTTTTCAAAGTTGATAATTGGTTATTGTTAAAGTCTAATTTGATCTTTTGACATTACTAGTGTGATTTTTACCTATCTGTTGGAGTTCATTAAATATAATAATTTGGTCTGCCGAATTATTGTGAGTTTAGTCGGATTAATCGTGTTATCGCCATCATGCCAGGGTGTTATTTGATCCATGTAGTGTAACAATGATAAATGTATTGTGCATGCATGTGCTACTTATTGAGATATTCGTATCTCATTCCGTATTATTTGTTTTGTTTCCAGATGCTTAGAGAGATCGATGCATGCGAGCGCTAATTTAGGGCCCAAAGCATGATAAGACACCAAAGCAATTGAAATCGTAATTTAATATAAAAACAGGTATATAACATTTGTAATAGTAAGGTTGTGTGAAGACTTTAACACCTGATAAATCACAGTTATATATCTATAACATCATTGTGGGTGCAAGTGAAGATAAAAGCTAAACCTGTATATACATTTCCAAAAAGAAGGATTTCCAACTATAGATCACTAAATTTCACACACACTGTCTCTCTATGAACAATATACATGGTCCAAAAGATATACAACTACTAACTGATTTTCAACTCTAGCCGGGATAATAATAGTCCTCTGGCCTATACTCTAGATAACCTGGAAACTCTTCCCCACTACGCGGCTCACCGGCAGGCTCTAAAAACAAAACTGATAAAACAAAACACGCATGAGACTAATGTCCCAGTAAGTAGCACAATGCATGATAAAAAAACAGTTCATATCAGTTCTAAAACATGCCACGAAATATAAATGATCTCGAGTAATTAGCAGGAATATCATGTGAATCTAAAAGCAGCAAAAACTCAGTAATAAAGTTGTAACGCCCCGAACCCGGTTCAGTGCAAACCAGCATCCAACCCGAACCCGGTTTGCTACTGTAACAACCCAAGTCCGGTTCAACAACCAAACTCGAGGTGTTACCACGAAGCTGGGGTCAGATACAAACCAAGATTCACAATAATTTTAAAATTTACTAATTAATTACATCAGAGTTATGGTGGCCAATAAAACAATTCTTTATTCAATAATATCAATTCAGTTTACAATAAAGTTTATCTAATCAGCATGTGCCATTAATACCAATTACAATTCTACCCATCAAATTAAAACCCTATCTTCGCGATCTCTCCAAGCAACCTGAAAAATAGGGGAAACGAAGTGAGATTTACATCTTAGCAAGTAGCAGGTGCATGCAATTTGAAATAGTCCAATGTAAGCAAATAGTCATGATGTATTCGATTAATCAATGATGAGACGAGAAATCCAAGTTATCCATGGCAATTACAAATAAAGCGATAAAACAGATGATCATGTATAAATACCAGTAACTTGATATTAACAGGGTAAAACCGACAAAAGCGATAAAACACGTGCCATTGCAGGACTCACAAAGATGATAAGTATTTGAGAGGACACTCAACTAACTGCTATACCACCGTGTGGCTTAGGGGCAGTGCTACTTAATGATACTCAAGCCCCATGCAGCGCAGCTATAGACAAGAGCCATAGTCACCAACTTATTGTGCACGAACTCAACAGAGTTGGCATGTACCATCAGCATGCAGCACCAGAATCAATACATGGAGATGGTCGCTTATCCACATGTACAGGGAATCACCAGCGGCGCACCGGGGTGTCCCTCCAGAAATAGGACCTTCCTAGAGAAAACTAATTTGCAAGGGAAGCGCGCTCGCATATAGGAGTAACTCAACCCAAACTAAATACCACTTAGCTAACCAGCCAAAACTATGGATCCATATACAGCTAAGCCCACTGACACAAACCACAATAAAACCACATACGGGAGGACAAGCTAATGTAGGAGGCATACACACTTTTACCCATAAAGGATTACACATCTCTACACAGAGGATTACCCATCTCTGCCGTAAAAGTTAGTATCAACTCAACCACAGAAGCCGTATCACCCAACCGTAACAGTAAAGTGAACAACATCATACCACATACCAAACCATACCCAAGTATTCCATTCCATGGGAAAACCATGATTCAATCCTTACAATTTCAATTAAAGGCTTTTTCAGAATAACATATGCAATTTCCCAAATATATTCAAACATTAAAACTCATGTATCATAAATTCGATAGAAAACAGAGTTTATGCAATTCCAGAAACTGACATTCATATTGAAAGCTTAAATAAGGTAAATCAATTCTTACTTAGAGTTTTTCTTATTAATCCCTTTATTAGAATCCAATTTCCTGTCTTAACACCTAAGATAGTTACTATTTAGATTTTCTGTATTTTATTTCTCCAAGATGTCCTGAAATAAAGTTTAGGAGATGTTTTTACCCCAGGAATTCCAGTAGAATTATTTCTATCAATATCCCATACCATTTAGACCCTTTTATGCAAATCCTTTCATTATAACCTTCAATTTATTGGT
The DNA here is from genome assembly GCA_947561395.2 of Buxus sempervirens. Lineage (NCBI taxonomy): Eukaryota > Viridiplantae > Streptophyta > Magnoliopsida > Buxales > Buxaceae > Buxus > Buxus sempervirens. Next base: position 1,599,308 of record OX387188.1, read on the forward strand.
TAATCTTTCCAATTTAATTTTATAATTTTTATACCTTAATTAGGTCCTTATAAAGATGCTAATATGCTTAACTAATCAGAAAAATTATTGGATTTTTATTCGTATTACAAAATCCCCAAAATCTGCAAATTTTACATAGAGCGCCGACCTCTACAGGGCTAGGCGATCCTAGGCGCTCGTGCAATTTTTAACAGAAATTTCCAGATTTACAAAGTTCGGATTTTTGTGCTTTTGCTATATGTTTCTTTGGTCTAAATTAATCTATTAACATTCTAAAACATTCCTAAAGCCTTCTAGACTAATTCTCATCAATTAAATACCATCCTATAATTTATTTCATGATCAAACCAAGTTTTCTTCTTTATTTCAACAAATCCTTCAAGAATACCAATCACTAACATGTAAACAATTTGATTCCATGTAATTACTGTTCCGACTAATCCATTCAATCCATATGAAATCACAGAAAACGAAATCATGCAGTTCCTCACGTTTTCCAAGGGGTACTACTTGCCTTATACGCTAAAATCTTTCTTCCATTGAAGCTTCTAATTCTGGATCTTACTTTTGCTCCCAAACGCACCAAGCTAGAGTCTTCCAATTACAATCTCCACCGTACACATTGTAGTTCCATCAGTGATGAATAATACCTCCAAATTTGAAGGCGATCCACCGTACGGATGTTCTTCGATCATGGTTTGATGATGGCTGGTCAGACATGTCCATGAGCAGCCTTTTTCCTTTCTTTCCCTCTTTTCTCTCAATGATAAACCCACGAAAATTCTCTCTTGTCTAACCTTAATCTCCTATTTATATTAGGCTTTAGAAGTCCTAAACCAACCCTAATAGGCTACTTTAATTTGGGCTAACCCAACCATGGTCTAACTAAAGTCTAACCCATTCTAATTAATTCCTACTTTTTCTCCACATTTTATTTTTCTACTTAAACATTAATAATTTAATCCCTTATCATCTAAACTCATATTTACAACCTATTTTCATGCATAATATTTAATTAAACTTTAATATCACCTAAAACCTTATTTTCTCCAAATTAAAACGTGAAATCTCCTAATTACCCCTTTTCCCACTTTTAGGCTTTTATTAATTCCTTTTAATTTCTAACTTGTCAAAATAAATTATTTTCTTCTATTTTATAATTCTAGTTATTATTTAATGATCTATTTATTAATTACCCTTTTCTGAAAATTACCAAAATACCCTTTTTACTCTTTTAGGCTAATTTCACTAAAATTCTTTCTTTATTTACAACTTATGACTTGTTTGAATTAATTATCCTCTAAATCTTCACTTTTTATTTTAACCAGGACTCAACTCACATTTTCTTTTATTTATTATTTATTTATTTATTAGGTGAAAATTCAGGGTTTTAAAAAAGTGAATCACATGTCAAATCAGTAATATGCAACGATAATATCATGGTTAATGTTGTTTACTTTGCTTAAATTGGTTAATCAACATGCTGGAGTGTTTATCATGGGTCACTCCAGACCAAAATTCCGGCCTACTCAGGGTTTCAGAATACTGGAGTGTTTATCATGGGTCACTCCGGACCAAAATTCCTCATGGTGGCTCTCAATAAAATTTTAATCCAACAACAAAGCTTAAAAACATATAATTGCAACTGTTACTTTTATTCTCTAACATGGAAATGTAGAAGTTCTAGTGCACAACCCCTTTTTTTAAGCTTATTATTTCTGCAATGATCATCTGGAACACTTTCAATTAACACTACTTTTGCTGCATACAAACCAAATCCTTATAGACTAATATTTAGCAAAGATTAACACCGAAGTGTAGTTATGAGTAATTGAACACATGCAATATTTCCTTTTATATTGAATCATTCCCATTATAATTCATGAAATAAGTAACACTTCCTCACTCTAATTAACTCAACTTAAACCCCTAAAATAAAACCGAAATTAAACTGCCCATTTAACGCTCAACATATGTTGTTTTACCCCCTGGGCGACTAAGATTTTATTATTCTTAAAAATATGAACTATCTTTTCATTAGTGTGTGTGTTTCCCACTAAAATTTACATATGTTTGAACATATGACTAATTTTCTAATACAGTATAAGTTTTACACTAACACTTAATTACGTTTTAAAATAAACATAAAATTTTAATTACTATATGATGTTTGCACCAAAATTTAATTATTTTGGAAAAATTCATCTTCTCCAACACGAACAACGAACCAGTCGGTGTTTTGTGAATTTCGATGGTTTTTCCTACTCAACACATTACTCCAAATGAAGCACACCAAAGGGCTGCTTAAATATTTAAAACTGAAGAGCATAAAGTCACTAAAACTAAGAAGATAGAAGTGACTCAACTTCCTATCAAACACCACCTTGGAAGTGATTCGGAATCATCAGATGACAAACAAGGGGATGAGGATTTCGGGTGAGGCTGTTCAGACGAAACCCCAGTTTTTTTTTCTTCCAATTTGAAGCATACAGTATAAATTATTGTATAGAAACAAACGCCACAGGTTGGAACTGCCTCTAGGCATTAATCCATCAAAGATGCCCACCAAGTCAATATTCAAGATTGATAAAAGAGCGGCGCACAAGCATAAAACCGGTAAGAACAGCAACAATTCAACCAACGCTGATCCAATTTTCCCAACCACAGACTATCCATTAAGCAGCTTATGAATCTTAAAACTTCCAAATTACATATAGCTCATTGTATGGTGAATGCTGTATTGAAAATCACACAACGTATTAATGGCATCTTACAAATTCTAGATTCTGTAAACGCCCGCTAAATGATTTATCTTAAGAAAACACATACACACACACGCACACACTTCCAAACAGCTTCTATAGTAAATCAATCAAGCCAAAAGCATATAGAAGGAAACCCTAACAGAATCAAGCTCGTAGATTTCATGAATTTCCGGACACACTCCGTCATTCGTAAAATTAAGGACCAAAACTCTGATTCAAATAGGAAAAAAATTCAAAGGAAATATAGAAGGAATCCGAAGAAATACCCAGGTGTTCAAAGAACTTCAAGGATTGGGAAATATGAGAAGGGATCAAACCCTTATCGGAAAAATGTTATAAATGAAAAGGGAATCAACCATATTCACCGGCAAAATAAAAAAGAAAACTAATTACTATTTCAGTTCGATCAGCCCTCCTCCCTTCTTCTTCCTCTTCCCTTCTCCTCTGCTTCTCTTCTTCTCCCTTCTTCTTCTTCTTCTTTCTCCCCTTCTCTCCCTGCGCCCCTTTTCTCCCCTAAACCTTGACGAATGGAAAAAAGGAGAACCCTCGATTCTCTTTCAATTGGTATAACACTTTAAACAAACCACTTAAATCAACCACTTAAACCCAACTACACCCACTTAAACCAAACCAAATTAAACCCACTTCAATTTATATAATATTTTTAAATGAACCGAACCCAAGAAAATTAATTGATTAACCCATTAGACCTTTAAATCAAACCCAACTAAATCGAATTCTAACACTTAAATCGGTTCACTTCAAATGAACCAATCCAATTGATACAATGATACAAACTCAAATCAACTAACCCGGAACAAACCACCTATTTTCTATTAAATTTTGATTTAATTAGTCTAGTTAAATCCTTTAATCCTCTATTCACTCTTAATTAAAATTTCCTAAAAATTCAAGGTTTTACACAAGGTGTCAAAACTTATTAACTCTGTTATTTAGTACTTCCAGAAGGTAACCTAGGTCTATATTGAAGTTTAAGAATAGGTTAGGTTACCCAAAATCAGATCTAAATAGGTTGTGACCTCTTTCTACTTCAAAAATCTCCAAAAGTTTCATATTTACAATCATTGTCCCAAATTACTATTCTTTAATTCAAATTTAATTCCATCACTTCCTACATCTCAAATTAACCTAGTTACAGGTGTTACAACCTTAGGATTTACAGAAAAATCATTAAAAATTAAATCAGGGCACAAATCCCAAAATCTGAAATTTCTAACATTGGTCACTCGAAGGGGCGCTCGAGCAACTGTTCTGGCGACTAGATTTTCAAGTTCTGTTTAAAGTATACAGACAAGGCACTTGTATCTGCGCTCGAACAGTATTTCGGGTGACAACTTTTTAGGTTCTGTTTCGAAATACACAGGCGAGGGCGCCTGCATTGGCGCTCGAGCAATAACTCAAGCGCTCGGCCAGTTCTTCTGTTTTCTGGGTTTTGCTGAATTTTGCGAACTTTCTTCTTTTATTATTATTTTAATTTGGATCTAAACATATGTATTTTATCCTAAATTAGATCTGAGACACCCCTAAACAAATTTCATCATCTTTCTATTCATCTAAGCTTTCTTTCTAAATTAAACCACCCATGATCAACACTTTTCTTGGTTCTTAAAGAATGTTTTAAATCACCAAATCAAATCTTTATAACTCATCAAACTTTTCCAATGAAGTCCAACTCGAATAATACCGCGAATAAATACCTAAATCACAAGAAAGCATGCATTATCTCCAGTTTCAAGGGTTTGCTACTAGCCTCAATACATGAACTAAATCTGAAATCTGTCAAGAAATCTGCTCGCCCAGCCATTTCTGAGCTTAATCGCACCACCTTAAACTCCTCCAAATCCAATCTCCACCGTTCAGATTGAAGTCCCTCATGAGTAGATCATAACCTCAAAATTTTAGGCCAAAACAACGATTGGATCTTCCTAGCTCATCATTCGAAGTTGGCTGGTCAGTCATCTCTGCAACTCCTCTTTCTTCATAGAATCTCCTCCTTTTCTCTTCTCTCTTCTTTCCCTTATTTTCTCCAAGCCCAAACACAAATTCCCCTCTTCTTTCTCCTTATTTTTTACTTGCTAAAAAAAACCCTAAACCTTCCCTAGACCTTCCCTTTTATAAGCTCACTTAATTAGAAGTCATAATAGGTTTAGGAGACCTTCTAAATAGGATTCCCAATCTTAATAGGAAACCTTCCTATCTTACCCTTCCTTCTAATTCCTCTTTTAAGAATCTCATACAAAAGAATGACTTAATTTAATTTATTTTCGTGCTAATTTAATTTCTTATTTTAAAATATTACTAAAACACCCCAAAGCTCCTCTTATCCCCAAATTTAAGGCTCCTTATCGACCATAATCACCAATGTAACCTTTTTCATACTTTTAAGTCATAATTTGCTATTTAAATTCAAACCTAACCCAAATTAAGTCTAGTTAAATATTTCAAGTCTAATAATTATTTAATTAATCAATATATTAATTTGGCTAATTGAAAAATGACCAAAATACCCTTTCCTTGTAATTCCATATTTAACCTTTTGATCTTTTTCCAAAAATTCTCCTCTTTATTCCTCACATCAATTTTAACCATATAATGCACTTGGATTAATACCTATCTTCTCCAATCCTTTAAATTTAATTTACTCTCCCAATTTATCTAAATAATCTTTTTTTCTAATTAATTTGGAGTTACTATTTAATTTCCTAATTACTAAAAATTATTGTTTATTCATTTAACTACTAATATCTCTTGGATTATATTGTTATTCCTCCAATACCTAAATTAAATCTTAACTTCTCTATGTATTTAGGCTTATTTATTTTATTTTATTTTTAGGAAAATCCATGGTTTTACAGGTAAAGTACTAAAAGAGGATTAGAAGGAGGAAAGAAAGTAGGAATTAATTAGAAAGTTTCCTAATCCTAATTGAACTCCTCTAAGGTTGGTCTATTTAAGCAAGTCATTAAAGTAAGTTTATGGTTTCTTTTAATCAAGTTATATAAGGAAAAAAGAGGAGAAAAAGGTAGCTCCCACGTTTGGAGAGTAAAGAGAGAGAGGAAGAGAAAAATAGAAAGGTCACAAGAGAAAGGAGATGTTACAGAAACCCCAGACTAGCAGCCATCAAAGTTAGATCAAGAGAACCCTAGGTGCGAAAAATAACAGAAATTCGGATTCAATTCGGGATACAAGAGAAGATGGATTTTTGCATGATAAGGCAAGTATCAATCACTTGAAAGCTAGAGGAACTGCATGATTTCTGTGTTTTTGATTTGTTTCTGATTGATTTGATTAGACGAAAATATATTTCATGGATACGTTTGGTTTTCATCGATGAGTTTTCATGTTCTTGAAAGAAAAGTATTAAAGTAGTAAAGAATATAGGTTTAATCTTTGTAGATGACCAAGGAATTGTAATTAATTGATACAAATAAGTCTAGGGTGTTATAAGTGTGATTTATGTTCATAAGAGATAAACTTAGAACAATTAAAACCGAAGGAATAACCCAAAAATCAGAAAATTGGAAAATTTAAGAAATCTGCCGAAATTAGTACGAGCGCTCAACAGGTCGATTGAGCGACCATGCTAAGCGACCTAATCCAAATTTTAATAATTGGGGGTTTTAGGTATAAATTAATGATTAATAATTTTTCCTAGTAATTTAATTATTGTAACACCTGTATAGAATTTAAATTGAGGTGTAGGAACTGATGGAATTTAATTTGGTATTAAAACTAATAATTTGGATCAATGAATGTAAATGGGTGTCTTAAAGGACAAGGTTGTGGAAATAGTGGATCAGATTAAGTTAAACATAAAATTGGATATTTGAACCAACTCTTAAGCTTCAATATGGGTCTGTGTGATCTACTGAAAGTGAAGAATAATAGAAATTACAAAATGTAATACCTTAGGTGTTAAATACAGAAGTTGGGCATTAACAGGTAATTTAATTAAGGAAGTTTTATTCAAGACATAGGAATCTTATTTTTGCTCATGAATGTGAACTATAACCTGTCTAAACTTTTAATAATCATGTTTTGGGTGTGTCAATATTTATGGAATTTGGTTTGGAGACTTATTCGTGGTTTTGAACGTGTTTTCTCAACAGGATTGATTTCGAGTTAAGAAGAATGAGACATGTAAATCACTTGAAATTGAGTTATGATAATTGATTTGAGATCATGATTTACAAATATTGCATATGAATTCTAATCATTTATAAACAGAATAAATTATTTTACGTGTGATTTGTGTCTAGCAGGCATAGCTATATATGGATCCATAGGCTAAGCTAGATAGTTATGAAATCTGGTTTGAAGATTTATTTGTGGTTTTGAATGTGTTTTCTCAATGGGATTGATTTCGGGTTAAGAATAATGAGACAAGTACATCACTTAAAATTGAGTTATGATAATTGATTTGAGATCATGGTTTACGGATATTGCACATGAACAGATTATATCAATTTCGTCCACTTCAAATCTAAGTTTTCAAGATGACCACAAACCACACGAAAATCATGATTTCTGAAAGTGCTACTTGCCTTATGTTTGCTGGAATCCTACTTCACCAGGATCAGCAACGATGGCCAGATTTTCTCCATGCTCAGACCTTCTCCAACGAACTAGAAAATTGCAGGGAAAATTCAGAATTCAGATCCTTAATGTCTGCTTCAATTCTCTAGTAAAACTTTGATGAAATTGAACCAACTAACCTAGATCTAATTACTGAAATAAACTCACTTGAATCTGAATTGGCTTGGATGAATTCTGATCTCAGAAATCAGACACAAATTCCACTCACGAACAGAGGTTCTCTCTTCACTCGAATTCCTCAAACCAGATCACTCAATTTCACTTCTGCAAATCTAATCTTCCCTTCTCAATCTTTCAGATCTAATCTCCAGATGCTTAGGCTTCTCCGGAAATGAACAATCGAAAACCTGAACAGGCGCGCGGAGAGACAAGTTATACTTACGTTCAAAAACTCTCCAACGTCTTCTTCATGATCCAGTGTGGTGCTCCTCCATCGAACTCCCTACTCCAATACCCAATTGACCCTTGATCAGCTGGTTAGCCACCCAAACAAATATATCAGCACCACCTAAATATCTAATAAAATTTCTAAATAATACTTATTGACTACTGAAATTATAACATAACCTTACTTACCCTTAATTTAAATAAGTCAACTTTTATAGAATTCCCAAATTGCCCTTGCTTGGCATTCACCTGAAAATCCACCAAAATTAAATATTAAGATTTAGTAATTATTTTCTCCAAATATAATTACTAAAAACTGGGGTTTTACAAGCACACGCCCAGAAAAGTCGGAGCACGGGATGGATAATAAGACTGTCATAATTAAACAAAAAGAAAAAGAAATTGGAAGCCTTGGCTCGGAGCAGCCAATGGAACAGGTAATAATAAAAGAAAATCATGAGCCAGTGTTCAGTGCTAAAAACGAGCAAGAACTCGACAAATCAGATTGGGACACTTGCCCACTACAGCAAAAGGATTCAGACATCGTCCCCTGTAAGTCTTCCGAGCATGAGGACAACAATGAATCATGGGAAACTCTGCCTGAAATCCAATTTGCTTTGGAAAGGCATAAAAAGGTTCTCCAAGTGAATATCAAGGAAACTGAACCTATTGACATAGGTGAAATAGCACAACCAAGAACACTCCAAATTGGTAAAAAGCTGTCACAATTATTGAGAAAGTAGATGATTGAATTTCTAAAATCTTATTCTGACGTGTTTGCATGGTTATACGAGGATATGCCTGGGTTAGACACGGACTTGGTTGTGCACCGGTTACCAACAAAGTCTGAGGCCATGCCTGTGAATTAGAAACTAAGACGCACGAAGCCGAAATGAGCCCTGAAGATCAAGGAGGAGGTCACCAAACAGCTAGATATCGGATTCTTGCAAGTAAGTAATTATCCAGAGTGGTTAGCAAACATTATGCCAATTCCCAAGAAAGACGGAAAGGTCAAGATGTGCGTTGACTACAAGGACCTGAATAGAGTAAGTCTGAAGGATAGCTTCCCATTGGCGCATATCGACATATTGGTTCACAATACGGCGACGCATTCGATGTTCTCATTCATGGACGGATTCTCTGATTACAACCAGATAAGGATGGCACCTAAAGACATGGAGAAGACATCCTTTATCACACACTGGGGCACTTACTACTACCGTGTGATGCTGTTCGGACTGAAGAATGTGGGCGCTACATATCAGCAGGAAATGGCTCTGTTATTCCACGACATGATGCACAAAGAGATGGAAGTGTATGTGGATGACATGATTGCGAAGTCAATGGGAGAAGAGGATCATTTGGTGAACCTCAAAAAAGTGTTCGACAAGCTCAAAAATCACAAGCTCAGACTCAACCCAAACAAGTGTGTGTTTGGAGTTATTTCAGGGAAATTGCTTGGATTCATTGTTGGGAAACAAGGAATTGAAGTTGACCCCATCAAAGTAAAAGCAATTCTGGAAATGCCTCCTCCATCGACAGAAAAAGAAGTGAGAGGTTTCCTAGGCAGACTACAGTATATCAGTCGGTTCATCGCACAGATGACTCCTGTGTGCGAACCGATATTCAAGCTGCTAAAGAAGGATAACCCAGTGGTTTGGAATGAAGACTGTCAAGTGGCATTCGACAAGACCAAGGCTTATTTAATGAGTCCGCCAACATTGGTCCCGCCAGTCCCAGGGTGACCCTTGATCATGTATCTGACAATCTCAAAGATGGTTATAAGATATGTGCTAAGACAACATGATGAGATGGAAAGAAAAGAACAAGCAATCTACTATCTGAGCAAGAAGTTCACTAACTTCGAAGTAAGATACACAATGCTTGAAAAGATGTGTTGTGCCTTGGTCTGGGTAGCTCAGAAGCTCCAACACTATTTGCTCAGCCACACAGTCCTACTAATCTCAAATCTTGATCCTTTGAAGTACATCTTTGAGAAGCCGATTTCTACTGGAAGGGTAGCGAGATGGCAAGTCTTTTTATCTGAATATGACATCATCTACATGACTTGGAAGGTGTTAAAAGGACAAGCAGTAGCAAATCATCTAGCAGAGCATCTCCTACCAGATTACCAACTACTCCTGACTCCTTCCCAGATGAAGATGTAATGTGTGCCGAGTCAACAAAGGAGGCAAAGGAAACCAAATGGCAGATGTTCTTTGATGGAGCAGTCAACATCAATGGAAAGGAAAGCGGAGCAGTACTGATCTCCCCAGATGGAGTCCATGTGTTTGTATCCCCAAACCTGTCTGTAAGTACCTCAAGAATCCTCTCTAGCCGTAAAACGTGAAGAGAGAGCTAGGGGAAAAGAGAACGGGTAGATCCGTAGGGTAGACCCCCATGTGCTCTAATATGTGAGATGTGGTTGTTTTTACTATCTTGTTGTAAACACCTTATTTTTGCACCCCTGGAATTGCTGAAAATGAAAACCTGGCAGAAAGTCAAACCCCGATGGGACAAAAAGTTGACTTTTTGATCAAGAGAAATTTGGCCACCTTGCTTTATGTCACTGGATAGAGAATCTCGACACGATTCCAACGCAACTGAGTTTGCAGGAATCGGAGTCCGGATGAGGGTTCTGCGGGCAGTCAAACTTGGGCAAATCGTTTTCTTTGGTTATTCGGTCCGCCCACCTCGCTGACCTTGTGCCTAGTGCCTGAGGTCGGCGCATACCCCTAAAACATGCCAAATTGCTATATTTTTGAAAATTTTCGAAAATACCCCTTACCGTCTAATGAGCCAATTTTTCCCTGACAAAGTGTCAATCTTGTATATTTTTCTGTGATTATTGCTGGATGTGAGTGCCATCTCCAAACCGGATAAACCATCAAGGTTTCCAGGTCACCCGGAAACCCAACATGGGACTTGAACCCCCAGTCCAACTTGAATTCCAGTGGGCCTTCCAACGGGGCCCACCCGGCCCAATAAACATGTATGCATGCAACTTAATCAAGATAAGCAAAATTAACTGATTAAACCGGGTGGACCAAACCTAAGGCGGTCCACCCGAACCAGACTTGTGAAATTGATGCATGAATTGCGTGGTTTGGCCGAGACCAAGGGCAAGGGCCTACCGGGCCCGCCAAAGCCCACCAACCGAACTAAGGAAGGGTGCAAACCCTAATCTTCTGGTAACTTGGGCTTACAAGCCCTAATCAGGACTATGGGCCCCAAGCCCAGTGTCCAAACTCACTTTGGCAAATTAAAAAGATAAATCCAATAAAAATACTTGGCCACCATGTGGGCCCACCTTAGGAGCCCACAAACCAATCCGGCCCACCTTTTCATGGAAAACACTTAAAATTCAAAACTGAACCTAAAGTAAAATCAGTGCACTTAACCTAAGCCCAAAGGGCCCCCCTAGGATAGGCCGAGGCCCACAAGGACACACGGGCTTGACTAAGCCCCCCAAGGACACCGTGGGCCCTCCAACGGGGCCCACCCAACCAGACCCAGATCACCTAATTAATCAAGATAAAAGCAATTAGAGGGACCCACACCACTTTGGCGGTCCCGCCAGACTTAACCAAAACTGTGCATGTTGGAATAGGAATCGGGTGAAACCAACTGAGTTGACTCAAACAAGGGAAACCATGGGACCCGTCTTTTGACGGGGCGGACCGGGGTGTCTACGAACTTCCCCGGACCGTAACCGAGAACTTGCTTAGAATCTCAAGCCGCAGACCAAGCCTTAATAGACAAAAACTTAGGCACCCAGGTGTCTGCCTGCACCCCATCAGGCAGTGGCGACTCCAAACAAATCCCGAGGCACGCATTGTTTTGCGTGCGCCTCGTCGTGTGGCCGAAATCAGGTGCGCACACTTGTTAATGTTTTAATGGTTTTATTTTGAATCTAGACGAATCCTATGAATCTATGATATTTATAGCATGAGATCCCCACTTCTTTCTATAATTTGGATTTTTCACACCTTTGCACCTGTAGCACTGTTTTCTGGATTTTAGTGATATTTGGCTAGAATTCTGGATCTACCGTGATCTATATGGTAGATCTAAAACCAAAAGCGTGAAAGTAACCTGTAGGGTTTTATGATATGATTTTAAAATTGTTTTAATCTTGGAGAAAGGATCCTATGGTCTAAACTCTCCCTTTCGATGATTTTTCATCAACATGGGTTGAGTAGGGATTCTATATCTCCACTATTGAGAGATCCGGATCAGATCTGTACTCCTAGTAACTTTATTTTTCAATGATTCAATCAAGAGATTTCAATCTAGTTTTTCAACCTTTTAATGGTTTAGCCTAAAACTAGTTTTTCAGGTTTCTCTTTAGATTGGTTTTATCTTATTTTTTATCTTAGTCGATTGCACTAACAACATGACAGAATATGAAGCATGTGTGTTGGGCTTGCGAACAGCAATCGAAATGCATATACAAGAGCTAAAAGTGTTTGGTGATTCTAGCCTTATCATCTACTAGGTGATGGGGGACTGGAAGACCAGAGACATGAAACTGGTGCCATACCAAGAATTGATCAAGGACCTAGAAGAGCAATTTGAGAAAGTGACATTCAATTACATGCCACAAGATAGAAATCAGATCGGAAATTCTTTGGCAACCCTAGCATCAATGGCTACCATCACTAATAATACCTTTGTGCAACCTCTGGAGATAGAAGTATGATATCGGCCCGTCTACTATTTCAGCATTGAAAAGAGCGTACCTGAGGAGGAACCATGGTATGCGGATATTGAAAGATACCTAAAAGATAGGACTCTGCCAGAAGGTGCCACGGCTGCAGAGAAACAGACAATCCAGAGACTAGCAGGGCAATACTTCTATAGCGGAGGCAGGGTGTACAATAAATCGTACAACGACTCACTGCTGCTATGTGTCAAGGAAAACGAGGCAAAAGAGTTGATCAGTGAAGTACATGGAGGTTTGTGCAGTGCACTCATGAATAGGCATATGCTAGCAAGGAAAATTCTAAGGATGGGTTCTACTGGACGACAATGGAGTCAGACTACTACGCCCATGTCAGGAAGTGCACTTTATGCCAGATTTATGCAGATAATATCCATGCACCACCAAACATGCTGCACTCCATGGTCTCGCCTTGGCCATTTGCTATCTAGGGGATTGACATGATTGGCCAGATCCATCCAAAAGCTTCAAATGGGTATCAATTCATCTTGTTGGCAATAAATTATTTTACCAAGTGGGTAGAGGCCATGTTCTTTATAGATGTAAAGAAGTCTCATGTACTAAGATTCATCATAAACAACAACGTTTGCTGCTACGGAGTGCCTGAGGTGATCATCATAGACAATGCAAAGAATCTAAAAAATAAGGACATGGAAAAGATGTGTGAAGATCTGAAGATCCGACATCTGAATTCTACAGCGTACCAGCCCAAGATGAATGGAGCAGTAGAGGCCGCCAATAAGAATCTAAAGAGGATACTGGAAAAGATGGTGGTCACCTACAGAGACTGGCACGAGAAGTTGCCCTATGCATTGCACGCATATCGGACATCGATCAGGACATCGACTGGGGCAACTCCCTTCTCCCTAGTCTATGGAATGAAAGCCGTTCTCCCTGTAGAAATACAGATTCCATCACTCATAATCCTAAAAGAATCCCAAATCAGAGACGTCGAGTGGGAAGAATCCAGATTTGACCAACTACAGCTACTAGATGATAAAAGAATCAAGGCTTTGTATTATGGCCAACTATACTAGCAGAGAGTGGCGCGAGCCTACAACAAGAAGGTAAAGCCACGACACTTCAAGATAGGGGATCTTGTGTTGAAAAGAATCCTTCCACACCAAGAAAACAACAGAGGAAAATTCAAGCCGAACTACGAAGGACCATTCGTAGTTCACAAAGTTCTGTCCAGAGGAGCACTGATCCTACAAGAAATGGACAGAGCCATTTTTCCTGAGGCGATAAATGTAGATGTAGTCAAATTGTACTACGCCTAAGATCATTTTGATTGGGAAGTGAAGAGAGGCCATCTTTGACTCTCCCTTAGATCATAAATCCCTTAAATCACCTTAAATTCCTCCCCAATTAGACAATTTTGAGCCTTAATATTCCTTCAACCCAATGCAAGTGTTCTATACATCAAAAACGGACATTCCTGGCATAACAAAGAAAAAAATCGGGCATTCCTGGCCAAGAAAATCTCAAAAAGAAAAGAAAATGCAATAGAAAAAGAAAGGAGAAAAAAAAGAAAAAAACAAAGAAAAAGGGAAAATGTTTAACCAACCAAAAATAGAGATAAAAATAAGCCAGGATGTAAGTCCCAACAACAATAAAAAAAGGTAGAGCACTATGTGAACCCAGGTAGTTAAGCCTTTTGAGCCACTCCACCTTTTCTTCATAACTTAAACCTAGCCTGCATTTTGTCCTATCCTAAGACCTCGCGGATCCCAAAAAGAATGATTTGGGCAAACAATCGAGTCTGCATTGATTGCGATGATGGAATGCGAATTCCCCAAAAAGACCAGACACAATGAAAACCCAAAAAAAAAGGGCGCGGTGTGCGAAAAGGATCAGTCGTGGCAAAAGAAAAGAAAAGAAGAAGATTGTCAAGTCTGGATTAGGCAGGATGAAAGAGCGGAAAGCAATGTGCGGGGAACGATACACAAATCTGAAGGGTCTAGACCGGCAGGTTGCGCCTGAGCCAAAATTTCACAGTGGCCTGTGATGACAATGCTACTGAAAATACCAAGCACACCAAGTCCCGTCTGACCTTGGAAATAACTTCTGATATTGCAGACGCAAACACACACTGACACGCCTAGTTTTTCTATAATTGTTCTACTTAATTATTCTTGAGTTTCACATTGGTGCTACTAACCTTAGTTAAATATTTTCATAGCCTCGATGGGAGCTATCCCTCTTGCTGCAATGGACGAAAGGCTTGAAAAAGAAAAATGCTTTTACATACCCTCCCCCAGCAGGTCTTCAACTAACATGTGAAACCCCGGATTTCCATACCATTAGCACACCCTAATCAGTGTAACTTGCCGTGTAGGTGAAGCCGGAGGAGCCCAAACTTGAAGCCACCGAACTGGCTAAGTCCGGGCTCATCAGTGATGTATAAAGGTGAGCCTTCTCTCATCTGAGAAATCCCTAAGTTATTGAGCAATTATTTTAGTGATGAAAAAAATAGCTAAGTGTTGGTTGTGTGCAAATAGGTGGAGTGGACAAACTATAAAACTTGGTGTCTTGTGAGAGGAAAATTTGCTTAAGTGAAGAAAAAACAAAAGGGAATGCCCCATTCGTATGCTCGCAAAACCATTTTACCCATCTTCTCCTCTCCCACTCTCATCTCTTCCTCTTCTTCTCCTCATTTTCTTCATCTCATCACATTCCCATCCTTTGTTGAAGTCTATTGGAGAGATCCTTGCAAGAAAGGAAAGAAGAAAACCCAAGTGTCATTTTCGTTTGGAGGCTTGGAGATTCGTGAAGAGCAACCAAGGGTGCTTCTTGTGGCTTGAAAAGTATCTAGGAGGTTTGCTTATTTTCTTGGAAGAGGTAAGCAACACCACCTTTACCCATATTTCCATTTTCGGCCATTTTCGTATGTGAAATGTGAAAGTTAGGGTTTGAGCATGAAAAGGTTTATTTGTACAAATAAGAGGGATTTCTTTTGGGGGTTTTGTAGGGAATAGATAACCACACATGCTAGGAGCAATTTAGAGCCCTAAAACACCCAAAATAAGTGAGATTTGAGAAAACCAACATTTCCCCAAAGTTCGGATTTCGTGAACTGTCGAGAAGCCCAGTTGCCTGAACCACCGCTCGAGCGCAGTATCGGGCGACCTTTTTAGGTAAAGACTTAAGGCATGGCTGCTCGAGCGACTGTTCGAGCGACCTGCCTAAAAGAAAGAACTCGAGAGCTATTTTCCAGCAGCTCGATACAGGCTCAAGCGACCCTTCGAGCGCCTTGTACAGATTTCAAAATTTTTGGATTTTTAGCCCAAATCAAACTACCAATTGTTTTTATTCAAATCCAACCCATGTATAAGTGAGAGTTAGGTGTCTAGGAAGTGTTCCAACTGGAAGTATCTCAAAATTCCAAATAACAAGAATTTTGGGTACGTTTTGCCAAAGAAGGTCTTCCAGAGAGTTTTTGTCCCAGATTTCTATAGAACTAGGATAACTTGATTTTACCACTTCAAACAACTTCCAAATAACCCTTAAAAGTAGAAAACAATAGCCAAAACCAAGTTGCACAAGTATCAAAAGAATTAAGGCATAGGTTGCCCAAATGAGTCATGAAATGTAGAATTTTCGGGAAAGTTAGACTTTTACAAGTGAGCTTCATTGTGAGTACACCACACATGATATGAAGGGCTCTGGCCCGGTATTTGGCACATGACATGAAGGGCATTGGCCCGTATTAAATATGCATGATATTAAGGGCATTGGCCCGTTACTTGTAATATGAGGTGAAAGGGTAGTGGCCCATGGATATTGACACAATGAATGAAAGGGCAGTGGCCCAGAATCCATGAGAACTGAAAAGAGGGCTTGGCCCAAGATTTACTCGGGTAAGGCCATGGGCTACCCTTGAGTACTTTCCATGCAAGTGTGCATGTCGTATTGTTATGAATAACTGAACAGTAAGTCTTGGTGGGTAGTGTGTGCAGTTCATCTCAGTTGAGATTGTAAAACCCCGAATTTTCAGCAAATAAATAAATAATAACTAAATCTGAATATTGGGTATGTTAATAAACTTGTCAAAATAAATTAGAGAATAAACTTAGAAATCTCGAAAGAAATCGAGTGAGTAGATGTAAATTATCAAGGGAAGGATATTTTGGCCAATTTGTATTAATTATTGGTAAATAAATAAATATATTAGTTAAGTTAGTATTAGACTTGAGAAATAATGATAGATTTAAGTTGGGTTTAGATTGCCTATTAATAATGATATTTAAAGCATAATAATTGGAATAAGAGCATATGGGTGATTATGTTTGACTGGAAGCCTTAAGTCAAGGAGATGAGAATTTTATTAAAGGATATTAATTATAATTATAGATGATCGCACTAATAGAGGAGATCAGGAGAGTGGCGCAAAATCTGACCGTTGGATCGTGGTAGATCAAGGTAAGAATTAAGTAAATCCGAAACTGTGTTCTAATTGGATGGTTGTCTAAAGGGGTGATGCATGTGCGTTGTGTAGGATCATGAGATATATAAGAATAGAGTTATACCCTAGAGAATACGTTTTAGTATTTTGCTATTATACTCATCTGTTTGGGGTATGCGACGGCCGACAAATAAAAAGAGAGAGACCAAGAAGAGAAGAGGAAGAATGAGAGAGAGAAAGGGAGACCGAGAGGAGAAGCTGGGGAGATCTTGGAAAGGAATGGATTGCTATGAAAGAAGAGATCAAAGCCACATGAAGAAGAAAGAAGTGATCTTGAGCGAGCAGAGGTAGGTAGCACCCGTTTTGCTGTTCGTTTTGTGTTCTTGGTTATTCGATTCATGTTTGCATGTTTTACAGGTGTGGTTCTATGTATTTAGTATGATATCAAACTTATATGTATGTTAGAATCACTTTGAATTAGTAAAATTGGATTTTGGAACATTGTTTAGACGTTTTTGGGGGACCGCCGAGCTTACTGTGCTCAGCGATCCTTGGCGCTCTCAGGCGCTCGTTGAAAAATTGAGACCGCCCAAGATCGCTACCTGGCTTATCATCGGTGACCGGATTTGAACTACCGCTAACCTTTGACCGCCCAGGCGATCCTGAGCAATCCTAGGCGCTCTAACCAGAAAATGCAATTTTTCATATATTAAATCCCTGATTAAATTCTGAACTATTTTTAATCAATTATAATCAATAATTAAGAAGTTTTAAGACCAAAATAAATTATCAAATACCCTTTTTGGGTAGAGAAATTAATAGGAAATTATTTGAGGTAATTAGTTGCCTAACTTGATCTTAAATAAGAAATTCTAAGTCTAATGCAGATAAACCTTTATAAATTAGACTAATTAATCAAGAGACATTAATTTATATATCTGCAACCAGATTTCTACAAATAAAGACTTTATATCAGAAACCCAACCCTGTTGAAATACCTTTGATAAATCTTAAGTATCAGGACTATTAAGCTTCACTGGTAAAACTTTTAACCAAAAACTACCTAATGGAATTTGGAGAAAGAACCTTATATACCTTTAGGTCTCATTGGTTAATTTAAATCAGACTACCCTAATTTCCCTCCGCTAAATAACAAGTATCATATTGCTTTATGTGACCACCTTTAAACTTTAAATAACCTTTAAATTACCTTAATCGATCCCACCACTACCATTAACCCCTTGAGTCTTCCATTATTAAGATAATCCCATAATCAATATGAGTATACACTAATGAACTAGTTATAGAACAAGACTTTGGATTACCGATTGAACATGAAAGAACTATGATTATAAACAATATGGGAATGTGAATGATTTGTACAATGGCTTGGTGGCCAGTTTTATTAATAACCTGCTTGGAGGCAGAGATGTATTGTATATTACCTGCTTGGTGGCAGATATTATTACCTGCTTGGTGGTAGAGATTATAACCCGCTTGGTGGCGGAGACCCTAACCTGCTTGGTGGCAGAGATTACCCGCTTGGTGGCGGAGACCCTAACCCGTTTGGTGACGGAGACCCAACCTACTTGGTGGCAGAGATAACCCGCTTGGTGGCGGAGACATTACCTCCTACGGGAGAGATTTATTACCTCCTGTGGGGCAGATGTATTTCCGATGGATTGCATCCTATAGGAGAGGTACCTCATGTGGGGGAGATGTGATTATGCGTGATTGCATCCCACATGGAGGATGGGTGTGTAAGTTACCACTGGAAGGTGAGGAAGCTATCTCCTACGGTAGAGGTAAATGCTAGGTGTTCACATCCTGTGGTAGAGTTATGCTGTCTCCTGCAGGGGGTACCTGTAGTCTTAAAGATGTGCATTATCCTGCGGAGCATGTGTAGATACTATGTGTTTACGTCCTATAGTAGAGATAGGCTACTACCTGAAGGTTGGCTTTAATTACTGATATAATGATTGATTCTCAGGTTGATGGATTGTTTATTTAAAAGGAAATATTGAAATGTCATAATTGAACAGAACTGCTATTATTTAATGTGAACTGTTAAAATGGGATATTATAGAATCATGAATAAAATGTGGAACTGCTCTTAAGAAGACACTAAAGAAAATAAACCAGAAACCATGGGGAGGTGAAATATAATACATTGTCCTTTAAATTGAACTGAAATGCACATGATTAACTTCTTTTATTTCGGGCACTGATTAAATGTTTGTTTTATATCGAGATTATTCGTTTATCTTATTGACCGTAATTACTCATCTATTTTACTGAGCATGAAACCACTGTTATTTTCCATATATATATATATATAAACTGTTTCCCCATGCATGTGTTACCTACTGAGATATTTGTATCTCACCCCTACTTTATATTCTATTTTTTAGGTCATCTTGGAGAGGACACCACGAGTTAAACTGACAGTGGGCTTAAAGTCTAGAAAATCCTGAAGACAAGTGTAGGACCTTTTATATAGTTGTATTTATTTTATTGGAGTCCTAATAGTTGATTTGGTAGGATATTAAGAGTTAGATAATTTGTAGTTGCCTTTCAGGTGATAAATTGATGTAATAGGATGATTCATGTCCAAATGAATAATTTAAGCTTCCTAGCACTCTGATAAATCTTAGTTCTTTATTTATTTATCTTTGAACTGATTGTAATGTACCACAAATTAATGCCTTGATCCGAGTCAAATGAGAAAAAAAAATGACCCGGATTCGGGGCGTTACAGAGATAGTGAACCATTGTTCATCCTAACTTGGAGATAGATAACTAGCATCCTCTACATAAGCTTGGATATTTGAAGTGTTATTGTTTCCGTCCTCTAATGTTATACTTGCTGTGAATTTGAAAAATGGACACATCAGCATAATGAACCCTTAAGATATGGATCCATAGACTTAACTAGGATTATTTGTATATATATGCCATGGCTAAGTTACTGTTGTTTGGTTCTCTATTGTTGTATCATCCCGGCACCAGCAACATCGGTGGCCGATGCCCATTTGCCACGGGTAATCGGAAATGGATGCATGTACGTCAAGGGTAATCGGTGTATGGATGCCTACGTCACGGGTAATCGGTGTAGATGCCTAGCCACCATGTGTAATCGGTGAAGCTAGATGAGGCCATGCGTATCATATATAGCATCCTAGATAACAAGTGATAAAATTGAATGAGGATTGTTATTAAATGGATTACCTATACACCAAGGAACATGCATGCACTATTTGTACGACACTAAGATGCCATGGATTTTGTAGTATTAGAACTACCCGCATGTCATGGTTTAACGAATATTATTTGCATAAATTGTGGTTTCACTGATCATTCATGTGTTGCTTATTGAGACACTCGTTTTACAGTTGTTTATTATCTTATTTTTCAGATCCATCGTCGTCCGGTGAAGGACCGGGCTAGGGATATAGGCAAGGACAAGGCCATTGGATATAGAAAGGAAGATTACTATAGGCCTTAGGTTTTATTCTATCATACATGTATAGTTTCTTTTGGATTGTATATCTTATATTTTGAGAGGAATGATTAGTCACCCACCACTTTGTAATCAACTTACATGTCTTGTCATATTTCTTTTATATAAAAACACTTTGATATGCACAAGTATGAATTGTTAATCACTTGCTCTTGTTAGGAAAAAGTTTTTAAATTCTTCACATTTCTTTAGATCGAAATACCAACCCGTCACGGCCTGGGACAGGGGGAATGTAACCCCCCGAACCCGGGTCAGTGCAAACCGGCACCCGACCCGAACCCGGATCGCTACTGTAACAACCCCAATTTAGTTCAACAACCAAATCCGAGGTGTTACTGGCCCATATCATATACAACATCAAAACATACCAGACCAAAGAATTCAAAATCCATTATCTTATTATACTATCAGCGTTGCGGAAACAAGTATGTGCGGAAGTGTAGTTCAAAATCCTCAACTAAGCATAAAGCTTGACCATCAGTCAGTCATATCAAAGTCTGGTAAAAATGAACTGGTTACTATCTCCCTCTCATTTCTCTCATACATCAAATCCAAATAAATGATAATAAACCAATCAAAAATGCTAAGTCTATAACATCAATCCAACTTAGACAAGATCCGGATAATAGTAATCCTCCGGCGAATACTCGGCTACCTCTCCCTAGAAGTCTAAGAGATCCCCCTCTCGCGTATCAGCTGAAAAATGGAATAGAAGTAGGGTGAGATACGAATATCTCAGTAGGTAACACATGCATGACTAAACAGTTAATATAAGCGAAGTAACATTTCATGCACGATTAAGCAACATCGATAAATCAGGCTCGCATAATCATTTATACCATTCATGAACACAAAACAGTTTGATAAACAGTTCTAGAAATGAATTTCAGCAAGTTTTAATATAATAACCCAATAGTCAAATCAGTAACATAATCCACACATTGCCAGGATGTACTAAGCAGTCACATCCAACCAATATCACATTCACATGCATCCCGCACGTGCACAATAATAATAATAATATCAAGTGTTGTGTTTTCAGTGTCATTGTAGGACTCACAAAGATAGATGAACCTTTTGAGATGATTCTCAACCAATTGCTATACCACCGTGCGACTTAGGAGTGATGCTACTAATGATACTCAAGCCCCATGCAGCGCAGCTTAGAGAAGAGCCGTAGTCACCGACTTATTGCACACGTACCCATCAGAGTTGGCATGTACCACCAGCATGCAGCACCAGAATCAATACATGGAGATGGTCGCTTATCCACATGTACAGGGAATCACCAGCGGCTCACCGGGGTGTCCCTCCAGACATAGGACCTTCCCAGACAAACTAACTTGCAAAGGAAGCGCGTCGCATATAGAAGTAACTCAACCCAAATGACATATCCCTCAGCTATCTAGCTACGACTATGGATCCATAACCAGCTATGCCCACTAGACTCCAAAATTCCCTAAAGTATCATAATTCTATAAGGGTTGGTGCCTAGCGGCATATAATGGTTATATCTGTACCTTTACTTCATTATTCAGTTATTTGAATTCTGGATTCTCTTTATAATGTCTTCTGATTTATAATGCCATTTAGAAATGTTTAGATAATCAAATGGTAGTTAGGCTTTTCCAAAATCACATTTCTCATTTACCTTCAAAACTTGGCAACTAATGTCCTAAATATCTCCCTAATTTGTTTTTCTGTAAAACAGGGAATTAGATAGTTTATTTTGGTCTTAAAAGACCTTAATTAATCATTAAAATTGTCTAAAAATAGTTTAGAGTTGAATTAGGTTCGAAATTATGAAAATCTGGAATTTCTGCTTAGAGCGCCTGGGATCGCTCCGGGCGGTCTCCAGTCGGCGGTAGTTCAATTTCGAGCGCCAACGGTCCGTCGTCCCGCGGTCCACAGCGTCCTCAATTTTATAACCAGCGCCTAGGATCGCCGATGAGCGCCGAGTACAGTCGAGGTCAGCGGTCATACAAAATCGAGCAGAAACAGTTCTAAATCATGATTTTTCTCGTCTAAACTCATTCTAATGTATTTATAACATGCTTAGCTAACTAAATACAACATTACATATCATAGAAACATGCATTTGCGATTAAACAAGGGTAAATCCAATTTTAAAAACCAAAACGATGTCACCTACCTCTATACGCTGATTTCTCCTTCTCTATTCTGAACAATGGCGAAACTCTTGCACTGAGAAACTCTCTGGACGATGAACGCACGCCCAGCCCTTCCTTCTTCTTCTTCTTCTTCTCTTGGTCGTTCAAATAGGTTTCGTCGCTTGCGGCTCTTCAATACGAACGACAATACAAGTATAAAATTTAGGTTTATTTTATACATATATATATATACCCCCTGATCCTATGCATCTCCCATGCAACTCTTCTATACACCTTGCCCAATTAGAATACATATCTCGATATCTCACGATCGGACGGTCAGATCTGCGTCTAATTCTGGATCCCCGCTAAGTTGATCACCCCCTACAATATTAAAATGTTTCTATCAATCATAACTCTCGGTAATATTATTTACTAATTTAATTTATTATTTAAGGAAAATTCGGGGTTTTACAGGGAATGCCTTGGAGAAGAATACCTGGTTCTGGGACATGACATAACATGCTATTCCTTTCCTTTCTTCTCAGGTCTAATCAAGGCGGGGAAAAGAGGGGGGCAAGAGCGAAGGAAAGACAGACTTCTCAAAAGAAAACGGATACCTTCTCCTCAATCCCCGGTGGAGTTTCTCTAATAAATAGAGAGTGGTATCTAAAACTGGGGTTTATCCTGTTGTGGTAGGAGCCCAACCATCACTTCAAGCCCCTGCCCAATCTGAAGGGATAGGCTTCGCGGAGAAAAGTGACAAGAAGACAAGAAGGGCTCACACTAATCCCCAGTGGAGCTTTCCCTACTCAACGGGAGCCCCAAATAGACATAACAAGCCCGTACCCACTCTGAAGAAATGGGCTATGCAGGAAAAAACAACAATGTGAGGACTCCCAATAATTCCCAGTGGAGCATCCCTCCAAAAGGAGTCCCCATGCTTGTCCAAAGGATTCCTCGAGAATGCCTGAAGGAGTCCCCACGAACAATCCCGGACTTAGCACAAGGCCCGTCCCAGAAAAAAGCAAAGAGGTAGAGGCTCCCACAAATCCCTAGTGGAGTTACTCCAAATCAAGAGACCCCTAACTCACCAATAAAAGGAGACCGACAAAAGAACGCTTCCCCGATGGGAAGAAGACTTTCTCCTGGGAGAGCACGAAACAGGATTAGATCTTGCTTTCCCCAACAAAGGAAGCCGCACCGAGAGGATCCGTGACCCCGGCAAGAGACAATCCCTTGCAGAGGAAAGAAATGACAAGACATGAAGAAGAATGAGCGAAATGAAGAACTTCTGGGCAAAATGGCCTTTTTTGTAATTTTGATTTCCCACTTTTGTAAGTAGAGTAGGACAGGTGCTCGAGTTCCCTTCAGGCACTGGACAGCGCCAAAAGCATCTCCTCACCAAGAACACCTCCTCCTACCTTCTTCCTCTTCCTTCCTCCTCCTTTCTGCTTCCTCGCCAAACCCTTAAAAAACTGTCCTAAGTCCAGGGGAAAGGGTAAAAAGAGTTAGAAGCCTGAAAACACCTAAAAGCTTTAATGGAACAAACAAGAGAAAAGAATGTTGTCAAGTGTCTGGCATCAACGCCGAAACGCCGAAACAAGTTGACAAGCTTAAGTCCAATCTCATCTCTTTCAAACATGAACTAAAGGCCAAGGAGTTGCTCCAGAAAAGCCCGAAAGAAGGAAACTCCAAAGCCGGGAAGTGGCACCAACTCATTTGGCACTTCCCTTTCACTAAAAACTTCAAAGGACTAAGCTCGTCGACCATGTCGGCAGAAATGCAAGGCGCAAAAACAAGGTTCTTTTTTCTCTTTGCCGTTCATCCGTAAGGTGACTCCAGCAAAGAGGGGCAGCTGTAAGCACTTCATTTTTGCACCTTCTGGAAGTTCCAGAAGTGGAAACCCTAAAAGGCAGCTCGAAACCCTAAGGGGCAAAAATGGACTTCCTAATCAAATTTGAGATGACTGCCACGCCTGTAAGCACCCAAATTTTGATCAAACCAAATAAAAGAGAAAAAATGTGCTAAAAGACAGCAGAAAAGTCAAACCCTGAGGGATCAAAAATTGACTTTTTGATCAAGAGAAAATTGGTCACCTTGCCCTATCTCAATGGATAGAGAATCTCGACGTGGTTCCAACGCAACTGAGTTTGCTGGAATCGGAGTCCGGATGAAGGATCTATGGGCCGGTCAAACTTAAAGAGGAGTCGAAAGTTGACTTTTTCTCGAACCCCGTGCCAAGTGCTTAGCCCTATGCCAATGGATAGAGGACTCCAACATGGTTCTAACGCAATTGAGTTTGCCCAAATCGGAGTCCGGATGAAGAAGATGTAAGCAGTTGAAGTTCTAAGGCAGCGTGCTGGAAAACTGCACACGTGGCAAAAGTCTGCACACGTGGCAAGCAGCAGAGCAAAAGGTCTCAGGGATTAATTCTGTAATTACCCAAATCAGTGAAAAATATCTCAATGGTAAAGCTGCAAATATCCAAGGGTATCAGGGACTAGATCCATAAGCATCAAAACTTGAGAAAATATCCCAGGGACCAATCTGTAAATATCCAAAAGTATCAGGGACTAAATCTGTAAATATCAAAAGTATCAAGGACTAAATCTGTAAATATCCAAAAGTATCAGGGACTAAATCTGTAAAAATCCAAAGTTCCAGGGACCAATCCACAAATACCAAGATTTGCTCATGATTGATGTCCCCTATGGGCATGCATGGGCATCATCCATGCATGCACCCCTCTCTCTCTCTCTCTCTCCCCCCATGATCATACATCATCACCCATGCATGCATCCCCCCTCTCTCATGATTGATGAGCATGCATGTACATCATACATGCATGCCATCCATCCATAACCTTCTATCTCTCTCTCTCCCCCATAATTATGTCCCCTATGCATGCATGCACATCACATGCATGCATACCCATACCCCCCACTATAAAAAGACCAACCCCCCATACGTATGGGGGGTTGAGCACATTTTTGGTGGAACACCTTTTTGCTCCCACCATCCTTCTTCTCCAAGGCTCCATTCTCTCTCCTAAGGCTCTCCTACCCCCCTCTTCCCTTCTTCTTCATCATCTTCACCCCACCAAGAAGGAGAGCACTTGCTGTTTGGGCTTGAAGGAGGAGCTCCAGCACCTAGCTTGCTTCCAAGGGGACCTCCACACCACTCAAGGGTTCCTAAAAACCCCAAGGTAAGGCTCCATGTCTCCATTTGCTTCACATATATAAAAATGAGTATCTTTTGAGCATGTTGCCATATTTCCTATCCAAGCATGTTTTACATGGCTTGTTTTGGTTATTTTGTTAGTGTGGGGGGAGCATGTTCCCCTCTTATGATCTTCTAATGTATCCCCATGTAAGCCCCATTCTCCACCCTTCACCTTGCTTTGCCTTTCCATTGAGTGAAGTGCTATTTCGAATATGATTAGTGGTAAGTTGCATGTTTGTGTATGTTGGCATGTTTAGAGATTAGGAGGCTTGTTTTGAGTGCACGCTATTATCTAGTTTATGTAATCCAATCATTTGCTGTTTTGTAACAAAGGAAGAACCAAGGTAGGGGCACCTAAGCCCCCACCTTATTGCTGTAAAAGCCCCAAGAGGAATGAGGGATAAACCCGGATCCCTTTCCTTTGTCTTGCATGAACCCAAAGTCCCCAAAAGTGACCAAATGAGGTGATTCCTCATCTCCAGAACCACTGTGGGCTCACACAGGAGCCCACGTACCCCCTGGAACATCCCAAGAGGCTTAAAAACCCAACCCCAGTGGAAAAATCCAAAAAAAATAGGTTCTGTATGTTGATCCGGCAACTCAGACCGGATCAACAGAGATCTATGTGTACCCGGCAATAGATGCCGGATACACTCAGATCAAGGTGTAGCCGGCTAAAGATGCCGGATACACAGAGATTTGTGTGTAACCGGCATCTCAGGCCGGCTACACTGCCAGACTTCATTTTGAGCCATTTTTGTGATTTTGTGCAATATTTTGAGTTGTTTGATCAAATCCAGGCGAACCAGACCCGGAAACCCAAAATGGGCCATGGACCGACCCAGTCCAAACTGATTCCAGGTGGGCCTTCCAACGGGGCCCACCAAGCCCGACCAACTCATTCATGTCTAAATAAGATAAATAAGAGATTTGAGTGGGCCAGACCAATTGAGGCCCACCCAAGCCCTAATTGGGCCATGCATGATTAAAGCAGGATGTGGTTTGGCCGAGACCACGGGCAGGGCCTATCGGGCCCACCAAGCCCATTAACCAACCAAGGTTAGGGTTTCAAAACCCTAACTCAAGAAGCCTTGGGCTTTCAAGCCCAAGCCCAAGTAAAAGGGCCCCAAGCCCAAAGCCTGGCCCATTTTGGCAAAGATTAATCAAAATAAACTCAAAACACTTGGCAAACAACTGTGGGGCCCACTCAAGGGCCCACAAAGCAATCCCGGCCCACTTTTGGCATGAAATCCATTTAAATAAACCAACTTAAACCCTAAAGTAAAATCAATTCATTTGAACCAAAGCCCAAAGGGCCTCTTAGGCTAGACCGAGGCCCACAAGGGACACGTGGGTTCAACCAAGCCCACCAAGGAATCCGTGGGCCTTCCAACAGGGCCCGCCCAATCAGACCCACATCACTTTAATTAAGAAGATAAAATCAAGTAAAGGGACCCACACCATTTTGGCGGTCCCGCAAGACTTAATCAAATTTCATGCCGGAATAGGAATCGGGTGAGTGAGAGACCAACTGAGTTGACTCAAAACTAGGGAAACCTATGGGACCCGTCACTTGACGGGGTGGACTGGGGTGTCTACGGACTTCCCCAGACCGCAACCGAGCCCCTACTTAGAATCTCAAAAGCCGCAGACCAAAAGCCTTAGTAGAAAAACTTAGGCACCCAGGTGTCTGCCTGCACCCCATCAGGCAGTGGCGACTCCAAACAAATCCCGAGGCACGCATCGTTTTGCGTGCGCCTCGTCGTGCGACCGAAATCAGGTGCGCACAACGCCCTATCTCAATAAATGGACAATTCTGATACGGTTCCAATGCAATTGAATTTGCCGGAATCAGAGTTCAGATAAGGAAATTATGGATAGAACAAACCCCGGGGGAGCATAAATTGACTTTCTGCTCAAACCCAGATTAACTGTCATCTCTGTCCTGAAAGAAAGGAAATTCTGATGCAATTGAATTTGCTAGAATCGGGGTCCGAATCATGAAGTTATGAGCAGATTAAAATTCTGGACGCGGTTTCGACTTTCTACTCAAAACTTGAATTTACTGCAATACTCCATCCCAATGGATAGAGATTTCCGACATGGTTCCAGCATAACTAATTTTGCTAGAATCGAAGCTCGGATGAGAAAGTTATGAGCAATTCAAAACCTAGGGCAAAATTACAGAGAACTACCCATGTGGCGAATGCACAGAAATCTGCCACGTGGAAAAAAAGGACGAAAGGACATCAAATGAAAATATCGGGAATATAATAATATTTTTTCTAAAGAAATATCTTGAATTTATTAATTAAAATAAACAAAAAATCAATAAATTTCTAATTCTCTCATTAAGAGAGAATCCCATCAAATCAGTCAAATCAGGGGCAAATTAGGAAAAAATATTTTTTTTATTAAAATAACCAAAATTAAATTTCAGTTATACACAAAAATGTGTGTAACTAGAATTAAATTTCGGTTCATAAGATAAGATTTCGGATTTTCTATCAGATTTCCTGACATTATCCCTGCAAACTGATGATTGCTGATTTGATATAGGTGTAACCGAAATTGAATTTCGGTTACACATAAACATGGTATAACTGAAATTGTATTTCGGTTGTACCTGGAAAATGGTGTAACCGAAAATCAATTTCGGTTACACACTTTTTGGTTATAAAGGGGGCAGCAGCCTCCATGCCAAGGCTTGCTGATTTTGGGCTTGCTCCAACCCCTCTACCCTGCTCGTCCCTCTCTCTTACACCCTTCCTCTGCTCTCCAAGCACTCAAACCACATCCAAATCCTTCCCAACCACTTCTTCTTCACTTTTGGCTCAAGGAGGAAGCTTGGAGGAACATTGGAAGCTAAGGAGAGTGTCAAGGTGCTGTCCCAGCTTCAAAGACACTTCAAAAGGAATTTCTAACCCCCAAGGTAAGTGTTCTTGTGGTATTGCATTAAATATATATGAAAATAGTTGAATTGTGAGCATGTGTTCTTCCTTTGTTGTTTTCATTTTTTTGGCGCATGCATTTTCTTTCTTTTCTCCCT
Source organism: Buxus sempervirens (assembly GCA_947561395.2). Lineage (NCBI taxonomy): Eukaryota > Viridiplantae > Streptophyta > Magnoliopsida > Buxales > Buxaceae > Buxus > Buxus sempervirens. The sequence goes on from OX387188.1 coordinate 1,628,110, forward strand.
TTTTCCCTCTTCATGTCTTCATAAAAGTGAAGCCCCCCATGATGAAGGGGAGGTATGTTGGCCGAATGGGTGAGGTGAGAGCCCTTTTAGTGTAAAGAATCACGTATGAGTCCTAGCTTAAGGTCTTGCCATGTTTCCCTTTTTCAGATTTAGGGGAGAGCATGTTCTCCCCCTCCTTCTCTTGTCTAATGTACCCATAATCCCCTCAAGTCCCTTCTTTAAAGGCCTTTTGTGTTACATGCATGCTTGTCATCTTTGTTCTCTTTGTTGCCATGAAAAGTGTCAGTGTGATGTTAGTGCTTTTCACATGCTTAAGTAGCCTATCCCCCTCCCCATGGCCATGATTTCCCCCTTTCTAGCTACTGTTTTATGTAGCCTTGTATGCTCCCCTCCCTCCATTCCCATATACACTTCACATGCACATGCATGCCTTTCCTAGAAGGCATATTAGGCCCCCCACCGCTTTAGTTCTCTTCCACTTGTAAGGAGGATCACGTAAACCCACACGCACACTTTAATCCACCTTCTTAACATGTTTCAAGCCTTGTGTATGCATGAATGGTTTCCTGTTTTGATCATATGGTTCAAATCATTTTAGCATGTATATTTGTTGAATGCTTACTTGGTTTGGCCGTAGACCCGTAGACCGGCCCCCCAGGCCACCCCTATTGCTCCCCTCAAGGAGAAGAGGGGGTGTACTCAGCACAAGAACAGGGACACCCTTGGTCCCTGTTCTATATCTTGAGTTTTAGCTCAAGGTGAAGGGGGAGGCCCCTAGCCTCATCCCCCTTCTCTTTGATTCCAAAACGTCCCAAAAAAAAAGGGGCCTAAGGAGGCCTCCCCCATTAACATGAACTACTGTGAGCCCACACAATCCCCAGAAACCCAAGATACCAACCCCCTTCTAAAAATCCCAAAAAATGACCTTTTTAGGCTTGCCTGAAAACTCAATTCGAGCAAGCTGTTTTTTCAATGTAACCGAAATAACATTTCGGTTACACATTTTTTTTAGTCTAGCCGAAATGTTATTTCAGCTACACATGTTTTCTGTGTGGCCGAAATGTAATTTCGACCACACATAGTAAACCCTAACTTCAGGGTTTTTTAGCCCCTTTGCCATCCCCAACTTATTTTCAATTAAACCAAGACAACCAATAGGGTATCTGGGTCAACCCGATACCCAAAATGGGCCTGGACCCAGTGGGTCCAACTGAAGCACATGTGGGCCTTCCAACGGGGCCCACCCAGTCCAATGAACATGACTTTACTGAAAATCTAGAAAAATAACTTAATTGAATGGGCCGCACCACCAGAGGCCCAATAAGAGCCCTGAAAGAGTAGGAGACTACTCTACAGGTCCTCGATCTACAACAATTATGATCTTAACAATGCGGAAACAAACACACAGAATTTATACGAGGAAACCTGAATCCAGATCCAGGAAAAACCTTGAGTCTATATGAGGCGACTAACCCTTAGAATCTCCACTATTGAATGAAAAGCAATTACAAAGGAAAACACACTTAACCTTTACAATTGAACTCACTCAACAGCAATCTACAGCTCGAATCCACGAACTGTAGCACAACTTGAATCCACAAGCTACAATTCACGATCAATCCAGATCCACAACTCGAATCCACGAACTGCAACACAACTTGAATCCACAAGCTGCAATTCACGATCTATCCAGATCCACAGCTCGAATCCACGAACTGTAACACAACTTGAATCCACAAGCTGCAATTCACGATCAATCCAGATCGTGACAATCACCTCAGAGTCCACTGAGATGATACAATTCAATAGGAATCCACATATGCATCCAACAAACTCGATCACAAATCCAGGAGATCATACGATCATGTGAAGTTCCAAAATGAAGAAGAATCCTCAAACTTCAATTCCAGGAGATCTCTCTCAGATCTCCCCCTCACTCGATCACCGACTCTCTAAAGATGAATTAATTGAATCTCGAACACCTCAAGATCCAAATCAAATTGATCAAAAGAAAAAAGTCATTTTAAAAACAAATACAGATCGTCTATTTAAAGAAGAAAACTCAGATCACATCGAGCGCTGGTGGCGTCGCCTTGCGATCGGGGTAGACGGCTGGAAGCGAACTCAAGTCCCGCTCAAATCCAAATAGACTCAGTTAAGGGTGCGCTGCCAGCGCGCTGCTAGCGGGAGGGAACGCGGCATGTGCACAGCTGATTTGTAGATTCTTCAATCTTGCTCTGCGCTACCAGCGGCGTGTCAGCGTCGCCTTACGACGCAAGTGCACGTTCTTTACTTTCAAAGCACTGTTTCACTTATGCGCTACCAGCGAAGTGGCAACGGCGTTGTTCCTGGCAAGTGCCTTTACAAGAAATGCTTTATTTAGAAAACCTTTCATTTCCTTGAGATACCAGCGGCGTGGTAGCTGTGTGGCAGCATTACCTTCCTCTTTATTAAATTCACAGAACTTATATGTTGATTCTACACATCTTGAAGATTATTAGAAGATATAATTTGTCAAACATTTGCCATATAAGGAGTGTTAGTTTTCACACTTACAAGCCCAATTGAAGCATGCTTGGCTAGACTAGGACTGATTTGGCCGTGACCACGGGCTTGGGCCTATCGGGCCCTACTTCCTTCTTTAAGGAAAGCCCACTTACCCCAAAGAAGTGGAGGGTATCCAAAACCCTAACCCATGAAGCCTTGGACTTTCAAGCCCAAGCCTAGGATAAGGGCCCCAAGCCCATTGCTAGCCCAATCAGAAGATAACTTAATGAAGATAAGCAAATCTTAAAGCAACCCATGTGTGGCCTACCCAATGGGCCCACAAACCATCCAAGCCCACCAAGAATAAATCTAAAGTTAATCCTCTGATAAAACCCTAAATAAAAGCAATCAAAATTAGCCAAACCCTAAAAGGCTTTCAGGATTAGATTGAAGCCCATCAAAAGGACATGTGGGCTATGCTCAGCCCACCAAGGGAACTGCGGGCCTTCCAACGAGGCCCGCCCAATCAGACGAAAGCCACTTAAATAAAGACGATAAGTAAAGGGGACCCACACCACTCGGGTGGTCCCCACACAGACTTAACAAAAGGAGTGCATATCGGATTAGGATTGGGTGAGTAAACCAAGTTGACACCAACCAGGATGACCTATGGGATCCGTCACCTGACGGGGCAAACCGGGGTGTCTACGGACTTCCCCGGGTCGTAACTGAGAACTTAGCTAGAATCTCAAGCCGCAGACCACCTAATAGGCAAACATTAGGCACCCAGGTGTTTGCCTGCACCCCATCAGGCAGTGGTGACTCCAAATCCCAATTTCCCTTCAAAGAGAGGCACCGCATCCGCGTGCGCCTCGAGTCAAATGTGCGGCCCCGCGTCTTGGGACATGTGCATAGTACTCATGGGTAAAATTATGGTTATGACTCTAGAACTAATTTAGATTAAAGAATTTCTTATTGTAAATTAATTTGTTTAAATTGAAGTAATTATGCTGTGCTTCCAAATTGTACTCTGATATAATTGAATGTTTTAAATTTCCGCATAAATTTAGTTTGTTCTGGCCCATTTTTACTAACACTCCGGGTTTGGTTGTTGAACCGGATCCGGGGTGTTACACATGGCTTCCTCCCCTCATCCCCCTGACGAACCAGACCTTACCTCCTCCCTCTTCATCACTCTAGAGCCCTCTAACTCTTCTTGATTCCCTTTAAACCACTCCATATCCCTCTCATCCTTCACCTCACTCAAGAAGAACAATTGGAGGACATCTGAAAGGCTCTTCGCCTGCTATCTACATTTCAAGAGGCTCCAAACATCTTCAAGGTAGCTCTTATCCCCAAGGTAAGCCTCACTCTCACCTCTTATGTAACATATGTTAAATTTATGAAAATATGAGCATGTTGTAGTACTTATCATGTATTCCCCCTCCTTCAAGCATGTTCTTAATTTTCTCTTTAGCTATTATGATTACTTCTCTTTAATGAGGGAAAACCCACATGGTAGGGTGGGTATGAGGATAAGTGGGAGGTTGAGAGAGCATGGTAGGACAACTTAGGGTCTCATTTAATTCCTTTTATGTCTTTTTAATCATAAGAAGAGTTTGTTCTTCTTCTTCCCACATCCAATGTACCTCATTAAATCCTCCATGTCCCTTCTTTATTTGCTTCCATAGGTTGATTTCCATAAGGGTTGTTATACTGTTTTGCCATGAAAAGAATGATTATGTGAGTGTTTTGGCTTGCATATGCACAACAAGCATGACACACACGCATACACCCTAGAATATCAAATGTATGCCACTTTTCTCCACATCTCGTTAGCTCATTTGTGCCTTTAGCACACTTTAAGTATGAAGCACATGTGTGAATTTCAACTTTGAAAGCATGTTAGGTTTCCTTCTTTCTCAACATCATCTCATTCTTCTTATGTACACTTTACGTAACACCCACTTCCACCATGTTTTCCAACATTCTTATTGTTTTATTTTAAGTTGCATTTGATTGTATATTTGAGTATGTGTCATGGTGTGGCTGAGACCCTTCAAGCAATGGCCTTTCGGGCCTATACTCTAGTCTCTTCTTACAAGTGACTAGAATTGTAACTTGAAATCGAGGTGGGGATGCTCTCCCCACCTAAAACCTTTGAGTCCTAACCCAAAATAGTGAGGGAGAGGCCCCAAGCCTCCTCTCTCCATTCCTTTGGGTTCAAACACTTAAAATGAGTTGTGTCATGAGTTGTGTCACACCTAAAACAGAACCGGAATGCCACTATGGGTCAACACAGTGACCCATAGGTAACACCAAACTCAGGGGTGAGGAACCCCATTTCCCCCTTGAAAAAATCTAGTTTCTGTTATTTTTTGTGCAAACCAGATGCTGAAAACGGTTTGGTCACAACCGTATCGTGTATATGGTTTTGACCAAACTGTATGATGTATACAGTTTAGTCACAGGGAGCTACAGATCTTGATTTTTCTTGATTAATCAAGATTAAAACTAACCTCTAAGGTGTAGCATTAAGCCAACAGGATTCTAGGTAATCAAGACCACTTTGGGACTTGGGTCTTGCCTTAAGGCCCAATAACACGTTCTCGTGGGCCTTCCAATAGGGCCCACGCCCATCTTGCTTAACCCAAATCGACTCTAAAATGGATTCCAAAGCTATCTGGACCTCCTTGTGCCCTTACCAAGCCCAATGGACCCTCTTTAAAATCCTTAATCAACTAACCTAAATATCTTGCATCTTTTAAAAACATATCCAAACCAAATAACCAAACCCTAAAGGGGGTCATCCAACGTGACTCTCAAACGGGACCTAGGCCGTCCTCAAACCTAAATTGGCAAACCCATAGGCCTTCCAACGGGGCCTACATATCAGATCCACATCACTTTTAAGATAAAAAGATAAAATCAAGTAAAGGGATCTACACCACATGGATGGTCCCGTCCAGACCTAAAATGAAGACTGCATGTTGATCTAGGAATGGGTGAGATTATATCAAGTTGGCTTATAACCAAGATGACTTATGGGACCCGTTACCCGACGGGGCGTACTGGGGTGTCTACGGACTTCCCTGAATCGTAACCGAGAACTTAACCAAAATCTCAAAAGTTGCAAACCACTTAATTAAACAACCTTTTGGGCAGCCAGGTGTCTGCCTACACCCCATCAAACAATGTCAACTCCCATTCCCTCATTTCCTTTCTTAATCCAGAAACACATCCGATCCTTCGTGCTTTCGCCGGATATCACGCCGGGAACCATTAATCCTTAAAGGAGGCATGCACACACGTGCCCCTCCCAGCATCAGAGGTGCGACCGCAGATCGACACACGCACATATAGTATTTAGGTAATTTGATTAAGTTATACCCGTGTTCACATTGCAACTCCATATATATAAAAAATAAATAAGTTCACAATGCACCGATTCCCCGCAATGCATTGGGTAAAATTCACCAATTCCCCATAGTGAATTTCATATAGATCCACTAATTCCGTGGTGGATACCACTGATTCCCCGTGGTGGTGAATTTTCAAATAAATCCTCTGATTCCCCATGGAGGAATAGTTGTGGTTGCTGTAGCAACTCTTAATGAACACAGATTTAACCTAACTAAAATACCTATTTAATTATGGATCCACAATATGATTCTTAATTATAAATGTTTTCAATCAGCAAGTTATTAAACTAAAATAAATCATGCATTCAGATAATTAAGAATGAGTTAATAAATTAGACAGGTTTTGTATATTTCTTAATTACAAAATACTGCTCAAGTCATTCCATGATAAGATAGTAAATCCCATTACCAATTCAGATCCAATTATATGGTATCCACATAATCCATGTAAGGAATCATAAATCGAAGTAACCACTATCCTATCAATTCTCGTTATGATAAAATTAGATTGAAAACAATGATCAAAAACCATCAAAAATTAACTAAGGAACTTACGAAATCAGAAATTGAGAAACGATAGAAATTAACGAAACCAATAATTTATGAAATCGAAATAAATGACGAAATCAAATATTAACGTTAATACAATTTATTTGGTGAAATCAACTAACGGCATACAATCATTCTAATTAAATCAGAGATCGAATACAACATCGTTAACGAAACTAGAAATTTTAAAAATTAACAACTGACACAAATCAGAAATTTCAGATGTTAACAAAATTAATTCGAAGCAATCAATAATAGATAGCAACAATTGACAAAATTAGAAGTGAAGTAGAAAATTTCAGAACTTCTAATCTCGTTTAAATCTAAGATACAATTGCTGAAAAATACAATACAGTTGCTGAAAATTAAATACCATATGAAATCAAGGAATAATACAATACGGTTGCTAGAAAAATCAAAGATAAAAAGAAATAACAGTTGACGATTGGAAGTTTTTCAGAAGTTAACGTCTTTTGAAAATTTCAAAAGACGTTGAGAAGTTTTCAGAAGTTAACAATTGATATGAATTTTTTTCCAGGTGTCAAGGAGAGTAGTAAAGATAGAAAGCCAAAGGAACTGGTGGAATGCCAACCTACTCAGCAAGGGTGGTGCAAGCTTAACTTTGATGGGGCTATGAGTAAAGATGAAAAGGCTACGATTTGAGGAATGATAACAAACTCTAATGGACTTCCTATGTGTTTATATTCATGCCGTGTTTTATCAAACTTTGCGTTAAAATCTGAACCAGTAGCCTTTGTAAAAGGCATAATACTTGCTAGTAGTTTAGGTACCAAACTTTTGAAGATTGAAGGGGATGTTTTGTAGGTGATCAATGACATTTTGAATGCAGGAGACACTATATGGCAAGCGAATATTATGTTTGAAGATGCAAAAAGTGAAAAATCCTGAAATTTAATTTACAATTAAATTTAGATTTTAATAATTATAACTGATCATGTAGTGAATTTTACAGAGAATAATGTATAAAAGTGGTTTGTTAAAATTTCAGATTTTCTTTAAAAAGCCTGGAAAGGAAGTTAAATTAAGTAAATAATAAATTTTTAGAATGATATTATATTAAATCATGCTATAGTTTGACTGGTTTAGAAGTGTTGATGTAGGAATGGATAAGTGGAGGAACCTGCAACAGATCATGAGGAGTTTAAAGTGTTTGGGCGATGTAGCACCCCGAACCTCGGTCATTGCAAAACCGGCATCCGAACCCGAATCCAAGTGCTACTGGGCCCATATGTAACTTGACTGAAAATTTAATAAATAATCCATTTTATTACTATCAAAGTGCGGAAGTGTAAACCAAACATCACCATAAATATAAAATAAAAGAATAACCATCATATCTAAATGAATAGAGTCTGGTAAATCAAAGGATGCTAAAAACTCTCAATCTCTCTCTCTAGATACATCAAAGCCAAATAAATAAAATAAACTGTCAATAAGTTCATAAATCATCTCTCCTCAACCTCGGCTCAAATCCGAATAATAGTAATCCTCTAGGTAAAAGTCAACAAACTCTCCCTAGAAATTACCACTAAGATCCCCATCTCACGTATCAGCTGAAAAACAAAATAAAAAATAGGGTGAGATACGAATATCTCAGTAGGTAACACATGCATGCTAGGAACAGTTTATATAATAAAGTATTCATTCATGCACGATTAATCAGGCACGGATAAGCAGGCTCGATTAAATAGTCATAGCAAACGTGGAACACAAAACAGCATTTAAACATTTCTAAGAATCAAGGAATAGTAGAAATAATAATATGAACTAAGAATCAGAATTTTGTAGCATAATCCAAAACAATACCGGCAACTCAGTATCCAATATCACTGGGATGTCGTAAGCAGGCACATCCAACCATAATTTATCACATACATGCATCTCACATGCGTCAACGAAATAGCAACAAGTGTATCATGATATTAATGTCATTGTAGGACTCACAAAGAAAAATAAACCTTTGAGATGACTCTCGACCAATTGCTATATCACCGTAAGTCTTATTGGCGAAGCTACTATGACATTCAAACCAGAGACATCTCCTTAGATAAGAGCCATAGTCATCGACTTATGCGCACGAACTCAACAGAGTTGACATGTACCACCAGCATGCAGCACCGGAATCAATATATGGAGATGGCCGCTAATCCACATGTACAAGAATCACCATCGAGGCTCGAAATGACCCTACAGACACGGGATCCTCTAGTGCAAACTAACTTGCAAAGGAAGCGCGCTCGCACAAGGGAGTACCTCAACCCAAATGAAATATCCCTTAGCTATCTAGCTTATTCTATAGATCCATAATCAGCTATGCCCACTAGACACCAAAATCCCTAAGGACTCATCTTTATGTAAATAGTAGTGCCTAGCGGCATGTAAATGTCAATTCTCTAATTTTCATTAAAATTGGGTTATCTGGGTTGAAATTCTGATCTGAAAGTTCTATCTATAGAAATCTAGTTTATGGTGTGTAAAATAATGTCTCTTAACTAATTATTCCAAATTTATAAAGTTTATTTGTACAATAGCTTAGAATTTCTTATTATGTTCAAATTTAGGCAACTAATAACCTAAAATAACTCCCTAATTATTTTTATGGAAAACAAGAAAATTTGGTAATTTATTCCGTCTTAAATTATCTAATTTAATTGATAAAATTCATTAAAAATCATTTAGTATTGAATTTAGAATCAAATTATGAAAATCAGGAATTTTAAATTATGAAAATCAGGAATTTTCTGTTAAAGACGCTCAGTACAGGGCCCCTAGGCGCACTAGGTAAGCACCAATTAATTTTTCTACAATTTTTTGTTTATACAGGTGCTCAAGGATTGCCTAGGCGGTCCCAATAGGCACCCGTTCAAAATTTCAACGCCTACCCTCTTCTTTTAGGCGAGGGTGGGCGACCAATTTTTTTTGTAAAGGCACCTATGATCGCCTAGGCGGTCGGTGCTAGGCGCCCTAAGGAATGCGGCAAACAACGTATGAAAAATGGATTTTTCTCTGTACAGATCAATTCTAACATGTATATTTGTTCATATTCAAGCTAAATACATACATATACATCGAATAAACATGCAAATCGATCCCACAAATCAAAAACCAAAACGAACGAAGAAAACTTGTGCTACCTACCTCTGTTCGTGCATTCTTCTTCTTCCTCCTCTAAACCAGCAGTGATCTCACTCTTCATGGTTGCAAGGCAGTCTCCAGAAGATGAAAACCCAAGGCAGATTCTCTCTCCCTTCTTCTTCTTCTTCTTCTTCTTCTTCTTCTTCTTCTTCTTCTTCCTCAATCGTGCGTTAGTCTTCTGTGGCCATCGAATACCCAGCAAATACAAAGAATACGAAAAGAATACCAAACGTATTCTCTTAGGCATACTCTATACTTAAATAACTACGATCCTACGCAACACATAAGCATCAACCACCATACACTCATCCAATCAGAATACAACAACATAAAATTATTTAATCTCACCTCGATATCTCACGATTGAACGGCCTGATCTGTGCCACACTCAAACGCTATGCCAAGCACCAACTTCTGGGATTTAAATCCTTCTGACGCCTCTCTGGATGCTCGAGCGCCATGTCAAGCGCCCAACACAGAAAAGTGAATTTTTGCCATTTTGAGGTGATTTCAACTACGGATTTATTTTTAATTAAATCCAACCTATGTACAAATAAGATTTAGGTGTTTTTATTAGAATTATTCCAAAATTCAATTTAACAAAGAGTTTGGGCACATTCTACTAAATTAGGTTCTTGAGAGACTTTTGGTTCCAAATTACAATAGATTAAGTTTATTTTGATTCCACAACTTATAACACTTTCTTGAGATCCTTTCTAAGGTGTTTATAAAAGCAAATTGTACAATTGAGATTTTACCAAATATTTGGCCACCTATTCCACAAAATTAGCCTATTTTGGGGTTAAAAAGTAGTTCATAGTCCCATAGTAGATTGCAAAGAATTTTAAGGATTTCCATATGCACAACCATTTTATTTGGTCATGATTTGAGTATATAAACTATTGAGATTACATTTTTAGACAAATTTGAGAAAAAGGCGTTTAAAAGCTCTATTTTGGAATGTTTTGTATTGTTTCGGCCTTGTTGGAAAACTTGCATTGATTTGGTAAATAATGAGATATTTCTACGGATTTTAGTATTTAAATGATTTCTGAGATTTTGATATGGAATTACCATCTTGTATTTGGGAAGTATTGGATTATGATTGCCCATGTACTTGGGTATATGTTATACCTTCGTGTATTCAAGGATGTCCCATGTACTTAAGATGATAATGCCTTTGTGTACTCAGAGATGCCCCGTATACTCGGGATGAGATGATTTAAGATGATTTGTGCTTGCTGGACATCGTATTTGGTTTTGTTTTAGTGTCTAGAGGGCTTAGCTTGTTATGGATCCATAGTTTAGCTAGTAAGTGAAGCCTATCTTTGTTTGGATTAAGTCTAGTCTCCTTAATGCGTTTCCTCAATGATGGAGAGGCCTTTCATGAGAGAATGTGCTGCAGCAACTCCGTTTCCATCATGAGGGTGAGATCTTGTATATTTCCACCATGAGGGTGATGACATTGATACCATATATGTTGCAGTTGTTCTTAGACTGAATTATTTGGAGCTAGGTCTTAACTTTTCGAAGTAGTCAAATTTCTTGAGTCCTACTATGACAATTTGATTCGATATCTATATTATTGATTTGATTTACACGCTGGATTACTTGGATTTATCTCATCTTGATTGATGGATTATTGTTGGATTATTCGGATCATTCGTGTTATCATTACTACTATATGTTTTATTAACTAATCCATGTTTTTAAACTAAATAAAAATGTATTTGAGCATGCACGTGCTACTTGTAGGAATATTCATATCTCATTCGGTTTTGTTTTGTTTTCAGCTTTTTGGAGAAGACAATACCGGATGATATATACTTGGATCATGTGAGTTCAGTTTTTAGATATGGTATTTTATATTTAGTTTGGGGATTGTAGTTGACCCTGATTCTATGTTATATGTTTATTTCATGTTTTCCTTTACTCTGATACAAATCTTATGATTTAACTAAATCTTTGGAGCCAAGTCACGGTTTTACTACGTAACTCGGATCCAAGGTGCTACAAAATGATTACTGGAACTTTTTGAGAAGGTTGAAATCAAACATGTTACTCGAGAAGCCAAGAGGCAGTTGCTATGGCGAAAAAGGGATTATTTAAAGAACTTGAGATAGGTTGGCCTGCAAATGGTTCAAATAGGGTTGGTAATCTGGAGCACATGGGCTATATAAGAATTTTTTTAATCTATATAAACTTATATATGCCTACCACAGAAAAAAGAGAAAAAAAAAGCCTTTTACAAATTCTGGTATAAATATTACTGCCACCCGCAACACTACCACAAATTATTTCCTTAAGTTTGAAAGCTTTGACTACAGTCCCCGCTTCATATATATCACCAAGCTCAAGTGGAAGGTGCGTAACTTGTCTGGTAACAGCATGTGTTTCTTCGACTCGCCGGCATCGGAAGATAATGCATGGCTGGCGTAATATACGTTATGGATGGGTCTATGGCTTCTTTCTTCATAAATGTTTCTTTCCAGAAACTGGTTACATCCAACTGGTTTAGGAACGTACAAGGTAGATCAATAGTTTTCCAAATCTTATTTGCTATGTGAGAGTACTTCAGTTTCTTTTCTGTTAAATTCAGAATACAAGTAACAAAACAAAATTAGGGTTTTGTGTAAAGGTATTCAATCGGACCAAGTCTAGGACATCCGGCAGGTGTAATATAGCTAATAATGATCATGTACGGTTGATCAACAATGATCAGAAGAGTAACCTTTGCGGGTGTTGCTTTGATGAACAGAATCAACAATCAACAGATGGAACAAGGTAGACTTACCCTAAGACCCAAAGGCTCCAGTTTTGTTCTAAATTAACAGTGTGAACCTGACTCAAAACTTGGAATGTTTGTTCAGAGGACATAAGCGCTATGAAGGTACCTAGAATCAGATTAACAACATTGCATTACAGGAGGAATCAGGCAGCGTATGCAACAATCTGTGCCATCATCCAATATATGAAAAGCAAAAATAAGTAAATAAACACTGATACAACGAAGCAGAATCCCTATCCGTAGCAGTCAACAAACTCAATTTTCTTGTTCCTGTTAGTGCCAACCACTATATGATCAGACCAAGAACCCACATACCACAATCACGCAGTTGATCTGAACGAAGGATAACCACTGTGATGGACGGTCCTACATCCAGAAATCTAACAAAAACGTCCTTGTGAAATTTTCAAGGTAACATGCAGGTACTTCTGCTCAACTAGGAAGAAGGTATACAGCGCCTGCAGGTTATCAGATAGATATGAGGTTGTCTATTGCTGAAGCTGACAGACTTTAGTGTACATCGCGAAACAAGCGACCACCGCATCTTGGCACTGCCCATCATTGTGAATGAATAAATAAATTATGCAGAAATCATCATTCAGGCTATCAGACATAAGTGGACAGCTTTAAGGTGCTCCTCCCTTCTTATAAGTGCTCAAAAGGATCATTCCACTCCCCATCTTCTCTAACAGCTTCATCCCATCGCTTCCGAAATATTTCAAGTTCTGCTGATGATTGCCTTCTTATCTGTAACACGCATGTAAAGTGTGCAAAAAAACAAAAAAAAGAAGGTACACTCAGTAATCGGAATGACTAAACTCTTGAAACTAAAACCAAAAAATGAAGAGAATGTACAACTTCCTTCTTACATGGGATCTTAGATCAATCGATTTCTCACTTTGCACCTGAATAAGCATGAGAAAATCCAACTCCAATTACTCCACAATATCTAATTTTCTTGAGTCTAACAATGAAATATGTATACCAAACCACATGGACAATTGTGTGGCATTATGAGGAATTACCTTGGCAACTGAATGCTCTGGAGAATTTTGACTTATGAGCGGCTGAAAATGTCCAACAACAGTAAGTTTCAGAGAGGTAAAAATATAAATTTAAATTCCATAAGAAAAAAAAATCAATTCAAGTATCAGGGAATATTAATATTGGGTTGGTCATTTTGTACCATACAACCAAGGTTTACAATGTCGCGATATTTCAGTGAAATGTCTATTTTCCAAGATGGCGACACGAAACCACCTTGGAAAATGATTTTTCGACATTTCCTTGTGTTGGTGGCATATCGTCGACATTAGTCGCCATATATGTTTCTGCACTCAAAATGTCGATATTTCAGCGACATTTCAAGTGCAGAAATCTTCTCTAAACACTTTAAATCAAAGGATTCCTGAAGGTTAAGGTGAATCCCAAGGCTTTGGAGGAAGGAATCAACCATTTGGGCTTCGTGGGGGGATCTAGCAACACATCTTCAAATAATTATGGGGATCAGAGTATGTAAAACCCCGAATTTTCAGTAAATAAATAAATAATAATTAAATATGAATATCTTGAATGTCAATATATTTGTCAAAATAAATTAGAGAATAAACTTGGAAATTTCGGATGAAATTGAATGGGTAGATGTAAAAATATTAAGAGAAGGGTATTTCAGTCAATTCACATTAATTATCGGTAAATAATTAAATACATTAATTAAAATTGTTATTAAACTTGAGAAATAATAATAGATTTAAGTTGGGGTTTAGATTGTCTATTAACAATGATATTTAAAGCTTAGTAATTAGAATAATGGCATATTGGTAATTATATTTGATTTGAAGCCTGAAGTCGAGGAGATGAGAATTTTATTGGAGGATATTAATTATAATTATAGATGATCACACTGATAGAGGAGATCCGGAGTTTGACGCAGATCTGACTGTTGGATCGTGAGATATCGAGTTAAGTATGGATTAACGGTCCTTATTAAATCTAATGGGTGGATAAGTATGGAACATGATCCTAAGGAGATGCATGGGATCAAATGAGAATAAAATAGGTTTTTTTTTTATTTGGGGTTGATCGTATGTCTTGTTTTGGGTTTTTGACGGCTAAAGGGAAGAATAACGAAAGAGAGAGAGAGATCGAGAGGAGAAGAAGGAGGAAGAGAGCTTATCTCTGGTTTCTCATCGTTCCCGGAGTGTGTCTCTTGCCTGCGAAGAGGAGAGGAAGTCGCTGGTTGGAAGAAAAAAGGATCTTGAACGAACAGAGGTAGGTAGCACTCGTTTTAATGCTTGTTTTGTGTTTATGGGATTGTTCAATTCGAGTTGCATGATCTTTTATGTTGTAAATATACGTATATTGTCTGATATTAATTTATATGAATGTTAAAAGCGATTAGAACACAAAAAAATGATTTTTAGAAACTCGGTTCGTCGTTTTGGTTAGAGCGCCGAGCATTCCTGTACTCAGCGCTCCTCGACGATGTTCAGCGTTCATTGAAAAATTTCGAGCGCCCGAGACCGCCGACTGACGGTCGAACGGCGCTTGTTTTATTTAAAACGACTGACGCGTTTCCGAAACACGTAACGCTAAAGAGCGCCGACCTCGCCTATTGCAAGCGATCCTAGGCGATCAATGTAAAACACGAATTTTACGCTTGTAATGATTACAAGCCTATTTTCTAATAACTTTTATTAAATTTTAGTGAACAACACCAATTTGCAATAACTTCTATTTTAACTTTATTGACTAATACTAAAATGTAATAATTCTTATTAAACTTTATTGACTAATACCAAACCTTAATAACTTTTGAAATCTTTAACCAAACCTCAATTAAAACCTATTACTTTAAAAACCACCTATGTACCATATTAAACAAATAAATTTCTTTTATAATAATACAATATTAGACCCGCACTCTAGCGTACATGTTATGCATTCAATTTCCGGTGTAATTAAATATCTGTCTAACACTAAATCAGGATGTCACGCAAAACTTATTTAAATGTACTGAACAAAATATTATAATAAACTGAGGAACTGTTTAGAACCAGATTTTGAATTATCAACTAAACATGAACCTAATATGCTATAAATAATAATGGAATTGAGAATTATTTGTGTATTGGCTTGGTGGCCAGTTTTATCGATAACCTACTAGGTGGCAGAGATATATTGTATATTACCTGCTTGGTGGCAAAGATTATAACCCGTTTGGTGACGGAGACCTTAACCCGCTTGGTGGCGGAGACCCTAACCCGTTTGGTGACGGAGACCCAACTTGCTTGGTGGCAGAGATAACCCGCTTTGTGGCAGAGACCCTAACCCGCTTAGTGGCGAAGACCCAACCTGCTTGGTGGCAAATATAACCCGCTTGGTGACGGAGACATAACCCGCTTGGTGGCGAAGACATTACCCGCTTGGTGGCGGAGACATTACCTCCTGCGGAAGAGACATATTTCCTCCTGTGGGGCAGATGTATTTCCGATGGATTGCATCCTACAGGAGAGGTACCTCATGTAAGGGAGATGTAATTATGCATGATTGCATCCCACATGGGGGATGGGTGTGTGAGTTACTACTGAAAGGTGAAGAAGCTATCTCCTGCGGTAGAGGTAGATGCTATGTGTTCACATTCTGCGGTAGAGTTATGCTGTCTCCTGCAGGGGATACCTATAGTCGTAGAGATGTGCATTCTACTGCGGAGTAGTGTGGGTAGTAGGTACTATGTGTTTACATCCTACGGCAGAGGTAGGCTGCTACCTGAAGGTGGACTTCTACTATTGATTATATGATTGATTCTGAGATTGATTGATCGATTTAAACATATCTAACGAGATTGTTTATTTAAATGAAATGCTTAAATGTCATAATTGTACAAAGCTGCTAAGACTTAGTTTAAATTGTTAAAAATTGAATATTATGGCATTATGAAATAAGGGTTAAATTGTTCTTAAGGAAATACAAAATAAAATAAATTGAAACCAGGTACTTATGACTTATAATACATTGTTCTAATAATTGAAACGAAATTTACATAATAAACTTTCTTTATTTAAAGCACTGTTTTGAGAATTATTTTATATTGTGATTAATCGTTTACCCCACCGACTGTGATTACTCGATTATTTTACCGAGCATGAAACCACTGTTATTTTCCCTATCTACATGTATAGTGTTATCTACTGAGATATTCGTATCTCACCCCTACTTTATATTCTATTTTTCAGGTCATCTGGGAGAGGACGCCATGGGTTAGACTGATAGTGGGTTGAAGTCTAGAAAATCCTGAAGACAAGTGTAGGACATTTTATATAGTTGTATTTATCCTCTTGGATTAATAGTAGGTGATCTAGAAGGATTTATGAGTTAATTAAATTTGTAGTTGCCTTTCATTTGATTAATTAATGTAATAGGATGATTCAGTTTCTAATAAATGATTTAAGCTTCCTAGCACTCTGATAAATCTTAGTTCTTTATTTCCTTATATTTGAATTAATTATAATATACCACAAGTTAATGCCTTGATCCGAGTCAAAATGAGAAAAAAAAATGACCCGGATTCGAGGCGTTACAAAGTAAACAGTATAAAGGATATGCATATCCATATCAAGGGTAGTTGTGGACATTTGATAGCTACAGGTTATTTCCATCCCATCCAGTTGCACCTACTCTATATCCAGCGGCATACTAATATGGGTATGTCCTAGTGCCGGTCTTGGCCATCCTGTATCCGTATGGTTACAATCCTCCACTGCCACTAGTAACCGACCCTGAGGATAAGGATGAGGATGAAAGTATCCTATGAAGGAGTATTATGACGATTGTCCTCCTGTGGGTTTTGTTGTATATTTAGGCCTCGTTTGGCTTCCATTCCAGATTAGGAACTCATTCTGAGAATGAGTTCTTAAAACTCATTTTGCGAATTAATTTTGAAGTCTTTCTAATTGCGTTTGGTTAGCATGTAGCAGAATGAATTTTCACCCAGAAAATTGTTCGGTTAACAAGTAATAAACTGAGTTCCATGAATTTTTTTTCCCTTATTTTTTTTCTTTTTTCATGAATAATTATAAGAAACTGGTTGAACCTTGAAAGATAAAACTTGAAACACCTAAGAAATGAAAAAGAAAAAAAAAAAACTTAAAACCGTCTTACAAAAGATCATGTATAACTATTACAAAAATTATGTATAATTTCTAAATCTAAAAGATCATGTAGAGTTTGTCACATTTGTATAACAAAAAGAAAAAAAAATCTTTCTAATCACATATAAAGTTCCAAAATATTTTCCTTGTAGTTCCCAAAAAGTGCAACTTCATACTAAAATCAAGTCATTCGTGACAAAATCCTCTTCAACCATATGATACACATCTCAGGGGTTAATTTTATGAAAGTCTCCCTTGTAGAAGGATTTTGAAATGCATCAACTGCATCCATAAACATCTCGCTTCCCTGTGGTATCTCATTCATTTTCATCAAACACTCAATACAAGCACCAATGGAGAACTTGTCAACTTTCGTCTCATTTCTTTCCAGTTTTGCTTGAGCGAGGTTCACTAGGCTAGAAATAGCCTGAGTCAACTCAGAAGACCTTGAATCTTTTCTATGTCGTCTGGCTGCAAAAGGTACTTCAAGTGGTCTTTTATGTCGACTACTCCCACTTCTCTTATCTTGAATTCTAACATCATTATCTTGTGTCTCCAATTGTGATGCTGGAGATGCATCTAGAGTGCATGGAACTAGCTCATCAATTTGTCTAACGTCATCGCCATTATCATTTGGTAAGTCATCTTGTGAAGGGGCCTAACTTGCCTCCCCAGTAGCCATGGTACCACCAAATATAATGCACAACTCATTATAAAATAACAACGGCTTCTTGCGAAATTGAGCTGCATCTGGGTTTGCCTGTTAGTAATATTTTGTTATAATGTATTATAATAATAAAAATAATTTCTCTATTTAAAAACTAATGTACCTTTATATAATCATTCCACTTTTCAACGGATGCAGGAAATGTTCCAAGCTCGTCGTCCCAACCCATTCCACTGTTGTCCATTAACTTCTTCCATGCACTCCAAGCTCTTCTCAGTGAATTGTAAAGATTTTTCAATTGGGCTCTATCATATTGTAGATGGGTCTTTAAATTGAATTCCTTATTTATTGTTGCCCACCCAGACTTGTTGAAACTTGAGCCCAGCCTATTTCCAACAAGCGTCTGCTCTAATGCAAGGTCAATAAAAATCTTTTTCAAATCATCCAACCAAAAGGCTTTATTTTTGGCCTTCGACGTTTGTTGAGTTTCCATGAATCACTGAAACATAAAAGTAATAACAAGAGATGCTAAGTTAGAGTAACTACTTGGACTCTTTTTGAAATCTTAATATTGTATTGATATGACACTTCAAACAACTCCTAATCTAATTATAATAATCATTTTCTTATTCACTCTACATCTCACTTCGTTTTCACCTCTCCAAACTCATTTCTCCTCTAAAGCCCCTAACAATCATCATTTCCCTATTTCCCTTCTCACTTTAATTTCTTGCAAGAAACACAACTAGAAAGCAAAACATTAACAAGCGTACACAATAAAACCGGAAAGGAAACCAATATTTTGTGACATTTCATTGAAGAAATAGAGCTAGTAAAGAAATCAATAACACTTCTAGGTATAAATATGACTAAATCATTCTTGTGGTCAGGACCAATAAACAAACCCAACAAAAAGAGAGAAAGAGAATGAGATTCAAATCATGATCCTTGGGATCAATGGAAATTAAAACAGTCTAGTACAATGATAACCAGGCCATAATTTTCTATGTTGTTTTTTCATCCTGTTAAAGAAATTGTTTTTCCCTATTTTCCCATTTAGGTTAGAGGATGGACACAAATTTATGGTGATATTTTATCTTTCGCGACCATCAAAGGAGCAGCTCATGAACCTCCATTTACATAACCAAAGAGATCACTTGTGCTATTTAAAGCATTTCTTGGTTGCAAACCCTTGCAGAAGGGATGGGATTATCTGATTAAGTCAGCAGAGTAAATGTCACTAGTTGCACTGTATTTTATTTTTGTTCCAAATTCAGAAGGGATCATGTAAGAGCATCCCACCACCCTTCCAAGACAGAATTTCATTCAAGCTGCAATCTGCAATATATTAGGTAGTTTAAGTGGGACTTAGCTTCCATTTCATTACCATGGATTCTTATTAGTATCACTGTTTACAATGAAATGCTACTTCCTAGGTTATCCAAGTCCAAAAACAATATACAAAGATAAGATTCCATCACTGTGTATCGTGCCAATAATGGAGATAAAATATTATTTGGTATTGTATGGAATACCATGCACATTAGTCAAGGAGGGTCCCCATTAAAGGGGAATCAAACAAGAATACAATTAAATAGTAAGGAAAATCCAACACCATTTAACATATAGCATTAATATTTCTTTTAAAATCTTATGTCTCACTTGGACTGTTCCTTAGCGCTCTCAGCATGCAACTATTAGAAGTCAACATGAATTTCATCACAGAACGACCTAGAAAATGAAGAAGGTCGAGCCTCGGAACCGATTGAAATATGCAATAACAATATGGCACAAATAACTAAAATTGTTAGGAAACAAAAAAGGTGGGTTGGATTGAGATTGACTTGCACACATTGATGAAATAAAATCACAAGGAGAAATAAAACTGGGATTGAAGAAAACGTGCAAAGCAATGATGTTTGTCTTCTATCTCTCACAATGGTTGCTTGATTCAATAAATCGAAAATGAATAACCAAAGAAAACACCATTCCAAATGAATAGCATTAGCAGTAAACACTTCATTAACAAGGATGGAAAATCAAGCAACAAATAAACCCTAGATAATGAAGAAGAATGAAAGGAAAAGAATATAAATATGAAACAGACAAAAGCTTTCACAATCACCTCTAGCCACGACACAAATTCCTTCCTTGTAGTCGTCAAATTCCATTTAGATAATAGCTTTCCCCTTCAATAACCAGAGCAACGAGCTAGGCAGAAATGTTTTATTAAACAAGAAAGTCTTGCTTTGAAGAAGAAGAGAAGGCTCAATTGGCATATTTAAAATTTATGCCATTACTTAAAGTTAACGTTATTTACAAGTTTGCCACCGCAACAAAATCAAAACTCATTCTTAAATCTAAAAACGGGGCTGAGGGCATTTCCGAAAAACCACGGGTTTTCTCATTTTCATTCTTATAGAATGAGTTCTTGCATGCCTTACCAAACACTCATTTTGGTATCAGAACATTCCAAGCCTTGGATTGAGTTCCAAGGCTTGGAATGAATTCCTAAAATGAAAGCCAAACGAGGCCTTAGATTAGGATCAGTATGAGGAGGTGATGCGTCGTTACAAAGGTCAGTATGCAGGGACCATGTCGTGGAAGCGATATATTCACATAATTGAGAGACAACAGTAGCGGCAACAGCATTTCCAGCCTCCTAGACATTTCACCTCTTATTGATATTTGATAGTGATACTGTCCATTGTCCAATGACTCCAGTCTATCTGTTCTTTCACTTTGTAGTTTGTACACTGTCTATTATACATTGTTATTTGTGGAATTGGCACTTCACAGATCGTACTTTGCATTTTCTATGGCTTTGTAGTTGTACTCTTGTGCTTTGCATTTTGTAGTATAGTTAATACTTAATAGTTAATATTTAATAGTTGCACTTGTATTTTTTCAAAAATTTTTGAACTATGCTTCTTTATTCTTCTTGTGTTTATATGTAAATTGTGTACAATCATTTGTTATATATTTTTCTCTTATTTTAGTCTAGTTTTTTGAGTTTCAGTACATTTCTCTGGTGTCCCTCTAGCGTGCCACCAATTTCGCATGTAAATTGTGTACAATCATTTGTTATATATTTTTCTCTTATTTTAGTCTAGTTTTTTGAGTTTCAGTACATTTCTCTGGTGTCCCTCTAGCGTGCCACCAATTTCGCTGGTTTTCGCCTTTTTTCCCATTTCGGCGAGATTTCACTGGTGTGCTGCCGGTTTTTCGTTTCATGCCTCTGGCGAAACGCCAAGCGACACCGAAAAGTCGAACCTTGCTTGAAAATCTATTTTCAGTGGTGGATTTGGGGGGGTGGGAAACACGAAATTTCGGTACCAAAAGGGCAAGCACTAGTCCAAACTAAAACCAAATCAGAAAGATGCCATCTGTGTGTGCTGCCCGCCGGAAGGATGTGCACACAATGTACATAAGTGAGCACTACTAAGATTCAAATGCTTAGACTAATGTGTGAAAAGACTAGAAAAGAATGGGAATAAATCATATTCAAGGGTGGTTAGGTGTTGCCCAACTAGTTGCTAAGTTAAAGGAGCTAGGTTAAGGTAGTGTGAGCATGTAAAGCTAATACCAAAGGAGCTAACTATGAGATGGTGTGAGTGGATACTCAGAAAAAGATATAAGAGGATGAGGGGAAAACGAAAGAGAAGATTTACTGAGCCAATCAAAAAGAACTTGGAGGCCTAAATGACAAATTTTGAAGCCTCGGGAAGATGTCCCATTGAAAGTAGTCATCGAACACCAACATCCTAGCCAACTTGATACAATTTGAAAGAACCAAAACCACACACCGCATGCTATTATGTCATCCATAAATATGATCCACCAACCACCATCTTGAATATAAGCATATCTTTCATCTAGGATGAGTGTTGCGCAAAAGTCCTCTGTGTGCAAGTCCTCTACACCTAGATTCATTGGTTGACATGTCTTCACAATTCAACTAAATGACTAAAATCAGGCAAATGATTCATTTCACTAGTTGGATGAACTTCCCATTTCACTTAACAAGTGACACAAAGTTCTCATGCCCAAATTTTCTTTTCTAAATTTTTTTTTCCTTTCTTTTTGGTGGGTAAGGGCAAGGAGTATGTCAATGAGGAAGAAAGAGAATGGAGTCAAAAATAAAAATCACTACCTCAAAAATTACAGAATGAAAAAAAAATGGATAAATTAAGTAGGGAAGTCAACTTTCAAGGTCATGATAACAAAGAGACTATCATGTTAACAAACAGATGATCAAGGGCTTTTCTTTACCTCTTGCAGTGCTCATTAACCCAAATAGCACTTTTCCAACCCCCAACCCCCTTCCCTTTTTAAATTGCTACTACTTCAAATCATGTTTAAATAAAATATGATTTTGTACATTGAAAAGGCAATGTTCGTACCAAATCGTATCAAATGGAGTATTAAACTTGGAAACACGTGTCCACTGATTCTAAGAAGAAAAAAAGCCCTGATTATAGAAGAATGAACCCTAAGGAATTATTACATCATCATATTTCAGGCCACTTTTAGTCAGCCTAATTCAAGATCCTATTATGTAGCATCCAATTCGCCAGATATATTCGCCAGATATATTGTGATTGGAGGTAACATCAGGAAGGGAAGGTTAATTTGTGAACAAAGGGCAGTGCCATGGCAAATTTGCTGTTTTTAGAAATATGCTTAATTAGTTTAGTATCCTAGAAGTTATTAGCTTGTTTGTCACAAGAATTTTCACTATCTAAGATTTGAGTCATGATAGAATAACACATCTGATGAGGAAAAATTTAGTTTATTTAATAGGGAAAACTATCAAATTAACATGTTAAAGTAGATGGGGCCCAGAGCTTACAAATGCTACCTATATGGATAAGAAATACAAACCTTAGATGCAGATTGGCCTCCTAAGGATTGTATCCCCTGGTGAATAACATATTCACTATCAATCACTCCAACCTTCTTAGTTGGATCTCCCTGAAAATCAAGCCAATGAAAAAATTCGTCAATACAAAGTTCTATCTAGTTCCATAGCTTGAGAAAAGGGAAAAATCAACTATAAAGAATCAATAAATAATTTTTGACTTTGACTAACATTGTACAGATTTTTCTTAGCGAGACATCAGTTTTAAGACTAAATTTAGGGCAACATCTATTCGCTAAAACACTACAATACTTATTTTCACTCCTATTACAGAGTTTTATTACATAGGAAAGAAAAATACATTAATTGTTTTATATAGGAAGACAAAAATTAACATTATATGAAATGCTGGAACATCAAGGGCCAAAAATTCAATCTCCAGCCAAGCATCTATCTACTTGCTTCATGAAGATAACTCTTTCATGCAAATTTAAGAGAACTATTTAATAAGGGCCAGATTTTTTTCTATAACTCTAAAATTTTCGTAGTGCTAATTGGTACTAGCCATCTATGATTTAAAATGTTGACCATGAGCTACAAGATAAGTTGACTAACATATGGGAGGTAACCTCAGCACATTATGCATAAGCATCATAAGAACACAAGTTCCACTGTTATTAGATGAATAAAATATGAAAACCATAAATATAAATAAAAGTAAATAAATAAGGAATATCAGATACTGATAAAAAAATGTAGCATTAGCATGCTAACCTTCAACACTTCAACAGTCAATTGAAGCTTCTAGTGATCTACGTCACACACATAAATTTTTTTTTTTAAAAAAAAAAGTTAACCATGGTTCGTATTGAATATTTATGTCTTAACAATCAGAATACAAAAGATATTGCAAACCATTAACATCAAGTCGTTTAACATATACAACGGATAATGTGAAACAAAGCCTTAAAAACTTAAATGTAATCACCTATCATTTTATTTAAAGTTCAGGTTCCAATGGAAACAATCAATCAATCAATCAAAAAAATAAAAATAAAAAATTCATTGTCTGATCTAGTTGTTGATGACAGAATGAATTTTATTCCTTCATCCCAGTACATCAAAAATTCAGTTACATAATCCTCCTCCAAATAACTTTCAACCAACTCTTAAGTCCTTTTGGTCTTCCTAGATCTTTTAGATCCTTCAGCATTGACCATCTCACACCTCACAAGAGCTTCCACAGGTCATTAATTTCCCCTATCAGATGTTTCAATTAAGCCACCACACCACATAGGCACCTACAAAGGTCTTTCATGTTCAAACTTCAAATGATTCAATTTATTAGGGCTACAACTAGACTCTTTTGCATAATCATGTTACTTATCCTTCTTCATCCTTCCATGTATCCATCTAAACATCCTAGTCTTACCTACACTTATCCATCTAAACATTCCTAATTCCAAATATTTCGCAGCATACGGTATGGTAGGTTATTGCTTCATATAAATCTATAATCTAGTTTGAGCAAGATACGTCAATTACATAGCATTGTACAAGCACCTCTTCTCTTAAGCATCCATATGTATCTCCATTTGCAATATCCTCATCCATATATATCTCCATTTGCAATATCCTCCTTAATGTCACCCTTCATGCAGATAAAATTAATTCAAAGTAAAGAAATCACCACTTTGAGAAATTTAAAAACTCCCAATTCTTACAAGTGCTTCAGACTCATTTCCCATATGAACTAACATTTCACTCCATGTTTTTGATCTTATTATTCTAATCTTGAAAACATCTAATACTAATATTATATTAATATTCTTATAAACTATAATTATAATATTATAAAAATTGGAATTAATATTACTTTAAAATTTTAACTAATTAAATTTAACATTCATAAGAAAATGGAGAAAATTTTGAGAATTACTACTGGTTTTGTTACTAACTTGTCGCATTTTTCTATTTTGCTTCTTGTGCGAATCTTCATCAGTCTGGTTGTGGTACTTGTGGATTGTTTGTTGCTTTTAAGTGAGTAGCTAGCAATATCACTATATCAGTATGGCATCTAGTAGTATGGCTGAGGCTAGCGGTAGTGGAGGAGACCAGCATGGTAGGAGGCAAGATATAGGCTGGACCCGTCGCACCAGATATGAGGGAGACAAAAATAAGACGGTTTGTAAATATTGCCACCAGATCATAAAGGGTAGTGGAGTATCATAGCTGAAGCAACACTTGGCATATGGCTAAAAAAACCCAGCCAATTTTCCACAAGTGCCTCGAGGTTAAGAGAAATGAGAAAGCATTCGCAGTATGGGATTACAGGCAGAGGCACGAGAGGAGGACAGCACAGGAGGAGATAATGCATAGATTAGTATAGCCCGTATGACCACCCCTATGGCCAAAGATTCATATGATGATATTGCATACCCTGACAATATTGTCACTGAGTATGAGTGAAGGATTCATAAAAAGCCTGAGTATCATCGCAGCCTGAGTATGAGTGAAGGGAGGCTGAAAGATATGGTTTTCCCAGGGATGGTATCTCTAGAGGAGATGTTGATTTTGATGCCCCCCCAGCATGGAGCTTATCGACCTAAGCTTAACTCATCCACGGAGTACCAGGATGCCGCATTATCAGATAATGCCCTCATTGTTCCATTAATCAAGTTCCAGGCAGAAGAGTTAGCAGAGCCCGTATGACCACCCCTATGGTTGAAGATTCATATGATGATATTGCATACCCTGACAATATTGTGATTGAGGCGGAGAGGGATTCATACAAAGCCTCCATTTGAGCATCATCGCAGCCTAAGTATGAGTGAAGGGAGGCTGAAAGATATGGTTTTCACAGGGATGGTATCTCTAGAGGAGATGTTGATGTTGATTTCCCCCGAGCATGGAGTTGATCGACCTAAGCTTAACTCATCCACGGAGTATGGTGGGCGATGTATGGGATGGATGCTCCTACAATCAAGAAGATAGCATATAAAGTATTGGCTACGACAACATCTTCCTCTGATTATGAGCATAAAATTGGAGTACTTTTGCACTTATACACACGAAGCAGAGGAACCGGTGTGATATCCTACATTTTAAGTAAATAACTAAAAAGGGTATTCTAGTAAATTTCCAATTAGCTAAATTAATTTATTAAATAGTTATTAGATCTTAAAAAAAATTAATTAGACCTGAGTTGGGTTTAATTTGAATTTAAATAGCAAGATTTATAGCCTAATAGATGGGAAAAGGACCTATTGGTAATTATGTTTAATTAGGGGCCTTAAATTGGGAAAAGAAGTGAGGTTATGAGATGATTAGGTAATATTTAAAAATAGGGAATAAAAATAGGACGAAAATTAATAAACTAGGAAGTTGCATTATTAGAGTGGGATTCTAACATTGTTTTGGGCATGAGATATAAAAGAGGGGAACTAAAAAGGGTTACTTTCTTTTAGCAATTGTCAATTGAAACAAGGGGAAAGAATTGGTGTCTTATGACTGGAACTAAGAGAAGACGAGGAGGAAGGAAGTAGAGAAAAGGGGAAAGAGAAGAAAGAAGAACAAGGAGTTATTTAAAGCTTGGGATTTCTACCAAAAGGCAAGTAATAACCCTTTAAAATTAAAAATTGCATTAGTTTTATTGATTAGCCGATTAAACAAGAAGTTTTTTATTGGATTATTGATGGTTCTAATTACATCTCAATTTGGATTATTGATGGTTCTTATCTATGAGATGTAATTTGAGTATGTGATATAAGATCTAGAAGGATTTGAATGGCTAAAAGTCTACAAACATGTTAATCTTTTGAGTTTTATCATGGTTATTGATGGTTTAACTTATGATTATTGTGAATTATTGAATTTGGGTTAGTTTGGCATGATTTAGTAGTGTTTATACATGTTTTCAAATTGATTTGGAGGATTGGATTGGAGTAAATTTGATTAGAATATTAATAATACAGCATAGACCAAAAACCCTGAAAAGAACCTGTTTTTGAAGTGTTTTTCACTGGCCAATGAATTTTAGAAAATTTAGGAAATTTTGTGTACATTTTGCTAAAAAGAGTAAAGTTTTGGGGTTTTACCGTACTTAGTGGATTTCTCTTCAAATTTAATTGATTTCATTGATCTTTATACTTTTATTTGAAGGGTTTGAGTTGGTTTTCAGGCATCTTGGAACAGAATTACTGAGTTTCCCTTCGTGTAGCTCGGAGTGGGGTATTTTATTTCTCCTGTAACTTGAGAGGAGCATTTTATTTTCTCCATGTATTGTTGAATAAGTTTTTATCATGTTGATTGTTGAGTAGGTCTCTAAATCAGAATTTGCATGATTTTGTGTTCTGGAATGAATGTTGGAATTATGAAATAACGAATAAAGATTATGATTGGAAAGCATGGTGGAAATTGTATGGTATGCATCTTGTGGAAGTTGTTTCTCCTTTCTTATTTTTAGGGTTCTTTAGCCAATTAATGGCATCCACGTGAGTGAATTAATGGCCGTGCTCTTAGTCACATGAGCCAATTATTGGCCGTACTCTTGCAGCCAATTAATGGCCTATTTTTAGCCAACTAATGGCATGTACGTGAGCCAATTATTGGCCGTATTCTTGCAACCAATTATTAGCCATACTCTTAGCCAACTAATGGCATGTCTGTGAGCCAATTATTGGCCATACTCTTCTAGCCAATTAATGGCCTATTGTTAGCAAACTAATGGCATGTACGTGAGCCAATTATTGGCCGTACTATTACAACTAATTAATGGCCTATTGTCAACCAGCTAATGGCATGTATGTGAGCCAGTTCTTGGCCGTCCTTTTGTAGCCAATTAATGGCCTATTGTTAGCCAACTAATGGCATGAACGCAAGCCAATTATTAGTTGACCTATTGTTAGCCAATTAATGGCATGCACTTAGCCAATTAATGGCAATTCTCATGTGGCCAACTAATGTCCTTGTACTTGGCCAACTAGTGGCATGCAATTAGCCAATTAATGGCAGTGCTCATGCAGCTGACTAATGGCATGCACGTGAGACAATTAATGGCCCCGCTCTCAACCAAATTATGGCCTCAATCTCAGCAAAGTAATGGTAATGGTTAAACTAAGCCAATGAATAGCAATGGTAAGAATGGGTTGGTTGATTTTAATAATTTTGTTAAGATATTATTATTTGGATGCTTTATATGATTGATTCCCTTGTGCTTAATGTTATCTTGTTTGACTTGGTGGATTTTGTTGAAGTGTTTTCCGGAAACTCATACTTGTGGTTTTGAAAAGAACTATTATTGTGGTTTTCAGCATATATGTTACTACTTGCTGAGATTTTATATCTGATTCCTTGTTTTCAAGTTTTCTTGGAAAGGACACTGTTGGGATAGAGCGTTAGTGGGCTTGAAGAGTTAGAGATTCTTAAGGTTCAGGATAAGGATGTTGATGTAGGATCTTTTGAATTCGTCAAAAAAATGTAGGATCTTTTGTTCCTTAGAGTAGAAGTATTTTGATCTATTAGTGACATGTGAGTCTAATTAAGTTCTAGTTTACTTCTTTGTTTGAGTCCTTGATGTCATAGCAAGTTGAAATCTAAATGAATAAAATAATTTCTCAGCGCACTCTGATATATCTTAACTCTTTCATCCTTTCGTTCTTAATTGTTTTGTTATCACTAAGAAATGCCTTGATACAAATATAAAACAAAAAACAAGAAGACATTGGATTTGGAGGCATTGCAACCGTCTAGCTTATGAGAGGTTCCAAAAGGTAGTATTCTACCATTATAACATGAAGTTGAGGATAAGGCAACTAGAGATAGAGCAGCACAACATGATTGTGAAAGATCCTCTTGACATTTTATTCAGTAGCAAAGTTGATGACGAGGATCCTTTTGCAAGCTGGATTAGATGTGATGAGATAGATCAGACAGATGGTCCCCTAGCCCATTCATTACTCATGATACAGAATGGATGGCCATCAATGTTGATGCAGTTATGGAAGAGGAGGGGTGGACGATAGTAGACTCATTTGATCAATCGACAAAAGTTATTCCCTCCTCAGTTGCAACAACAGCATTAGCACCAACCCAGCCCGTGGACATGTTGATTCATCAGAAGAGGATGACGACATAGATGAGAAGGATAAGTCCGCGTCAGGATCAATATCAGGACCAGAAGATTATGATAATAGTGATGATGGTGGCACTCAAGGCGGTGTCGGAACCATTGCCCCGGGATTAAGCATTTTTACTGGAGAAGCGGCTTTTGATCATTCCACACAGGACACTGACCATGAGACTAGAGATTATGATGCTGGCAATAGTAATGGGCACCACAGTTTTTAGAGGATGGGGAAAGGCAAGGAGAGGCAACATACTTCTGTTCATGATGACTAGTCCTCCATAGCGTAGAATTTTGGATAATTAGATGTTGGAGGATCATCGAGTTCCTTTTTTTTTTTTTTTTTTTTGATAAGTGATAAGAAATTTGATTAAAAATAGCAAGAAAAAAGTAGTAAAAGCATACATTAGTCCAAGAGACAATGGACCAGAGAAACCAAAAAGATAGCCCTTCAAAGAAAAACCCATTCCTATACACCCATGCTCATACTTCACTGCCTTACTTGAATGTAAGAGCCCTCCAATGAATTGAAATTTCGGCTGCCAACATTCCTTGACTTACCTTCCGCACACTAACCCAAGATGAGGCTAGGACAATTACCTCCTCAAACACTACCTGGGGAGGAACATAGATATCCTCAAAAATCCTCTTATTCCTCGCCTTCCACAGGACCACAATATGGAAAAGAAGACTGCCTTATACATTTCCCACCCAAACTTAGTGAGAGACGAAAAGCGCCACCGGTAAGCTAATTGACAAACGTCACCTGGTACTACCCAACTCACCCCTGCCATTATGAGAAAAGACCTCCATATCTAAGAGCAAACTCGCAATGAATGAAAAAATGATCAACTGACTCCCCATCCTTTAGGTATAAAGAACACACCTGAGGTGAGAGAGCTATAAACTTCCTTTTTCTCTGAAGATTGTCAAGAGTATTAACCTTTTTAAAAGCACCAACCATACAAAAGCCAACACCCTTGGAGGGGCAGGAGATTCCCAAAATGATTTGGGAGAAAAAGGGGGATGATGAGCGGGGTTTGAGGACAAAAGGTGCTTGACAAAAGATTTAACGGTGAAGGAATGTGACTTATCCAAGGCCAAAACTTCACATCCAGGATTGAAAGAGCAATCACTACATCTTTTAGCAATTCAAACAATCTACCCATCTCCTCAAGTTCCCCCATACATACATCCCTATTGAAATTAAGAGACCACTCTAAAACCAAGTCAGACCAAGATAAGACATCACATACAAAAGTATGCTTGTTTGAGCAAATTTTTAATAAAGAAGGGAAAGAAACCGCTAGACAAGAGTGACCCCACCACATATCCAACCAAAAATGAAAAGAATCCCCTTTTCGCAATCTAGTAGAAACAATAGGAAAGAAGAAAGATGCAATAGTCCAGATTGCCTTCCAAAGACTAAGAGTAGAAACCCAAAGGGCATTTTGACTCTCTTGACCCATCCTGTGCAACCCAAACTTACTGGTTATCACCTTTAACCATAACGCCTCCTTTTCGACCACGAATCTCCATAGCCACTTCCCAAGTAGAGCAATATTCCGAGTTCTGATGTTGCCCAGGCTCAATCCACCCTCTTCCTTTTCTTTACACACCATGTCCCATCTTACAAAGTGGTCCTTCTTCCCACTACCTCCACCTTCCCACAAAAAAATCTCTTTGCATTTTCTCCAAATCTTTCACTACATGACTGGGAGCTTTAAAAAGGGAAAGATAGTACACCGGAAAATTTGCTAGGGCTGATTTGATTAAATTGATTCAGCCCCCCAAAGATAAATAATTCTTTTTCCACGCCACTAATCTTTTCCCCACTTTCTCTAGGACCGGATCCCAAAATTGCTTTTTTAAAGGGCGAATTTCTAGGGGAAGGCCTAGGTATTTTAGAGGAAAAGCTAAGGATGTACACTCTAGAAGGCTCCTACCCTCTTCAAGAATGTTCTCTTCCATGTGGATGCCAGTTATTGAACTCTTATTTAGATTGATCTTCATCCCAGATACAATCTCAAAGCACCTCAAGATGTCCCTAGCCCATCTCACATAATCCAAAGAACCGCCTAGAAAAAGGATAGTATCATCTGCAAACTACAAATGGGAGACCTCCACCTTATCCTTTCCCACCACAAAACCCTGAATTTTGCTCCTATCAATTGCCATCGTAAAAAACTGACCGAAGACATCACTCACAAGAGAAAAACGGAGGGGAGAAAGAGGATCTCCTTGTCTGAGGCCCCGTGAGGTAGTAATATAACCATTCACACGAATCACACCACCGTTTATTAGGAAAGATATGGTCACATTCCCGATACAACCCTGGATCCACTTACGCCATACTTCCCCAAAGCCTTTCCATATAAGGACCTCATAAAGGAAGGACCATTCCACTCTATCATAGGCTTTTTCCAAGTCAATCTTCACCACAAATCCGACTCTCCCCTTCCTTTGGTATTCCTCCACACATTCATTAGCAATCAAACAACCATCTAGGATTTGCCTACCAGGAATGAAAGTGCATTGATTAGGGGAAACAATCGGATCTATCACTTCCTTTAACCTTGAAGCGAACACTTTGACCACTATCTTATCTATCACTTCCTTTAACCTTGAAGCTAACACTTTGACCACTATCTTATAAAGGCTAGTGGTAAGACTTATAGGACGAAAATCCTTTGTATCCTTAGGCCCCTTGTTTCTTGGGAATGAGAGATAGGAATGTCGCATTTGTTACTTTATTGATGACCCCATATCTATGGAATTCCTTGAACACCTCAAATAGATCCTCCTTCACCATATCCCAACAATCCTAAAAAAAAGCTATGGTGAATCCATCTGTACCTGGGGCCTTTTCCGAATTTAGCTCCCATACTGCCTTTTTAACCTCCTCCATTATGAAAGGCCTTTCAAGCCACTCCTTCCTAGAGATCTCTAACCTAGGACCCTCCATCCGGTTCAGCTTGAACTTAGATTTGGCTTCAGACTTAAAAAGATTGGCATAGTAAGATCCAAAAGCATTAATTATACTCTCTTTATCCTCCAAATCCTCCCATCTACAGAAATGCAAGAAATCTTATTCTTTTTCCTTCTTCCATTAGCAAACCTGTGGAAAAACTTTGTATTCCCATCACCTTCCTTCAACCATTGGACTCTTGATTTCTGCCTCCAATTAATGTCTTCCAATCTTAGCCACCCATTAAGCTGACTTTTGGCCTCCTTCCTTCTTTCTAACTCATGACTACTAAGGTTCCTCCTTTCCTCAAGAGAATCAATTTCTGCAATTTTAAACATGAGAATCAGAATGTTGGATTCCACTCTCCCAAAAACCACTTTATTTCAAACTTTTAGTTTATTCCTAACAAACTTCAAGATGCCCATAAATCTAAACCCCGCCCAACCTTTGCTTTGAGAAGAACCAACCAATCCCTAATAAGGCCCTTAAGAGACTTATGAAGGATCCACATATTTGCAAAACAGAATGGAGGAGATACCCAACTTAAGAAGGCATCTGTGGATAGCAAAAGGGGGATATGGTCTGAAATAGCTCTTACACAAGCTTTTAGGATGGCATTTGGTAAATGATTCTCCCACTCTAAGGATACAAGTGCACGATCTAACCGACTACACACTGGGTCCATTTGCATATTGGACCAAGTGTAAAAAGCACCCTGAAGGCCCACATCCTCTAACTGAAATTCATTCACAAAATTTGAGAAACCTCTCATACTCCTAGTTATGCGAGTACCACCTTTTTTCTCAGAACAAAACCTAACGACATTAAATCACCTATGACACACCAAGGAAGATTAGAAGACCTTCGAATCATTGCCAATTTAGACCAGAAATCCTCCCTTTTATGGAGATCATTGGGGCCATAAACACCTGTGAGACACCACATAAACTGATCATCTAGAGTCTCTACAGAGATGGACAAAGAGAATTGGCCTACCTGGGTTTCCCTATCCCTTGTCTCATCCGGATTCCAAATAATTAGGATGCCACCAGACGCACCTAAGTAAGGAAGACAAGACCATTCCCTTCTGCTACCTGACCACAAATATGATACAAGTCTTTCTACGAAACTCTCCTTTTTTGTTTCTTGCAATACTAGGATTAATGGCCACCATTTCTTGCATAAGGCCCTAACCGCCCTCTTCTTTTCCACACCCCCAAGCCCTCTTATGTTCCATGAAAGTATCCTCATCCAGCAATAACAGATCTCCCACCTTCACTCCTAGAACGACCTCCTTTCTTTTTTTATTGCAACGACCATTCAAGATTTCTGAGCTCTCTTGAACTGGTTTCTTTTCCCTTTTTCTTGTTATCTTTTGGAATATTAACCTGGTTCAGCATATCTTTCACACTCACTGTGTTGCCAGCTTTGTCCTTTACTTCAATCCCTAACAACTCAAAGATTTCTTCTAATCTTTCTTGCTCCACCCCACTCCTTTTGGAGTCCATATTTTTCCCACAAGTCCCCATTATACCCTCCCTTTCATGCCCAGGAACATTAGAACTCAGAACTGCCTGTTTTAAAGAAGCCTACAGTAGAAGACCTATGGGAGAATGAGGAGGCATACAAGCAGCAGAGATAATAAAAGAAGGATTGCACAGGTTAGGACAAGAAGCAACTATCCCCTACTCGTCTACTCAACGTACCTGGAAAAACACTCTCTGAAACCAAAGCTGAAAGATTTGAACAAACCGCAGGAGAGATAGAGGAAGTCCTAATGGAGGGAAGAGAATAGGCATGATCAGGAGATGGTTGCCTTCGAAGGTTAATCTTCTTGACAATATCAGAGTCATTTAGCTCCCGCACTGAGAGTGCTTCTTTGCCCTCAGGTGGAGTTTGGAGATCACTACTCACTTGCCCACCTTCACAGTCCTGGTAGCATCCCTTTGCTGCATCCTCTAAATTGATAGAATCCTCTGAGCGGTAGTTGCTGAAGATTATTGGAGAATCTGGGGGCGAGAAAAGAGATACTCCATCATTCACTGCTAACTCGATTTCACTACCCAGGTATGACGACAAGTAATCTTCATCTTCCGATTCCTTAGCCAGAGAACGACGCACTCTCAGAAGAAAATCACCATCTTCTATTGTAATCCCATCAGATCTGGTATGACT
Source organism: Buxus sempervirens (assembly GCA_947561395.2). Classification (NCBI taxonomy): domain Eukaryota; kingdom Viridiplantae; phylum Streptophyta; class Magnoliopsida; order Buxales; family Buxaceae; genus Buxus; species Buxus sempervirens. The sequence goes on from OX387188.1 coordinate 1,662,457, forward strand.
TGCCAAATCATGAGAAAGCCTGCTATAGCACCCCGAAGACGACCCCAAGGATCTGTCCACAGACTCCTTATGTATGCTGTCCCCAGCCTGGAGATCTGCACAGTCGTGGTTTGCCTTGCCTGATGGTTCAAAACAGATTTTTACCTGATGCAAACTTCTCCATCCATTTGGCCATTGCCGATTCAACCTGGATAGCAATTTCCCGCAAGATCCATTCCGGATTCAACTTTGGCGACAACTTTCTTCCCTGTTTCTGCTCATGGCGCTTTCTGCTCACTGATCTTCCCCTGTTTCTGCTGACCATGGAGCCAGATGACGTTGAGCACGATCTATCTTGCTTTGGTCCTCTAGAACTAGGACCAGAGCCCTCACAACCATTATCAAACTTCTGCATCTTAGTTGGGCCCCCATCTAGCCGAAGATAACATGCCATGTCCCCCATCACTAAATTAGAAGTATAAGGCTGGCCCACAGTCGGTTCAACATGCGTAGTCCAATCTGCAGGCCCTTTCACACCTCTTGAATTCAAAAATTGCGGTGCAAGGACACCTGTGGCCGACCTATTCTGTAGGCTAACAGGCAAGGGTCCCTTTTCAGAGACACGATTTCCCCCTTCAAGCTCCCTCTTGCTGCCACATACAAAGTAATCCGCCATGTCAGCTTCTCCTTCAACCTTCGTCCAACACTTCTCCAACCCACCAGCAGAATCTCTGTTCTCCTTCTCTTCCACCTCCAGCGCTAATTTTTAATAGTAACTTCCATCCCACACACAGACCATGCGAGGAATGCGCGTCTTCCACTCTTCTCTTACCTTGATGCTTATCTTGACCAGGTTATTATCTAGTATTGACATCTTTCCCACCTCCATTAGTCCTCCAGCAACACCACCCACAAACTCCAACGTCTTTCGAGCGAAAATAAGAAGTGGTATTCCAGAAACGGAAACCCATGATCCCCCCTGATGAAAACCACCTATAATAGATGATTCCCTGTAGCAGGAGGAGAGAAACCACAATTCTAGAGTTTAAGCACCATATTTCACCAACACCAATGATCCTTCGTGCTTCCTCCTCAGATGCTGCAAACAATACAGCTTTTCTAACAGTGAGAGGGAATATCTGAACTCCAATAAATCCCAAGCTTTTCAATACATCTTGAGAGTTAACTTCCCAGTTCCGAATATTAGAAGGCTGAAATAAGAGTATTTCCCTGCTCCAGAAGTCTTGACTAGGACAAACAGATAACACCGGAGACTGTCCATAGTTATGCACCCCTGAAACCACTCCTTTTGTATCAAGCAATTCCTTCAACCCTTCCGGATGAGTATCCTTTGGGCACCCATCAGCCTTCGACGAAACTTGAGAGCCACCCATCGCTAGGCTTCTGAGTGCATTAGAAATGTATGACCATCGGCTGACCCTTCACTCTCCGGCATAATCAGTAACACCCCTTTCTAGTCGGACTTTTTCTTTGAGTATACAAACAGACGAATGAAGCTTCCTCTTAGGTTCCTCCTAACCTCAACCATCAGAACTCTAGTCTTTGATCGCAATGTATTCAAACAGCCAACCGGGTTTCTTGATTTATTAACTTCCATAACAGTATTATCCAACCACTTTGCTTCATCTTCTTCAAGCACCATCCACCTTGTGAGACTATCTGCAATCTCAGTGATACGAAGAGACCTCTTGGAACCATAATCCAAGCATTTGAAGGTGAAAACCTTCCGCTGTATAGAGACTGAAAGCCTTCGGGATTTACATACAGGCAACCCCTGTTTTCTTTCCAAAATAGAGGAAGTTCCTGCCTCTCTTCACCTCTCTGCCCCAAAACCCTTATTCCCTATTTGTACTGGTAGTTTCTGCCCTTCGTTTTGCTCCACAAGCTTCTGAACAGCCAGCGCAATATCCTTTCTACTATAACCAGCCTACTAGAGGTCATTGCAGAGAAGGGTTAATTCCAAATCCGAGCTGATAAGCAGCTCTGCTTCACCTCTAATGGACTCCGAACGTTTAAGCTTCAAACGGTGTCGACGCCAAACCTCCGTCCACCCTTCCTCTTCCTAGTACACCTTCTCATGCTCTAGCAAGCCCGACCACTTAGATTTCATTTGAGTTGGCCGACCTTCATCAACCATTTTGACAAACCCCTAAGTTGGCCCTTTACCTTCCGACTGTGACTCACTTCCTTGTCTCAATGGTGACGTTGATTCCACTTCCCGTCACTCTTCCACCTCTGCTGGCACCAAACTAATCCTCGACGTCGCACTTCCGTCACACCATCATCGATGACTCACCTCATTATAGTTGACAGTGGTGGAAATGGTTGTGGAGGTGGAAGCGGTGGTATATCGGCAGTGGTGGGGATGACAATAGATCATCAAATTCTTATAAAGGGTAGTATCCACACCAGGTCTAGGGAGACCATCCATTTTATTATCCTCAGTAGCTTGGGCTAGCAGATTCATCTGATAGCAGGCTATGGTACTTCATATGGATATCCTAGACCGCATATGCAGATATCTAATATATATGGGTACTTTTCAGAGAACCCATATCCATATAGTTATTATGCTACACAGGTGGAGCAGTAGCCCCTCCAGATAGGTATGTTGGTTATCCTATTCCTCCACTGCTACCTCCAAAAAGCTAGAGGCAAACCCAAAGTTAAGCTACTATCCCGATTTCCCTCCAGTTGGTATCATGAGATACATAATGCAGGATGAGTATGAGTATTATGTTATACAAAAGAAAGAATAGATATCGAATGGGATGGAAGTGTTTCTACCATTTTATCGACAAGAAAGAAGGGTTCGAGCCCCGACACTCCTTTTAGTATTGAGTTAGCATAATCAGTTGAGTTCATCACTAGACTTACTTCACTACCATTGTATGTTTTCGTATTATTGTTTTATTTGAATGCTATTTGTTATTTTTCTTTATATGTCATGCTTCATAACTTCCATTTTATTTTCTATCTAAATCTATATTGCACTATGACCTTTGAAGTGTATGACTCATAATTATTGTTAAATTACAGTGATTGTGATGTATTTCTACATATAGTCTTATGTATATGCATTTTCTATATTATATATATGAATAGAAGAATCAAAAATCTATTATTTACATAAAAAAACAAACAAAATTAATTTGGTGAAATTTCAGCAGCAGACCGCTAGGAATTGAGTTTTCCAGTGAATTATCCAAATTTCGATGGTGTGCCGCCAAAATTTCATTTCCTACACCGAAACATATAACCTTGCATTCAATAACCTCCTCCAATATCATGCAATGGGATCTCTGCAAGGTAGATTGGTATTTTAGGGAGAGACTCAGACCTCTGAAGTGCACATCTATGTTACATGGACTCGGGTACGAGTGTCGGGTGTGGGTATGTGTCTAGGAGTCGGATTCACTTGACCCTCAAAACTTAGGATACGAGGACTCGGTTGAGAAGTGTCCAAAATTTGGATAAGGATACTGGGATTCGGCTGAAAAGTCTCCAAGTAAATGTCAATAATGCCAATTAGAAGCCTAGCTTTCATATTTCTGTTTTTCCTTTTCTTCCCCCTATATTTTTCTTTTTAAGTCATTGCTTGCAATTTTTGAATTTGAGAATATATATTCTCTCTTTGCAAAAACTATTATCTTTTTTGATTCATTTCTTGTAAGTTAATTATTTGATAATTATTTTTTGATTGATCTTGGGTTACTATGTCCAAGAGAACATGCGAAGGATCCGACTCATATCCCGTACCCATACCCATGTCGTGTCGTGTCGGACACGGGTATTTTGGGTCATGTGAAGTGTCCATGTAACATAGGTGCACATTAAGATAGGAATAAAATCCCATTTTGACCAAATGAGCTACATGGGCTCTAGCAATGACCAATACATTAGCTAGTCAACAAATGTATGGTAAGATTATCTCACCTGTGCACAATATCCAACTTTCATATCTAAGCCCCATCCATGAATCAAATCATTCTGCATTAAAAAAAAATCATTCTATGAGACAACATGAAATTAGTTTTACGTAAATCAATTTAACTCTTAAAGAAGGTACGTGTTTCAAGAAGATAAAGAAAGAATCCATGATCAAAAAATTTAAATATATCAACAAAGAGTCAAATGATGGTACTGAAACAAATACACTGTATTGGTTGATGAAAATCATGAGTGTTATACAATTCAATCTTTGTACAAGTAATCTATTATTGAGGTAACTAAATTCAATTAAGTAACTATTGCCATCCCATAAAAGGAACAACATCAAATGAAATACCTGTTCAAGCAGTGAATAATTTCTTTTGAACCAATTGGATAGGAAAAGGTTAAAAGTACAGGGTCTACAATCTTTCACAGACTGTGCCAACCCCAAGATGAGGCATTCAGCTTTGATTTATTCTTTCTGTTAATTCTCCAAATGAGATCATAGCTTTTTATGTGATTTGACAATAATAAACCTCGGTGAATTGAGGTCAAGACATAAGGTTATGCTCTAATTTTGTATAATTTCAAACTAATATTTGCTAACAGTTGTTCCCTTAAAATAATATCCCTTCAGTAGCTCATCATCAACAACTAGTGTTAATGTGAGGTCATAATTCCTTTATGGAAAAAAATTCTGTTTGCATACCTTCCCTGTTCCAAATGGATCTAGACTTCTGCTTTGGATTGATCTTTTACACGCTTAAAACAAATCATCCAACTCTGCATCCAACAAATTCCTCCATTGTTAGCTCCTAAAGCCCCATACGTTTACACTCTACATGAAGCTTTTAAAGATCTATCAACATTTCACACTTTTTTCCTACCGTTACCCCAAATGTGTCTCATTCCATTCCTTTATTTTGAATCCAATTAAACTAAGAAACTCGAACACTATCCCACCCAGACCTCTCATGCCACCATCATCTAACACAAAATAATAAAATTCCTTATCCTGACTAGTTAGGATATGCTTATTGCTTAGTATGCTCATACTTTTATGTCACCATCCCTAGTTTTCCCACACGTCATCTCAACAACCACCTCTCAGTAACTCTCATCCTATGCATATATTTCTTCTTTGTTGCCCAACATTCAGATGACAGGTTTCCTGAAAAGCCCTTTGCAATGGTTTTTGAATACGGTGGATATCTCGCAAAACCATACACACTTTCGGAGGTGAAGACAAATTAGAGAGATCTTCTCTTTCAACAATCTGTAATATAGGAATCAAGTCACCGTCAGTCTTTATTTTTCGCGGTCAACAGCAACAGAAATAGGTGGGAATAAATCCTAGAACTGTTTGTCCTTTGGCTGAACAGTGGAGGTTCCCTCGTATGTCAGAAAGAGGTAAAAGGCTTTACTCAACTGCTTTCTCTGCCACTATTTCGCTAGTGTGGCTGAATAGGAATAGAAGCATTTTTTTTCTCTTTTGTTGGGGGGAACTATCCGTGATGCAGTGTTGACTTGTGCAGCATTTTGGTGTTCATTATGCCCACATTTCGATGGTTATGGAGTGGATGATATGTAAGGAATTGGGAAATGATGTTAGAGTGAAAGAGTATGGTACCATTATAGTTGCTTTTGGTTTTCTTCTGTTTTTATTAATGATTGCATCCCATTTCTCATGAGATGCTTGAGTTCTTCTATACTTTCCCATATCTGTAAGTTTTTAGTACAAGCTTTCATTACTAACAAATAAATAAATAAATAAATAAGTGTTACATGCCTAACCGTTGCTCCAAAAGCCCCAGGTCTTATGGAGACTTCGTTAGTTAAGCACTTAGCATCTAGGACCATAACATTCCACCACGCTTCCGTAGCCAACGTCCATGGCAGCCCACTCTATCAACAGATTCAACACTGACCCAGTTGTAGGCTTTTTCCTATCCGTATTCAATGACTTAGCACCATGCCCATACATAACACCAAGGCATTTTAATCCATCTTAACGGTCACCCCTTCTGTGACTCAAACCCAATGCGGTGGCTGGCTCAAATACTATTATTTATGAGCCTAATTGTTGCCCCAAAAGCCCAAAGGCCTATGGAGACTTCATTTGTTAACATGTAGGACCGTAACAATAAGGGCTTCAAATCTCTTATATTCATTACCAGCAGTGGTAGGCAGCTCGATGCAGGAGCCTTCTTTTGAATAATCTAAGTATCCCCAAAGCTTCAATTTCAGAGAAGAATGCTCAAGGAATAACTACACTAATGTGAGTTCAAGGCAGGAGGGTGGCATCGTCCTCGCAAAATATTAAGAGAGTAAGGATGAAGCACATTCAAGACAAAGAGCCAATATCATCCGTGGTTGATCAGGAGGGCGGAGTTCTTTCATCTTCCCCTGTCTCTTTCTCAGATTTCATGGGAAGATTGGATTCTCATTTAATGGAGCTAGAAGGTAGAATTAAAGCCCTAGAGGTTGCCTCAATCCTTCATTCTAAGAAAAGAGTAAGTGTGTAATTTCGGATGGAAGTGGATATCATACATCTCAAGGCAAGATGGAAAGATCGTTGCTGTCAGCATTGTTCGATGATTTTATTGGAAGCAACAAGCCTTTATTGGGGAACATGCCGTGTCTTAGTGGAAGGTATTGTGAGGGATGAGCTCATTTCCATAAATTCAACACAATGGGGACAAAAAATTCCACCAATGCATATAAAGGAGCAACAGCAATTGATGGCAAAAGTTTCAATCCTTAAAAGAGTCAGGCACTAGTATTCACAATTCTTGTGTTTCACACTTGAAAATCTCAACAAGCTGTCCCCCTCTTCCAAACTCTCTATGGGAGAAGCATCACCCCCCTCCTATCTTTTTCCCTAATTTAGTTTCATCTCTTGTGCTTAATGCTCTATGCCTAGACTCGAATCTATGCTCTACTGAATCGCCATTATCTGAAGCTTTGAGAAGTCCGAGTAAATCATCAGGGGATATTTGGGTTAAGGTAGAAAGTAAGCAAGGGGATGACGAGGTTAGATCTGTGTTGGAAGGAGTCCAACAGTTGAAAATCTCACAGCCAAACCAGAAAATAATAATAATAAAAAAAATTCTTTTTTTTGCTTGTCAGTTTTTTTCTATCATCCCATTTTCTCTTGTAATTTCCTTCCATCTTAATACATCATAGAGTGATCCATCTTTTTTTTTTTATACGATAAGAGTTGTTGAACATGACTTACGAAGGGCATAAAAATGTTTTCTGCTGCTGCTAAAACAAAGCATGTTTATAGATCATCACTTAAGATTTTTTTTTTGTTAGGTTTTCTCTCATTAGTTCATGGTTATTAAGCTTATAAATATTCTTCTTAACAATCTCATGAAAAGGGGGTGGCATATCCCAAACAGATGTGTATTGTGCAAATCTGATTTGGAGTCTGTAAATCATTTGTTTGTCCACTGCAAGGTTGCACACGATTTGTGGTCTGTTATCCTACAAAGATTTGGCAAATTATGGGTGCAACCTAGAGATTTAATTCAAGTGTTGCAGTCATGGGGTTATAGCAAAAGTGTTCTAAGGTACGATGTACTGTGGAATTTGGCACCGGCGGCTATTCTTTGGGCACTTTGAAAAGAGAGAAACAGAAGAATTTTCGAAAATTCATCTAGTCCCTTTTGGGGTTTAGTTCAATCATCTCTTAACTTCCTACTGTATTGGGCATCAAGTTCTGAATCTTGTAAAGGGTTGATTCGTCATGAGTTTTTTGAGTGTGGGAACTTTTGTGATTTGTAGACTGGTTCATGTACACCAATCGTGTACTGTCTAGTCTCTGTACTCCTTGCTTTTTTGAGCCTTAATATAATTCTTTTTATTACCGATCAAAAAAAAATATATTCTTCTTAACAATCCATTAAGATGAGTTTGGTCGTAATGCAACCAAACCAATCTTATTGCTACTCTCAAATTGACGCCTCTACTCAAAAATAAAAACAGTACCGTGTTCCTTACATCTGCAAATCTTCTCTTTGAAAGAAATTTTTTTTATCGGTAATGAGAATAATTTATTTAAATAAATAATGAAAAGATACAGAGATGGGAACACATCCCATGAGGAATGGGATGAGTCCAAAAAGACAAAAAACATCAAACAGTCGGAAGAAAACACCACATAACAATCGACGCAACGTTACCCCACTTGCTAATCGCCCTAGGTTATAAGCGACTCCCAATTCCTTATAATATCCCCCACCCTATATTTACCCCATTTGGCTGAAATCGATATCCAAAAGGCTACAAGACTAGAGGTGTAAGTAGGGCGGGTTGGGTCAGGTTATGAGAGTTCGGGCTCAACCCAATCTAGGATTTACTAGCCCAAACTCGTCGTTGACCCACCCTAACCCAAACTCACTAAACCCAAACCCAACTCAAACATTATTGTTTGAGTTCGGGTTGGCCCAAACAAAATGAAAGATTTTAAATTTTTTTTACAATTTTTGTTATAATTAATATCATTCATTAATTCGTCTATCAACATGCTTTTATGTTTGTTTGTTATAAATGTAAATATTACAAATTCCTCTTGATTTGTCTCTTAAATTTGGGGAAAACACACTTAATTAATTTATGTTTTTAAAAATTTTAAAATATAATACTAGCTCACTATATTTGTGGTTTTGCACAATCTTTCTTGTAGAGTATGTGCTCCCAAATATCACATTCATTGTAACATATATGTATATGTATGTGAGTATAAATTATTTATTTGACAAAAATTCATAAACTTGTTATCACATGTTAATAATTTATGTTTAATAGTTGATTGCATAAATACAATGACAATATAAAAGGAAAAGAAAACAATGACACATATATATACAAAGAAATATTCACTTATATATATATATATATATATATATATATATATATATATATATATATATATATATATATATATATATATTTGGTGGAGTTTTATACATATATCTATATGAGAGTGTTTACATAAAGTCACCATTAACTTCGAGCTTTTCGGGTTGTATAGCTTGAACCCAAGCCCAACCCAAACTCAACTTCGGACTCAAAATGAAACCCAACCCAAACCCAAACCCAAACCCAATGCTCACTTCGAGCTCTTATTCGGGTTGGGTTGGGCGGGCTTTGGGCGGTCCGGGCTAGATTTACAACTCTATACAAGACCCATCCTTTTGCCTAGGATTAACTCTCGACTAGGGTAGGTGTCTTCAAAGAACTTTCTATTACGATTCAGCCACACTACCTAGATGGTTGCAAGACATCCGACTATATAATTCTCCCTCTCTTTGACAAATGAGGAAATCTCCATTGGTATGCCATCTAACCAAGAGAGCTAGGTAGAACCACTGTACTCCAGCCAAGACCAACAACCTCCTCCAAATATAGCCCACAAATTCACAATGTAACAGCAAGTGGTCCACTGGTTCTCTAGCTCTCATACAAAGAGTGTAAGCATGCGGTGACAAAGCCCATGACTTCCTACGATGCTAAAAGTTATCTGAAGTATTAATCCTATTCAGAAAAGCAGTCCATGTGAATATCTTCATTTTGAGAGGGATTTTGGCTTTCCAAAGAAACAATGTAGGGAAACAAAGGGGGATATGGTGATGCCAAATTCCAAGAATATGACATCCAGGATCTACAAGAGCACTTCCCCTCAAGATCAAGTGATCACAATCTAACATCAGGTGTAGACAGAAGAAGTATCACCCCTTTGAGATTCTCAATTCATCAATCTCGAATTCCCAAAGATCCCTACTAAATCGAAGGTTCTATTGTAACCCAAGAGAAAACCACGAAAGGATATCACAAACAAAAGGGCTCTAGGAGCACAAGCACAAAAAATAAAAGGGAATGTAGAGGCTAGGGAAGAATCACCCACCAAACATCAAACCAAAACTTTAAATAATCACCCTTTGAAGTTTGGTAGACCCAAGAGGCGAAAATAAACAGGCTATGTCCAATATGGGTTTCCATGGACAGTCAGAAAAAGCTTTAGCATTTTGATTGACTTCTCTCCCATTGTGATGAATACCATATTTACTCGAAATAACCTTACTCCACGATGTCCCCCATTCCTAGCCATAACGCACAACCATTTTACCAAGAAGTGCGGAATTCTTGTCACATCCCCTTTCATTAATTAAAAGTTAATCAGGGATACAACAATTACCACGTTATCTCGATAAGTACTGACTTTCCCACATCGAAACAACAGACCATCGGAGTACATAGAAATATAATTCAACGGAATATGGAGACTAGTTGTGCACCAAAGACAAAGTAACATATACTATTCTCACAATATTTACAATACAGGAAATATAAAAGACTCATACATAAATTTACAAGGTTTTCATCTTGTCCTCACTCTCTCTCTTCCCAACTATACTGGTGAAGGCCAGTTAATCTTTAACCTGAAATGTTAAAATGGGATCATGAGCTCACAGCCCAGTAAGGAAATCCCACTAAATCACAATCATACAACCAATACAATTAGGTATAATAATTATATAATGCATTCAAGATATCTCATCACATTTCACCAAATCATGCTGAGTATCGTGCATAACAGTTATAACAAGATATACATCTCAATCATATATGCAATGCATGTATGGCATGCTTCCCACGCACATACTGTCCATGTCTTACATGATGGAGCAAGCGGAGGTCTTCCCTCTACCCCTCGTGTACAGTCCATGCTCCTTCCAACTAGGCGGTGGTGTAGGACCTCACAAAGAAGCCAGTCACCTTACCCTCCGTCAACGGTGGTCTAGGACTGATTATACAACCAGACTGACTATGGCCAGCTGGAGGTTATGGGAGCACTCCTCAACCACATCCTGTGTGGCCACTCATAGGGTTTAGGGGACTTTCAACCCTAGGGTTACTTTTTCTCTTCCCCCACTATTTTCCAGAACAACACGGGTTACTACCCATTGGGAGTCACATCCTAACACCCTAGACTCATTCCATGCACTTTATCAGGTCACTCCAAAAACCCCATTACGTCAGGTGATGCAATATCATGCATGACCACTAAGCAGTTATCATTCTAATTAATCATCAACATAATTATCATTTGACAATTCATAAAGCACAACAAATGCTATAGAATTATATCAAAGTTACATGCTTTACATCATTATCTCATGCTTAAGGAATAATCAAATAAAGAATCTTATGCACCATTAAAGTCATGACAATTAATCGTCCAAAACAATTTTCTTTCCAGAGCATTGTCTTGCTCTCAAGATTAATCGTATGTCATCCATGATTAATCGACAAGACACAATTAGTTATCATGATTAATCTTACAATCATAATTAGATTTACAGAGTTCATTTCAATCGTACAAACAAAGAATCAAACATAAATTCCGCATTCAACAACCATATACAATTTTATTTGCATATTTCTCAACTAATACCAACAAATATTCAAAATTAGAAATTCTACACAACCACTTAAGGCAAACTTTTTATCAAATTATCAAGCACTTCTAAGGAAGTATAATTCACTACACAGAAATGAAGTATCAACCATAGACACATCAAAGAGTCCGCTGCACAATTACAATTTAGTAAGACTCCCTTACCTCTTTTTCCTTTTTTCTTCTTTCTCTCTTCCGGAGCTCTCTTTCTTTTCTCTTCAACTAGCTTTATACACAAACATATAAACCCTCACCTGCTTGCTTGGGTTTATATAAGCTTTTCTCGATTCGATGTGGCGTCACACCACCGAACCCAAATACACCGCTAATTAAATCTCACCAATGCACACGCTAATTCAAACTAAAATAAAACACACTATTGGTTACAATTAAATACACAATTAAAATATACAAAGACCATAATACCCTTGTCATTAACACTACATTACATAGTCAAAATTACAGGATATTACAATTCTTCAAAAGCATATTACCAACAGACAATCCCCCTTGCTCAAGGCCCCTAGAAACTTGACCCCACCTAACAAAGTGATCCTTCTTTTGCTTTCCACCAGCCCCCCATAAGAACTCTCTCTGCAATTTTTTGATACTATGCACCACCTTCGCTGGTGCTCTAAACAATGACATAAAGTAAATTGGAAGGTTGAATAATGCAACTTTGATCAACATGACTCGCCCCTCATTGATGGATACTGCTTTTCCACATTGATAGCTTCTTTTTCATTCTCTCAAAAACTGGATCCCAAGCTCCTACTGATTTGATTCTGCCACCCAATGTGGTTCCAATGTACATAATTGGCCAATTTACATGCCTACACCCATGATATTCAGCAAACATCTCCATCTTATCTTCCCTTACATGCATCCCAGAAATATTATTCTTTCCAAGATTCACTTTAAGTCCATATATCATCTCAAGGGCTCTAAGGATACATTTTGACCAGAAGACTATATTCCAACATTTTTCTAAGAAAATAATAGTATCATCGGCAAATTGTAAGTGTGATATAGGGACACCATCCTTACCTTAAAACCTTTTATGAGCTCTTTCTTCTCTCCCACTTCCATCAACCTACTAAAGACATCACTAACCATTGTAAAAACAAATGGGGATAAATGGTCACCTTGTCTATGTTCTTCAAACAACATGTAACCCACATGCACCACTTACCTCCAAAGCCCTTCCACGTCGTCACCCTTCCAAAAATCCCCATTCTACTCTGTCTTATGCTTTCTCCAAATTCACCTTACAAACCAAACCCGGTTTTCCCCCTCTTTTCCATTCAGCTATACACTCATTGGCCATTAAGGGGCAGTCTAATGCTTGGCAGCCTTTTACAAAGGCAACTGGCTTGCTGATATAATCGTCTCCGCCACATCCTTGAGCCTTATCGCCAACACCTTGGAGATGATTTTATACATACTTCTAACTAGGCTAATCGGACGGTGATCCTTCACTTCAACTGCTCCTTGGAATTTTGAAATAAGACACGAGAAAGTGGCATTAGTAATTTTGTTGACTATTCCATTGATATTCTTTAAAAACCTCCATTAGATCATCTTTTATCACATCCAATTCCCAGCATACTTGATAAAATGCTATAGTAAAACCATTTGGTCCTAGTTCTTTGTCCTGACCTAGCTCCATAAAAGCCCGTTACACCTCAGCCTCCTCAAGTTCCCTTTCTAACCATGCACTTTGATTTTCATCAAGTTTGGGACTCTAATCCCCTTATGCTACAAGATACTCCAATTCAAATCTGTACAAATTTGAATAAAAGTCTGTCAGGTTTGCCACTATCGATTCTTCATCCTCAATAATATCTCCATCCACCCACAAACTTTATGGAACAACAAGTTCGTGTGTGCTGTTTCTATCACTTTCAATCACATTTTGAATCTCCGAAGGTTGAAATATGCACCCTCAAACTCCCTTTTGGTGCACTTATCTCTAAGATTGTTTCTTGCCCAGGGAGTTCGTCTGTTGTCTTCTTATCTTTATGTTCCTCTTCCTGCCACCTTGGACACCAACACTCATGCATATTGAGGCCCAAGTTTTAGGTCCCTCACGTGGTCATCCTTCCCCCTCTAGGCAGTCATATTCTTTTGATATAAGTCCCCCATCATGGTACATTTGGATGCCAAGCAAGAATACCAACAGTCCTCTTTTCAGGCCATGCATGAATCTTAGTAGGCTATGCAAGAAAGGCAAGATGCCTTAGCTGAAGAGCTCCATGAAATGAACGAAAAAATTTCTCTTAAGATCCGGACTATGTGGGTAGTGAAGTGGATAGAATTCTTCAAGCCCAAGAGAGAAACCACAGTGAGCTGAGGAGCATGATTCATGGGAGGGGATAAACGCAGCAAAAATATGGACGAGCAGATGCAGATCTTCAATAAATGCTATTTTCAACGATGAGAGTGCCTGACAAAAAGGGGGAGAGGTGAAACGGGGCAAAGGACAGAAGAGAGCAAAAAAGTGGAGCAGGTGGAGCATGGAGGGTGGCCTTAGTTGCTAGTATTGGAGATTGTCTTTGATTTTCCTTGTTACTTAACTTTTTGGATGACCGTAATATTTGATTGTTTGGTAACTTGATATGTGGTGGTTGGATGGAAATTCTTTACATACATTCTCTTGTCTTTGTACACTTTGATTCAAATTTTGTTTATGGTTAGTTGTAGATACTCTTACTTGAATGGAATGAATGACTATTCTTTTAGGTTAAATTGCTTGGACGATTCATTTTACTGCTGATGATGATAGTTTTGTTTCTTCTAGTCGTAGATCCTGCCTAGACATTATTTGTACCATATATAGTTTTCTTTTGTTTTTGGTTCCTGAAACATCAAATCCAGTTATCTCCATTATAAAGTTTTCTTTATGCACTTTATTGGGTTTAGTTTTGGCCTAAAACTAGTCATGGTGAACCAATTTCCATAAAAGATTTAAACTCAACAAACTATGGCATAAAAGCAATACAAGCCAACCAAAAAGTTTCAAAGCAAAATAAGTGAGACCCAAAGAATACACATCTACAAGCACATTCATAATAGAATACAAGCATAATCTTACGGGTATACATCCAAAATATTAAATGGTTAAAAGCAAAATCATCTGGGGATACAAGCACCATCATATGGGGATATAAGCATAGTCTTAAGGAGATACAAGCATAATATTTCACTCTTCATCCGACATGTCTGATCCTAACATATATTGTGGATCGACCAAAATAACCTGAACTTTTTTGTTATATAGCAGACGTTTATCCTGATCCTCCACTACCTCCCGATATTTCTCAAGCATGTAGTAACAACTACGAGGCACAAAAATTCTGTACAATCCACGTCGTATGCGATTCACGGTCACTTCATACTCGAACGTGTTCGTGCGAGACATGTGTTTTGCACGTCGCTTGAGGATTGGAGCACCAAGTTCACACAGATCTTCCACATACCACTCGATTCAGATTATGGTTCATGGTCCACTCACGCTGCAAAGTCTCATAGAATAGGCATTCATTACGTTTTGTACCTTCGTAATCAATTTCCTATGGCCAAACATCCCCGAAATTATCATAAACATAACCATCAAACCCACTAAGACGTACCTTGTACATGGTGAAATAAATGGACGCGTAAAATTGCTGACTTCTTATAAATGCAAGTCGATTGAATATGATATTATCACATTCGGATTCTTATATATTGTGTAGCTCATGCTCTGCGTCTGACCATGCCAACGTGTTTCACGTGGACAAATGAATGTTTTGCATGTGTTTCATGTTACTTACATTGTGTTGTCAACATTAAACACGTTTGCAAGTGAATGTTGGTTATGTGTTTTATGCTGCTTACAATGTGGTGCCAACGTGAAATTCACATTGACAAATGAATGTTGGGCATGTGCTTCATACTACTTACATTGTGGAGGCTGGAATGAACTATAAATATCAACATCTACAGCTATATTTTGTGTCGAAGGTATGGAATCAAAGCCTACTAACATTGGAGCCGTAGGTCCGACAATGTGCCCATGTGGGAAAGAAGTACTTAAAAGAAGAAAATCGCAATCCTCTTGTAATCCAAGACAATATTTTGTCTTATGCCCAGTAAGTTTCACAAAACTTGGAATTACATGACATATATTTTATTTCTTTTCCAAATAGCTTTACTTTCGCTAAGGTAATGGAGATAATGAATGCGGGTTTTTCGTCTAGTGTGATGAGCTCCACATTTGTGAGTGTGATAGGAATTCATGTCCAAATCGCAAAAACACAAAAAAAAATAATAATAAAAGTCGTCGTTTTTATTGTTTCCCTCTTCAGGTAGGCCAAACTAACAATAGATGTATATACATTGTAATCATGATGTTATTATTAACATGTATTAATAATCTGGCATGTATGTTATATTCATGTTTATTATAGCAAGAACACAGGTGTCACTTATTTTCATGGTTTTGAAGACAAGGAAAGCTGAGGATTAGAAGAATCTTCTATTTGAAATAGCACTGGTCAAAACAGAAGCGTCACATGAGAGCTGGAACGTAGATTACTGGAAAAATAGCGTGATCATGTGAGAAGGATGTTAGACATCTATCTGCAACTGTTACACGACTCTGACAATATAATGCTAAGGGAGTAAAGTAAAATTAATGGGCGCCATTATTACCAATAGAAACACATGAATTGTGCCTATAATTGGCTAAGCCTAGACATATATTCTGAATCACAAGTCTTGTATCAATTAATTCATTTAATGTACTTATATTCCTCCAATGGCTGTGTTTGTATCCTTGTATCAATAACCTTGTATCCCCTTAAGATTGTGCTTGTATCTCTCCATGAACGTGGTGGTTGTATACAAGCGCAATCATGTGGGGATACAAGCACAATCTCAAAGGATACAAGGATAATCATACAGGGATACAAGCACAATCTTAAGGGGATATAAGCACAGTCTTAAGGGAATATAAACACAATCATACGGGGATATAAGAACAATCCTAAGGGGATACAAACACAATCATACGGGGATACAAGCACAGTCTTAAAGGGATACAAGCACAATCATACAAGAATACAAGCATTATCATAGTAGGATACAAACACAATTATACGGGGCTACAAGCGTTGTCATTGTATCCCATATGATTGTGCCTGTATCCTACTATAATAACGCTTATTTTCCCGTATAATTGTACTTGTATCTCCTTAAGATTGTGCTTGTATCTTATAATGACAACGCTTGTATCCCCTTATGATCATGATTGTATGCACCTAAGATTGTGCTTGTATCCCTATGTGATCATAATTGTATCCACTTAAGATTGTGATTGTATCCACATATGATTCCGCTTATATCCTAATATGATAACGCTTGCATTCTCATATGATTGTGCTTGTGCTTTTATCACCGTATGATAGTGCTTGTATTCCCATATGACTATGCTTGTATCCCCTTAAGACTATGCTTGTATATCCATATAATTGTGCTTGTATCCACTTAAGATTGTGATTGTATCCTAGTATGACTGTACTTGTATCCTACTATGATAACACTTATATTCCCGTATAATTGTGTTTATATCCCCTTAAGATTGTGCTGATATCCACATATGACTGTGCTTGTATCCCTTTAAGACTGTCTGTGTATCCCCTTAAGATTGTGTTTGTGTCCCTATATGGTTATGCTTGTATCCCCTTGAGATTGTGTTTGTATCCCCATATGATTGTGCTTATATACAACCACGTTAATGGAGGGATACAAGAACAATCTCAAGAGGATACAAGGTTACTAATACAGGGATACAAGCACAGCCATCGGAGGATACATGTATATTCAATGAGTTGATTGATACAAGACTTGCAATTTGGAATAGATGTCTATGTCTGGCAAATTACAATCACAATTCATGTTCTTTTATTGGTAATAATGACGTTCAATAATTTTATTTAACTCCCTTAGCTTCACATTTTCAAGGTCATGTAATAGTTGCTGATAGATTTCTAATATCCTTCTCACATGATCACACTCTTATTCGAGTTATCTACGTTCGAGCTCTCATGCAACACTTCTATTTTAACCAGTGTTATTCCTCATAGAAAATTCCTCCGATCATCCGCTTTCCTCGTCCTCCAACCATGAAAAGAAGTGGCACATGTGTTCATTTTACAATAAACATGAATATAACACACATGCCAGATTATTAACACGTTTTAATAGTAACATCATGATTACAACGTCATTTATTGCTAGTTGGGCCTACCTGAAGAAGCCAACAATAAAAACGGCAACCTTTATTTTTTGTGTTTTGTGATCAAGACTCAACATGGACCTCTTCCACACTCACAGATGTAGAGTTCATCAAACCAGATGAAAAACCCACATACATTATCTTCTTCACCCTAGCGAAGGTAAAGCTTATTGGAAAAGAAATAAAGTATATGCCATATAACCTTAAGTTTTGCAAAACTTACTAGACATGATACTAAATATTGTCCTAGATTACGAGAGGTCTATGATTGTTTTCTCTTAAGCACTCCTTTCCTGCACAGGCACATTGTCGCACCAACAGCTCCAATGTTATTAGGTTTCGATTCTGTACCTTCGATACAAAATATAATCATAGATGCTAATATTTATAGTTCAATTCAGCCCAGTGCCAACGTGAAACATGTTGGCACCAAAATGTAAGCAACATGAAGCACATACCTAACATTCCCTTGCCAACGTGTTTCACGTTGCCACTATAACGTAAGCTGCATGAAGCACACGCCCAACATTCACTTGCCAATGTGAAACACATTAGCAGCACAATGTAAACAACATGAAATACATCCCCAACATTCACTTGCCAACATGAAACGCATTGGCACAGTCAAATGTGGTGCGTGAGCAAACCACTATATAAGCATCCAAATGTGATAACATCATATTAAATCCACTTAAATTAATAAGAAGTCAGCATTCATATGAGTTCATTCATTCCACCATGTGCAAGGTACGTATTCGTGGGTTTAATCATTACGGTTATAATAATTTCGATGAAGTTTGGCCATACGACATTCATTACGAAGATGGAAAACGTAATAGACGCCTATTCTATGAAGCATTGTAGCGTGAGTGGACCATGATCCATAACCTAAATGAGTAGTATGCGGAAGACTTGTGTGAACTTGGTACAATAATCCCCAAGTGACGTGCAAAATACATACCTCACACAACACGATTGAATATGAAGCAACCGTGAACCGCATACGACATGAGTTGTACAAAATGTTTGTGCTTCGTAGTCGTCACCACATGCTTAAAAAATATCGGGAGGCAACGAAGGATCAAGATAAACACCCCGCTATTTAACAAACAAGTTCAGAAGATTTGGGTCAATCTACAATATTTGTCAGGGTAAGACATGTCGGATGAAGAGTGAAATATTATGCTTGTATCCCCCTTAAGATTGTGCTTGTATCCCCATATGATTGTATTTGTATCCCCTTAAAATTGTGCATGTATCCCAGATGATTTTGCTTGTATTCCATTATCAATGTGCTTGTAGCCGTGCATTCTTTGGGTCGCACTTATTTTGCTTCACCACTTTCTGGTTGACTTGTATTGTTTTTATACTTTAGTTTGTTTGAGTTTAAATCTTTTATGGAAATTGGCTCACCATGACTAGCTTTGGGCCAAAACTGAACCAAATAAAATGCATAAAGAAAACTTTATAATGGGGACCACTGGATTTGATATTTCAGGGATCAAAAACGAAAGGAAACTATATATGATACAACTAATATCTAGGCAAGATCAGGATCTACAACTAGAAGAAACAAAACCGTCACTGTCGATAGTAAAGTGAATCGTCTAGGAGGAAAACACACAAGCTATTGAAAATCCAAACAAAACAAAGTACCATTAATTGTCAAGAAACAAAATGGACACATGAAGCCATATCCAACCACAATCTTGCACTTCAAATATGGGGTAAACTGAAGATTGGCCCACATATAGATATCAGCACTGAACACCACAATCTCACATTTTCTTGAAATTCTAATACATAGTATACTGGAGAATTAGATTTAAAGATACAAACATAAAAACATAAAAACAATGACCCGAAATAGAAATGCACCTCATCAATTGGTCAGATATGAATAAGCAATTTTACTGTTACATAAGGGACATATACACATGTTCTTAGACAAGCATCTAAGCCTTCCCTCATGTAACCTAACTGCATATGCCAAACAAGTGTCTAAACCTCCTTTTCCATATTTTCGGCTTATACTCATAGATGCCAAATTAGATCATATATTACACCTGTTCAAAACATCCATTGGGCAATTTTTTTACTCTAACAATAGAAGCAAAATGCCTTGTACTAACTAGACAAGTTAGCAACATAAACCCTGTTCAGCCATTCCAAGATGTCAAAAATCATGTTTCTACACTCAAACAATTCGGCATAGTTGTGAAAACGCCTAGGCGATAGACCTGCCTATAGCCTTCATTTCAAAATAATCAAAATATATTCATCATCCATTGTAGATGGAAGTATCAAAATCAAAAAGATCTAAAGTATCAAAAGGTCTAGATGCCATCATCCAATGTTATAGCCCCACATAACTCACACTGAATTTTGTTCTTATCACTAATAACAGGCCAAAAGGAATACTTTCACGCTAGATCCTTAGAATTGGCTTTTGGCTTGGAGCTACTGGAAGATAACTTTTCTTCAAATAAACAAACACCAAACACTTTTATTAAGTAATAAAAAAAAATAGTGTAGATTTTAGAAAATAAAAAACAATATCTGAAAGAATCACATTTTGCAATGCCAACAAAAACTATGATCATTATCAATATTTGAGCATTGATAGCACTGCACAGAACAACGGACAGATTGAGATATTGCGACCACTTCCACCAAAAAAAAAAAATAGAGATATCGCGACCACAAACCAGAATTGCCATTGGGGTTTAAGAGTCAAGTCTCCCAAGCTGACAAAGAACAAGAGAGCGAGAGAGATAGAGAAAGCAACAGAGATAGAGAGAGCGAGACAGAGACAGAGAGGGAGCAAGACAAAGGGAGCGAAAGGGAGAGAGCGAGAGGGAGGGAGCAAGCGAGACAGAGGGAGCAAGAGGGAGAGAGCGAGAGGGAGGGGGCAAGTGAGACAGAGAGAGAGAGAGAGAGAGAGCGAGCGAGAGAAAGAGAAAGCGAGACAGAGAGAGAGAGAGCGAGACAAAGAGAACGAGACGAAGAAGAGGAGGAGAAGATACATACCTTGCACCTTGCTGCTTGACGAAGAAGATGAAGTTCGACGAAGACGACGAAGCCTGTCTCCCTAGTTTCTCCTCTCAGTTTCTCCTCTTCTTGCGTGTTCAGTTTCTCCTCACGCCTGGGCGAGCAGTCAGTCACCTGGTCGCCCAGGCTATCGCCTAGGCAAAGCTCGCATAGGCGTGGTAACGCTTGGGCCTGAAGTTATCGCCTGGTCAACTAGGCGGTCGCCTAGGCACCTATGCAATTCAATAACATCCTTGTGTTCCATTCAAGCATCCTTTTGTGAACCAGCAATTGCCGTTAACATCAATTCCCGTTAACATTAATTCTTGTTAACAGCAATATCGGGAACCAACAATTCCTGATAACAGCAATATTACTCAAACAATATCACTAAGACAATTCGATAACAGCAATCTACACTAATTTTTTGTTAACAGCAACAGAAAGAATTTAATTCACCTTTGCTTTGTTAACAGCAATCTACACTCAAAGTAACTATGTTACATGGACTCAGGTACCAGTGTCGGGTGTGGGTATGTGTCCAGGAGTCGGATTCACTTGACCCTCAAAACTTAGGATACGGGGACTCGGATGAGAAGTATCCAAAATTTGGATAAGGATACTGAGATTCAGTTGAAAAGTATCCAAGTAAATGTTAATAATGCCTATTAGAAGCCTAGCTTTCATATTTCTGTTTTTCCCATTTTTTTCCATATATTTTTCTTTTTGAATCAGTGCTTGCAATTTTTGAGTTTGATAATATACATCCTCTCTTCGCAAAAACAATTATCTTTTTTGATTCATTATTTGCAAGTTGATTATTTGATAATTATTTTATGATTGATCTTGGGTTCCATGTCCAAGAGAACATGCGAAAGATCCGACACATATCCCACACCCATAACCATGTCATGTCGTGTCCGACACAGGTACTCTGGGTTGTGTAAAGTGTCCATGTAACACAGCAAAGTAATTGCAAACTAGTTTTTTTGTAATAGCAAGATTGTGTAAAGTGTCCATGTAACATAGCAAAGTAATTGCAAACTAATTTTTTTGTAATAGCAAGATTAACAGCAATCTCGACATTTAAGATTAACATCAATCTACACTCAAACAATTCAGTAATAGCAATTCCAATCTACACCCAGACAATTCAGCTGTTCCCGAAGATACTTCCGCATATAAAACTCAAAATCAGAGATGAAAGCAATAAAATCCAGTATTGTCAAACCAACAGTAAATCCCATGAATCCATAGAAAGAATTTAATTCACCTTCGCCGAAATCTGGAGCTTCGGCTGGGAAGAAATACTGAATGAGACTTTCCACCGGGAACAATGTCTTTGGTGGAAAGATAAGAGGGGTGTGTGTTTGCACCAGACAGTGAAAATGGGAGAGAAAGAGGATCATAGTGGAGGAAGAAACTGTATACAAAGAGGGATTGGATTTCTCTGGTGTAAGGCACTATCCAGTGTTGATTCGGAGCTTCAGCCTTCGAAAAATGCCCTCTCCAGTGTCGCTCGTTGCTCAAAGAGGGGCGATAGTCGTCGCTAACAGAGGGGCTGTTGGGGAGCTGTAAAGAGGGTGATGCTCGTTGCAAACAGAGGGGGCAGTGGTCATCACTCGAAGATGGGTGATGGTCGTCGCTCGATGTGGGCCGATGGTCGTTGCTGGAGAGAGTATTAGGTCTTTTCTAAGCAAGGGGCGCACTAACAGTTTTGATGGGCACGCTCAATAGATTAGAAAGAAATTACTTTTTAACCTTAACTGTCGACTTAGTTGAAATGATGGGAAAAATTAAGATAAAAGGGTAGCTTATGACCTGCACCAACCCCCCGCAAACACCAACCCCACCCCAACCCCACAAAACCCTGCAATTAGTTTTCAAAAGTCACATTTTAATGAGAAAAAGACATTTCTCAGCATGTTTTCAACAATGTCCTTCGAAAGGTACCCTTTTCAATAATTTTCCCAATATTTAACTGGTTCAGGTTAATGTTGCTTGTATGGAGAAATTGACCATCACCATCAGTCAAGGAACAAGATCCTTACCAATGAAGAGGACCAATAATGGATGAAGGCTTTGGTGGAGTTAATGGTTGTCTTCGACAATGAGTCACGGTGGAAGCTGTGGGTTTAGGGCCAAACAATAGTTTCAGTTCACTGTATATTACCAGAGGATTCGGTTCAGGTTACTGGAAGACCACCTTGTAGGTTGCCAACGGTGGTATCTCCAAGATTAACACCCTATCCAACGCATCTAGCTTCTCTAACAGTATGCTAAAAGAAACATTTGGTGAGCAGATCTAAAAAATCAACCTGTCAGGAATATGGTTAGATCGTCCAGGCCTAGATTTTTGCATGGGGTGAGTTATCTCAATTAAATAAGAATCTTAAAGGTCAGGTAATCACAATGTTCAAGAATGAGGCATTTTGCACATTTATGAACAGACCCTCCACTGGTCCAATCAAAATATACCTGCAGCAGTACAAGCTATATTTTCTAAAATGGACAGGCTTTTGTTTATGAGTAATCATCTTACCACGCTTCAGTGTTCCAATATAACATGACCCCTTTCACTTTACAACTTCATCATTGCGACAAATGTTTTAGGATGGATGAGTAGCTAGGCAGAGTGCGACTATCACTCAAAAGAGGCAAAATTATGTGGTTGAAAATCAACTCAGATAAAAGTGAGATCCACAAAGTACAGAATGTTATTGACCAACTTAAAAAGGCAAAATTATGGGTTGATGAACTACAATTTCCGTTACTTACTTATAGGGCATGCCTCTGGGATTTAACTTTAGATCATTATTACAGTAGGATCCAATTGTAAGGTGAGCACAAAGAAGGTTTGCCACTTGCAAGAAAAATGTTTCAAATGGGAGTAAACTCACTCCTAACAGAAGTATTCCTTATACTTTTCTGAAACACTTCAAACTCTTCTACATGTCATCATTTATGAATAAGATACTAAAGATATTACAATAAATCTTCCTTGCAGGAAAAAAGAGAAAGAAGTACAAGATACCATTTGACAAAGTGGATAGAAACTCCCCTAAAGACCGGGGATGTGGTGGGGGTGTGGATTGAGAGTTGACCCATTAAAAGGTCTAGGCAAGTGGCTATGGCCTATGGTTGTTATCACTGGCCGTAAAAAAAATACAAGGGAAGATACTCAATTCAAAACAAAATAACTTGAGAATGGAACAAATATGGGATTGGTTTTGCTATCTGGGACGGCACACAGATGATGGCCTATATGAGTTCACTTTAGAACACATGCAAAATTATGAAAATTTTTTGGAACATGAAAAAATCAAGTAGGTGAGGCAGCAGACTGTGTTTCTGGAATTGTGTATGGTGTAGGTCAGCTACTTTAAAGGAGAAATAATCATTACTTTATTTTTGTTGTTGTCAGGGGTGCACTTTAGTCAATGACATTATGTTGAGAAGCCATCCAAGTTGTCATGGAACCTCACTTTACAGAACAGATTGCTTTGAGTGAGAACTGGAAACGTCTTGAGATGCTCCATTCTAATCCCTTTCTTATCTTAAAAAGTGATAACTGATACTGAGTTTGGGAGAAGACAGGGTACCTTTAGCATCAGATCATTTTATTACAACATCTTCTAACATTCAGGATTTTGGTCCAGCCCCTAACATATGAAAATCCCGAACTCCCTTAAATTGGCGTTTTCCCTTTGGATGGCAGGAATAGATTAAATCTTCATTTGTGAGATAGCCAACTCATTTGTCATCTGCTATTCAGATGTACAAGAGGTTAACTCCAAACTGCCTTATTTCCAGATTGTCCAACTCTCTTTTCGCACAGATTAGGAGTGTTTCTGACAATGCCTAGGCCATTGCAAGGTTTTCTCAGCTGCAGAAAATTCAGAACAAATAATGGGCACTCCAAAAATTGTACGTCTTTTCCATTTTGCTATTTTTTCACCAATTTGGAAGCAACAATATGCCTGGATATTTGAAGGCATCAATACATTGCCAGGGATCACGATTTTATGATTTTAGCTCTATTCATCCTCGATGACTATGCATTCGACATGGTGGACTGTTGCTCTTATTTGAGGAATGAAAGACAAGCTAATTTGTGAAGCTCTTTCATTTAGCTAAAAAATAGCTATTGAAGCAGTCCCCATTCTGCAAACAGAATACTGGGCTTTACCAGGTAGTCTTCTCCTTGATACCACAATGAATTTACACAACTGGGTAAAAAGTGATTTTAAAATTAATAATCTATTCAGGAAAGCTGTTTCACCATGGTATGCACAGTACATACTTCCACGCATCATATGCCTGCTATAATTTTTGCATTCTATATAAATCAAGGATTGAAATTTCACATTTTGCCGACATTTCGCTGGCGAGGTTCAGAGAAATTTCGGGGAAATTTCGCCGAAATGAGGGAATATTTCCCCACATTTCCCCAGTGAGGGGAAGTGGGGGAAATCTGTGTTTTCTTGTTTTTTTCACTTTTTCTTGTCTTTTTTTGTTTAATACATTCATAACAAATGCATACATGGGGAAATCTAGCGAAATTTCGGCAGATTTCGCCGACATTTCGCAAAATTTCACCAAAATCAAGGGAACTAGGGAAATCTCATTTTCCCCATACATTTCATGTCGCTGACCTTATTAAAACAAAAATTCACCAAAATATCGCGAAATGTCAAACCATTATATAAATGATATTTGGGGGACTGAAATTGGGTCACAGATGTTTTGGTATCCCCAGGTCATGATCACATACATAGAGCTTAATGGTCACCTAATTTCCCTACTCAGGTAGCATATTTTATATAGGATTTGATATCATGTTCATTGCATTTTCAATGTCCTAACTAATATATATAATTCTTCTTCTTGCCCAAAAAATAAAGAAAAAGAGGAAAAGAAAAAGGAAAGAAAAGAAGAGGAATATTAAGATAATACAATCATAGCTGAAAAGAGAAGACAATGTAAATCTCGCCACAAAAGAATGTAGATTGCCTAATTATAAAGATGATTAAGGGTTCTAACTGGAAATAACATCTAATATTCATCAAGAGAACAAATATTTTCTCTTGAACCATAAAGATATGTTCGTGATACATGATACGGATTAATCCTAAGTGTACAAATATTATTACCAATTTTCCCGAAGTGAATGACAAAAAAATACAGTTTTGATTTAATATAGTAAAAAGCAAAGGTTCAATCAAACCTAAGATAAGGTCGCACCTGGATAAGATGCCAAACACAGCACCAGGCTGCTCGTGAAAATACAGGAGCCATTCCTTCCACCCATCTGTAAAAGAAATAAATTTAATAGAACTATAAGTTTATTCACCCTTTAAAATAAATATTTAAACCACCATAGGCAAATTTATCATCAGATGATGACCTCCTAAACATGAAACTATAACTGAGGGTGACTAAAACAAGGAATTTCACCTTCATTTTAACATCAGAAATAAACCTCAAGTAGCATCATCAATTTGTAATTACCTAGTTCCCTAGACCACCCCACAAAATGATGTCCCTTGCTATTTTATTTCTCATATGTGAGTTTGATAAATTCTGTGGAGATTTGTGAAGGAATAACAGAATATCTCAAACAAAAATGAAACTAATGCTTTACTATATTGATTTCAGACCCCAAATAATTAACATAAATAGGTGCAAAAGAAAATAAGATCCAAATGCAAAATTGAAATATTGTCACAACTAGTGTTTTCAATTTCGGCAGCACACCACGGCGTGCTACCGAAAAATCGATTTCGACAAGCTAGCGGCACGTTTCGCTAGCCGAATGCCGCTAGCCGGTCAAATTCCTGAGGTGCCGTAGCGTTTCAACAAAATGCATTTAAATTTCGATGCGTTTCGTCAAAACGCTTTTTTTTTTTTTTTAATTTCAATCCGCAAAACCAACTGATATGTAGTCGATTTGAGTGAAAATTTTGCCCAAATCAACGACATTTCAACAGAACGAAGGGGTTTGGGGTTTTTGATGATTTCTTCATCAAATCTTCACCATTTCTTGTAAAATCAGTCCCAAAGTTCATCTTTTCTCAAGATCTTCGTTCTAGAAGCAGGCTAGGCACAATTTGGAGTTGGATTGGAAGTTCTACGACGTTCATGCTCGATCCTAAAGAAGGTAAACATATATTTCTTCTATTTTATAGGCTTAAAGGTATTAGATTGAGCTCATTTTTGGATATGTTATGCAGCGACACCCAATCTATCAATGGATGTCGTTATCTATAATTTTTTTTTTTGAAAATTAATTTTTCTTAATTATTTGTCACGAAAATTAATTAAAAATAGGGAAAATATACAAAAATACAAAAAATCATGTTATAAATTAGTAAAAATTACTGTGAATGCCATGTATAATTATCTATAATTATTTGTACGAAAATTACTTAAAAAGAGGGAAAAATATACAAAAAATCATGTTATAAATTAGTAAAAATTATTGCGAATGCCATGTATAATTATCTATAATTATTTGTATGAAAATTAATTTTTTAATTATTTATCACGAAAATTAATTAAAAATAGGGAAAATATAGAAAAAATCATGTTATAAATTAGTAAAACTTACTGTGAATGCCATCTATAATTATTTGTATGAAAATTAATTTTTTTAATTATTTCTCGCGAAAATTAATTATAAAAATAGGGAAAATAAATAAAAATACACCAAATAAGCTTATAAACTAATCTAAATTTATTTAAAAATCTGAAAAATATATAAGAATAGCAATAAGAAATTATGTTTACAATGCCTTATTAATTTTTTTTGGTACTGTACCTGACATTATAAGTTTGTTTTGTAACTAAGCTATTGTTGGTATTTTATTTGTTCGTTGTGCAAGTGATTGTTGATTGTTACTGTATTGATCTGATATGGCTTCTGGCTCTGGCACTGGCAGTAGAGGTGACCAGCAGGGTCGTAACAGGTAGTATTGGTTGGAGGCATTGTAAGAAAGTGGATGGGGACAGAAATAAAACGGAATGCAATTATTGTGGCCAGCAATTTAAGGGTGGTGGGATTTCACGCCTGAAACAACACCTAGCACATGGTTACAGGAACATAGTCAACTGTCTAAGAATACCTCCAAAAGTAAAAAAACAAATGCAAGAACATCTACATGTCGGGACAACTGGTCGACAGGAGAAGAGAACCATAGAGCATGAGATCATGCAGGCTAGGGAAGCCTGTACAACCACTTGCTAGGGGTGAGGATTCAGATGATGACATTATCTACCCCATTGATATGGTGACTGAGGCAGAGAGGGCCTCATTTCGAACCAGTATTCGAGATTCTTTACGGGATGAATACGAGAGGAGGGAAAACCACAGATTGGGCTTTAAAAGGGGTGGTTACTCTGGAGGTGACCATGGTACTCGTGCTCGATGTTCAGGGCATAGGGCTAAGCCTGAGTTAGGGCAGACACAAAGTACAAGGATGCTGGACTACCCCACGGAGCCCTCGTTATATCGTTCTTCTGGATCGAAACAAAAGAGACTTAGGGATGTTTGGAGCAAAAGATCACTGAATGAGAGAATGGGAAAATACATATCGAAGTTCTTCATCTTTAATCACATCCCAGCAAATGCAGCAGCATTTCCCCACCTCAAGAACATGGTAGACACTATTCAGGGGGCGGGTCCAGGAGTGTAGTCGCCTACACCTCATGACATTATGGGCAGATATTTGGATGAGGAGCAGGAGATAAAAGATTTTATTGCATCCTTACGACCTCATTGGAAGCAGTTCGAGGTGACTATTATGTATGATGGTTGAACAGGTCCTACTAGACTGTCCATCATCAACTTAATGGTATACTGTAGAGGGAAGGCAATGTTCTTGAAGTCAATGGACGCATCAAATAAAATAAAGGATGTAGACTACATAGCACGGCTACTTGAGGGGATCATAGCTGATGTTGGTGCACAGTATATGGTCCAGATTGTCACAAATAATGGAAGCAACTACAAGAAGGCTGGGAAGATCACACAGGAATAGTATATATTAGACGCCGTGTGCAGCACATTGCATCGACTTGATGTTGGAGGCCATTGCAAAGAGGAGCACAGTAGTCAGTGTTTTACGAGATGCTCGAGCCCTAACGACATTTGTCTACAACCACAACTTCGTACTAGCAAAGATGAGAGAGATATATAGTGGAGACATAGTTCAGCCTGATATTACTAGATTCGGCACGAACTACATTGCCCTGGAGAGCCTTTTGAAGCATCGAGCAGAATTAAGGACACTTTTTACTAGTCAAGATTGGTGTAATTCCTCTCATAGCAGCACGGCAGCAGGCAGCAGAGTCGAGGACATTGTATTGTCTAATAAACTTTGGGATGATGTCCGAGACATTATAGGATATTTGGAGCCTATGTACCGTGTATTGAGGATTGTTAATACAGATGCCTATCCCACGATAGGGTCCATATATGAGTGCATGAGAGTCATGAAGGCCCAGATTATGAACGCAACACCTGATTCGTACAAATGGGTGCACAAGATTATTAATGCGAGATGGACCAAGACTTTGTTGCATCCCTTACATTTAGCTAATAAGTATGAATAAATTTATGCTTTATTACATTTATATTATAGTTTGTCAATTGTCATTATACTAAAATTTTCCTTTCATAAAGCACACTATCTGAACCCCAAGTATCATTACAAGCACTAGCTTGGCACGAATCCTGAGCTGTGTAGCGCAGTGCATCAGGTATTTATGAAGTTGGATCCTAATTTGGATGCGGCTGGCCGGTTCAGAAATGAGACAGCATTAGGAATAAGATACTTGTTAAATATAAGTCCTCACTATAATGATATTTTATTAAATAATAAATTCTAACATTTAAGTTTGGTTTTCCCAGTTGATAATGTTTAGAGATGCATTGGGGTCATTCGGATCGACCACGGCGATTACATCAAGGGACACGATGATGCCATGTAAGTAACTTCACAACAAATAATGTCATTAGCCAATTTAGCCTTTATACACTTCTATTTTGATATTTTCTGAAAAACTATTATTGTTTTTTCGGATCACAGGTGAGTGGTGGGCAATGTACGGGTACAATGTGCCTACTTTACGCAAGTTAGCAGCTAGGCTCCTAGCTCAGACGGCGTCTTCTGCGTGTGAGCGGAATTGGAGCACATTTGCTCTTATTCATACAAAGCAAAGGAACAGATTGGCGTACGCGAGATTGCAGAAACTCCTATTTTGTCATTACAATATGAGGCTACAGTCGAAGCAGCTAGAGATTGAGCATCGTACTACACCCATCAGAGAACCTCTAGAGGTATTATTCAACAATGAGATTGACGAGGAGGATCCATTTTCAGAGTAGGTTAGAAGTACTTCCGAGATGGACAAGCCAGATAATGGACCTAGCCCAGTCATCGCCCGTGCAGCTACAGATATGGGCATAGATGTCGATGCTGTCATGGAGGAGGAGAGGGGGAGAACAGCAGATACTCATTCGATCAACTGCTTAGGGTTGTTCCCCCCTCAATTTCAGCCGCACCATCACGATCAGCCCCTGCCCCTGCCTCATCCTCACGACCACATCATGATGATGGTGATGATAATGATGAGTCAGACGACGACGACAATAATGACGATGATGCCGAGGGCAGTGTTGCTGGCAGAAGTGCCCCAGGACCAAGTTTAAGTCCATTTACTAGAGAGGCAGGATACGATCATGCCACGCAAGACCGAGACCATGGGATCAGAAGGGACACCGGTACGAGTGTGACACCAACAGACATTTCGGAGGAAGGACAAAAGAAAGCAGCATACCGGTGTGCACGATGACGAGTCCTCTATAGCTCAAAGTTTTTGATCACTGGACGTTGGATCCAGTTCATCTTATGGGGACCACTATCCACCTCAGGGCCATGGACATTACGGCTCATATTATTATCCTCAGCAGCCTGGCCCAACAGAATCATCAGACACCGGTAGCTATGGGTCCTATGGATATCCTGACTTACAGCATATGCAGACCACTGACCCTTTTGGGATATTTCCAGTGAACCCATATCCATATGGATACTACGCCGCACCAGGTGAAGTGATGCCCATTGAATACGGTGTTGTTGCTTATCCTCCACTACCACCGACACCACTTCAGCCCGAGTCAGAGTCAAATACAGAGGCACATAGCTTGTGCAGTTATTATCCTGACTTTCCTCCTGTTGGTATTATTGAACACATGTCTCAGGAGCAGTATGAATACCATGTAAGGTTGTTCAAGAAAGAATACATGTATCGGATGTCATGGAAGCACTTTTGCCACTACATCGAGGAGCAGGCAGGGTTTGAACCTCCCATGTTCCAGTCGGGAAGTCAATCCTTCCATTCTTGATGGTATGATTATTGTATGAATTGAATGCTGTGTTTATTATTGTTTGCACTTTGCATCATTATTCGTTATCAACTTGTCAGTTCAATTGCTTGCAATGCATGATATTAGTATACTATTAAGTATTATCATTAATTTACTGATTATTTGCACATGTGCTTATGTTATTCATATATTATAAACTTCTAATCATCTTATTTATCAATAATATTTGATTTTTAGCCAAAAAAACAAAAAAAAATTTTTTGATTTCTGTCGAAGTTTCGACTGAAACTCACTATAGCCAGTTTTTCCAGCGTTTCGTCGATATTTCGTTGGCGTGCTGATTTTTTCAGGGATCAGCACGCCCAGCAATAGAGCTGGCAATTATGACCCGTAACCCGCCAACCCGTCCAAACCCGCCCGCTCTAATGCGGGTTAGGGTTAGATATTTGAACCCGTGGGTCGGGTTCGGGTTTGGAATTTCCAACCCGTAGTTAAACGGGTTGGGTTCGGGTTTGCCCTTTCAACCCGACGGGTCATAAGGCATGTTAAAAAAAACCTAAAAGAAACAAAACCCTAATCCTAATCGGCTGTTTCTCACTTTCTCTATATCGTGTTCTCTACTCTAGAGTGAAAGAGAAAGACTCTCAAACCCTACATCACTACATGGCTACATAGCACGCAGAACACTTCCATCTCCGATTCTCTTGTGAGACGAAGCAAATACTGGTGGCCTTCATCAGAATCATTGCTTCAAATCTTCTCACAATGAACAAGAACAACGGCATTTATCTTGCTGTAGCTGTAGATTTTGTGGCTGCACGTGGTAGGAGGACTTCTTCAAGTCTTCTTCAAATCTTCAAGTCTTCTCAGAACGAACAAGAACAACGGCAAGTCTTCCCGAATTGATCTCTGTCCGAGTTGTAAGAGGACTTCTCGAACCTTTTCAGGCTCTCACCTTCTTTGGAGAGCTGTTGATGCCGTTTCATCATTGATTTTTAGATGTTGCTGCCGTTTCATCATTGATTCATTGGGTGATTCTTTAGCACGAGTAAAACTTTTGACTCATGCATTGGGGTTTTTTTAGATGCCGCTGCCGTTTCATCATTGATTCATTGGGTTATCATTGGGGTAAAATTTTCGACTCATTGGGGTAAAAAAATTTCGACTGAGGCATTGGTGAACATTGGGGCATAGAGATCGTGCCGGGCGGTGAAGTCTTATGTTTTTTTTCTTTTCTGATTTTTAATGAAAATTTGTATGTGAAATCATCAAAGAAAATTAATTGCAATGAAACCATTAATCTTGACTCTTGGCCTCCTGAAGAAACAAAAGAGTGGCAATTAAGTGATGACTTGCTCTTCATTCTTACAGCTGAGATGAGACGAGCCTTTTGATCAATTCAATTTTTATTTTATTTTCACTTATTGGGCCTTTAGCCATTTCAAATTTGAATTCAGTGTTTAATAAACGAAATATTGGGCGTTTGAACTTTTCAAATTTGAATTGAGTGTTTAATAAACGGGTTGGCGGGTTTAATCAGGTTAGAGCGGGTTGGGTTAGGGTTGGGATATGCCAACCCGTTTATTAAACGGGCGGGTTCGGGTCGAGCATTAAACCGTTAACCCCCTACACCAACCCGACCCAAACCCGCCCGAACCCGACCCATTTCCACCCCTACACAGCAACACCGAAACTCAAAACCTTGGTCACAACTGATTATTCTGCAAGAAGACTAAAACATGCTGGCCCAAAATAGTTTCTTTTGAATACCAGGATCCCAACTAGTGGTGGTCAACACAATAAACTCTGTTCCCCATCCCGATAATAGTATAAAAAAATAAGGTAAACATTAGTAAGGTAAAAATTAGCATGTATATGAGTAGAAAAAAGATCAAGCATACAAAATGAATCTGCTGCCATAGTTGACCCAAAACATTGTCAGTCAGCATCCCCTCATTGGGTTCCAAGCAGCAGAAAGTGATATGCGTAAGTTCAACATGTATCAACAAGTCCATCCTCGTTCTTATGTAAACAAAATAATTTGGTCATGATCGTAAGTTTGCTTTTGTTTTTCACAGACTATATTTTGTTACAAATTAGACCACAATTGAACCATGGTAAACTCCTTATAAGCATGGCAGCATGAACACGTATTGAAAAGCAAGATAGCATAAAAGACATGGTGGCGTTAACATCTAGAAAACCATCTCAATGATACTCCATTATTTCCCCAAAGACATCATTTTACAATTGGGGTAGTGAAGAGTCAGGTTTCAAGAGGACTATTGGCGAAGGGACCAGCCTTGTGCAGTGTACTCTGTTCCATTAAGGATGGTAGAAAATGAAGGATCTATCTTCTAGGATTACCAGAAAAGAAGAGGTTATTAGCTAGTTGCCAGATTCAAACAGTTGCTGGGAGATCTCATTCAGTAGGCACCTCTCAATCATGGTTGGTTACAACAGAATATGGAATGCTGGATACAGAGTTCTTTTCCAATAGTATATTCCCACTCACCCCACTTTGGTGGCAACTGGGTTATGTTGATGATGATGATGATGATGATAATAATATTTGCACTCAGCTATGGAACATGAACATGTTCCAGAATCGTCTTTTTCAGCTTCACACATTTGGACCTTCTAAAGCAATAAAGCTGCATTATTCACACAGACAGCTGTGCCTGGAAAATATTTTGACAAGTGATCTTCCCATCTCTGGGATATACCAAACCCATATATCATGTACCGACCTTAACCCAGTGTAATTTTTGCCAAATCAAGGTCCTTAGAGGGTTGGACCAGCAACAGATCAAACCTTTTGACATTTTTGTGCAAAGTGGTCGCAATCAGACTTGAGTCTGCATTGTCATGTTGATAGACAAGGTTTATATCATCACACGAAGTTACAGTTTCTTAACCCATGTATCGTGTGAAAGTTGAAAACAGAATGGTTCATTCACTCATCAATTGTCAAGTTCCTCCCGGCCTGTTAGTAGATTTTTTTTTTTGTTGATATAGTAGGATACAGTGTATGGTATACTTTTCGATTGTACAGATCATACTTCTTTCTCATATATATATATATATATAGATAGATAGATAAATACATCTTCATTATTCATCAAAAAAAAAAAAGAGTTAAACTTTCTTGGTACACAAGAATTCATCATAAAGGGGCACTTTTTAAAAGTCGTTGGCAATGTTTTCTTATGGGTCATATCATCTGGAAGGGTTGTTCACATATAATCATTAGGAGCATCTGAAAGGACAAGATTTTCAACAACGATGAGATTGGAATGTGCTATAAATAGTCTTCTGAAGCCAAAGTTTTTTGCCAAACTAAACTTTTCTTCTCCTAGACCTAACATGATTTACAGCACATAATTATAGGCAATTATGGATCAATGTATTTATAGGATGAGTAGAATTGTGATTGGATTTTAAGTTGCTTGTGAGAAGAGTATGAAAAATAAAGAATGAACATACTATAGTCTTGGAGTCTGAGGTTCTACCTAGATCTCAATGACTCTATGTGATCTGGCTGAACAGTGGAGATTTGCACACGTCTTAACAAGCAATAAGGCTTTATTCGGCTTTTTTTTGGCTACAGTCTGGGTAGTGTAGTTGAATCAGAATAGGAAAGTTTTTGAGGATAAGGGAAGGGGCAAAGGCACAACAATAGATGAAATTTTGTCTGTCAGCCTTTTGGTCCTCTTTATGTCCAGAATTTGATGGGTTAGGGGTGGGGGAGATCGTAAGAAACTGGGAATTGTTAGTGCAGTAGAGAGTTTCATGTTCATGGTTCAAGTGAGATGAGTGCTTTAGCTTTGGAGGTCTTTCTCTCTTTCTTGGTAGAGTGGCGGTGCATGTATTAATCCTTTGGGTTTTGGTATGCATCCCATTCCTCATGGGAGGCTACTGGTCTTTGTAAGGATCATATGTTCATTTTTTAATATAATCTCTATTACTTATCAAAAAAAAAGAACCCCCAGTATGAGGTAAAAGAAAGAAACTCAAATTGAGATGGTTTAGACATGCCAATGGAGGTGCATGCAAGGTGTGAGAGCAAGTTGGATGATATAAAAAGCGAAGAGGAAAACCAGAAGTGACCTAAATTGAGTAGGTAATAGAAGATTTAAAGGAAGACAATCTAATTGAAAAGTTGGCTTTTGACAGATCATAATGGCAGAACATGATTCATATTCCAACTATAACAACTTGGGGTGAGACAATATCCTTTTTCTCATTTTAATCTATTCAACATCCACACCTCAAACGCTCATCTTGTGCATATGTTGCTTTATTGCCACCCACATTCTTAACCATCCTATGCATAGGTTTGTAAAAAAAAAAAAAGACAAATTCTTGAGCAGTAACTGTTTTCTTTAATAAGGTGTATGACTAGAGATCACTTCTGTTCATTTATTTATTTAATCAAGATCAAGAGACGATCAAACTAACTGGAAATGGATAACATAACTCAAATATGATCCCTAAAATTTCTACCACCATAGATTCATGAAATACTTTGCAATAGTGCATCTAACAACTCTTGTTACGAAGAAATCATATCTGAGCCCATTTATAGTGAGCATGTAGGATTTCCAAGTGCATCTAATTCGTATTTCAGAACATTTACAGTGAACATGTAGGTTTTCAAACTTATCAACACAGTAAGAAATCCAACGTAGATCTATGAATTGTTTGATAAAATTCATTCTTTACATGGCATCTGATGTAATTTAATGGATTAACAAATATTTTACCCGAGCCAGGCCACATGAGGGGGTTTGTTACTTTTTAAGAACAGCAATGATCTCCATTTCAAAACGTGCACAATTCCTTGGATAGTTTCTTTTGAGGTCATGATGAAAGACGTAACATAGCTTACAATCATTGGCTTTGATCACGCCACTATGTCACGGCCATTCGTCCAACAATGTGTGCATGGCCTTGGCCCAAGACACATGTAGTGTAGCATGATGCTTATGGGTATTTATATCCATGTAAATAGGGGGTCAAAGTCAAAGTATGATAATACGAGCAACCCTGATGTTTCCTTCTGGAATAAACCTAAAGCCTTAGCATCCTCCTTATAGGGGGTGATGGCACTAAACCAGTGGGCTTGCAAAGGTCCCATTTTTATGCAACCTGCCTCTCTAGCACAGTAGGATAGCATTGTATCTTGTTTGTACACACTGTAACTTCTTTGATTGCATTAATCAAGATTCTCTTCTCTTCTAGTGTTCTTGTCCTTGTTTTGTTTGCCTTCTTTTCTATCTTCACAGGCTAACTCCTGGGCATGCGAGTGCAGCGCGGGCTTGTCAAAATACTTGTCCATGACGACTTGGCATTTAATTCGGATATTTCACAATGATCCAAACATTTTATAGCATCTCTTAAACATGGATAAAGTAACAATATAACAATCTCTTCCGGTACCTACTAGCACATCAAGATCCAATTGGACACGAACATCATAAGGTGCTACTCTTTGCAAATCCCAGCATGTCCCTCATTGGGATGGGTAGGCCCACCACTTCACTTTCACTTGGGCCCAGACCAAGTAAGAAAGAAAGAACAAATTATCATTTTGCTTTAGTAGGAAGCCTCATACTAAATCTAACTCCCAAGGGTAATATAAAGGCCACAAAAACTGCATAAGCTGGTCAAATTATTAGGACCACATACAGGACTTGCATAAATTTATTACTTGTTGAATGTTACTAGTGTGGATGGAACTAAATAATAAATTTTTCATTCGTGTGGAGGGGCGTGCCTTTGTGGGAGTTGCATCATTTCATTTTTCAGATGCTACAACATTATTAGAGACGACAACTTTTCAATTGCAATTTTTTTATCATAAGTTGTTCTCTGAATTACAAAAATCATAAGTTATAAATTTTTTAATGAATTAATATTTTCCATCACATATAAACAAATTCTAGTTAAATGTTCTATTCATATTCACACAGATTTATTTATTTTATATACCATACAAATGGATATGACATCAAGCTACATACTTTATTCAATATTTTTGAGGTTACATCTACATAAGTGTTGTGATAGGTACACTATTCATCATTATTTTTGCAATGAGCATCAAAGAAGTTAAATTTGGAGAGAATAATACTGAGAAGACCTAGTCTTAGGAACAAAAATTGTGCAAGGAGAAAATGAAGAAAAATGATATCGTCCTTATCACCACTTCCCAATAATGAATTTGAACATCTTGGAAATTAGGAGAAGGATTATGTGTGTAACTCTACCTGCATATGAATCTAAAAGGAAGGGA
This sequence comes from Buxus sempervirens, assembly GCA_947561395.2. NCBI lineage: Eukaryota > Viridiplantae > Streptophyta > Magnoliopsida > Buxales > Buxaceae > Buxus > Buxus sempervirens. Next base: position 1,699,853 of record OX387188.1, read on the forward strand.
AGTTGAAGATATTGTTTATCATGTAGATAGGCACAAAGAGGTTTCCATCTGGATGGGTAGAGTTACAGAAGATTGTGGACTTCAAAGCTGCTAGAAATTCATGTATTCAAGTCATTATACAGTACTCTAAGGAACTTTGAAGGAATAGATATTCAAGTTAAGAATGTCCCTGCCTTAAATCTTATTCACTGCTTTGACTCTGAATTTAGATACAAGCTCATAAAGATGATTAAATCAGCAAGGATTTGATAACTCCTAATAGGCTAAGAGAATGCAAGGAAGAAAAGCAGAAAAACAGGTCAAATATCAGTATATGATATGGTAGTTTTTCTAGTAATACGTGAAGCATATTTTTTTTAATTATTGAGGCTTTTTTCAAGAAAAATAGAGTTAGGTAGGAGAGAGATGAAGAGGCTAGGGAAAACATACTCCCCTATGTGGTTGTGAAGAGAAAGGATGACAATAGGAACTGAAAAGGTAATAAGTTGAAAATAAATAAATAAGAAATTTACTTTGACATCAAAACCATTCTCCCCAAAAACAAAGAGAACTTGAGAAAAAAGAGAATAACGAACATTGGTGTCATTCAGCTATTCCCACTCTTTAAAAATTTCAACCCATCCCTCTTCTTTTATCAATCTTTTGCCTCTTGCTCTTTAATGTTTCAGCAAATCAAGAACATGCATTTTAAGTACCAACAACAGCCAAAGTTGAGTCAATATATCCCTTTTCACTCCCTCCCTCCCTCTCTCTCTCTCCCTCTCTTATTCATTGCTTTTGTATACCACAATCTCTTGAATTATCATTTCTAGAGCTCATCTTCATTTTTGGTTCTAACCAGAAATTGTTTTCTTTACAATCCCCCTCACTTTTTTAATTAACCAAAACACTAGTAGATTTCTTCACAACTTTTCTTATCTTTTCTCCTTTTGAGCTGCAATTTGAATCATATAATTGGGACGAAGGAAAGAAAGTGAATGAAGGCAATTTTCCCGTATGGTTGAAGAGAAAAATCTCTGTGGATAAGAATCCCGAAAGAAAAACAGTTTAAAATATCCCTTTGACACCCTTTGTACAGAGTTAGAGATCTTATAAAATAAAACAACATAATAATAATAATAAAGGAAATAATGTTTATGATCTAAGAGTAGGGCTATGAAGGAAGGTGGTTGAGTCTCTCTTTATTATAGTAGTTACTCTACATTTAGTCAGATGTAATGTCTCTAATATGGTACACAGTTTGTGTACCTGTACTTTTTCACCTTCTAATATATAAATATCCATTACTTACTGATCAAAAAATAATAATAATAAAGGAAAGGTAGGAGACTGGTTTCCAAATCTGCAATCTTACTGTCACTATGTTCCTTTATCGCCAGTAAATGTCACCAGATTATAGAAAAGTCCACTCAAAAGTTCCAGGATAGGGAGGGGGAGTGTTGAGCGCGTGGTGGAGCCCATTGTGGCAGCGTTGCCTCGTGGATGTTTGTACAATCAGAGTCTAGTGGATTCGGAATACTAGAGATTATTAGGGATTGGCATAGATTATTTGGGAGGAGTGTGATCTCTTTGAATCGATTTTATAATTCCTCACTTGTGCATTTTAGCCTTTCATGAGTTCATAGCGCTTCTCCAAGTTCAGCGCCTGATGTCGGATTTTCTTAGAAATATCTAGCTTGAGATCAGGCTTGATGAGTAAGCACCTTCCTTTTCCTCTTCTGGAGTGAACAATGGCCTGCTTCTCTTTCTTTCTGCATCTTCATCTTTTGTTGGCCGAATTTCTCCTTCTTGAAGATATTCTCTTGTTAAGAAGATCAGGAATTGAATTCGATCCTCCTTTAATGTTATGTGCTTGACATCGAAATAGGGGTATTTTTATTTCGTCTTGCTATGGTGATCAATATGAAGGCTTCTTGTTGTATGTGGTGTATCTTTTAAGTATTGGTAGGGTCTCATAGGGCCCCATTTCTCATGGGTCCACCTACCTGTATTGTTTTCTCTAAGCTTTATATATAATATTCTTCATTATTCATCAAAAAAAATAATAATAATAAGAATGGGGTGCGTTCAAACCCAATCCTTAGGAGGGCCTTTTCACTTGGAATTGGATTATGCAGTTCAGTCACTGTTGATCCTCAGTTGACCAAAGCAGAAATGACACTCCTCAGTTCAATCTTTATATTTTTTCAGATGACATCAAGCTTTCATTTTATCTCTAAGATGGACTTGTGGCAAAACTAAGAAAGAAAAATAAGAAATGAAGATATTCAAAAGTGATTAGGCATAGCACGCATTAAAGATAAAATGGAGGAAAGTAGGTTAAGGTGGTTTGGCAATATAAAGTGAAGACCTAGAGATGCACCTGTTAGAAGGTGTGAGAGTATGCAGATTGAAGGGCCCAAGCGAGTAAGAGAAAGACCTAAAAAGACATAGATGTAGTCTATAAAACAAGATTTGCAAAAACATAGATTAATTGAAAATATAATTTTTGATAAAGCGGAATGAAGAGACAAGACTCGTGTTGCCAACTCCACTTTGGTGGGAACTGGCTTATAATGATGATGATATCAAGCTTTCTGTCCATATAAGTTGAGGAGATCACCGGTCCGCTCAACAGTGGCACTTTTCATGTGAACAACCACCACTTTAAAGAAGATTCTTCCAGTTGACATCATTGATAGAAAGTTGGCATCCTTAATTTATGTCAGGTGTAAGAAAAATACAGAATAAGTTGATCATCTTTTCATTCTTCGCCCTTGCCAGGCCATCACCAGTGGCTTAGTTCCCTTGCTGAACTGCTAGTAATTCAAGTTCCACAGCTGCACAGTTTGGGCATCAAGATCAGACATCTTTGTTATTATGACAGTCTTCCATCTCCTCTATTTCTGTCGGGTGCTGTTGGATCATTTGAAAATGGTTGGAAACCCTTTTTGTTTCCTACACAACCTCCAACTTCAGCCAGCAGGTTTTCTAGCCTTCGTACAATTTTAATGTATGAATTTCTTAGCCCATTCACACATAATTTAATTTTTTAGTCAAAATAAAAAATATATATCTATATATAGGCTCTATTTCATGGAGAATGTACATATGAGCTCTCTATATACACATATACATGGCAAAAGTAAAAGCTTTTGCCATGTATATATACCTGCTGTTGGGGCTTTTTAAGGAAAAACAGTTTAAGGTATATATACATATATACCTGTTGTTGGGGCTTTCAAAGGAAATGAAATGTACTGTTACATGACAAAAGTAAAAGCTTTTTATAAAATATTCAGGCAATCAACATCACAAATGGCTCATGCTGTCAGTAACTTCATGTGGAACAATAATCAATTTTTAAGGAGTTTGACTGCCTATGAGCTCACTAGAAAAAATCATTTGGAAGATTTGTCATCTAATCTAGTGGAAATTGTCTTTGATTCACCTTCATTAGAAGTGTCTTGCAGTGTCCACAGAACTTTGCCCTTATTTGTTGTACGACATACATTTTTCAATTCCACTCTTTTCTTTTCTTTTTTTTTTATCAATAATAGAAATATATTAATAATGGAGAAAAAGAGAACAAAGCTATGGTACACAAGCTAGTGTACCAAACAGCTACAACCTAGAAATCAAGCCCAACCATAGTCAAACAATCTAGGAAACCTTCCCTTTCTATTCTTGGAATGACAATTTGCCCGAAAATTCTTCATGGGTGATGATGTCCATTGAAATATACTCTGCCAACCAACTTTGGATAAGGCTCAAGACCCTCTTCCCCAAAAATTCAACCTGTCTCTATATTTCTGAAAATTCTTCTATTTCTTTCACCCCAAATCACCCACGCTATAGCTGCTGGCGTAACATTCCAAGCCATGATCCTAATTGATTTCCCTTTCATCAGTCCCCATGCCTCCAAAACTGATCCAAAGCTCCTTGGTTGCACCCAAGGGATCCCAAACTTTGCTATAATCACCTCCCATAGCTTCCATACCTCTTTGCAATGGACAAGAAGGTGGTCGACATTTTCTTCATCCCTCTTACACATAATGCACCTATTTGGTAGATGCCAACCTCTACTCTTAAGATGGTTCACCGTTAATATCTTGTCAAGAGCTGCCACCCAAATGAAAAAAGCCACCTTGCTTGGTAGGAGTTTGAACCAAATCACTTCATACCGTCTGAGTTTACTACCTGTAAGAGTCATGGACTGAAATGCTGATTTGACTGTAAAGATTCCTGCTTTCCCTTTAATCCACTTTCTAGTATCTTCCTCCTGGCCCACTTCAATACCATAAATGTCCTTCAAAAGGTCTTCAAACTTGTCTACTTCCCAATCAAGGAGATTTCTTCTTAAAACAATATTCCATGAATTTCTAGCTTCAGTTGTGTCAATTAAATCACTAATGAAAGCATGTTTATCCCTGCAAATGTTGTAAATACCCAAATACTTATCTTTTAACCTCTCATTTCCACACCATACATCTTCCCAGAATTGAATCCTCCTTCCATTACCTACCGAGAATCTGCACTCTCTTTCAACTGAGTCAACTAGACTTGCAATTGGTTTCCATAGACTTGTACGGATGGGCGAATTGGATTGACACGGATACCAGCCCCCATTGGAAGAACCGTACTTTAAGTGTATGACCTTCCTCCATAAGTTGTCCTGTTCAATCCCATATCTCCACACCCACTTCTGTAAGAAAGCTTTATTAAAAGTGACTATGGGTCTCAACCCAAGACCCCCTTCCTTTTCAATTCCTCTCTTTTCTTCAAATGTTATGTAAATTTTCGTTATGGTAGAAGACTACAAGTAAAATGTCATTTATCCAACATAAGAAAAACAAAAAAAGGAGCCATTTTTCCAATCTCCAAGCATTATCACGAGTAATAATGTTTTTTTTTTATCGGTAATAAAAAGGATTACATTAAAGCATAAAAAAGCAAGGAGTACAGAAACTAAATAGTACACGATCGGTGTACATGATCAGTTCTACAAATCACAAACGTTCCCACACTCAAACAACTCATGTCAAACCATCCCTTTACAAGATTCATTACTCGATGCCAAATACAGCAGGTAGTTGAGAGATGATTCATTATCACGAGTAATAATGTTTGTAGGACCTTTAATAATACTTATGATTCAAAACTTTTCGGACCGAAATAGTGGTAACTTCCAAGAAAAGTTCTAACATATTTTTTCTCAAATTTTTTTTTTTTAATTTGGATCGAAAGAACAAGCAAGACCTTCTGAAGCCAAAAACACAGCTAAAGAACTGGACTCAACATAATATGCAAATAAAATGACCCAAAATATGTCAGTAAAAAGAAAATGGCTGAAATCATTACCCTGTACATGGAGGCCTCATACTTTCTTCAGAGCAGTTTAGATTCCCTCGAGAAAAATATACACGCCTAGTTTCAGGAAGTGCAAATTTAAAAATTTTAATAGAAAAGCATTACAATAACTTGGATAGTTTTGAAAATTACTATTAAAAAAGATATTCTTCTTACCGGTGCACCTTTTCTGTTTTATTCCGCATTGTGATTCGATGATGCAACTCCGACTGATCAGCGTCCAAAGCAGGCTGTGAAATCTCCAAACCTTCAGACATCATTATCTGCAAGAACCTGAATAGCATACAAAAGATTTTGCTGAAATAGTCACAAGGGACATTTGTATAAGATTCAACTAAACATTACAAAATTGTAGAAATATTAAAATGAAAATATAATACACAAACTAACAATATTGTATCCACTGATCAAAATTCAAGCTCAATGGTAAGTTCTATTACTTTGGAAATAAAAGGGCAAGCACAGTGCACAAGGCTCCCGCCACTGTTCAGGGTCTATGGAAGATCTGATGTATGCAGTCTTACCCTCGCAAGCAAGGAGACAATTTAGGAAACATTTCAAGATGCCATGAAATGGAATAAAATCATCAAGACTTGAAAACATGTAAAAGGTGCAATTTCATGCAAGAGCTGCTTTGGGTGGAGGTTGTGTGTGAGATCCTGGAATCCCACATTGCTCGAGGAGAGAGTGAAGGTCCATATATGTAGGCTTGTGACTCTCTCAAGCAACGAGGCCTTTTAGAGTAAAACCTAGGAGCAAAACCGTGAGGCCTGATGGGCCAAATTGAACAATATCGTTGCGGGTGGAAGTAGGGCATTACAAAATGGTATCAAAGCCAAACCCTACCAGAAATGTGGGACCCAAACGTTGGTTGGTGCATGTGGGTAGGTTACCATGTGGGTGGGCTCTGGTTAATGGGCTAGCAAGTTACTTGGTGTCTGGGCTTGGCAGGCTACTGCACAGGGACGTGCAACAGCCCTTACGGGCGTGGATTTTGAGATCTCAAAATCCCACATTGCTTAGGGAGGAGAAAGTGAAGGTCCATACATGTATGCTTGTGACTCCTTTAAGCAGCGAGGCCTTTTGGAGTAAAATCCATGAGCAAAATTGTGAGGCCTGATGGACCAAAGCGGACAATATTGTTGCAAATGGGAATGGAACGTTAATTTCATGGGCCGTTAGCGTCATCATCTAAGCGATGATAAAGAAAAGAGGGAATCAAAAAGGATGGTGTGGGAAATGGAGTAAACAAAATTTGAAATCGAACTAAGTCCCCTACTCAGATGGTAAGGAAAGTTATTATAGTATGGAGTTAAACATTTGATTATGAAAGCTATATTGGCAGTCGGAATCCAGTTAAGAATCACTAAGTCTACTAAGCAGCTTCAGTCTTCAATATTTTTGAAGGTGGAGATGTGGAATGGATCGTGAGGAAGTTCAACAAAGTTGGTATGGATTGTGACGAAGTTCAACAAAGTTGGTCAACATTTTCGTATGATTGTCACATTTCAGGGACAACGAGCTTTTACCATGGAGAAATAGAAGAACCATTGGGGTGTGTATATCTGTATATCTATTTCTACAAGTAGCATACGCTCCCAGATGTTGGTTTTTCTAGGAGATGGTGGTGGGTCATGGGGCAATGTTTCTTAAGCATTACAGATAGTGCTCAAAAGGGATATCAAGTTATATGTGATAAGACTTACGGAATAATTTCGAATCAAGGATGGATCACATCTATCTCAGTTTTGTCCTGCTAACAATGTTTCTTGTTAACAATATAGTTTGGCCGTTGAATTCATTGTCAGGAAACCAGTAGACTAGGTCGATGGGAGAGGAAATAGGCAAGCTCCCAATTAGAAAACACATTAACATAATCCAGCTATCTTCCACAGAGAAATATGCTTCACCTCTTCTGTTGTGGACAAGGATGTATTAATTTATAACAAGGTTCTGAAACTACCAAAGAACGTAGATGTGTTTTCCTACAAGTAGTTTCTCAGAGGGGGCATTTTGACTGATCCACAAACCTGCAATGGATGGTGGTATTGGTGGAAGGAAACCCTCTTCATCTCATGTATCTTAAATCTTAATATGTTTACACTAATTGGAAACTTTTGTGGAGGTCCTATCAAAATCGAAGATGTGACTATCATGGAAAATGGACTAGGACATGCAAGTCTCTTTGCTGGGGAACTAGAAGTCTGTCTGATTCCTCAACATTGTGTTATGGGATGCAGAATGTTCTTTTGAATTATTTTTTGACGTTCTAAGGCAAGAATTGGTCATGATTCCACAATTTCTGACAGTGGTGGAGAAAATTATACCAGCTAAAGCAAATGGGAAATTGGGGTTGGACCAAGACAACGAGTTCAAGTGGATCTAAGGAATTCAATCTAGGTGTCCATACCTATTGAAGAGATGGTGGGGGGTACAGACATCCAGTGTTATTAAAGGCGCTCGCCTAGGCAGCTAGGCATTTTTCTAAAAGTTAAGGCGACACTTGCCTAGGCTATTCTCACTTCGGCTAGCACCCATGTGAATAGGCGACCACCTGGGCACTAAGGTGGTCGCCTATTTGGCCTGGGCGGTCACCTCTTACAACTTATTTTAATTATCATATGTGGTATGAAATAAATTATTGATATATGTTTTTAACATATAAAATTATATTTTATCAATACATTATAAGACAAAACAGAAATGAAGTGTTAATAGAAGGGAACAAGAGCAGAAGAACCATGCACGGCCAAAACTTGCTTTCAACCGAAATTGGATGCTACCTCAACACAATCCTTTAGAAATCATTTCTGTTTTTTATTTCCAATCAAAGAATTTATGGTTTTTTGGATTCTGTTTGTTCTCTTCAATTGTCAGAACATCTTTTTTTTTTTTTTATCCATACAGAACAACTTTTTTTTATATTTAATCAACTGTTTTATGTTATGTTTTTTGGCGACAGAACATTTTTATTCTTGTTGCCTTTAAAAATCAATTGTGTGTATTTGTGTTGTCTTTAAAATTGTACTTAAAGAGTAAAATATACATGTGTCAGATGTAGACAAACAAAACAATATACATAATTTTAGTAAGTTCATAACAAAAAAAATTATCACCTAGGAGACCGCCTTGGGGCCTAGGCTACAAGCAAGTCTATCACCTGGTTTCACCTAGGAGATTTAATAACATTGCAGACATCAATAAAAATAAAATAACTTAGTAGAAGGTTCAAAGGCTAACTTGTCAGTGCAAGACCATGCTTTTTCAAATTCAAAAAGGCATGCGTTGGAATTAGGAGGGAAAGCAAGGAGTTGTGGTTACAAGGGCAATTAAAGCTAAATGAATTTGTGATCTTTTCACAAGACCAGCCCAAAAGGTGGAGAAATTGATCAATGGTATAAAATGATGGAGAATTGATGAAGACGTTTCACACAGGATTAGAGTTGGCTGGCTAAAGCCAACCGGTGCTTCAAAGGTCTTGTGTGATAAGCATGTTCGACTTAAATTAAATGGTAAGTTTTATAAAACAATTATCAGTCCAGTTATATTATATGGTACAGAATGTTGGGTGGCAAAGAATCCACATGTTCAAAATATGATCGTTACTGAGATGAGGAGACCTAATGATACACTTGTTAGAAAGTCTAAGATGATTTATATTGAAGGGCCTAAGAGATCAAGAGGAAGACCTAAAATGACATGGATGGAGTCAAAAAAAACAAGACCTAAAAAAAATGTAAGCTAACAGAAAATATGATTTTTGACAAAATAGGATTGTTAGAACAGATTCATGTCACCAACCAAACTTTTGTGAGAACTGGCTTCTGATGATGATGATGAACTCGAAAAAACAAAAAATAGATGGTTTGGGCTCTTTTGCAAAACCATTGACCAAGAAGAGTGTTACGGCTCGAGATTCAGGTGAAAAGTCAACTTCCTCAGGAAAAAAAAATAAAGGGGTGCAACTGGAAAGAGGATAACTTCTGGTTCAACCAGGATTCTTTAAATAGCAAGATGGGGATTCTGTCTGGCCTAATTCAGAAGGTACTTCAGCTACTAGAGTCAAGGGAACAAGGCCATTGGGAAGTTCAATCTCTGGAAGAGACAGTAAGTAAATTGGAAAAGATGAATTGAAAAGATTGTTTATTTGAATAGTTCAATCGACAAATATCTTGAAGAGGCATCAAAAATGGAGCGCAAGATGGAGCATAGTACTCAGCTATCAGCTACAGTTACTGGTAATAACAAGCCTACCATAAGTAATGAAAATTTCCCGAACAGAGTTCACGACTCACCGAGATGGTCCAATCAGTTGTTTGGGTCAGTTGATAGAGGGAGGTCATTTTTCTGATGAATCAGATGCTGAGGCTTCATTGACTGGGCAAATTGTTCAGAGATTCCATTGGATCAAGGGCTGCACGAAGCACATAATAGGTTCAGCCCAGATGCAAGGGGATAATCCAGGTGATGAAAAATGCTCTACATCGTATCTGGTCCCAGGCCTTGCTTATGCTACCCTGACTTAATACCACATGCTTTAGTTGGTTCTCTTCAAATTCCTCCAGTTATTGTTTTTAAGTCCTCTTGTGATGTTAGTATGCTTTCTGAGTCGATATTTGTGGACTATGTATCTCCATCCACTAAATAACAAGGCTTGTCCAAACATCCGCCAGTCAGTACTGAGAAAAGCAATTGCATTTCTAATTTTGATACTGCCTTGGATCAAGAGGAGGGACTGAAGTTAGAAGTGTAAGTTTAAGTCTGCGAAGGGAGAGGACTCTTTCTGAGTTGAATGTGGTGGAGCAAGCGTTATCCATGATGCGGATTTCTATATCTGATCAAAAGGGGGATCATTTAGTATTCAGCAGGCTGTAAAAAGATATCAAAATCATAAGGAAATGGTTGGGGTGCCATTGGGGAAGTCTGGTAAGAAGAGGATTGTTAAGGATTGACACAAAATTGGTGAATTTAATATTTGGTGGACTGTGGACAAATAAAATAACTTTTCCGGTTTTTCTTTTTTCTTTTCCCCCTTTTGCATACTCTAAAAAGGAGTTCTTGCTTGGAAAGTCAGTCCTTTTTTTTTAAATGCTTGATCAGCAAACTATCCTGCTCTCAGTTTCTTTGGAAAATCAAAAATTATATCTCATTGTCTTTTAGACGTTATACTACCTCTTGACACCTTGGATATTTCCTGGACGTCATTATCATTGTTTAATATGCTATCAAGTTTGCAAGGGCCTTGATGGAGTTCAAGAAGCAGGAGAATAGTGCTTCTGGAAGTGTTCCAGAATTTGGTGCAATACTCATGGCCAGCAGTGCTACAAAGAGGGAATGTTTCACATCCCCACATTAATCATTTCTATTCACTCCCAAAATCAAACAATCAAGCAACTTCTTCCAGAAATTCCATCAATGGTGTTTGGTATTGTTATGCTGTTCAAGCATTGTCATTGCCAAACCCATGTAAAGGAGGAGGTTACATCAAGTTGGTAGCCAAGCCAGCATGAAATTCTTGCTAAATCTTTTATGACATGAATCTCAAACCATCATCTCAATCTTAGGCAAGGACACCATAAAGAAACTACACAATTCAACAAAACTTGATCACGTTGATAAATGAGCAAGGGTTTACTTCTTGTTGGTGTTGTTTTCTTCCACTCTCTAAAAAAGCTTCTACTTTTTAGTTTCTTTAGGCAACTAAGGGCAAGCGAAAAAGAAAAAAAGAAAAAAAAAAGAAGGGGCAAAAAATATGCCATTTGACCATTGCAAATTTGAACTTGCCATCACCATACACCTTCTGTATCTACTTTTCTACTTGGGTGACATTTGCAGCATACTAAATACACCCCCATTAGGTCCACTGGCTTCAAACCATCACATGAGAATTTAATGCTGAAATAACCATCTGTAAACCCACATTTACTTATCACGATTCGATCACCCCCAAAACCAACTAAAAGTACAGATTATAAGCACCACTTCTAGAAAAAATTCTGAATACTTCTCTGTAGGGGAGGTATTCAGACCTTACCAACCAACAAAAATTATCAATATCAAATCTACTGTTGGGAAATTTCCAAGAAAAGAAGCTCCTATCAACGGAATGGAAATTCTACCATACGAGGCCCTAGATTTGAGAAGAACCCAAACCTTTGGCAGTGAAAGAATACATAAATCTAAGAAACAGCGAAGACTCGAGAGCGGTCAGCAATGGAATTGTTTTCTGACAACCAAAATGAATTAAATTTCATCCCAATACATAGTCCTTTTTCCCCTGCCCAGCTAGTATTTGTAATAAAGGCATAGCAGTGCTGGAGACGAAAGGCGACCGGAGTTCGAACAGCGAGAGAACGGCGCAGTCTAGGTGGCTGCTTCGAGTGGAGTTCTAAGGCGACTGGAGTGCGACTGAGGTTCCAAGGCGACTGGAGTGCGAATAAAGCTCCAAGGCGACCAGAGTTCGAACAGCGACTGGAGTTCAAACAGCAAGAGAACGGTGCAGTCTGGGTGGCTGCATCGAGTGGAGTTCGAAGGGCAACTGGGGTTCAAACGGCAATTGGAGTTCGAACGGCGAGAGAACAGTGAAGTCTGGGTGGCTGTTGACCAGCGGTGTTTTCCTGGCGTGTTGCAACCGGCGTTAAGGTCCGGCAGGAGATTTAGAGTCTGTAAGCGGGAGAGACTGACATTATGGTGGATTGTGAATGGACGGTAATGAGGTCCAGAAAGAGGAGGAGAGGCATGGATGAAGGCCACAATCAGGCTACTTTGGGTAGGAACAGGCATGATGCAGAAGGGATTCAGGGGAATGGCGAGTCCAGGAGGACCAGATTTAGGACTCTGCATCACAATGGAAAGGTGTCTCAACGTCAGCTCCGAGTGCAACGCAAGATGATTATCATTGAAGGATTTGTTAATGATTCAATCCAGGAGTTGAGATTAACTGTAAAATCAGGTGGCCGGATGAGATGGTTGGTTTTCCAAGGATCAGAGTGTAGGTGGCTTAGTGAAATTCTAAGCAGGGGAATGAAGAGGAAAGTTGTTATGCAAGTAAGAGAACGAAAGTTGCTGATGGAAATGAAGAGTAATAATTGAGGTTGTTATTTGCAGTTGTCCATTGCCGAACGAGCACGAACATGGAGCTTAATATTTCCTTTAGACCCTATCTCAGGTGATTGGTCGTAGCTGGGCAAAGCTATCAACAAGGTACTACAAGGGGTGGGAGGAGACATGGAGGAGAAAGAAGAAGGGCAGAAGAGGAACTACAAGGGAGTGGGAGGAGACATGGAGGTGAAAGGGTGGAAGAGGAACTACAAGGGGGTAGGAGGAGACATGGAGGTGAAAGAAGAAGGGTGGAAGAGGAACCTGTTCTTCATGAAGATCATGCTATCAATGCTGTGGAGGAGTTAGTTAATGTTAACAAAGTTATAGGGGCAGTTCATAATATGGGATGGATGCTAGTATTGGGTGTGTGCCCGGCTAACACAAGATGGAGTTTAGCACTGCTGTGCTGTCAGCATTCTTCTACTTTGGCGTGGTCGAAGATCAAGGAGGTTGTTGGGAAAATATATTTTCCCATGTGACAAATTGCATGACAATACTTATTGAAATTTGTTAAAAAATTCTGTGTGTGATTGAATGATCAAAGTATTGTATTAAATGAATTATGAAATGTTAAAATTTGTGTATGGATATGTGAATGTGACTTTTGTGTGCTACTGGCAGAGTTAATTGTAACCTGCTGTAGATACAGGCCCAACTGAAATCCCAGGCTGTTGTGAGTTTCAATTGGGTTGGTTAGAATCTGTTACAGGCTGTTAAAGGTTGTTAGATCAGTTTTTCAAGGTGGTTAAGAACTCTTGATTTAAAGGTTCTTGAAGCTTCTGGAAAAGGTGATTTTCGTCCAGGAGAGCTTGGTGAAGAGTGGAGCTGGAGGAGATCAGTGAGGTGAGGTTGCTGCAGACTTCTGGAAGACTGAGAAAGCTTTCAAAGAAGTAACATTTCAGATCTGTGAAAGATTGGAATGGGCAATCTGAGCTGTCTCATGGTGATCGTGTGAAGCCTTGAGACTGCTGAAAAGGTTGAAGATCAAAGTCTTGCTGACAAAGGTTGTGGAATCAACTTTGTGAGTTAATCTTTAGTTTGTTTCAGTTTGATGTATGTTTGAAATATTTGTAAAGTACAGTTCATAGAAATGAAAGTGTTTCCAGGCCTGGTCGTGTGTTCCCTTGTCATTGTTTTAAGTTCTTAGCATTTTAACTTTTGATTGTTGATAAAGAATCCTAGAGAACAGGGGCCTGAGATTAAAAATCTCAGAGGTGCTGAGTCGTGAGCATTGTGTAACTGGTGAGTTGACTGAGATATCACCTAGGAAGGCAGTGTTATTTGTTCGATCTCAAGAGGAGTTCTAGTGTATCTTGAGGTTGAAGGAAGCCTATATAGGGCGGCGTTCGAAGATCTTGTTCTATAGGTTCCCTCTTCAAGGAGGCAGCCTGGCTGGAGTATGTTCACCAGAGGGAACCTGGATTAAAATTGAGGGCATTCCAGTGTATCTCATTGCTCGGACCACCATTAATCTGTTAGGAAGCTTGTGTGGTGGTTTGGTGAAAATGTGTGATCTCAAAGTAACACAAAATGACTTGTGTTATGTGTCGATAAGGTGAGGGAAGCGAGACTGAGCGGTCGTTCACATGAGATGCCAGGTGCGAGGGTGGGGGTGGGTGTTGGGGGGTTGTGAGGCAGACTTGGGCACAGATTGTCAGTAGTGGGCGGCCAAACAATCATTTCCAAGAAGTGGGCATTAGTAATGATGGGGGGACATTTCAAAATCAAAATTGTTCAAATGAAAGTGGGCCTAGGGATTCTAACAGTGGGCTGGGGGTTGGAGGGTCTTTTTCTCAACCCATCCAGCTGGAAGGAAATATCTCGTTAGTTAGAGATAATGGACCTGCTGTTTTGGGGTCTTCTTCAAAGGAGCATATTGGGTCTAGCGAGGGTGCAGGTATTAGGAGTGTTAGGAATATGGGCTCGTTGGGCTTAGGTGGTGGAGTAGGAGTACAAGAGAGGGTTTTAAGGGTTAGTGATAATAAGGTTGGGGTCATGGGTGGGTTTTGTGGTTTCTCTGCTCAAAGGAGAGAGGCTGATGTGGGGTTTTGTCGCAGAATGGCGAGAGATCTGCTTTGCCTATAAGTGATACAATCACAAGAGGTTTCACGGTGGATCTCAGTGACTACCCAGCTAGAGTGCATGAAGATGTCGTTCTAGAAGAGGATTTTATAGAATCTGATTTTTTGATCGATGAAGATAATGGTGTTAATTTTTGGATGAGTACCATGGTAGAGGATTTACAGCTCTTATTTAAGGATAAGGGGGTTGAAGATGTTGTGTGTGATGTTGAAGAAGATGTTTGTTTCGTCAATAGCCAGATCGAGTGTGGGCTCAAGGTGATTTCAGATGAAAACTGTTCGTGGCGACGTGGATAATGATGAAGATCGATAGTGTTCTTCAAAGTACAAGTCAAAATCACTAGTACAAGGGTGTTCATGTTCTTCAGAGTGGGGCTGCAACTCGGTCCAGGTAAAACCGAACCCGAACTGATCCAAACCGACTTCGGTTCGATTTGGTTCGTTTTTTTATATGTTTGGTTCGGTTTTGGTTTCAAAATCCCAAAACCGAATTAAATCGGTTCAGTTTTGGGTTGTATGATCGGGTAAACCGAACCGAACCGAATTCATATATTTCTCTAAACCGAACCGAAAATAAATATTTATATATATATATATATATATATATATATATATATATATATATATATATAACTTTACCCCTTAAATTTTTAACATATTACAAACTCACCCTTTCTCTTAAATGGACTAAATCCCAAACCCTAAACGCGTTTGCCTCCCTTCTCTCCACTGACCTCATCGTTCTCTCCGCAGACCTCATCGTTCTCTCCGCAGACCTCAGACAGAGAGGTATCTCCTCTTCTCATTCTTCTTCTTCTTTTTCCCTCTCTCTCTTTTCGTTAATTTTTCTTCAACGATGATTCTAATTTTTGTCTTTATGCTATAAAAGCGAAACCCTAACCCTAGTTCGAGACGAGGTGAAGTAGAGGAGGAGAAGGAAGGAGGAAGGAGCAAGAGAGAGCAAATGATGGTTGAGAAGGAGGATTTAGGGTTGAGTCTGAGTTTGAGCTCTTGTTCGGAGAATCGGCATCCTTTGCAGTTGAATCCGATGCCTCCGTCTCTTTCGTGCTTGTCCGCTTCACGTTTCTCGCTTCAGAAGAGCTCGTGGAGCGAGGCTTTCACGTTGCCTGGTAGGTTTGGATCATAGTTATTAAAGGCGGTCGCCTAGGCGCCTAGGCGGCTGCCTAGGCGACCAGGCGTTCCAACAAGGTCCAGGCATGGTGTCGCCTAGGCGACTTGTGCCTAGGCAACCTAGGCGAGAAGGCGACCGCCTATTCGCCTGGGTGAGCAAACATGAAGATAAAAAAAAAAGTGTTTCCCTCAACGCATATCTTTGTAGAGCTTCATCAACACGCAAGAGACAGGCTTCGTCGAGCTTCTCCTCCATCGTCTTCATCAAGCTTCATCAACGCAAGCCGCAAGCAAGGTATGTCTTCCTACAACTTTTCTTCTTCTTTGTCGAGCTTCATCAATGTTGTTTTTTTTTTCTCTTCTTCTTCTCCAATGAAACTTTCTCGCTCTTGCTCTCTCTTTCTCTATCGCTCTCTCTCTCTCTCTCACTCTCTCTTTCTCCTCTGTCTCTGTTTCTTGCTCTTTCTCTCTTTCTCCTCTGTCTCTCTATCTCTCTTCTCCTCTCCTCTGTCTCTCTGTTTCTCTATCGCTCTCTCTTTCTCTTCTTCTCCAGTCGCTCATTCTTTTTTTCTCTTCTTCGTCGAGGTTCGGTCCAGTCACTTAGTTCTTCTCCAACAAACTGATCGACTGGACCGACTCTCCTCTCTCGCTCTCTCTTTCTCTCTCGCTCTTTTTCTGTCATAGCAAATTTGAGTGGTTACGTGAGAACAAGGAAACATGGCCTGTATTTTTATTAGTTGTTATTGTTCTCTTTTAAAATGCACAATATTTAGGTCTTTTTGATACTTCCATCTACAATGGATGATGAACATATTTTGATTATTTAAAAATGAAAAAATTGTCGCCTAGGCGACCGCCTAATCGCCTAGGCGGTCGCCTAGGCTAAAGGCAGGTCTATCGCCTGGCATCGCCTAGGCGTTTTCACAACTATGGTTTGGATGATTAAGGGCATTTTTTGATTTGTGGATGTGTTTTATCGATGATTACTCTATTCTTGTTCGCGAGAAGTCTCAGATCTGGAGAGCAATCTGTATTTTTGTTTGGCTTTGTTTGAGAGATTTTTGGATCTTTGAGAGATTTTGGTTCGGAAATCTGATTCTTGTCATTTTGATTTCGGTGTTATATTCGAAGCTTTCTCCATCGCTTTCGCTGGCTTCTTTTTTGTTTTTGATTTTGGTTCGGAAATCTTGTTTTCCGTTTTTTGATGTCATCTTGTTTTCGGTAATCTTGTTATATTCATGTCATTTTGATTTTGGTTCGGAAATCTTGTTTTCCGTTTTTGATTTCCTTGTCCATGAGATCTATAATCAAAATGCGTAGGATTCTATCCCCATTTTCAGTATCTTTTCCGCTTATTCTATTGAGTTTCCTTCTTGTTTTACATTTCCAAGATTTCTTACATTCATTTCAAGTTTCATTTCACAGATCTGTAAGATTTTTCTTCTTTCTTCTTGCTTTTTGTTTGTCCTCTTTGCTGGAACAGTATATAACTGATCTCGATCTCTCATTGCAGATCAAACTTCAGATATATACAGGAGTGAGACAAGATCGTTCCTTCGCGGGATTGATGTGAACCAAATGCCATCTACGGTAGACTAGCAAGTTTCTGTGTTACTCAAGGAATCTGGAAGGAGCTGCAGTCGCCGGCTCTTGTTTTGCCTACAAATTATATGCAGGATCAAACTTTCTTGGTTGAATCCAATGGGAATTTGTTGCTGGTTCTTATTTTTTCTTTTTCAAAAGCATAAGTCCAGACTTTTTTTTAAACTTGATAGCTCGCAAATGGCGTGGATCTTGGTAGAGCATGTTGGAGATGAGAATCTCTTCAAGCAAATATTTTTAATATGATTATCTTCATAAGACCCACTCCCTAGTTCATAATTCTCATTGAAAAGCTCTTTGTTTATGTTAAACGTGGAATTGTGTTGCAGTAAACAAAGTTAAATGTAATACAAAGTTCATAATTCGGTTCGGTTTGGGTTGGGTTTCGGGTTTTATATAAATAACTAGTTCGGTTTCGGTTTTAGGATTTCGGTTCTGAGGTCAGTTCGGTTCGGTTCTGGACCAACCATTAGTAACTTTGGTTTGGTCCTGGGTTGAGACCAACCCAAACCAAACCGCACCAAGTTGCAGCCCTACTTCAGAGTACAAATCAAAGGCATTGGCAGAATCTGTTCGTGAAAAGGAGATCAACGAGTCTGAGGGTTGTGTTGGGAATGGAATTTTAATCATGTCTAGCAAGGATCAAAATCAGAGTTTATATGGTGGCTATGGGGATAGAAGAGATGGTCTTTGGTCTCGGTTGTCTTCGGAAGAGGTTGCTAGTAGTGGTGACAGTGCCCAAATAAGTACCAAGCATGACATTGATGAATTGAGGAAAGATCAAAATGGTACGTCCTTACCTAGTAGTCCAATCTAGTTTCAAGCCTCCACAAATCCTTGCGTCAGTCCCACTTCGGATGATCCAGGTATGTCGTATGGTCCTCAGCATTTAATTTTTTCCTCTTCTATAGTAGTATATCCTTCTCAGCATAATCCAAATGAAACTATGTCCCCCATTTCTCAAGATGCCAAATATGTTGATGGTGGAAGTGGAAGTGATATTGTTACCAAAGAAAGGCGACCTAATTAAGAGGGGGGGTGGTGGTAATGTGGAAGAGAGTATCACAAGGAATTCTGAAGGGGGATGGGAAGGAGTGCAGGTGCTTCTGTCTATGTTGAACTTAGAGTTGAAGGATAGTTTTGGGAATAGTGTTTTAGTCCCTGAGGCGGTTAGTAAGTTTAGGGGTCAGCGGGAGTCAAAGGGAACAGGAAAAAAGAGCAAATCCAAAGAGTTGAAGAGTCTAGAATGGTCAGTGAAGTATAAAAAGTGAAAAGACTTGATTAGTTTGTGGAATGTTAACTTACTTTTGGGAATAAGTTATTTGTCAATGAAGATGATTAGTTGGAACATTAGAGCTCTCAGGGGTTCAGAGATAAAAGAGGCAATTAGGGAGGTGTTGTAAGGAAAGACCATGTTTGTGTTTTACAAGAAACTAAGAAAGAAGAATTTTTAGAAAGGTTGGTCTCTTTCATTTGGGGGGGAAGGTTTAGGGAGTGGGCATGTCTCCCCTCTAAAGGGGCTTCAAGAGGGCTCATTGTAATGTGGGATCCGGATCAGATTAGTGGAAAATTAATTAAGATAGGTGAGTACTCCCTTTCTTTAGTTTTTGTATCTTGTGATGATAATTTCAGATGGGGTTTTTCTAGAGTGTATGGGCCAAATACATCAAGAAAAATAAGTGATTTTTTAAAGGATATTGAGGGTGTTGAGAGCCTAATGCCAGAATCTTGGTGTTTATTGGGAGATTTTAACATGTGTAGATACGGAAAGGAGAAGAAAGAAGGGAGAAAGATCACTAGAAATATGAAGATATTTTCAGATTTTATTGAAGGTAAAGAACTAATTGATTACCCTTTGAGTGGAGGTAAGTCCACATGGTCAAATAATCAGGAAAGGGTGGTTTGTAGTAGACTTGATAGTGTGTTGGTGACACCAAAATGGTGACACCAAAATGGGATGATCATTTCCTAAATGTGGACCAAAGTGTGTTACCTTGTATAGTGTCTGATCATAATCCAGTAGTGGTGAATACTGTTTCCATCACTAAAGGTGGGCCTATAACTTTTTGATTTGCCAACATGTGGCCGGGGGATTTATCTTTTAAAAAATCAATTTCTAGATGGTGGGAGGAGTCAAAGGATAAGGTTAAGAGATGGGCTGGTTTCAGATTTATGAGAACACTTCAGAATTTGAAAAAGAAAGTAAAACAGTGAAACAAGGTGGCATTTGGGAATGTTGAGAGTCGGAAGAACGAAATCAAAGACTCAATTGAGTTCTTTGATAGATTGGAGGAATATAGGGAGCTATCTGTGGAGGAAAGAGTTATGAGGAAGGAAAGCTTAGAAGAGTTGGAGAAGGTGATGAGAGAAGAAGAAATTATTTGGAAACAAAAGTCAAGAATCCAGTGGCTTAAGGAAGGGGATGGAAACACTAAGTTTTTTCATAAGATAGCTAATGGTAGAAGAAGAAGGAACGGAATTAGGAGGCTGCTTGTGGATGGAGTAGTTGTGGAGGACGAAAAAAAGATTCTTGATGAAATGGTAGCATTTTATTCAAATCTGTAAAGATCTGAAGCTTCTGTGTATTGTGGCTCGCAAGGGATTGAAGGGCCAAGTAGTGATCAGCAGCAAAGGGAGTGGTTAGAAAGGGATTTTTAGGAAGATGAAATTAAGAGGGCAG
The DNA here is from genome assembly GCA_947561395.2 of Buxus sempervirens. Taxonomy (NCBI): domain Eukaryota; kingdom Viridiplantae; phylum Streptophyta; class Magnoliopsida; order Buxales; family Buxaceae; genus Buxus; species Buxus sempervirens. The sequence continues at coordinate 1,719,797 of OX387188.1, forward strand.
TGATGGAGCTAGGGAGAGATAAGGCTCCGGGACCATATGGTTTCACAATAGCATTTTTTCAGGATTGTTGGGATGTGGTGAAAAGGGAATTGGTTGAGGTCTTTAGAGAATTTCATAAGTATGGGATAGTGAATAAGGTCATTAATGCCACCTTTGTGTGCGTTATCCCAAAATGTTCAAGTGCTTTAGAAGTAAAGGATTTTAGGCCTATTAGTCTTACAGGTAGCTTGTATAAAATTATTTCTAAAGTCCTATCTATGAGATTAAAGGAAGTGATGGAGAGCATTATAAAAGTCAATCAGAGTTCCTTTGTAAAAGGCAGTCAGATTTTAGATTTCTCTTTGATTGCAAACGAGTGTGTAGCCGAGAGGATTAAGAGGGGTCAACCGGGTTTGGTGTGTAAGGTGGATATGGAGAAAGCATATGATAGAATTGAGTGGAGCTTCTTGGAAGAAGTTATGAAATGGAAAGGCTTTGGTGGTAAATGGTGTGAGTGGATTAAAGGATGTTTACATAATATTACTTTCTCATTTGTCCTTAATGGAAAGGTAGGGGGTCAAGTTGAGTTGTCTAGAGGGTTGAGGCAAAGAGATCCATTGTCACCATTCTTATTTACAATGGTAAGTGATGTGCTAAGTAGGTTATTGGACTTTGGGGAGAGTCATGGACTGATTAGGGGATTTAAAGTTGGAAAGGAAGGGATTCATGTATCACATTTACAATTTGTAGATGATACCATCTTCTTTTTAGATGCATGTAATGATATAGTGTTTTGGACATGATGTATTCTGAGGGTTTTTGAGATGCTGTCCGGGCTTAGGGCTAATCTAGTAAAAAGTAGTATCTCAGGGATTCATGTAGAGGAGGAGGGGATGGAAGAGTTTACAAGTCAATTAGGATGTACTATTGCCCAATGGCCCATCAACTACCTTGGGTTGCCGTTGGGAGGAAGAGTGAAGTCAATGTCTTTTTGGGAACCTGTCTTAGAAAAAATGAGGAAGAAAATGTGTATGTGGAAGAAGAACTATTTGTCAATAGGGGGCAGAGTAACGCTAATAAAAGCATCAATGTCTATTGTGCTAGTGTACTTCTTATCCTTGTTTAGAGCTCCGATGAAGGTGGTAAAAGAGATGGAAAAAATTCAGAAGGACTTTTTGTGGGAAGGAGGTAGGAACAAGAAGAAAAATCAGTTGGTTAGGTGGGAGGTTGTTGTTATGGATTTCAGTCAAAGGGGTCTTTCTTTGGGGAACATGCACATGAAAAATTCTGCCCTATTGGGAAAATGGCTATGGAGGTTTGTTCAGGAAAGGGGGGCTTTGTGGCATCAGATTATTGAGAGTAATTTTGGAATGCACTATAATGAACGGGAGACTAATTTTAATGCTAAAATACCATATGATTGCCCATGGAAATCCATTTTGCTATTATCTCACAATTTCTTTCCTTTGGTGTCCTACAAGCTCCATGTGGGTGATAATTTCAAGTTTTAGTCAGATGTGTGGTACGCTTGCATCGCTTTTTCCTCGTCTGTTCCCTAAGGGATCCAATGGTATGTAACATTTTGTCTTGGTCGGATAAGGGGTTGGAGTGGAACCTCAAATTTAGAAGGGATCTTTGGGAATCTGAGGTTAATAAATTGGGTGCATTAGTCGAACTTCTAAGGGGGGTGGTCATTCATAAAGAGTCGGATATTAGATATTGGTCTACTGAGTCACATAGTCATTTCTCTTGTAAATCTTGGGTGTCTCATTTTCGAAATTTGGGAGTCAGACATCATCCTTGTTTTCCTACGTCTTTCCTTTGGAACTCCAAAGTTCCCTTCAAGGTGAAAATTTTTGCATGGACTGCTGAGTTGAATAGGATCAATACCCAAGCTAATCTTCAAAGACGAAGGAAAACTTGGGCTTTGTCACCACATATTTGCACACTTTGCATGAAGGATGCTGAATCGATAGGCATTGTTGGATTCAGTGACAGGACTGACTGCTTTTTGGTCTTCTGTTACTTCGGAATTTGGTGACTTTGGGGTTGAGGAAATTGTAAGAAACTGGGAGTAGTTTTTAGAGTAGAGGTATCAAGTTATGTTCTAGCTATGTTGCCAAGGTTGTGTCCTTGGTTTTTTTAGGATCATCCTACTTCTCGGGGGAATGGTCCTTAATGTTTCTTTTAGTGGTGTCTTGTGTATCTTTATTTTTGCTGATTCTGATGTATAATATCTATCATTACTTATCAAAATAAATAAATAAATAAATAAAGGCATAGCTCCCCATGCACTTTGTACCAATTCAAATACATTAAAAAGGAAATAATTTAAAACAGTAGGCTGAAGTCAAGATGGAAGAATTCATACAAAAAAGAAGGTTATTTCGACAGGTTGAAAGTTAATACACAACATAGAAAATGACAACCCCCCTTCGCAAGAAAGCTCACAAACAGAAAATAGCTAACGGGAGATAAACAACAGTTGTACATATAAAACTACCAATCAATTTCCTGAGAATGACACAAATGCCTGCCAATGGAACTGTTTAAAACATAGAGAAGCAATTAAATAATATTCTCAAATCAAAATAATATAAAAGACTTAAATATGCAATTGTAACTTGAATGTACACATAATCCACAACTACGATCACCAAACAAACCTTCCAGGATGAAATTTCTCAACTCCTAAGTCTTCATCCCACAAAAAGATAAAATCGTATGCAGATACCACATCTGGGTGTAAAAAGCGTTTCGCAAACCACCTGTTAACACAAACATCAGAAAGAGATCAATGGAAGATTTATTGGATATATTATGGCAGCCAATAACCACCACATCATGAAAAAACCCACAAGCAAGTATATAACAACTCAATATTACTTAGTGGCAAAAAATGACTGTATAGTCACAGATCATTACCATTTTGTTTGGTTATAAGCAAGTATTCGGATTGCTTTCTTACTCCACTCAAGATCATTCCATCCATCCACGTTCCCATCATAATGGAAAAGCAAAATAGAGCAATTCTCTGAAAGAAACTGAACTAGAAAAAGGTATACATACAATTAGTTAGTCAACGACTCCAATAACCTCAATTCTAATAACAATGTATCTATACTTCAATTAGTCATGCTAAAGACATGCCAGAACATGCTAACTACCTTCTGGACTATTTTATCCACATTTTGTTTCTGGCTGATACCAACAGGAATTGCAAGGAGTGCAGCACTGCTACGCTGACATAGGATTTAAAAAAAGGAAAAAGAAAAAAGAAAAAATATCACACAATATGCCATATGATCTCTATAACCACAAAACATCATCACAAATTGAAAATCAGAAGAATCATGTCCAGCTAATTTAACCACTTGTGTGAAAAAATAATTTCTCACACAAGACGCATCTAAAATATGTTAATCACGTTAAGCTATTGCTACTAAGTGTTCAAGAGAACAACAAAACATGACAATTGACTGCAATGAAAAAGCAACCAAATATCATATTATTGTGCAGACAATGGAGATAAACGTTGAAGGTCAAAATTATTAATTAAAAAAATCAGTGCTATGCATCGTTTCAGTCAGGGAGCATACAACCTTGTTAGAACCCCCTTTGTGGATTTTTAATTAAGTGATCTACCAGTATTAAACCCTTGTTGGGTTCTAATGACAGCTGGATTCTGGCACTACAGGTTGAAATCTAAAATGTTTCCTATAGAATATTTTTTACCGGATGGAATAGCAATTAAAAGATCACCAACTAGTATTTATGAGTATATAACACAATTCAGTAGATAGATTAGTGCTTAATCAAAAATAGTGTTTGTTGCACTTGTTCTCTCATAAAGGGCTTTCATTTGATATATACAGTTCATAGTGGAATCACTTTTTGAGATATTATGAGCTTCTTCTGTGTTAAATAGAATCGCACTTCTCTGTTTTGATTTTCAGCATCTCAAGAGCTGTAGAGAATGTGAACAGTTTAATTTTATAAGAGATCATCAAGTCCTTTTTTTTCCTTTCAGATGACATTACTTTTTTTTTCTTTCAGATGACAATGCCCTCACAAAAAAAAATGGAATAAATAGAGTGAGATGAGTAAATTTTGATCATGATCGGCAAATTACCGGTGAATAAAAAAATACAATCGTAGTAAACGAAGTCAAGAAGTTATTCAGAATACATGAGAATGGATATATAACTAGCAAGAAAATATTACTCTAATCACAAGTGCAGAAACATTCGGAAATGATACATTATAAAAGGGAAAAGGCAAACATATAAGCAAAATCAGAAACAAGGTGTAGCGGTCGGAATAGATGCGTTACTTTTAACCTTGAGTTTCTCCAAAGGGATTTTAGTTCCATGTCCGATTTGGATTCAACTATACCCCGTGGTAAAGAGCCCAATGACTTTAGTCGAATATCCTCAATATTCTGGATTAAACAAAACTAAATTAAGGAAAAAAAAAAAGGAAGGAAAATTAAATTTAGACACAATAGATCGCAGACAGTTATCGTTCAGCTCACCCTGGTAGAGGCAAATGGCCGCCATCGGTTCTCCATCTGAAACGATAAAGGATTAACACAAGAGGAGGAAGAAGAAGAAGAAGAAAATGAAGAAGAGATTTTGAACTGTATAACCTTCAAGTGCTCGTATTGGAGCTTTGTGGTGACGAAGATGACGACAAAGATGAATGCGGTCAAAAGGCCGAAGGAAGCCCTGGATTTCATGGCGTCAAAAGCTGAAACTGAGCACCGACAATCGTTTCCACTCAAAGAAAACCCATGGACGATATTCCAAGGATGCGACTCGGAGAAGAAACAGAAAGGTTTCTAGTGAAAGAGATTTCCTTTGATGGAAGGCTGACTGATCTCGACAGAAAAGAAAGCCAATGCAGCTGCTCCCCAGCTTCAAAGAAACAGACTGCTCCCGTTACCTTTTGATGAAATGACGGGAGAGCAGAACGAGAAACACAGAAGGGGGGATGGCGCAACAATACGAAGACACTGGTGGTCGGTGATTAGAACGGGTTCCCTGTGTCTCTTGACTCTCTTCGCGACGCACTAAACAACCGGCAAAACCCTCGGGTATTTGACACGAATCGTTCGTTCATATGCACGTACCAGACACTGGAACCGCAATTTTGGTCGGCAGCAAGACATTCGAGTCTCTCGTGAATGAGAGCTCAGATCCAGTCTTTAAATTTTTTCTAAATGATATTGATTTTTAGTAATATTACTAAAATTGGTTTTTAGTAATATTTTTTCTAAATAATTCAGATTCAGTCTTTAAATTCTTGTTAATTAATAATTAGTGATATTGTTTTTAAATAATTAAAAATTAATATTCTTTTACTTGAAGAATTTTTTCTGAAAATGCCTACCCGCAAACTTCACTTATAACAAAATGAGAATAAAAAAAATTTCAAAGTTTTTTTAAGGTATGTTTGAAAGAGATTCTCAGTAAAATGATATTGATTTTTAATTATATTAAACAAGTATCACTAATTCTTAATTAACAAAAATTAAAAGACTAAATATGAATTATGTCAAAAAATATCACTAAAAACCAATTCTCCCTTGTCGGCCCTGAGCCAACCCTGCAAGTACGAAGGTTTGGACTGGGATTTAATGACTTTGAGCTCAACCCACTCTAAGGCTGCATTTGGGATTGCTTATTAAAGTGCTTAAATCCTCTTATAACTTTTAAAGCACCTTTTTAGCTAATAACATGTTTGGTTATGTGAAATGGGTAATCACTTAGCTGTAAGTAGTGGAGAAAGGGGACTCTAAGGAGAAGCTCTTGAGAGTAGCTTCTTCTTCCTCTGTTACGGTAAGCTCGTGTATCTTGATCGAGCTCAACGCTTTGAAACCTTCTCTACGAAAACTTCTTCTCTCTTTCGCTCTTCCTCAACGAGAACTGTTTCTTCGGCAACTTCCCCAGCTTAAATCACTCCGCCCTTACCAATCTCAAATCACTCTTCCTCAACGAGATTTCTGGACAAATCTCGCATATCCCCAAAAACAACACCATCCAGTCACATTATGGCATTGCTTCTCAAACAGTAAGTGTCATTTTACTGTTTCTCTAACAATCGTTTCTCTCATGTTGCATTGTTCTTAGATTTGTTGTTTAGGGTTTTCAATTTTTGGATTTTCTCTCTTATTTGCCTTTGTACTTGATCGCCACTATAGATTGCCGTGTGGCCTCCATATGCCAAACATATCTGTTATGTGCCTTTCTACTCGTAGTGGGGGGTTTATCTTGATTTGTTTATGTTTTTCTGCAAATGCTTGATTTATGAATTGCCTTGTAGATGTGCAATATGTTGTTTGAGAGAGTGAGCAGCTGCAAAAACTGTTATGCACCACTTGATTTTATTTGTTGTTATTTTTGTGGTTGTCACTTATCAGTACATTGTCTATGTTTGATGAATTGTGTAAAAGAGCAAATAGCTAACAAAACTTTTGTAAATAATAAATTCTCTTCTTGTTTTATTCAAATGTAGAGAGACAGGGGTTTGAGGAAATGTCTTTGTAGGAGTTATTGTATTCAGATCTCATTTAACAGCCTAACTATAATTTGATTCTATTGGTGTCAGTAGCTTGGCAACAGTACTATTGTGTTGTAGACTTGGAGAAATCTGTAACCCAAGTGGGGGGTCTCATTATCCACAAACATAGACGGTGAGTGTTTATGGCTATGTTGAAGCCAGAGGGAGAACAGATAGTGACAGAGTGGAGACTTGATTTGGTGAGGGATTTGTTCTAAGGCCTTTGTTGCTTCCAATACTGTTTTCCAAATAAATGTCACAACGCATTTTTAAATAGAAATAACTTTGAAAAAGCCTTTTATTGGCAATAGGATTACCAAAACAAAGTCACAAAATCACTTTTCTTTTTATAGATTCCCAATTCACCTTTAGAACCAACTCTGCATCTACTTGATCTATGGTCTTATCAACTAGTTGGGAAGAGTCATTAGCTAGGAGAAACAGAGTGCATGTTCCGACGACCCATGAGGCTTGAATTTATTTATTTTGCCTGAGTGTGGTGTGAAGGAATACTTATTGCAATTCCAAGCCATTCTAAAAGGTTAGTTGGCCAACTTCTTTTCCAATTAAATGCAATTTGGAAGCTGGACAAGCACAAATCAGTTTCATATCAATCTCTATAATGGAATTAGGAAAGGGAACATCACTTTGAAAGACTTGGGCTGCATGTGTGGCTATATATGGTTTCAAGTACTTTGTCAACTACTGTAATGAGTTGCTTGCTGATGTCTGATAGCGACATGTAGTTGTAATTTAAATTTTTAGGGTACAAATATCATCTTTGGAGCCAAAAAAAAAAATCATTTTCAGAAGGATAAAAAATATCATGTTTGGCTTCGTACCACTTCAAGTGTTTATATTTTGTCTATAAATTTTCATTGTTGTTTGGATGGTTTAGTACTGCTAGCTAGGGATTGTTGTTTAACTGTTTTATATAGATAATTTATTATGTTTTTCTTCCACGTAATTTGACAGTTTAACTAGTTTTTGATTTTTATGAGTTTTACATGCCACCGTTGGTCATGATTTTAACCATTCTACATGTGTTCCACCTTTTGACTTGAATGAAATAGGAGATAAATGGAAAATTGAGAAAAAGTAGCTACCTCCTTACATGGGAAGGTAAAAGCCCATTGGATAGTTGAACACCACAAAGTATTTGTGGAGTTATGCCTAGAGCAAACATTAATTGGTAATAGGCCTCGAACACACCTTAATAAAGCTGGTTGGAATATTGTCATGGAGGAATTTTTTAAGAGAACAAGCATAAGGTATGAGCAAAAACAATTGAAGAATCACTGGGATTTTACTAAACTTCAGTGGCAAGCATGGAATAAGATGCTTAAGGAGTTTAGTGGGTCAGGATGGGATCTTGTTCTTCGAACTGCAGATATCCCTCACGATCGTTGGGATAGTCTTGTAAAGGTATAATTTTCAAGTTCTACTTGCTAAATAAGATGTCAAGCAAAATATTATATTAGTAACTTATTTTTATACTTTCTACAGACTTATCCTGAGACAGCTCAGTTTTGTTGCAAAGAACTTCGTCATGCCCATGACTTAGATGTCATTTTTGGAAGAACAGCAGCTACTAGGTAAGCAGCTTGGATACCTGCCCAAAGTAACTTGCCTACTAATGATGGTAGCCCAAATCCAGTAAGGGATGACTCAAGCATGCCAAGCAATTCAATTGGCATGATAAGAGATAACCAAGATAAGGAAGTTGCTAGCAACAATGAAGAGGAAGAAATTGAGCCTCCTCCTAAGCATGCTAGAAGAAACGAAGGGAGCTCCTTCCATAGGCGCAATAAGGAATCTAGTGCTTCTAGGCTTGATAACCAAATCAATCGACTTTGTGAGGCTGTTGAATTGAGGACTGCTGCATCGTGTAAATCCACACAAGCTAAAAAGCAATACACTATAGCTGATTGTATTGAACGCCTTGATGAGACGGATGAAGTAGAACCAGGAAATGAGTTGTACTTATTTGCAACGGATTTATTCTTGAAGAAGGAATGTAGGGAGCTTTTTGTTGAATTGAAGAAGGCTGGTGTTCGACTTGCATGGTTGCGGCATTTACAATCTCTTGATCTTACACTCCATTAAGATGAAAATCTTTTTTGATTTTATAGGAATTTTTATTTTCTTTTTGTTGAGGGACAAATGAGAACGTCCTTGGGATTACACTATTTTGTTTTTGTGTGCTTTTGATTTGTCTGAATACATTATTCTAAGAATGTTGCAATTGAACTCCCAACTTCCATTCACATCATTATTCTTTTCTTTTTGTTGAAAAAGAATTATGGTCTGTGATACCAGCTTTAGTGACTTGCTAGGCTGATCTATTTCAAAATCGATTAGCCTTTTATTAATCTGATACATGTGTTACTGTCTGATGCATTGGAAGCATATTTGTGTTTATTGCTTCTGCCTCTCTCGGAAAGGAATTCAATTGTCCAAATTCACAAGTTTCCATAAGAGCTAATTAATAGATGAGAGATGGAAACATTACTTTCACACATGTAGTTTGTCGTATTAGTGCTAGGAGCAGTGTTTTTCTACTCCTACTTGGGTATGTAAGATCAGAACACATCTGGGGACTGCATGATAATTGATATTGCAGTCATTTGCTACATCACCTAATACATCATGGGTTTGTTTATTGCTGCAAAGTTTGAATCTTCTTGAAACTAAGATTTGGATAATAAAATTATGTGTTAATGATCCATGGATAAATCCTTGCCCATAAAATTCTTGTATAGATATTGTGTTTGTACAATAAAAAAAAGGTAAAGATGACTTACCAGTTCCTAAATTCTTGTTGCTCTTAGATTTGGTTGGAGTATTATCGAATTTTTAGTTATCTTTTCTTATAAATTTTCAGGTCACATGGACTCTGAAGAACAAACCGATATGTTGGTACTCATAGCTGCTAAATTGATTCAACGATATCATCATCTTTATATCGTAAAAGAGCCATGTCAAGTATCAAAACACACAGGACGGGCCTTTGTGCATGAAATTTTAGATGGCCATCCTATTCATTGTTATGATTTATTTCGTATGGAGAAGCAGGTGTTTACAGCACTATGTGATACCCTTAAAGAGAGGGAATTGCTAAAAGATACACGAAGAATGAGGGTAGAAGAACAAATGGCCATTTTTATGATTACTGTTGGACATAATCAATGAAATAGAATGCTACAAGAGAGGTTTTTACATTTGGGCGAAACTATAAGTCGTCACTCCAATAATGTTTTGATTCCAATGGCAAAATTTTCAATATCTATCATAACACCTCCTTTGTAATACCCTGAATTTGTCAGAATTAATTATTAAATTTCTAATCTATAATTATTGGGAGTAATTGCTAATCAGAGGCTTGAATCTAATAGGTGATCATGTGGATGATGGAAATCCAGAAATTGTAGTCGATCCAACGGTTGGATCATGATATATGAGGTAAGAAAGATATTATGTAATTATCTTTAATTCTATTGGTCAAGTGTATAGAGCATGTTGTAGTGGCATGTATTAGATCATGTTATTAAAAGAAAAGAAAAGAAATTAAATTATTAGAGTGGGTATGCGTGTGTTTATGAGAGGTTACTTTGGAGAGTTTCTAAAAAATAAGGAACTAATAATAAGAACAGAAGTGATCATGGGGATATATTGGAGAAAATCTAAAAATTCAATTCTTTTGCCTTGGACGACTAGGAGAGAAGAAACCCTATTTTTGCCTTGGACGGTTGAAGGAAAAGAAGGAATTTTTTGTGGGTTTTTGCTATGGTGTTGAAGGGGAGATCAAGCATGAGGTTTCGTTGGTCATGTTTGCAACAATAGGTAAATAGCAACTCTTCTTTTGGCGAAAATCTGCATGTTTTACTGATTAGACGACAAATACCATGATTTTGGATTTCTGGATGTTTGAAGAATATGTTGAGGATGATTTGGACGTATTTGGTTGAGGTTTAACAGTCGGAAAAACACATCTTGTTATTCACGTATAGTTTTCTGATTTCTTTATAGTTTGATGAAAAACCTTAACTTGATCGTATAGAATTGTTGTTAGATTTGTTAGAAGGTTTTATAATATACTTATATTGATTTTAGAAGGCTTGGAACTGATTGTTGTTGATAGAAAGTTATTTTTGAAGATTTATGAAGAAGTCGGATTTCTGTAAAATTGCCGTAATTTGTGAAACTAAACAATCGCTTACAACATCGCCAAGGCGCCCTTGATGAGCGATGTCCTTGCTAAGATCGCTCGTCTGATCACCTGAGTGACTTGCTGAGTGCTCATTACTTTCATATTGTTAAGCCACCTGTCATAGATTGCCTGAGCAATCTGGTGAGCGACCATGAATTACTCAAATTTGATCAACCGCTTATCTAGACCGCCTGAGCGACCTGCTGAGCGATCAACCTATTTTTCTGATTTTTGAGAAAAATACCTAGTTTTCAAATATAAAATGATTCTGGGAGGAATCCAACACATGTATAAATAAGATTTGAGCATTTAGAAATTGTTTTTAGAGGCCGAATGATTTTGTGAAAATTTTATAAGGTTTTGGGTATGTTTTACTGAAATAACTCATGTTTTGATTTTCCAAGAGGGAATTTGATCTTAGATTTGATTTGTTTTGTAAGTTGTTGGTTTGTAACACTTGTAAAGTATGTTTTCATGATATTTTAAATTCTGGAACAGTAATGAAATAATTTTCTACAGATTTGGGTAAGTTGAGTCTATTTCACGGATTTTGACAGTTTTGTGAAAAAATGGTTTTCTCCATGAGGGAGATGGTTCTTATTAATTTTCTCCATGGAGTATATCTTTGCCATGAGGGCATTACACACTTGTTGGTCATGAGGACCACCTGTTTTGATTTGATTGTGCTATTAGCAGGTTTAGCTTGTTATGGATCCATAGTTTAGCTAGTAGCGAAGTCTATCTATCTTTGCTAGGATTAAGTCTAGCTCCTTTGTGCATTTTATCCATGACGGAGAGGCCTTCCATGAAGGATGACGTGCAGAAATTTCCATTTCCACCATGAGAGTGATGTCTCTTATTCCACCATGAGGGTGATGATACGGCTGGATACGTTGCAGTTTATTCTTAGACTGGATTTGTTGGACTAGGTCTTAACTTTTTAAAGTGGTCATCTTTTATGAATCTTGTGAAAACACATATACTTGTATTTGTTTTGAATTCTCATGAGGAGATTACTTGCTGATTTTATTTTGAAAAGAAAGGTTATATGCTTATTGTTTGGGTTATGATTTGCCGGGTTTATTGTTGATTTGTTATACCTCGTGAACTGTATTTTCTGTTAGCAACATGGGCTGTTTATTCATGCATGTTGCTACTTACTGGGATTTTATATCTCACCCCGTGTTTTAAATGTTTTATTTTCAGATCCTATTGGTGAGGACAATACTGACGGGGTAGAGCCACAGGGTGTTGATCATCAGTATCAAGACGATTATTTTGATATTGAGTAGGAGTTTTATTTTGAGCAGATGGATTGTAGTAGGATTGTTATTCTTTAATATTGGTAGGATATTATTTTGATTTGAAGTTGTTAGTGAGTTGACATTCTTTTTTATCCAGACTTAGTATTATTGATTTTGGTTCAGTTGACCATGTTCCGCATTTATTTGATGACTATTAATAGAAATTGAATTTGATAGCGTACTCCGATGTTCATTTAATTATATTTGGAATTAAATTTGGTATGGATAATTATTGTTTGGGCCCACAGAACTAGCACTTCGAGTTTGGATTATTCATGAGGAATATATCCAGATTCGGGGCGTTACATCCTTCATTTTCTGAAGTCCCGGAAAAAATACACAGAAATAAGAAATATTGGCCATTTTTCAAGGTAATTGAAGAACTTAATGACTACAAGTTTATTTTTATTTTTAGTAAATCTTTGTCTATACTCTTTGTTAATAAATGTTTAATAATTTTTTTTAATATGTAGGATTGTATTGGTGCACTAGATGGAACACATATTAGAGCTGTTATACCATTTGAACAACAAGTACCATATCGTGGTCAGAAAGGTGATTGCACACAAAATGTCATGGCGGTATGCTCTTTTGACATGTGATTCACTTATGTTAATGCTGGTTGGGAAGGGATAGCTAATGATTCACATATCTTATTAGAAACTATTCGTAAGCTAGAATTGAATTTTCCTCATGCTCCACCTGGTTAGTAAAATAATTTAATTAAATGTTTTTGTTTATGACTTAGTAGATTTGTTATTATAATAGTTTAATGTTCTTTTTTTTTGTGTCAAAATATTAGGTAAATATTATGTTGTCGATGCGGGGTATCCTAATATGCATGGTTTTCTTGCACCATATCGAGGACTTCGTTATCATCTTCCAGACTTTCGACGTGGTAGTCGAGCTATGGGGGAAAAAGAATTATTTAACTATGCTCATTCATCGTGACGAAATGTGATCGAAAGATGTTTTGGTGTATTGGGCCTAGTAGCACTTTGGTTATGGGTTTGGTGCATGTTTTGCATAGACTCGGATTCGAAGCGTTACATAGAAGACCCAATAGGGTTCTGTAAAGCATCAAGAGCAAGATGGTGAGAATTGTAGTGATAGCATAGCCACTCAACAAATGACATTGGTGGCAATTTATAGCGAGAGACCGATTATAGACGGTAATTGATAGGCCCCCATCAAATGCCTTCGAAGCATGCCGGAGACATGGAGACACGCTATAGCAGATTTTGCTCCATTACACGTTGGTTAAGTGACAACGATGAACAAAAGATGAGAATCGTAATTTAATCAGAATTGAAGGGTATTAATGGCAAGTTTTTAACAAGCAAATAGAAACCTAAGTGGACAACGATGGAAAAAAAGATGAGAATCGTAATTTAATCACAATAGAAGGGTAATAATGACAAGTTTTTAACAAGCAAGCAGGAGACAACAGGTTGGTTTGAAGCAAGTGATCCCCAATTTTATTATAGGTTATATGATTTAATTTGGGATTAGGGCTCGGTTTGGCCTTAACGAGTTTTGAGTTTAGGACATAAGTTTACCAGACAATTAAATTGAAACAATTTCAATTAATATCAGAGTGCGGAAGATAAAACATCTAAATCACCAAATAAGCGTGGATATATGAAACATCAAACCATCTCATCAAAATAAAATCACAAGTCTGGCAAAATGGGTTACTATCACTCTCTCTTGTAGTCAATTAGACCATAAAATGACAATAAAGGTAAACATCCATAAGAGCCTACAATCAAAATCTAATCAAGGTAAAAATAGTCCTTTGCTCAGTAATCAATATACAACTCCTGTGTATCAACCCCAAGGTCGTCCTCACGTGGATCAACTGAAAACAAAACATGGAAGAGATACGAATATCCCAATAGGAAACACTATGCATGAATAAACAATTTCATGTATATATAAAGAAATTAGCATGCTTTCATGATCGACAAAATAAACGAATGACCATGATACAATCTCAACAATTAGTCAAAGCTCAAATAAAATAGTTCAACATATAAAATACCATCTCTGATAAGAGGATATTGACGGCCATCGATACCATGGAAACTATGCCAATAATGAATACTCAATATATTGGCCACATAAGTCACTGTATGTGAAATGTCAACAATATATCTCAAGTTGTATAAACAATCTCTATCTCATACATAATTTCATAATTCTGACCATAACAGATATTGTAGGACTCAAGAAGAAAGAAAGTCTTTGAATAGATACTCTGCATTCACTACACCACCTTGCGACTTCTAAGCAAAACTAGTAAACACAACCCTCATACCAGTAACTAGGATCTGAAATATGGGGCCTAGACATCGACTTATTGCGTAAGAACTCACATACCAACAACTAGAATCTGAAGTATGGAGTTGGCGTGTACCACCAAGCATCTACCCACATAAATCTGAACATGGGTGTGTGGGAACACGACTCATGGGGTCAGTTCAGGTCAATAGAGTCGCCACCATCCATGGTTCAATTTTGGATGTGGATGGACACCACAATTAATTAAGTGAGAATTTGAAAGTTGGTCCAACAAGATATTGGGTTAGGGGGTTCAATTAAATGGTTGGGAAGATGTTAGGCACCCAACCACCCTTGTTTCAATGAACCAGTTACTTTATATGAATTTCACCCTGAAAATTTATTTAATTACAATTTCCTAAAATTTTAATGAAAAATCTTAAATAGTTACAAATCTAAAAAAAGAAAAGTTTCTAAGTTTGCTAAATTTTATACAAGTGGATTATTTCTAAAATCCTAATATTTACAAATTTTTAAAAATTTTAAAATAAGAAAGTTTCTAGGTTTACTTAAAAAAAGGAAAAGTTTCTAAATTTCTAAGTGTTTTTGAACTTGCTAATATATACAAATCTTAAAAAAAGGAAAATTTTCTAAGTTTGCTAAATTTTATACAAGAGGATTATTTCTAAAATCCAATATTTAAAAATTCCTAAATATCTAAAGATGCCAAAAAAAAATTATTATTCCTAAAGCATCTAAAACTTTCTTTTTTTCCATTACTTATTAACAATTTCCGAAAATTAAAAAATCATAATATTTAGAAGTCCTAAAAAAAAGGGAAATTTCCTAATTTAACTAGAATTTGTACAAATAGACTATTTCTAAAATCCTAAGATGGCAAGATTTACAAAATTCTAATATTTACAAAAAGGAAATTTATAATTCTAAAATTATACAAAGGAAATATTTCTAAATTGGAAAGATAAAAAAATTCAAGATTAACAAAATTCTAATATTTACACTAGGGAATTTCCAATTTTGCAAAGATTTGTACAAACTAAATTAATTCCAAAATTTCAAGATGTAAAAGGTAAGTTTCCAAAATCCTAAAATTCCAAGATTAACAAAATCCTCATATACACAAATCCTAAAAAGGAGAAAGTTTCTAACTTTTCTACAATTTGTGCAAATAGAATATTTCTAAAATCTAAAAATGGTAAGTATTCTAAAAAATATGAAATTGCACATTTATAAAATTATTATTCTTAAAATTTCTAAAAGAAAATCCCAGGTTTAGGGAATTTATAAAATACATTAACAAAATAATGAGAAAGAATATAATTATTAAAACCTAAATATGCACACACACACACACACACACACATAGATATATATATATATATATATATATATATATATATATATATATATATATATATATATATATCTGAGAATAAAAATAAAATGTGGGATCTTTGGGTTTATCAAATAAAATTATGCTTCAATATGATATAGACACAATCCCTTAATAAAAATATGAAATATGACTACTCATGAAATTCACGTTTAAAGGTAAAAAGAAGTTATTAAAATCATTAAATAACCATTCTTGTTTTATTTAATTTGGTTAAAATTAAAAACATAATCTTTGCTTTTTGTTTAAACCATTAATTGCTGTAAAAGTTAAACAGTAAACCTTACAAATGGTATTAAACTTCCAGTACAAATATTAACAGTATGTTAATTACCAGAAAATATTATATACATTAAATCACAAAGAACCCATAACAACTATATGCTTGAAATCATCTAAATAGGTAGATTTTACAGGATCATGAATTTCAATCTAATTAATATACAGTCCCAACGGGCTACATACATAAGAATTAAAGAACTATGTCTAGTTGCAAAGGCACATCTCACAAAAATTATCCAACGATGCTCAATCAGAAAATTATCAAAACACAAGGAACAAATTTGTATTTGAGAGAATCAATCCATTGATTTAAACATTGAACTAACAATCCTTAACAAGTTCTAGAAATTTACAAGCTATAAGAATTCTGAAGCATAACTCATATACATAACTGTAATGCCACGAATCTGAGTCATTTTTTTGTGACTCAAATCAAGGCATTACTTGTATGATAATAGAGCAATCAAGTACATAAGCATAATGAGTTAAGAAATATTTCAGAGCACGCTAATAAACTTCTCTTAATTCAACAAAATCGTCAAAATGTGATTACATCAGATTCAGCAATAAAAGGACAACTACAATTTAACTAACTCTTAAATTTTACTAGATCATCTATTGTTAATCCAAGAAAATAAATACATCTCTATAAAATGTCAGACTTTTGTTTTCTGAATTTTCTTTATTGCAAACCCACTTGTAAGCACCTTATTTTTGCACCCCTAGAAGTGCTGAAAATGCAAAGCCCGGCTAAAAAGTCAAACCCTGAGGGGTCGAAATTTGACCTTTTGATTAAGTGATAATCGGCCGCCTTGATTTATCTCAATGGATATAGAATCTCGACACGGTTCCAATGCAACTGAGTTTGCTGGAATCGGAGTCCGGATGAAGGTTCTGCAGGCGGTCAAACTTGAGGGAGAACCGAAAGTTGACTTTTCCTCGAACCCCGTGCCAAGTGCTTAGCCCTATGTCATTGGATAGAGGGCTCCGATACGAGTCTAACGCAATTGAGTTTGCTCAAATCAGAATTCGGATGAAGGAGATATGAGCTGTCGAAGTTTCCGAGCAGCAAAACCAGAAACTGCACACGTGGCAGCCAACGCAGCAAAATATCTCGGGGACTAAATCTTGAATATCCAAAAATCTCAAGGACTAAACAGAAATTCGTACGGGGCAATCCGTAGATATCCAAAAGTGTCGAATCGGTTAAGTCGAAGGGCAAATCCGTAATTTCTTGCTTTGTATCCGGTCAAATATACCGGATACACATACCCTTGTGTATATCCGGACTCAAATACCGGATACAAAAAGATTTTCACGTGAGATTCTCGCCGATCGCCCGACAAATTCGCGGCGGCATTAATTTTCTTAATGATTATGTTTTGTATCCGGCATTGAAGACCGGATACAAAGAAGCCTCTGTGTAACCGGCCATGAAGGCCGGATATGAAGGGCACTTAGTGTATCCAGCCTGAGTTGCCGGATACATTAAGTTGCCTATAAAAAGGAAACAGCAGCCTGATTTCCGGGGTGGGCTTCCTTTTGGGCTGTTTCCACCTCTTCTCCCCCACCCTTCCTGGTACGAAACCACCCACTCTCACACCTCCTTACTCCTTAAACCCTTGAAGCACCACCTAAAGACCTCAATCCCCCTCTCTACTATCTTCTTCCCCATTCAAGCCTTGAGGGAATAGACAAGTTTGCTGTTGGTACGGGGAGGTGAAGCTCCAGCTCTTGCCTCTGCTGCAAAGAAGGGTGAACACACCACAAGAAGGGTTTGAAACCCCAAGGTATGGATTCTTGTTAAGTTTCTTGAACCATATATAAAAATGGAGTTATTTTTAATTATTTAGAGTGCTTGATGTTTCCATAGCATGCATCTGCCCACCGGTTCAGTTCTCATCCATTTTCCCTTCATTTATATTTCACGGGAACCTCCAAGGTAAGAGGTGGGGCTTGCATGGGTCCATGGGGAGGGGGGGGGGGGGGGGGGGGGGGGGATGAGAGAGCTTCATTTACACTTTTGGGGTCATGGTAGTTGCTGCTTCGGGTATTCCTAATTATTTTTTCGGGGGAGTGTGTTCCCTCTTGCATGGAAATCCAATGTACCCCCAAGTAACCCCCCATTTCCCTTCTAAATTAGATTCCTTTTTCTGCTCTTCCCCTACTTTCTCGCAACTGCTCATGGGTGTGCTCTTGCTGGTCGTACCCCGGGAGTTTGTCTTTTTGTTTTCTAGCATTGTCATGTTCCTTTAGTCTCTTATTCTTGCTGCTTCCATGTGCATGGGAGCATGATTTGTTGTCCCATGTACTTACTGTTTTATGTCAATATGCATGATCCTCCAGCCCCTTTACTACCTAATACTTTAACTCATTCGAGTGCCTCAAGCCCCTAGCAGTAGCATGCTGTCAAGCATGCTTCCTAACCACCTAGCCCTCATGCTTGGTAGGAAGAATGTGCAAGACCACCTCTTTGGAATTTTGGCATGTTTAGGTGTCTTTATTTGCATTCTTGGGTAACCATTGTACTTGCTGTTCTATTCGGTTCAAGGACTAGAACAGGGACCAAGTAGCCCCTGTGGGATTATAGCATGTGGTTCATGTGAACGGAGGTAGCATCCCATGCCCCCCCTTTCCTTTTCCTTGTTGAAAAACCCACCAAAGAAGACAAAAGTGGAGGCTTCCCCTTCTCTCTGTACCACTGTGGGCCCACACAGGGGCTCACCCAATTGCTAGAACATCCCAAGAGGCATAGAAACCCAACCCCCTTGTCAAAAATCCGAAAAAATAGCCTTTGTATGTTGATCCGGCAACTCAGGACGGATTAACAGGGATCTGTTTATAACCGGCAAAGAATGCCAGATACACTGGCTTATGTGTGTAACCGGCATCTTAGGCCGGCTACACTGCCAGAATGCCATTTGTGCTATTTTGTGATTTTGTGCTATTTTCTTGATGTGTTTGATCAATCTGAATGAACCAGAAGGGTTTCCGGGTCACCCGGAAACCCAAGATGGGCCATGGACCGACCCAGTCCAAATTGATTTCCGGTGGGCCTTCCAACGGGGCCCACCAAACCCGACAAGTGTAGGGTTTCCAAACCCTATCTCAGAAAGTCTTGGGCTTTCAAGCCCGAGCCCAGGTAAAGGGCCCCGAGCCCAGGTAAAGGGCCCATTTTGGCACAATTAACAAAGATAAATTAAACCACTTGGTAACCAATTATGTGGCCCACTCAAGGGCCCACAAACCAACCCGACCCGCTTTTACATAAAAATCACTTTAAATTCAACTTAAACTTTAAAGTAAAAATCAATTCATTTAAACCAAAGGCCAAAGGGCCTCTCAGGCTAGACTGAGGCCCACAAGGGACACGTGGGCTCAACCAAGCCCACCAAGGAATCCGCGGGCCTTCTAACGGGGCCCGCCCAATCAGACCCACATCACTTTAATTAAGAAGATAAAAGCAAGTAAAGGGACCCACACCACTTTGGCGGTCCCGCCAGACTTAATCAAATTACATGCTGGAATAAGAATCGGGTGAGTGAGAGACCAGAGTTGACTCAAACCAGGGAAACTTATGGGACCCGTCACTTGACGGGGTGGACTGGGGTGTCTACGGACTTCCCCAGACTGCAACCGAGAACCTACTTAGAATCTCAAGCCGCAGACCAAGCCTTAGTAGAAGGACTTAGGCACCCAGGTGTCTGCCTGCACCCCATCAGGCAGTGGCGACTCCAAACAAATCCCGAGGCACGCATCGTTTTGCGTGCGCCTCGTCGTGCGACCGAAATCGTGTGCGCACAGCCTGGCGACTCCACTGGGGACTTCTCAGACCAATAGAACCCCTGGTTAGAATGAGTCAACCTAAGAGGGATTTAGTCGATTTTAGGGTTTTTTCTGCCTTGCTTAGTAAGACGCGGAATACACGCAATTGCGTATTCTGGGGAGTCCTGTCACAAGGACATGATAATCGCCTAAGGAAAGTGGAATTTAAGCGGTCCCCTGTGACCCTCCACTTACCTGGGGACTCTCCCGGAACCTCGTATTGCGTGCCAATTCTGCACCTGTATACGGGACGGTAAAAAACTCCTTTATCAACAAAATCCAGTCAAATCTCACCCGGTTAGACACTGCACTCAGCCCAAATGCACATACGGGCACACCACCACACCGTGGATGGATTTATTTTCCAGTTTGGTGATAAACTGCGTGGGGTGACACGCACGAGGGAGGATGCGTGAATGATCCGACCCTGAATGAATGAGAGCGGATATTGCTTCTTCTTCTCCAAAATCTAGATCTATCTAGCAGCCTACCCTTCTGATTCCTATGAACTGACTCTTGGGATGGTATTAGCACCTACGCTCCCGTGGCTTGCTGGGGAAAGCAGGGTAAACCCATCCCCCCAGTTTTCTGGAGTCCATTAGCACCACTGGTTTCTTGCCGTGGCACGCGAGGATCCAGTACTGGTCCAGACCCTTGTAGGCTTATGTCTCGGGCTGGGTATCCTTCCCCACCTAGCGTTTCTGAATGAACCACGCGCTTGTGATTGTGAGGGAGTGTGATGTGAATGATGAAATAAGAAGAAAAAAAATCAAATTAAAACCCAAGAGTCCATCAGGGGTAGCAACCCCCGCTTTTTGATAACCTCCAACAATATGATATCTGTGTGTACAAAAGACAACTAAGAGCTCACAATGTCTCACTCTCATATGCACATTCATATACAAGGGTCATAGTCCAAAAGTAAGTTTCCAAATGTATAAGTCCAAAAAAATGATTGCATAACCCATTTACAGTTCCCAAAAACTAACTACAAGTATCACAAGGAGAATCCTACTATGGGTGATAGCAATCCTCATGTGACGGCTCGGACCTGGACATGATCATTAAAGATATATGCCGGTTCCTTGAGATCAGGTAAGATCCCAGAAACACTTCTTAAACCTGATTGACTAGCTAATATCAAAGTGCACTAATATTTAAAACAAAATAAAATAAGTATAATGTGAGTGAAAGTGTTGACAAAATCTAAACCTGTATATACATTTCCAAAATAAAAAGTCTACAGATACAGTTTCACTAAGTTTCATACACACACTCTCTCTATAAACAATATATACATGACCAAAAAGATATACAACTACAAAAAAAAACATGCAATGCCCTCCAATCCTAGCCAGGATAATAATAATCCTCGGGACGATACACATCCGGATCATTATTTCTCTCTACCCCAGCTCGTACTCGCTCTGCAGAATTCTCTGAAAACAAAACCGATGAAACAAAACGCGTGAGACTAACGTCCCAGTAAGTAGCATAATGCATGGTAAGAAACAGTTTATGCAACTTTCCAATAATAAAGTAGCATGCTCATATACCATACGATCAAACTCTATCAAAATCATGTTAAGAAGTAGTTCATCCTCATTTAAACAATAATTGAACTATTCGGAGTCATAAATAATAAGCAGATAAAAATCAGATTAATCCAAACTACGATATCAGTCAAACCACATCCAATAACAACGATGTGTCAATGTAGGACTCGTGGATTAGAATACCTTGGGTGATTTAACACAAGTGTCCAATTCGCCACCTCACGGCTTACAGGGAAAGACCTAGCTAGGGTTGCTCTTCCATAACGGAGCATTCAAGCATGAGACACACATGAGTTGGCAAGTACAACTCAGTCGAACTGGTTAGCAGGAGTTAGTGTTTATAGCATATTTGAATATACTAAACCATCGAGTTGATTTCACGGGTTGCTGCAGGTCACCCGCACAAAGGGTGGCCTTAATTCTGTGGTGGATGCAAGTTCACTACCCCCGGCTCATTACGAGCTAGGGTGTACGGCTGTCCACTACCCATAAAATAAGTGAAACGTATGCTGGACAATAGTATTAATTCCACACAAGTCACCCCAATACACTATCTGGCTTAGACATGGATCCAACTCTACAACCAAGCCCACTAAACTATAAAAACAAACCACTGTTAACCAATCTTACAATTTTAAGTTTCTGGGGTGAATTTAGGTTCACTACCTATAATGCCTCAAAGCACGTGGTGAACTTAGTTCACTACCCCCAAAATCCATATTTGTGGTTGATGTAGGTTCACTACCTCCAATTGGGGTGAACATCAGTCCACCATCCTCAACTAAGGTGAACGGAAATCCACTACCCACAAATACCCACATCTGTGGTGGATGCAGGTTCACTACCCCCAGCTCTCACAGCAAGGGTGAATGGCAATCCACTACCCACAGAACCAACATGCCATAGGCCATCGGCCTTTCAAAGTTCTCATTTATCACGAAAATGCCATTGTATAATTTATAGATGAAATAAATTCCAAATCCTTCAACTCCACTAAAATCCAAAAGAAAGAACATCATTTCTTTAAAATACCAAATCAAAACCAATCTAAGTAAGAACGTAACCACAAATCCGAGTATATAAAATCCCAAGATAAACTAAGCAGAAGAAGGCTCTAAACCCCTATAATGGTTCATACATTGATTAAAATCAATAAAAACACATCCCACACTGAAAATCCACTCAAAATAGTCAAAATACGTTTTCTTTAATTTTTCTCTACGGTGGGCACCTAGTGGTCGCTTAGGCGACCTTTGGGCGCCCCCTTTAATTTTCTGCACAAATTTTGGTCACCTAAGCGACCTCTGAGCGGTCGAAAACTGAACGTTTTTGCACTTCGTTTTTTTCCAAATCCAACTCCAAAACTTGTTCTATTTCCTCTCAAACACATCAACAAACATCCTAAAACACTCTAAGATCAAAACCAAACAACATTTATACCTTATACATTCTCCAACTCAAATCGATCGACAAAAACCTCCAAAAATCGCATGGAAACAAATGGACAGAAAATTTTCGTTTAAACTAAGATTTCTTCGCAAAAAGTAGGTAAAAAGGTGCTACTTACATGGTGATTTGCAATCCAAGCTGAAGCCTTCCCTTTTATTCCTTCTTCTCCTTCTTCCTCTCCTTTGTTTTGTGTTTTCTTTCACCAACCTTCGAACAGTAAGAACCATCGGGTTCTTACATCAAGTAATATATAACTGATTAAACCAATTATACCGGTTCACTGGAAATGAACCGACCCAAACCAAACCAAACCCAAATCAACTAACCTGAAACAAACCAAACCACTTGTTTCTTTTCAAATTTTGATTTAATAATCTAGTTAAATCCATTAACCTCTGTTTTACTCTTCATTAAAAGTTCTTAAAAATCCAGGGTCTTACACCTCAGGTCTGTACTCAAGCTCACCCTCAACCTCTACCCCCATGCATGGCTCACCAAGAGGATCTGAAAGCAAAACTAGTAAAACAAAACATACGTGAGACGAAAGTCCCAGTAAGCAGCAAACATGCATGTATAGAAACAGTTTATGCAGTTTAATAAGATCTTGATAGCATGCTCAATTATAAAGTACCAAATGTAAACTAAAACAACTTAGTCGGACAATACATAAAATCAATAGTTCAATCAACACATTCATTTACTACAAGCATGTCTTGTTTGGACTTGTGGGTTAGCATGTCTCTAAATTAGATTAATGACCACTGTCCATTTGCCACCTATGCGACTTATAGAGAGAAGCATAGCTATGGACAACTCAGTAAGTGGAGCACCCACATATGGGCTGGCAAGTGACAACCAAGCCAATAATCAAGGTCAAGTGGAATACCCCATCCACTGCCGAACCATACCATATGAATCACAAGAACATCCCGCCAATACCCCATGGCAGGTGGTTGCCACAACACCTCTATGCCCCAAGAGGGCTTCACTAATACCCCACAGTGGAAAGCTATATGGACAATGACATTAAAGCTAACAAGCCAACACTAACACATTGACTAAACTCATTGTGGATCCACACTAAGTGTAAGCACCCAAATTTTGATCAAATCAAAAAATAAAAACAGAAAAGAAAAGAAAATAAGAAAACAAAAAAAATGTGCTAAAAGATAGCAAAATAGCTCAAAACCCTAGCTGAAAAGTCAAACCCTAAGGGGGCAAAAGTTGACTTTTTGATCAAGTGCAATTTGGCCACCTTGCTTTATCTCAATGGATAGAGAATCCCGACACGGTTCCAACGCAACTGAGTTTGTTGGAATCGGAGTCTGGATGAAGGTTTTGCAGGCCGGTCAAACTTGAGGGGGAGCCGAAAGTTGACTTTCTGCTAAACCCCGAATCAGCTGCGTCACCCTATCCCAATGGATAGAGGACTCCAATACGGTTCTAACGCAATTGAGTTTGCCCAAATCGGGGTCCGGATGAAGAAGATATGAGCCGGTCAAACTTGAGGGGAGCAGAAATTGACTTTCTGCTAAACCCCAGAACAGCTGCCCAAACTTGTCCCAGTGGATAGGTCATCCTGACACGATTCTAATGCAACTGAGTTTTCTCGAATCGGAGTTCCGGATAATAAGTTATGAGCAAAACAATAAACTCTAAAAACTGCCCACGTGGCAAAAACAGCAGAGAAAATAGCAGAAAAAGGTGTCTAGGGGCAAATCCGTAAATAATCAGGACAGTCAAAAATATCTGATGGCATATCTGTAATTATCTAGGGGCAAATATGTGAATAGCAAGTTGATGTTAAAATAGCTCAGGGACTAATCTACAATTACCAAGAAAATCACCCCCACATGCTTAATTCCCCACCACATCTTTCTCTCCCTCTCTCTCCTCCATAACTCATCCCCCACATGCTTAATTCCCCACCACATCTTTTCCCTCTCTCTCTCTCCTTCATAAATTCTTGTTCCCCATGTGCATCCCCATGCATCATGCATGCAAGCACCTCTCTCTCTCCCTCATGAGTATGCATGCATGCATCATGCATACACCTCTCTCTCTCTCTCTCTTCCCCCCATGATCACCCATGCATGCATCATGCATGCACCTCTCTCTCTCTCCCTCATGATTAGTGTTCCCCATGTGCATCCCCTATGCATCATCCATGCATGCACCACCTCATGCATCCTTCTCTCTCTCTCTCTCTCCTCCAAACACTTTTTCCCCATGCATGCATCATATGCATTCACCCATCATAATCAACATAATAAAAGCCCCATGGAGCCCCATACATATGGAAGGAGCTCATTTTTGTGGCTCACTCCATTCTTCTTCTCCCAAGATCTCTCCCACAAGCCCTTCTCCATCTCCAAGCTCCCTCCTATTAACCACCTCTCCCACACTTGAACCTCCTTCAATCAAACCTCTCTTGATCCCCTCCTCTTCTCTTCTTCTTCATTTGGAGCTAGGAGAAGCTTGGTGGTGCAAGGAGCAAGGGGGTGTACGGCTGCTGTCCACACCCCAAAGGATCCTCAACCACATCTCAAAAGGGCTCTTAGCCCCCAAGGTAATGCTTTCACCGGTATTTTGTACATCATAAGTTGGAATGAGCATGTTCTAAGCAAGTTGGAGTGTCCTCCATTTTTAGCATGTTATTTTCTTCTTCTCCTAGCATGTTAATGTCTTTCTCCTCTACTTTTTCTTCTCCATTTTGCACAAGAAAAATCCCATGGTAAGGGGAAGACACATGGTCGGCCTCAAGGTAGGAAGAGGATCACCTTGCATATGTTCTTAATGGTTTTTAGATTCCTATTTTGCTACTGATTTATCCCATTCGAATGGGGAGTTTGTTCCCTTCATTTTCTATTCCTTTGTACCCCATTAACTCCCCCTCTCATCCCTTCTCTTGTTTGGCTTTGCATCTTGGTTTCATGTGTGTTTAAGTATGTCATTTTGCATCATGGTTACTTGTTCAGATTTAGGTTCTTTGTTAACATGTATCTTGGAAGCATGTTTTTTCCCATACCACCAATTGTGACCTCTTTTAGTTGCTGCTGGAATGGTGACCTACCCCCCCTTTTTCACTTTTCCTCACAAACACACACCAAGCATGTTCATGTGCATTAGCCCCCTGCAAGGATCCCCATCTTCCTTGGCTACAACTTTGTTCATATAAAGTATGGTCATGCACGTGCACATGCACATACTCACTAGGATCTAAGGCATACATCTTGTTGTTGCTTAGATGAACTTTACTTGCTTCACTTGCTTGCTTCCAGGGAGTTGGGAAGCCCCAAAAGCTAGCCCACTTGAGAAAATCCCAAAAAAGACCACTTTTAGACTGATCCGACAACTCAAGTCGGATCAGTAGATTTTTGTATGTAGCCGACCTTGGTGGTCGGCTACATGTATTTCTGTGTGTAGCCGACACCCCAGGCCGGCTACATAGGCTTTTGTGTGTAGCTGACAACTCAGGTCGGCTACACTGTGGAAATGTCATTTTTTGTATGTTCTTTGTTTTATGTTATTTTTATGATCTTTTAATCAAACCGAATGAACCAGTAGAGTTTCTGGGTCACCCAAAATGGAACTTGGACCACTCTGGTCTAATTGGATTCACTTGTGGGCCTTCCAACGGGGCCCACCAAGCCCAACCAACTCACTTTGTTTCAAATAAACAAATTAAATTAATCGAGTGGGCCACACCATTGGAGGCCCACCAAAGCCCAATCTGTAGCATGTTGGATAGCCTAGGTGTGGTTTGGCCGAGACTGTGGGCCAGGGTCTATCGGGCCCGCCAAGCCCATTAACCAAATAAGGAGGGGATCCACTACCCCAACTCTAATGCCTTGGGCTTTCAAGCCCAAATCTAGGTTATGGGCCCCAAGCCCATGCCTAGCCCACCTTGGCACAACTAAAACAGGATGAGTCAAATCACTTGGCCACCATTGCGGGGCCCATCTAAGGGGCCCACAAACCCATCAGGCTCACTTTTGCATGAAATTCAATTTAACTCCCAATTTGAACTTGAAATAAAATCAACTCACTAAACCAAAGCCCAAAGGGCCTCCCTGGCTTAGATCGAGGCCCACCAAGGGGCGTGTGGGTTATGCTTGGCCCAACAAGGGATTCGTGGGCCTTCCAACGGGGCCCACCCAATCAGACTAAGACCACTTAACCAAACAAGATAAAATCAAGTAAAGGGACCCACACCACTCAGGTGGTCCCACCAGACTTAAACCAAATGTGCATGCTTTGACTTAGGAATTGGGTGAAAAAAACCAAGACCAAGTTGACTCAAAACCAGGAAACCTGTGGGACCCGTCATCCGACGGGGCGGACCGGGGTGTCTATGGACTTCCCTGGACCGTAACCGAGACCCTACCTAGAATCTCAAGCCGCAGACCACCTAATAGAAAAACCTAGGCACCAGGTGTCTGCCTGCACCCCATCAGGCAGTGGCGACTCCAACATTCCCGAATTACCCTTTAGGAGACGTGCCTACCCGTGCGACCATGCGCACACTAAGAGCAATGTCCAATTAGATGACTCACAACTCAAAACCAAACCATTCAAATTAATGAGTAAAACCAGTTCTTTAGTGCACAAATCAGGCCAAGTGGAATTCCCTATCCATTGCCAAACCACAACACATGCCAAGTACAATTCCTCATCCACTACCAGATCAACCAAGGCCAAGTGGAATTTCCCATCCATCGTCAATAAAACCATAGGCCAAGAGCCTTGCCAAATCACATAAGAGAACCTTACTTTTTACAAATCCAAACAAAGCAAAACGGATGATATAGAATCCCCAAAATACAAATTTTATGAGTGGAATAGTCTTAGGATTGCCAATAAAGACACCATACCAAAAACCAATGGATTTCAAAACAAAAGTTTTTGACCTTGAAAAATATTCTAAGTCTGGTTAAAAACGTTGAATTTTTGGATATAAGATTTTTCTAGACAAATCTACTAGGAGTTTAAGGTTCATATTTTGATCGTAGTCCAATGGAGGGTAGAAAAATTTTCTGTAATTTTATGAGCTTCTGAATCACTCATTTGGGTATCAAACTCAAGAAGTAGTTTTTCATGAAAATCGGGCAAAACTGGAATTTTAGGCATGAACTAGAAAGTTGACTTTTTATTGGTAAGGAATTAGGTCTTGGGAGTATTTTTTGTAAAATTCCTAAATTTTAAATAGGAATTTAAAATTAGATTTTATGATTAATAATTAAGTGTTGTGTTTATGCAAGGAATAAAATATATTGTGATGGATGGGAATTTTCAGAGGAAAATTAAAAAATGGAGAAAATACTTTATTAGAATAAATAAATAAAATTTTATTTTAAATATTTGAGTTAAAAGTTACATTAGAATATGTATATGTTTAAAATAATTGGTTGTGTGCATAGGGTGTTATTAGAGTATTAATACACCATATCATAATAATCAAATGCTCTTGGTTGAACAGGAAGAAACTTAGTGGAGTAGCCGAATATATTAATATATACACATGCTTTACATATAATCTGTTGAGTAAATGGGCTGTGTGGTATGGCATTGTAGCTGATCAAGGGTGTTTAATGAGAAAGGGCGGTAACTTGAGGAATATAAATAGTGGTTGGAAGTTTGTTAGTTTGGTTTTGTCGAATCTAGAATTCTCTGGAAGTAAAAAAAAAATGAGAACAGAGATAGTAGGAGCTGGAGAAGAGGAGATCTGAGAAGAAACACAAAAAGAAGAGGAGAATTGAAGAGAATCAGTTTTGATTGGAAGATTTCAGCTAGATGCGGCATAGAACTAGAAGAAATTGTTCAGATTAGAGTAAAACTAGGTTAGGAATTATCTTAATTTGCAATTCTCTATCTAGATTGGTAAAAGGATTGAAGTTGAATCAGATCTGAGTGTGTTTTGATCAGATCTGTGTAAAATTCTTTGATTTCTGAGTAAATGAGAGGTGGGTCTATTGAAGGAGAGGAGATTTAGAGCTAATAATAGGTAAGTAGCACCTTTTAAAGTGATTTTGTTGCATCAAATTTGTTTTAAGAGCTTTAATTTGAGTTTGAAAGAAGAGGCATGCGTTCGGTGATAATTTTTATAAAAAACCTCCAATCTAATGCTGACTGTTTAGATTAAAGTTAGGATCAGGGAATTACGTTTTAAAAGTGTTTTGAAACACATAGAAAGTATTTGGAACAATTTAAAGTGGGACATAAATGGAGAATTCCAACTTACAGAACCAAAAAAAATTAGTGAACTGAGTTTTCCAGGGATCGCTCAACCCTGTGCTCAAGCTAGGGGTCAAGCGCCCAAGAGTGGTCACGTTTTAAGGGGGCGCCCAAACTTGGTGCTCAAGCATCAAGGTCAAGCCTCCATTCAAGATGTCATTTATAAGTGGCGCCCAACCCCTTTGCTTGAGCAATGGGTCAAGCACCCTTGTTCAAACCAGGTTAGAAGGAGCGCCCCCCCCCCCCCCCACAGGGTCAAGTGCCCAACACAAAAAAGTTGTTTTTGGATATTTTGAGTAGATTTTAATTATGGAACGTGTTCTTATAAAATCTAATCTATGTACGAATAAATTTTAGGTGTTTAGAAAGTACTTCTACTGAATTTATCTTTAAATTCAATATAACAAGGAGTTTGGGCACGTTCTACTAAAATAGGTCTAGATTTGAGAATTTAGAGAGTTTATATTCTATTTTCTGATTTTAATTGAATTGGAAGTTTCCTACACTTGTATTAGTTGCTTATAAACATGTTTTAACTTCTGGAATTGCATAATTATGGTTTTCCATTGTTTTGGGCAGATTTAGCCTAGTTTGGGATTTCCGGACAGATTTGGATTACTTGTTCTATCTCATGATTGAATAGATTTAAATATTGTTTCGGTTATGGAAAATTCGCCTTAAAGGCATGTATCTGAGATCCTCCATGATAGAGTGGCTTTGGTCATGATTGTCCCATGATTATATATCGAACACATTGGTTTACTTGATGGCTTTGTTTTATGTATTTGGTCCAACTAGACTTGGATCCATTACTTAATTGCAGGTGTTGTGTTGACTTTATTGATGTAATTGCATGGCCATGAGTGTTGCCACGACCGGTGTTGAGCAGCACCGAAACCCTAAGTAGGCCGGTGTTGTCAATGCCGAAACGCGGAGTAGGTCGGCATTGGATGACGAAACCCTGAGTAGGCCGTCATTTTAGAATCCAAAACCTTGAGTAGGCCAGATTGTGTATATGGAGGTGTGGATTTGGCTCCGGCATGCTAATTACTCAATTAAAGTAAACTACATGACATTGGCCTATTTGACATTTGATTTGACATGAGATACAACTATATGGTTTGATTTGACAGCTGGTTTATCAGTATTTGTTTATTATCAGATTTAGTTTTATTGGTATATGTATTTCCACAGCCAGTGTAGAGCAGCACCAAAACTTTGAGTAGTCCGATGTTGTCAATGCTGAAACCCGGAGTAGGTCGGCATTGGATGATGAAACCCAGAGTAGGCTGTCATTTCAATATCCGAAACCCTGAGTAGGCTGGATATACACATGGAGGCGTGGACTTGACTATGATGTGGCTAATATCTATGTTGACACTTGTTTTGATCTGAGTTATATCTATTAGCTTGTTTTGGATAATTGGTTTCATCGGCACATTGTTACATGTATACATTTGGTTTTATGGTTATTCATGTGATTTGATATTGATATTACTGATTCGATTTATATGATGGATTACACGGGCTTATATCATATTGTTTCTTGGATTATTGTTGGATTATTTAGATTATTTGTGTTATCGTCATTGATATATGTTTTATAATTGATCCATGATTTAGAACTAAATAAAATGCATTTGAGCATGCATGTGCTTCTTGCTGGGATATTCGTATCTCATTCTGGTTTTGTTTTGTTTTCAGATCTTGGAGAGGACGATATCGAAGGTAGATGCATGGAATTCTGTGAGCTCAGATTAGAGATATGGTATTTCATATTGAGTTGGGATTTCAGTTGACTCTAATTTTATGGTATATGTTTATTTCATGTTTTCCTTTGCTTTGATATATAGATCTTGTAGAAAAAAATAAAAAAAATTAACCTTCGGAAACGAGTTACGGATTTATTACGTAACTTGGATTTGGGGCGATACATTTTTAGTTGTTCCAAATGGGGGTAAAACCTTATTTACATGTAAAGACTTAAGTAAATGGAAACATAAATAGACATGACATTTGCTTAATAAGGGTGCTGTGTAGGAGGTTTAGGTTGTTTGGATAGCTGTTGGGGAAGAAAAGGGTGAAGAACTATAAAAAACAAGGCTCACGATTAGCTTTACAATTAATCGTCCAAGGGCGATTAGCTTCGCGATTAGTCTCGCGACCTAATTCTGTTCCTAATAGGGACTGTTTTTGGGGGGTTTTGGCTCAGGATGAATCGCCAACTTGGGTTTTCAAAATTTTGGCTATTTTTCAACACCAAACTCATACAAATAATTTCTAACCTTTCTAACACCAAGTGGGATGATCATAAAACATCCCAACATACTTAAAAACACCTTCCAAAACAGAAATTCATCCCAAATCCACATGAACACAAATCAAACACATGAAACCTCATTTAATATACCAAACTCAAACCCAAATCTGAAATATGATCAATGTAGGTTGGAAATCTACAACAAATCAGTAGAAAACTAAATAAGATTGCTATACAACCAAAACCCTACAAATTTTTTTGCAAAAACCAACATGCAAGATTATTTCCTCAATTAAATCAAACCCCAAAGAGAGAATACGAAATTTGGCAATGCATTTTGGTTTAAAGGGTTTGCTACTTACATGTTTAATGGAGAAGGTCACTTCTCCTCAATCTCTCCTCTTCTTCTCATTCTTGTCCTTCTTCAAGTTTTCAATTATGCTCACACACTTCTTTTGTTTTATACGTCCAACACAAGGAAAGGGGTTCTAAAAACACTTAGAATATTAGTTAGGGCATCCTTTTATATGCCCTACTTTTGATCTTTCAAATTTGCCCCTCAACAAAGCCTTTATTCCACTAAATCCTTAGGGTGTACCTAAGGCATACTAGGGGGGTCCCTTAGTGTTAAGTGAGGGGTACCTTAGTGTTATTTGAGGGGTACCTTGGTGTAAAATCCTTAAATTTTAATTAATAAATTCAAATTTGATTTATGGTGAATAATAATAATTATTGTTTTAAAAATTTCAGAAAAAGGAGAATGAGGATATTTATGGAATTTCCGGCAATTTAATGAGGGGGATTTATTTAAATGAGGTAAATAAGTTATTATAATTAAATAATGTTAATAATTAGTATTAAATCATATGATTTATTATTGATTTGGCTTTGGATATGTAGGAGAGATTGGTGGAGTGACAAGGCAGTAGATCATAAAGAGCTTTGAAAGGGTGTTTGGGCGGCAAAGCCTTGGGTATAAATAGGAGTTAGTTAGATTACTATTTTGGGTTAGTTAAGAAGCTTCTGGAGAAGAAGAGGGGATTTGAGAAGGATTGAGGAGAAGTGTAAAATCCTAGATTTTATTTATAAAATAATTAGGATAAAATAAATAAATTAATCAATATTATTAATATTCCAGGGAATGAGGAATTGGTTTAATCCGGAGAGTTGCAGGGTGACCTGGAGAACTTGGAGAATTAAATATAAGGCGAGTTTGTATTTTAGTTTTAAGATTATTATTATTATTATTATTATGAGTTATTTATTAAATAACTAATTATTGAAAAAAAAGAGTAGAAATATTTATTAAGTTGGCCGAATTCTTCATGGGAATAGTTTGGTCGACTAAAGCCAATTCTATTGAGATTTAATATATTGGTTTGAAGGGTAAGAATGTAAAAGGAAAGATGATTAGGGTTGGTATTTTGGTTTGGACGAAAATCTAAGAAGGAAAGGAATATAGGAAGTGTGCTATTCACGTACAAGAAAAAGTAGAAGAGAAAAACATAGTCGCACACTCACTTTCTCTTCCTAGTCGTGTCCTCCCAGAGCTTGAATCCTTGGTGTTTTGTTTTTATCAGATCAGAGAGAAGGAAAGAGTGATTTCATTTGAATTTAAGGTAAGGAACATATCAACTTATGGTTTTATCTCTAACTCGTTTGGTTTTGAGTTTATTAAGTTCTGAAAAATATATTCTTATGGTTTAAAAAATAAAGGAGTTGCTGTGTTCGTGGGATTTATTTGAGGGTGATTTCTGGATTGTTTGGAGAAGGATTTAATCTCAGAAGAGAGGTAAGTAGCCCCTTACAACTTGCATAAACAAATACGTGTTGGTTTATCGATGAATATGTTTAGACGAGAGATTTTCCGGTTGTTTGTGAATGATTTGTCATGGAAACTTGTGGAATAATTTAGAGTGTTTAGAAGATAAAAACCCAACATTTGGAAGTGATTCGAGGTGTTAAAAATTCAGGAAAAACATATCTGAAGATGGAAAACTAGCGAATTCCGAAAATCTATGAAAAACAACGAACGCTTGCAATGACGCTCGAGCGTCACGCCAGGTGCCATGTTGTAAAGAGTGGACGCTCGTCGTCGCTCGAGCGCTACTCAAGGCACCCCCCGCTTGTGTTTTTTTTAAAAAATTCTGAAACTTGAAAGTTAACAAAATTTGGTAAACCGAGCGCCCGGGAGAACACTTGAGCGCGATCTCGAACGGCTGAAACTGGGAAGGTTGATTTTGTATGAGCGCCTGTAAGAGCACCCAATACCGCTCGAGCACTCCTGACAGTAAATTGATATTTCTGAAATTTGTCTAGTTTTGAATTATAAAATTGTTTTTATTGAATTCCAACTTATGTACAAATAATATTAGAGTGTTTAGAGATTGTTTGCACTGGCCGTTGATTAAATCGAATTTCTATAAAGATTTTGGGTACGTTCTATTGAAATAGCTTTTATTTGAGTTTATCATTTCAAAGTCTTTCCTTTTTAACTTTATTTGATTTTATTGGTTTATACACTTGTATTTCACCTGCCTAAAGATGTTTTCAGTATTGCTATGGCAGAATTGTTATTATTTTCCTCGGTGTACCTTAGAGTGCTTATTCTCACTCATGTAGCTTGAGTTTGAGACTTGGATTTCCTCCATGTATCTTGGAGTTGTCTTGTGGATTACTAATGTTATTTCTGGTATCTAAATTTATTGTTTTTGGATTTACCACTATTGAGTGGGCTTAGCTCTTACATGGATCCATAGAGTAGCTTGTAAGTGAAATGTTATTAAAGTTCGGATTCTGGGTCATAGGCATTCCATCATCTTGAGGATAGTACCACTCCTGGATTGGTCGGTTGCTAGTCCTGGATTGAGTCCTGCGAGACTTATCATGAATGCTTGTTTTTGAGATTTAATTGCTGGATTAATCTGATTATTCGTTTGCATATTTAGAACTGTATAAATGTTTCTTTTCTACATGGCTACTTGCTGAGAATTTATTATCTCACATTGCTTTATCGGATTTGTTTTCAGATTATCTTAGTGAGGACGTTGCGGAACTTGGTTCGCAAGGGGACTATTCTGATTACAAAGAAGAGGATTACTTTACTGTGATTAGGGATATTTATTATTTTGATGTTCATTTGAGTAGGAGGTTTATAGTAGTTGATCATGGGTTATTTTAGAGTACTGTAGTTAAACCCATACTAGACAGTTTTATTTGATGGTTATTGTTGATTGGTGGTTATGATTGGATACTTTGATTTATGTAATTCACACTTTTATTTAGATTTCATATTTTTCTTCCGCACCCTGATTATGAATAAAGTTCAATTTTAATTATTGTTTGGTTTAGCATGCTTTTGGGCCACTATTATTTTAACGCTCCGGGTTTGGATACGAGATCCAGATCCGGGGCGTTACAAGAAGAAAGGAGTTCCATGGTTGATTTGGAGTAGCACACTAAAGAGTTTTGATGAAAACAGGGAAATTACAGAGTTCTCTTAAAGTGATTGAGAGTTGCTAATTTGATATGAAATCTGGAAATTCTATTGAGGAAACTTAGGAATTCATCCAGATCAGGTAAGGATGGTTTTAGTTACTGAATTATGAGGTTTCTTAGAGAATTCTTGAATTTTTAATTAGATCTATTCATATCTGGGAAAAATTTTAGTAAATTTGAGTTTTCTGTTAATAGTTGGTGTAAGCTGATTTCTAGAAAGGAGATCTGGAAATTAGGGATATCAGGAGATTGATTTGAGCTTCCTAGAGCTAAGTAGCACCTATTCGTTTTGATTCGTGCATGAATTTTCAATTGGTTGTGAAGAGATTGCTTCAGAATCTTCTATTTGATCTAAATGATGGAACATGGAGGTTTTAAGGAAATTGATTGATCTGAATTTTATTTGTGTTAAATTATTGTTTGGACTAGTAGGAAAGCTTAAATAAATGATTTAGAAAATGATCATAAAGATTTAGAGTGATAGCATCATGTTTTGGTAGTTAAATTTTTGAAAACTCGAAAGATTAGGAACACTGTTCGCGAATTTGTATTTTGGCCGAGTGCCTAGAATTGTGCTCGATCGCTATCTCAAGCGCCTTTCTTGTGTTTTATTTTGAAATTCAGAACCTGAAAATTGTCAAACGTAGATAAGCCGAGTGCTCAACCCAATGCTCAAGCGCTCTGTCAAGCGCTCATTTCCAGTTTTTAAAATCTTCTAACGCTTGCATGGATGCTCGAACGCCATGTCAAGGGCTCAAGAAAGATTTTCCTACTTTTCCAATTTGATGTAATTTTGATTGCGGAATGGTTTTTAATCAAATCCAACTTATGTACAAATAAGATTTAGGTATTTAGGAAGTGCTTGCATAGGAATTATATTAAAATTCAATTTAATGAAGAGTTTGGGTACATTCTACTAAACTAGGTTCTTGAGAGACTTTTGGTTCCAAATTATTATAAAATGAGTTTATTTTGATTCCACCGCTTATAAAATCTTTCTTAGATCATTTCTAAGGTGTTTCTATTGGCCAATTGTATGAATGAGTTTATACCAAATACTTGTCCTCCTATTCCTTTAAAATAGTACATTTTGGGGTTTTAAAATGTTATTATGTTTTCAATTTAACTTGTAAAGATTCTAAGGATTTCTACTTATATAATTCTCATACTAGTACATTTTTAGGTAGATAAATCTCTGAGAACACAATTTTGGTTGGATTTGAGAAATTGGTGTAAGCACCTTATTTTTGCACCCCTGGAAGTGCTGAAAATGAAAACCCTGGCGGGAAAGTCAAACCTTGAGGGGACAATTGTTGAATTTTTGATCAAGTAATAATTGGCCACCTTGCTCTATCTCAGTGGATAGAGAATCCAGACACGGTTCCAACGCAATTGAGTTTGCTGGAATCGGAGTCCGGATGAAGGTTCTGCAGGCCGGTCAAACTTGAGGGGGAGCTGAAAGTTGACTTTCTGCTAAACCTCGATCCAGGTGCTTACCCCCATGCCATTGGATAGAGGGCTCCGATAAGATTCTAACGCAATTGAGTTTGCCTAGATCGGAGCCCGGATGAAGAAAATATGAGTTGTCAAAGTTTCCAAGCAGCAAAACTGGAAAACTGCACACGTGGCAGAGACTTGCACACATGGCGAGTTGCGCAGGAAAACATCTCCAGGATCAAATCCGTAAATATCAAAACATTCAAAAGATCCTAGGGACCAATCTGAAAATGTCTGAAAATATCTAAATAAAATAATATTTTCTGAAAATATCCCAGGGACTAAATCTTAAATTTCATATTTTTTGGACAAATCAGCGGCCGAATTTATTGTTTTAAACATTGTGTCGCTTGCGCCGAGCGACAGCTACTCGGCGCCAGCTCAACGCCAACCCGACGGATACCCATTTTCCCTCTATAAATACCACAGCCCCCTTCAAGCAAGGGGTTCGACTTTTTTTGGGTGGAGAGCTCTCTCCCTTGGTTGGTTTTTTTTCTTGATTGGCACGACTTTGGCTGTTTTTATTTTCTTCTTCCCCACTCTGCCTGGTTCGAGACCCCTCTCCCAAGGCCAGTCCTTGCTTCCACAACCACCCCACATCACTCGAAGCCCTTTCCACCCTTGGTTTCTCCCTTCCTCTTCTTCCTCGACAAACCCGAAGGAGACTTGCTGTTGGTGCAAGAAGAAGGAGGCTCCGGCAGCTGCTCGTGCACTCCAAGGAGGCCTCACGCAGACTTTACAAAGATTTAAAACCTCAAGGTGAGCTCTCTTTGTCAATTGGTTCAACATATATAAATCGGGGCTTGTTCGGAGAATAACTCCATCAAGCATGCTTCCCTTTTCTTTTCTAACACATTATTTGCTATTCTTGCTTGTTTGATTCGAGGTGGGAGCATGTTCCCCCATGGCCATTTCATCTGTTGTACCCCGATGCAAACCCCCTCTTCCCTTTGTCAGTCATATTCTGTTGGGTTTTCGGATTTGGGAGGTCTGCTAAGAGATCTTGAGTCGTGATGTAGAGTAGCTTAGATTAATTCCGAAGTGTGTTTAGATGTCTTCTGGGAGTCTAAGGATCACCAGAAAGCTGTTACAGAGGTTAAAAAACCAGACAGTCATGAAGTTTGAGCAAAAACAGAGAGTCGGGTTTTGTCAGGGGTGTGCGCTGAGCTCGCGCCGAGCTTGCGCTCGGTGATTTTGCATCCGCCGAGCTTGCGCCTCGCTCGCGCTGGGCGCCTTTTTGCGCCGGCCTTGCTCGCACCCAGCTTGCGCCTTGCGCGCGCTGGTGTCTTTTGTGTTGTTTTTGGTCGCGCTGAGCTTGCGCTGACCTCGCGCCTAGCGCCTGAGGTCAGCGCATCCCCTTAAAATGCCGAATTGCTTGTATTTTTGAAAAACCCAGGAATGCCCTTGACCGTGCCGCGGGGGGTGAAGCCCCCCGCACCCCCCAACCCCTTTGTTCATCGCGCGTCCAACTCCTTCCTTGGCGTGCGGTCCCTCACCTTGGACCCAGAATAGTGAACGAGTCTCCCCCTGAAAATGCTTTTTTTTTTGTGATTTTTGTGTATTCTGTGATTTTGTTGGCTGTGGGTGACCCTTTCAAACCGTACCAAATGAACCAATAGCGTTTCCTGGTCATTCGGAAACCCAACATGGGACTCAGACCACCCGGTCTAACTTGATTTCCAGTGGGCCTTCCAACGGGGCCCACCCAGCCCGAATCATTCAATTGTGCTTAAATAAGATAATCGAAGGAATTGAGCGGGCCAGACCCTTTGAGGCCCGCCAATGCCCAATTTTGAAAGCATGCTTAGATTTAGGCATGGTTTGGCCGAGACCACGGGTAGGGCCTCTCGAGCCCGCTAAAGCCCATTGAACTAAGCTAACTTAGGGTTTCTAAACCCTAACTCAGGTAGACTTGGGCTTTCAAGCCCAAGCCCAGGTAAAGGGCCCCAAGCCCAAAGCCTGGCCCATTTTTGCACAAATTAAGCAAGATAATCTTAAATCATTTTGGCAACCAACATGGGGCCCGCCCAGGGGCCCACAAAGCCATCCCGGCCCACTTTGCATGAAAATCAATTAATTCTCAACTTAAACCTCAAGTAAAATCAAATCATTAAACCAAAGTCCAAAGGGCCACACTTGGCCCACCAAGGGATCCGTGGGCCCTCCAACGGGGCCCACCCAATTAGACTCACTTCACTTTAAGCTATGAAGATAAAATCAAGTGAAGGGACCCACACCACTTTGGCGGTCCCGCTAGACTTAACCAAATGTGCATGCTGGAATAGGAATCGGGTGAGTGAAAGACCAAAGTTGACTAAAACCAGGGAAACCTATGGGACCCGTCACTTGATGGGACGGACCGGGGTGTCTACGGACTTCCCCGGACCGTAACCGAGAACTTGCTTAGAATATCAAGCCGCAGACCAAATAGACAAACTTAGGCACCCAGGTGTCCGCCTGCACCCCATCAGGCGGTGGCGACTCCAATTTCCCATTTTTACCTAGTGCGACCCGGAAACAGGCTCGCACAATTGGTGTTTTGAGCTTCATTTTGAATTACTTTGGTTTACAATGGACTTGATTGGAAAACTTGCATTGGATTTGGTTGATTGTGAGTTATTTCTACAGATTTGGATTATTTGTTTTGTCTCATGAATGATTTAGATTAGGCACACAAAACAAAACACTAAAATCATCTAATCTTTGATATTAAAAAATAATCCACAATGTTTACAATTAATCTCAAATCATCCTCAAGATACGTGAAGGAAGACAAAGCTCAAACTCAAGCTACATGAGTGAGAAATAACCACTCCGAGGTACATGGAGGAAAATATATGCATTTCTTTCAAAAGAACCTTGGAAACATCTTTAGATAGGTCAAATACAAGTGTAGGAATCAATAAAATCAAAATAAGTTGAAAAGAAAAGAGTTTGGAATGATAAACTCGAATAAAAGTTATTTCAATAGAATGTACCTAAAATCTATAAAAATTCAATTTAATCAACAGCCAGTGCAAACAATCTCAAAACTCTCTAATCTTATTGGTACATAAGTTGGAAATCAATAAAAGCAATTTTATAGTAAAAAACTAGGTCTATTTCAAAAATACAGATTTTCTGTCAAGGGCACTCGAGCACTGTTGGGCGCTTGTTAAAAACATACTTTCTCAAAGTTGGCCGCTCGGGGTGACACTCGAGCGATCTCCCGGGCGTTCGGTTTACTGAAAATTATCAATTCTCGGGTTTTGAAAAATTAAAAAAAACACAGGTGAGGTGCCTTCAGTAGCGCTCGAGTGCCCTAGCAATCTACTCAGCGCCTAGTAGGATGCTCAAGCATGATTGCAGGCGTCCGTTTAAACTCTTAAAAACCTGAGTTTTTCGAACTTCGTGAAATTTCAAACTAAAATCAAATAAAACCAAACCGTCACTTCAAACCACTTCTAAAACATTTTAAAACAACCTCTAGACATGTTAGATTAGTTTAAACAAAATAAAACTTCGTTTATAAATCAAATCGAATCAAAACCCATCAAATAACATACTTTAACAAATTTTGTGCAAACCAAAACATAATTGTAAGACCTACGAAAACCTAGTGTAAATCAACATGGGTTGCTTCGAAAATCATCTCTTAATATGTATCTAAATCATCCATAACAAATAAACAAAATATAAAACCCCAATTTTTAGTAGGAATTTAATTAAAGGATTAATTTGTAGATTTAATTAAATAAATTGTGTGGAGATTTCGGCCATTAGGTGGCAAAGAAATAAGTAGAATTTTATTAAGTAAGTGAGTACAAAATTTAAAAATTGTAGTGATTAGAAATTTAATAAACAAATATTTTATGTTATCCTCAACTTTAGGGAAGGGTAAATATGAGATTTCGATGGTTGAGTTAAGGTGAGTAATAAATCCATTAGGTTAAGGGAAGAGGGTTTCGAGGCCTATAAATAGATTATTAGGTTAAAATTTCGGGTGGAGGGAAAAAGAAACTAGAGGCCATGTATTTAGAGTGGCCGCTGCCTGGAACCTGAGGGCGTTGGCCGATAAAACTTGCTATTCGGAGGGATTACTAGAAGGGTTGGAAGCTAGAAGAAAATCCTAAAGACATGTGAGTAGTATAGTTTTAATCCGTGTTTTGGATTTTTATCTTGGAGATTAGCCGAACTGCATGTTACGGAGTATCTTAGTTTCGGATTTGGGTTTTCGATGAGATCTTGAGGCGTGATGTTGTAAGTATGTTAGATTAATTGCGAAACATGTTTAAATGTCTTTTGGTAATGGGAGAAGCCTAGGAAAATTGTTACAGAGGTTAAAGAGTTTGTCAGTCATGGAGTTTTAGAGTTAACAGAGAGTCGCGAGTCGAAGGTGGTGTCCGCCGACTTGGCGCCGACCTAGCGCCAATGGGTTGAGTCAGCGCGAGATATGGTTTGGGGTTTCGCCAAGTTCACGCTCATCTCGCGCCAGGAGTTTTTACTTAGCGCGAAGTGTTTTTTTGGTATCGCCGAGTTCACGCCGACCTGGCGCCAACTGGGCCGAGGTAAGCACGCCCACTAATTTATAGTGTGAGTTGTGGTTGATCATGTAGAGCATATTTTTGGTATTTTAGGCATTAAAACCGCTTAGCCAAAGACTAGATTAGGAATTTGAAATATGTTATCTGTTCAAACATTGGGGAGAGCATTAAATCAAATTGTTGGTGGGATTTATAAGTTCCCGAAAGTGATATTCAAAGTACAGTAGGTAATCAAATTTCTATCCTTGATACCCTCGGTTAGTGTTTCAATCTTATCTATGATCTAACATTGTTTCTAGCTGTGAATATGTTTAATCTGAGTTACGTGTTTTCTATCAAAGTGTTAAGTTGGTTTTACGAATATTGTTTTGTGTGAGTAATGGGGATTTTATTGCCGAATGGACTTGTGTTTTTGGGTCAGAGCACCTATTGGGTTTCCGTGAGATACTATGCTGGTCCGGAGTAACTGTGATGAATTGTGTTGGGATGAGGTAACTTAGGCCGTGTGGCTCCCTCATCGAGTGTTGTGTTGGGATAAGGTAACATAGGCCGTGTAGCTCCCTCATCGAGTGTTGTGATGGGATGAGGTAACATAGGCCGTGTGGCTCCCTCATCGAGTGTTGTGTTGGAATGAGGTAACATAGGCCGTGTGGCTCCCTCATCGAGTGTTTGTGTTGGGATGAGGTAACACAGGCCCGTGTGGCTCCCTCATCGGATATGGTATTGGGATGAGGTACATAGATCCGGCGTGGTTCCCTCATCAAGTTTGACATGAGATTGGTACTAGATTCGTTTTATATTTGGGTTATACGTGACTTTACGGCTATATGCACAATTTGATACCGACGTTATTGCTTGATTTACATGATGGATTTCCGCATTTTATATCCCATGGATTATTGGGATTCTATTGGATTACTCGGATTAGACGTGTTATCGTCATCGTATATGTGTTGCACCGTGGCATGTTTTTAGAACTGAACTAAATGGTTTTGTGCATGCATGTGATGCTCACTGGGATATTCGTATCTCATTCCGTTTGTTTTTGTTTTTGTTTTCAGCTGCTCTTGGAGAGGACAGTACTTGCGGGTAGTTACTTGGCATGTGAGTTTATTTCATTTGTGATTATTTTAGCGCACTTTGTCTTATAGTTATTATTATACTCATGCTTTTCCTTCACTTTGATATTGCGGTCCTGTGTTACATGCTAACCTCTGGAGACGTGTTACGGTTTAACTACGTAACTCGGATCTGGGGCGTTACACAACAACCATGCACCGATTAAACGAAAACAAGGGTGTTAGTTGC
The DNA here is from genome assembly GCA_947561395.2 of Buxus sempervirens. Classification (NCBI taxonomy): domain Eukaryota; kingdom Viridiplantae; phylum Streptophyta; class Magnoliopsida; order Buxales; family Buxaceae; genus Buxus; species Buxus sempervirens. Next base: position 1,761,980 of record OX387188.1, read on the forward strand.
CTTTTTCGCAAGTTCCAACACTAAACTAGCAAAACCAGTGATTCTATTTCTTCTTCTTTGTTTCTGGGTGTGATTTCCTTCTCTCAAGTCCTCAAGCACACGTCCAGCAAGTTTCCTTCAATACCACACGTCCAAAACAAGAGAATAAACCTTCTAACCCTATTAGGAGTTTCTATTCTTTTAAACTCACAACTAGAAGTACATGGACGTCCCACCATGTCCATATAGGTAATTTGATAGTACTCAATTAAAATAAGATAGCCTACCTTGCCTATCTATCATGCTCAGGCACCTTCACCAATTAAAATTCAAATAAAAGCTCAATTATAGACTTACTTGATTGTTTATTCCTTCTCTTCACAGTCTTAGCAATCTCTAGGCTTGATCTTCCCCTTATCCTCCTATTCATATCAATAAATTCTAATCAATCACTTAATCCAATATTTTTCTCAATAAAATAATTAAATTATTTACAAGGGAAAATTCAAGGGATTACATGAAACAAGGCCTATTTCAGTAGAACGTACCCAAAATCTTTATTAAATTATTTTTAAACAAACGGCCAGTGGAAACAACTCGTAAACACCTAATTCTTATTGGTATGTGGGTTGAATTTTATTAAAAACCATTTTATAGTAGAAAATTGGTCAAAAGTACAAAAAAAAAAATAAAATCAAATTCTGTGTTGACCACTCGACCCTCGTGCTCGAGCTGTGTGGTTGGGCGGTCTTAGAAATAAAATCAAATGAAATAAAATATGAGCTCAACCCTGGGTGCTCAAGCGCTCACGTTTGGCGATCTGTAAACTCTATAAATTGAATGGGCACTCAACCCTATTGCTCAAGCGTTAGTGTTGAGCGATCGTTCTGTAAGCACCTCATTATTGCGCTCCCAGAAGAGTCGGAAATGCAAACCCTAGACGGAAAGTCAAACCTTAAGGGGTGAAAAATTGACTTTTTGATCAAGTGAAAATTGGCCACCTTGCTTTATCTCAATGGATAGAGGGTCCCGACACGATTCCAACGCAACTGAATTTGCTGGAATCAGAGTCCGGATGAAGGATTTGCAGGCTGGTCAAACTTGAGGGGGAGCCAAAAGTTGACTTTCAGCTAGGCCCTGAGCCAGGTGTTCAGCCTTGTGTCATTGGATAGAGGGCTCCGATACGATTCTAACACAACTGAGTTTGTTGGAATCGGAGTCCAGATGAAGGATCTGCAAGCCGGTCAAACTTGAGGGGAGCCGAAAGTTGACTTTCAGCTAGGCCCCGAGCCAGGTGTTTAGCCCTATGTCATTGGATAAAGGGCTCCGATACGATTCTAACGCAATTGAGTTTGCCCAAATCGGAGTCCGGATAAAGATGATATGAGCTGTTAAAGTTCCTGGGCAGCAATGCCGGAAACTGCACACGTGGCGAGAAACGTAGGAAAATATCTCAAGGGGCAATCCGTAAATATCCAAAATCTGCAAAATATCTTAGGGTTTAAACCGAAATTGCGTAGGGGCAATCTGCGAATATCTCAGTGTCAAATTGGTCAAATCCAGGGGGTAATCTGCAGATATCAAAAATATTGGTAGAATAACCGAAAATAAATTTCGGTTATACACAAATTGTGTATAACTGAAATATATTTTTGGTTCATAAAGTGAAATAAAAAATTGGCCGACAAATTCTCTAATTCTGTACCTGACAGAAATTAACTGCTAATCGAGTGCAAAAGTAACCGAAATGTTATTTCGGTTACAAACAAATCCTGTATAACCGAAATTAATTTTCGGTTATACTGAAAAATCAGTGTAATCAACAATTAATTTTGGTTACCTTTTTCTGGCTATAAGTAGGGACTTCAGCCATTTGGCTGGGGGTTGGTTGCTTGCCGAATTTTTGCCCTTCCCTACCCTGCTCGTCCCTCTCCTCTCTACCTTCTCCACCCTTCTAAAACACCCCAAACCCAAATCAAACCCCTCCCAAGCCCTTTCTCTACCACTTTTCTTTACTTCCATCACTTGGAGGAGGTCTCGGAGATCACTTGGCGAGGAGGAGTTGCTGTCCAAGAGTTGTGGTGCCCCAAGGAGCCTCAAGCACACCTCCAAAGAGGGTTTCTACTGCAAGGTATGGTTCCCCATTAAATTTTATTTGACATATCTATATATGAGGTTGTTTGGTGCATGTAGATGTCATATTGTGTTACCATGTTGTCCTCTTGTGTATGAGCTTGGTTTGTCTCTTCTCTTGAGTTTTCTCCGCATGAGGTAGAGCTCCTGTGGTAAGGGGATGAATTTCAGTTGGTAAAAGAGAGAATGGAAAGTAGGTTAGGTGGTTTAAGAGTGGTCATGCAACCCCTGTTCGGCCACTGTTTTAGGGTCATGGTTGTTGGTTTTATGTCAATATGAGGAGCATGTTCCTCCTTCTTGAAAATCCAAATGTATCCTTGGCATAAGCCCCCTCCCCCTCCCTTCTATAAATGATATTTTGACTAGGTCTTAGAGGTAATATTGTCATGTTAAATATCATGAGATGCATGCTGGAGTTTGTGCTTTATTTTTTGGTCATGCGAAGTCTAGTTGCTGTCTTTGAAACATGCCTAGGTTAGTCATGTTGTGTGTGATTTTTATCTTCATGTAAGCATGCTATTTTTTGTCTTGCAGTAAAGGAAACCAAACCAGGGATCCTCAGATCCCTGGTTGATCCTTGATTAGTTTGGAAAAGGGGGGAAGAAACCCCTTGATTCCCCCTGCTGTTTGGCTTTGAAAGCCCCAAAAGGGGAGTCAAATGGCTCCATTCAGACCACTGTGGGCCCACAGAGACCCTATGTATGCTCACAGACCCCTTTGATTGATCCTCTTCCCAAAAAGTGCAAAAATGAGTTTTGGCAGGTTGCCCGAAAACTCAGTTCGTTTAAGGGTTTCCTGTGGCTTAACCGAAATTGGATTTCGGTTATGCTAACATGCATGTTTAACCGAAGTCCAATTTTGGTTACCCTTTGAATTTGTTAAAAACCTACTTCTTGCAGGTGTGTTGATTTGTTATGTCATGTGAGCCGAACCGGATGAACCAACAGGGTTTCCCGGTTGACCCGGAAACCCAAAATGGTGCACGGGCTTTCAAGCCCATCTTGATTCCTTTGTGGGCCTTCCAACGGGGCCCACCCAGTCCAAGATTACTTATAAAAATAAAGCAAGATAATTAAAATAAACTAAGTGGGCCGAACCCTAACGAGGCCCACCAAAGCCCAAAAAGAAAGCATGCTGGCTAATGTAAGAATGGTTTGGCCGTGACTGCGGGCACGGGCCTATCGGGCCCACTAAGCTCATCAACCCAATAGGGCAGGGTCCAATACCCTGACCCATTGAACCATGGACCATCCGGTCCAAGTCTAGACCAACGGGCCCCAAGCCCATGGTCTAGCCCCCTTTGAGAACTTAAAGAAGATAAATTCCAATAAATCACTTGGCAACCATGTGTGGTCCACCTAATGGGCCCATAAACAAATTCCGGCCCACCTTTGCATGCAAATCATCTTAAAATTCAATTTGAACCCTAAAAATAAAATCAATTGAACTCACCAAAGCCTAAAGGGCCTCTCGGAGTTAGACCGAGGCCCACCAGGGGCATGCGGGCTTAACCAAGCCCACCAAGGACATCGTGAGCCCTCCAACGGGGCCCACCCAATCAGACCTAGATCACTTGAAATAAGCAAGATAAAAGCGATTAAAGGGACCCACACCACTCAGGTGGTCCCGCCAGACTTAACCAAATAGCATGCCGAATTAGGAATTGGGTGAGAACCAGAGTGAGCTGACTCAAACCAGGGAACCCACGGGACTGTCATCTGACGGGGTGGTCTGGGGTGTCTACGGACTTCCCCAGACCGCAACCGAGACTATTCTTAGAATCTCAAGCCGTAGACCAGCCCAATAGACAAGATTAGGCAGCTAGGTGTCCGCCTGCACCCCATTAGGCGGTGGCGACTTCGAATTTTCCTGTGCGGCGTTTCCGACGAGCGCATAGCCTGGCGACTCCGCTGGGGACTAGCCCAGCCCAGTAGGACCCTGGTTAGATTGAATCAGCGTAAGAGGGATTTAGTTGATATTTAGGATCCTTACTATCTTTTTTAGTAAGGTGCAGAATACAAATAATTACGTGTTCTGGGGAGTCCTGTCAAAAGGACGAGATAATTGCCTAAGGCAATTGGAATTTAACTGGACCATTGTGCCCCTCCAATTACCTGGGGACTCTTCCAGAACCTCGTATTGCGTGCCAATTCTGCACCTTACTATACGAGACAGTAAAAATTCCCTTGTCAACAAAATCTAGGCAAAACTCACCTGATTAGACACAGCACGCGGCCCAACTGCACACACAAGCACACCACCACACCGTGGATGGATCTTTAATTTCCCGTTTTGTGTGATAAACTGTGTGGGGTGACACGCACGAAGGAGGTTGCGTGGATGATCCGACCCCGAATGAATGAGTGAAATACGGATATTGCATCTTCTTTACCAAGACTTAGACCTCTCTAGCAGCGTACCCTTCTAATTCCTATAAACTGATCTTTGGGATAGTATTAGCACCTACGCTCCTGTGGATTGTCGGGGAAAGCAGGGTAAACCCATCCCCCCAGTTTTCTGGAGTCCATTAGAACCATATGTTTCTTGCCGTGGCACGCGAGGATCCAGTACTGATCCAGACCCTTGTAGGCTTATGTCTCGGGCTGGGTATCCTTCCACACCTAACGTTTCTGAATGAACCACGCGTTGTGCATGTGAGGGTGATTGTGTTGTGAATGATGAATATTGGAGGAGTAAAATCGGAATAAAACCCAAGAGTCCATTAGGGGCAGCAACCCCTGCCTTTTGCATCAAATGGAATAAACCCTAGATCACGGGCTACCTTAGCCCTAATTTAGGAAGCTAACCTAACTTTGATCAGGGGAACCACCCCAGATCCATGCATTGAGTCCTATGAAGCTATGGGTCCTGACATTAGAGTCCGCTGGGAGCACTTTAAGTCCGGATTGGTCTTTTAGAGCAGATGAAAGCTGGCTAGATCAGACAAACAGATGAAAGCATGCTAGATCAGAACATGGGCACTAAACCCTAGATCTAGGAATTTTTAGCCTACCCGCTTTGGAAGCCATTTGTATCCTTCCTTTTGGCTCCCAACAGCCTTAAGGATGAATTCTTTGTAGTTTTTGTAAATATCTTGAAAAAATTTCGCCCTCGCTGGCAAGTTGTGATTTTTGCTATGGTTTGACACCGAAAGCAGATGAAAGAACAGATGAAAGACAAGAGACTGATCAGGACTTGAATGTGCTCCTCTACACCAGTATGTTCAGGAGTCGCGCCTTCATTGGCGCCAACCCTTAGGGCCACACACCATGTGTGCCTGAATTAAATTCTGCACTGTTTTAAGTTTCGCGTTATTTCGTAAAGCATGTTAGAATTGGTAGTAGTTCATTTCCTTGGCTTGAAATTATGCATGTCTTAGAACTGATTAAGAGTTTGGTGTGGAACCTTAAATTGATTTGGAATTTCGGTCGGATAGTTGGCATGGCATCCTAATCTTCATATGAGAGAGTCTGTTTCCCTAGGATAGAGAAGTGCGCCTGGGATACCCCCTGGATCCGTTCTTGGACAAGGCAGCTCCAAGGGAGTGAGCAGATTGAACGGGAGCACAAATACCATATGGGACAGACTTTGTCCCTGTTAAATGTGCCGATTAAGTGGGATATGATCCAGGCAGCTTTGCTATTCTGGGATCCCCAGCTTTAAGTGTTTCGATTCGGGATCAATGAGTTGACTCCCACAATTGAGGAACTTGACCTGTTCCTCCAATTTCACGACTTAGGAGAACCCGCTAGGCCAAGTCTCAAAGAAAGCTACAAGAATGAAGCTTGCGCTTTCTTTGGCCTCTCAAGGGGAGAATTCCAGACCTTAGGAGGTGACAAAGCATTCACGAGGGTCTAAAAAACATTCATAGCTGGGAAAATAAGAAACAAAAAGCGGGAAAGACCCCGAGCTTGGTTTGACACCTTGACCCTTGTGATTCTGTCGCAAATCTTCTTTTCGACTGGGGGGGACACCATTAATTTGACCCTCATGGAAATTGTGGACCAACTCAGGGCAGGATACCGAATCATGCCACTGATCCTAGCTCAATTGTTCCATTCCCTAACTTTGTCCAAAAATGGAACCTGGAGGATTCAGAGATGCGCTCCCCTCCTCCACATTTGGCTGCAAGACCACCTGATGGTGTCGTCACCTATCAATGCACATTACAGGGTAGCCCGTGACAACATCTATTGGTTGGCTCAAAGAAAGATCAAACCAGACCTTCCCGCTCGTGAGGATTGGTTCAACCATTTTCTCCATCTAAAGGGAGAAACAGACATCCGATGGTGGGGCACATACAACTTCACCTGCACCCCCATCATAGCTTTCCAGAAGAGGGAATGCCTTGCCTTGATAGATCTTACCCATGCTGTGCCGTATTGTCTAATTCGAGTTCTGAGACAGTTTGGGAAGCCGCAGGGAATCCAAGTTAAGGACAATGCGGGTGATTTGATTGGTCCACTCACTAAGGGACTAAGGACGCAACTGCTGATGGAGTGGAAGACGGTGTGCGTGTATCGGGAAGACGTCTTCATCAAATCCCACTTTCGAGACTACGAGCAATGGATAGCTCGGGAATTCGGCCACGACGGCCCCCCCTCTTCAGCCTGTTGCTTCAAGAGACATTCCAATTCCGCCCTCTAACACATATAGGGACAGGGTGGCCGGATTGCAGGAGACCCACTCCCGTATCCATTCAGCTTATGTGGATTCGGAACAGGAGAGTAAGCAGGCCAATATGGACTTGCAACATGATGGTGACCAACCTAGCTAGACTTTGGCTTTTTTGTATCTTGTTATAAATGATGATGTACTTTGTGCCACGGCGGTACTTTTTGATTAAAGCATAAATTTATTTTCACTCTACTATGTTGTTCGGACTTAACAAAACAAGAATTTGAAATAAAAGAATTAATTCCCTCCAATAGGGTAGCTCGGTCTCCAGCAGACCCCTCTTTTCTGATAATTGCAATATCCCTGGTCGTTGTGACCACCTAATTTCCTTTGATTGCATCTCTCTCATTGAGATCGTGAAAACCCAGCAAGTGTTTAAAATACCAAAGAGTTCGAGCTCAGATTACACCCGTATGCATCTTTTTCGAGATCATTCGGTCTAACCTGTGGGGCACTGAAACCGCCGACGAATGAGTTGGATATTGGTGGAGGAGCGTCCTGGCATAGCCTACCCCTTTTAGTGACACCAAAACCACCGATGGTTGAATTGGTTATTGGCTGCGGAGCATCTAGGTACTACTAGCCGAAATCTTAGGGCACCGAAGCCGTCAATGGATGAGTCGGATATTGGTGGAGGAGCGTCCTGGCATAGCCTACCCCTTTTAGTGACACCAAAGCCGCCGATGGTTGAATCGGATATTGGCTGTGGAGCGTCCGGGTACTACTAGCCGAAATCTTAGGGCACCGAAGCCGCCAACGGATGAGTTGGATATTGGTGGAGGAGCGTCCTGGCATAGTCTACCCCTGTTAGTGACACCAAAGCCGCTGATGGTTGAATCGGATATTGGCTGCGGAGCGTCCGGGTACTACTAGCTGAAATCTTAGGGCATCGAAGCCGCCAACGGATGAGGTGGATATTGGTGGAGGAGCGTCCTGGCATAGCCTACCCCTGTTAGTGACACCAAAGCCGCCGATGGCTAAATTGGATATTGGCTGCGGAGCGTCCGGGTACTACTAGCCAAATCCTTGTATCGCTGAGACCACCGACGAGTGAGTCGTAAACTGGTTAAGGCAACCTTGAGTGCTATTTTTCAGCCCCCCTTTGTGACCACGCCTGGTCCGACCCTGTGATACTGAGCTTAGAAAATTCCCCTAATTTGAAGGTTCTCTTCCCTTGCCTAGACGGCTAAAATAGATCAGCTTAACCCCAGGTTCTCTTCCCTTGCCCAGATAGCTAAAACAGACCAGTTAAACCAGGCTCTCTTTCCCAGTCGCTCATAAGCGACTAAAATAGATCAGTCTTCAAAATTCATTAGGGTTCTCTTCCTCGGTCGTCTTAGGACAGTCAAAATAGACCAGTCTTCAAAATTCCTTAGGGTTCTCTTCCCCGGTCGTCTTAACACAGCCAAAATAGATCAGTCTTCAAGATTCCTTAGGGTTCTCTTCCCCGATCGTCTTAGGACAGCCAAAACAGACCAGTCTTCAAATTCATTAGGGTTCTCTTTTCCAGTTCCTTGCAGGTAGCTAAAATAGATCAGCTTCCAGAAATCAGGTTCTCCGTCCTTGTTGTCCCCGGGCAGCTAAAATAGATTAGTTAGTCAAATCATATCAGAAAACGAAAATAAGCAAATGAATGAACTCAATCAGATAAAATTGTGTAACCAATTTATGTAAAATTGCACTAATGCCTGTCAATTGTCCACCAGGTACCAAAATTGCTTCCAGAAGTCCATACCTGCTAAGATCGAGGAAAGGACTTGATATGGATCAACTAGAAGAGCAAACACCGCTGGGGCAACACCCGGCAGAATCTAGCCCTGCACAAATGGTCAATGAAATGCAACAGAGGATCGACAGCATGGGTTCCATCATTTAGGAATTAATGGCAGAATTGAGGGAATTGAAGTAAGTCCCCCCAGAAATGTCGGCCGCCCACTAGCCGCAGCCGCAGTTCCCACCACCAGTAGTGATGGCACCACCACCGCATCAAGTACATGCCCCTCCTGTGGCACCACCACCGCCACCACCAGCAGCTCCGTTCCACCTACCACAGCAGGATCAGTTTTTACCTGTCCATCTGGGACAGGACGACGAAGACTGGTACAGAACCTAGGAAGCGCAGTTTGAGGGAAAATTGGCAGCAGTAAGAGAAGAAAAAAAAGCAGAATTGGTCACCACGAGGGAGCTTCTCAAATAGCTCCAACCCAGTACAGTGCAGAGCGAGGCTACGCTTGAAAACCTCTGCTTCTTTTTTGACATCCAGCTCCCGGCTAAGTTCAAGTGCCCGGAGTTGTACCAGTTTGACGACACGGGTTGCTCACTAAACCATCTAAGGTCTTATTCTGGCGACATGTGCCAGTACGCTAAGGAAAAACGGATCATGGTGCAGTTCTTTCAGAGGTCGTTAACTGGGGCGGCTTATTCTTGATTCTTGAGTCTAGACAAGGCTAAGATAAAAACATGGAATGATTTGGCGGCAGTCTTTATCCAGCAGTATCGCCTGAACAGTCAGATTGTGCAGACCAGGGCAGAACTGCAGAGGTTGACTAAGAAGAGTCAGGAATTAGTACGAGAGTATGCCAAGCGCTGGAAAGAATTGGCAGCATTAGTGCAACTGCCGCTGCTAGAACAAGAGATGACATCTCTTTTCATTACATCGCTAGGTCAGCCTTTCTTCACTTTGCTGCTGGGGCAGAGTACGTCGAATTTCAACGACCTAATCTTGACGGCAGATCGGATTGAAGACGCAGTAAGAGCTGGGAAGATTGACGGCAGTGGGCAGAGTTCTGCACCCAGAAGGCCAGTAACAGGGCAAGCCGGTAGAAGCCAGGGGCAGGAGCCCAGGAGGTAGGAACAGCAGGCAGTCAACTATGTGTACCCTGCACAACCCCACCATTTCTCCCAAGGACCAGAGGCAGTGGCACCTCAAGGGACCGGGCAGGCAGCCTATCAAGGGGTAAGAAGGACGAGAGTAGAAATGGAGGCCAGGATGAAGCGGGTTTTCACATCCCTACCATATGCGCCAGTAGAGTTGCTGCCAACTTTGCTAAAAAAGGGATATGTGCAAGTCAAGCCTCCGAATCCCAGATTGGTTAACGCTAGAAGTTACAACGCAGCAGAAAGGTTCGAGTACCACTCCGGTGCTCCTGGGCATCACACCAATCGGTGCTGGGACTTAAGGCATGACATCCAAGATTTGATAGACAGCAAGCGCATCACAGTCGACCCTCTGACCCCTCTTGGCCGGACTCCAGTAGCCGACGTGACCACCAATCCCCTCCTAGATCACTCAAAGGCCTCCACTAGCAAGACGGCAAATCAGGTGAGTTGTGATCAAGGTGCCGGGCAATTCAACCCTTCAATACTGATTGAACAACCAGGGCAGACAGTAACTTCACTGGAAGAACCCAAGGCTAAGGGGAATACGGATGTCTACATCTGTGCAATAGTGAACCTTCATGTCTAAGCGCACAATAAGGCTTGACTTCGCTGTAACTTTCTTTAATATTTTGTGATTAGTTGCAAGTAATGCAAGTTAGGGAATAGATTCTAAATTAACATGAATTAATATCTATTTATATCCTTCTTCTAAAATATGACATGCCAGGTGCACAAAATTTGTCTTCTAAAATATGACTAGCCAGGTGCACATGTAGTATTGTACATATAAGAAAGAGGTAAGCAGAGTGGAAAACTGAGATAGTTTCAATCATTGTACCCTTCTATTAATGAATCTTCGCAATAGTATGTAAGGGCTGTTTTGAAAAGTGGAACATTTTGTTTGGTGCAATTCCCAAGGGACCAATTCTCATTATATATTGTATAGATAGTATAGATAAGAGTAGATGAATGTGACACTCTATCATAGCATCACCGAATTATTGCCTTTTTTTTACGTAATATTGAAAAGATCAACGTTAAAATACTGAATTTTCTAAGTAAATACTCCTTGTTTAATACGTTTTCCAATCTGATGACGGTAAAGGTGTTTTTGAGTGGCATACGAAGATTCTTAACAACTTACACGAGCTTTTACCGATGAAGTGCTTTGGGCATTTCTCAATCAGCTTTACCAATAAATTGTAGCTGTTGGGATTCATGGAATTTTCTGAGGGCACACGCACACGCACACGCGCACATGGGGTATGGTAACTACATTAACTCTCTAACAAAGCAGAAAATACCAACGTTACAAACTCTAAATGAACTTCTGATAAAGCCATAGTCAAACACCATCACCAGTCATTGATATTCATAACATACCAGACAGTTTACACCTTAAAAGTATCAGTATATCTAAAAAATTTGTCTGTAAAATCCTCATTCTGAGACACTTTAACACGAAATGGAAACCTACGGTCCACTGATGCAGTTTCCATATGGATTTGCAAGGACATGTAAATTTATACCATGAAAAGAAACCTTGACTTAAGATGCATCTTCAATAACTGTGAAGCATCTCCTCTAGCAAGTCAATCAAACATCACGTACACAAATTTATTCTCGTCTTTAGGAAATCACTGAAACGACTTCCTGCAGTCACACGCATTAAAATCATAAATCAGTCAAGTACCATGTATAGCAGGTATCACATCTTTAAGGTTCTGATTTGATCTCCATTCAAAAGGATGAACATACTACAATCACAAACAACTATATGTATCAACCGTGCTAAATTGTCCAGAGCTATATATTCCAACTAAAGCCAGTTCAATTAAAAGAAAAAGGAAGATCTAAAACAAAACTTAAAGGAGAGGGCCATCTCTAGAAAACATAATGCTTATAACCCCTTTTTCAACCCTCCATCTGACTAGCTGTTTACCAAAATGATAAGCCCAACAAAACGGAAATAAGTACTTGTTGAATGGGATCTAATAGCCAATTTTCCTGGTGGACTGCTAAATACATTCAAAGATTTTTTTTTTTGGTAAGAAATACATTCATATTTTTCATCCACATTAGGTTCCATCCTTATGGGCTCTCACTCAGTATGATGTCAATGATGGCGAAAACCAACAGCATGAAAATGTTGATTAGCATCTAACTGCTGCTACTTCGTGAAAAAAATTTCCAAAAATAGGTCTGCTGTCAATCCAACACTCACGAGACCTTACTTTGATGAGAGATAAACCAGGTTATAGCCCTAAAAAAGTAATTACATATAATATTAAGGATAGAAACACCTGGAATAAATAAAGCTTCTTTCACCATCTTAGGTATAAAAACACTACAGAGGTGTGAGGATGAACAAGAAAACAAAGGAAACAATGAATGAACAGTGACATATTAGCTAACAGGGTATTGCATGACTCGAGTACGCTTACCCTTTGTGAAGAGCAATAGGTAATGAGTCAAGATTAGAAGAGATAACTAGTACAGGATCTGTAGATGGCAAGGTGACTGATTACAGCACAGGAGCTGGTGATCAAGGCCATCGAGTACATACTTGTAGTGGAGGAGGAGATTGTAATGGTTGCTCCTCCTAAGAAGGATGTGATGATGACCCTAATTCAGGAGAAAATTAGAAACACCAATTGTGAAATATGGAACTTGGGATGTAGTAGTTGAGTAGGAATTTTCCTGAATAGACTCTTGAGAGGAACTACTATCTGAAAAATATGGTTTAGATTAATCAAAAGTGACATCAACACATACAAAGTAACGCTTGAGAACCCAATTTTAGCAACAATATTTGTGCATGAGAGCAACCAAGGAAATCAAACTTCATCGAACAAGGATCAAGTTTGTCATAACCAAGACTAAGATTATGAACATAACACACACGTCCAGAAACTTTTGGTGGCAAAGAGTATGGTGGAGAAGACAGAAATAAAAGCGAAAATGGAGATGCACTATTTAATACAAAGGATGGCATGCGGTTACTAAAACTATATAGTCCTGAACCTTTCGGGGAAATGCATATGACACGAGCACGAAAGCACTATTGATTAGACAGTTCACTACCCAATCAATAGCGTTCAAGCAAAGTAAAACTATGCGCCATCCAAACTATGTAATCCCAGTCTGATACCCTAATAAACGACCATTGCACCTAAAAACTTAAGCTTATAAGTGGAGGCATTTATCAAAGAGCTCAATAAACGACAACTTAACACCAATATGTCACTATTAATGACTGTATCCCTAGTTTCCTTGTTTCACTTCCCACCTTTATAGTGTTTTTGTTCCTAAGACAATGAAAGAAGCCTTATCTGATTCTAGGTGATAGAAAGCTATGGAATTGTAAATAGAAGCCTTGCATGAGAATAAAACTTGGGAGCTTTGTTCCTTTACCACTTGGAACACGTCCCATAGGTTGCTAGTGGGTTTATGTTCCAAAGTTTAATCCCGATGGGTCCATTGATCGATTGAAGGCTCGATTGGTTGCTAAAGGTTACACACAAACCTATGGTATTGATTATGATCAGAAATTTCCCCGTTTGTTAAAATTCGTTCTACTTCTATCCTTATTTATGTTGCTGCAAAACTTAATTAGCCCTTGACTCAATTGGATGTCAGAAATGGCTTCCTTCATGAAGATTTGCAATAATAGGTGCATATGGAGCAATTACCTAGGTTTGTTGCTTAGGGGAAGTACCAAAATAGTGTTTCCAATAGAAAAAGCCATTGTATGGGTTGAAGCAGTCACTGAGGGGATGGTTTTAGAAGTTTTTTGAGGTTGTGTTGGAGTTTGGTCTACAGAAATGTAAGACTGATCGCTCCGTATTTTATATGAGGAATGATGTAGATTAAATTGTAGACTTGTAGTATTATATGGAAATAGGCATAATAAGAAATGGATTCTTATGGAAATAAGCATGTCGCAGGCTCGCAGCAGTATTATGGAAATAAGCATAATAGGAAAGGGACTGTTATGGAAATAAGCATATTGTAGTATTATGGCAATAGGCATAATAAGAAATGGACTGTTATAGAAATAAGCATATTGCAACATCATTATAGAAATAAGCATAACAGGAAAAATAAATCTTTCATTATTAATTATATCGGTTTGGCAAAAGGCCTATATAATGAAGGTTAGATGGGAGGAAGATTAATCTTCTTCTCATCCATGTTCATCTTCTTCTCTTCCATGTTCATACCAAACCCTAATTACAAGACTCACTAAATAAACATCTTAATTTTAGAAGGCATTATAATCATCTTCCTTAATCAACCAAAATATCTTTAAAAAAAAAAAAACAGCCCTTCTTGTACCAACTAGCAACTATACAAATTAGAATACCTAAGCTCACCAAATTGCCTTACAGAAATCAAATCCAAGACCAGCACAGGCCAAAATATACTAGCAAACCCAAACCCAAACCTGAAAACAAGACTCAGAAACCAAAACCTGGAAACAAGAGCCGTCCAGTACACTAACCAGGCTAGTCCTCATAACCCTTTGAGACTCTCTCAACCATACCTTTCACCCAAAAAAGGTCTCCTCAGAAACAGTTGACTTGCTTTTTAACAACCAAACCCAACATTCATACATCAATAATCATAAAACCACATAGACATAACACCAACAGCAACATGTACACCTACATTATTATAAAGATATTCCTTACAACCTTTACAAATTCACCAATCTAATTTGATACCACCAATAAGACCCACAGAAACTACTAACAATAACATATATATACATCTGCAACTAAGACCACCCAAATACAGCACCAACTAGCACTCTTGGTAACATAACACAGGCCTAGTTGACGCAAGTCTTCAGAATACCACCACGGCAACAAGAAAAAATCTTCTCAAAAACAAGAGAATTCTAAATTGATCGAAGAACTTCTCTTACACACTTGATTGGTCGCTCTTCATGAAAACTGTAATACACTTGAAAGAAAAGAAAAAAAGTTTGCTGAAGTGAATAGAAGAAGGGAGATGGAGGCGGTAGGAGATACCAAAACCCTAGTGCATTGATACCATGTAGTAATTAGGATTTGATAAGAAGATGAACGTGGGAGAGAAGAAGATTAATCTTCCTTCCATCTAACCTTCATTATATAGGCCTTTTTGCCAAATCAATACAATTAATACTGAAATATTCCCCTTTCTTGTTATGCCCATTTCTATAGTATTATTGCAATAAGCTTATTTCCATAACAGTCCCTTTCCTATTATGCCTATTTGCATAACACACTTTGTGGGTATCAGATTTTCCAGAATAAAATAAACAGCAGACCACACCTTTTCACAGTCAAGAAGGTAAGTTTTCTTCACCTAAGTACCCATGCCCCCAAGAGCAAAAGGTTTGAAAAATGCTAAAAACCCTTTCCAATTTGGAAAAGTTTCTAAATTCAATGTGTCACCCGTTTTTGGCCAATAGGCATGGTCTCCATGTTCAAAACCATGCAACCTGTTTTCAAGATGGACAACACAACCATAGTGACCAAGCAAGAGATAACAGGTGAGTTCATAAAATTTTCTGACCTTCGTGGTGTTCAACAATGAACATTTGGTTCACTTCAAAGTCTCACCATTGCTAAAGAATTAATTTTCCATATGTTGACATTTCTAAAACGACCAAATATATGAATTTTTTTTTCAACATGAAGAAGGTAATCAAAATGCATTTCCAATCAAATGACATGTATTTGGTTGCCTGCAAGTGTGAGCTCCACAGCAAAAAACTTATCAAAGGACGAAGCTCTTGACCAATATAACTTTACATATTTTCTTTATCTTAAAGCAGATGGGATTAAGTAATATATGAAACCCTAGTCATTCTTGAAGAAACCCTAGTCTTTTGTTGGTTTGGTCGACCATGGCTTCTCTGGCCAACTTGTTGGTGGCAAGAGGGCCGCTGCAAGCTCCTCTTTTTCTCCACCAAAGTTATCCTATGCAGCCACAGTCCTTGGTCATTCAAAAGTTTTCAGAAATCTCTATTTCTGCTCTCTTCGGTTCAAAGGATATTAGTAGTATCCTTCTCCTCTCAAGACCTTGCTAAATTTGAGGAAGACCTTGAGAATACTTTGATTTTGAAGTTCTCCAAGGGGCTACCATCCATGGAGGATATTCATTCTACCAATGGTTCTTGGTGGATGAAATCTCCCTTCACGGTAGGTTTAATTAATCCAAAACATATTATGCTCAAGATTTAATCAGATGCTGATTTTATTAATGCATGGACTCAGAGCTCTTCATTCCTGAATGGTTCTCTTCCTCATGTTCAAATGGATGCTAGATTTTGATCCAATGAAGGAATCTGATATTGCTCCTGTCTGGGTACAATTCCCTCTCCTTTCTTCAAATTTTTAATCCACCACTCCTTATCCCCTTGCACTGCAGTTGGCAGGGTGCTGAAAATCAATCAAGCAACCTTGGCTTTGGTTCATTCAAGTCTGGCTAGGGTCTGCACTGAAGTTTCTCTTGCTAAACCTCTCCCAAATTGTATTTGGATTAATGCTAGGACAGGCAATGTGTTTTGGCAGTGTTAGAATTACAAAAATTTCCCAAAAGTTCTGCAACAATGCCTTCTAAAGCTGATTCTGATTCTAATCTTTTGAATAAGAAGAAAGGCAAACAAATTAAATTTGATGTTTGATCCAACGTCTTCCAAGGATACTGAAGAGACAGCAGCCTTCTGGTTTCAATCAAGCATCTGCAATTGATGCTGTTGCATCTAGAATTCCAAACTGTTTGACTGATCTTCATCAACCAATTTTCAATCAAAATCCTTATGGAGTTGCTGTCATGCCAGCAGATGAACATGTTTGAACACTTCTGGTGCTAAGGTGGATGAGTCTCCCTCCGAAGTCTTGGAAGGCAATAATGGCATTGCTCCTATCTCAGAACTCCACGACTTGGCTGATTATGAGGTTGCTGATAAGGTTACTGTTATTGCTCCTAAGAGAATTTTATAGATAGTAACCTGTTTGAGTTTTCTCTCTAATCTACCTGGTAAGACAATTCTTTTGCTGCACTTAATAAAGCCAAATTGGACTACAATATTATTCTCCGTCAAGAAGAAATTTTATGGAAAGATAAGTCCCATATCCAATAGCCCTGAGAAGGTGACTCTAATACTAAATTCTTTCATGCATGGACTAAGTCCGGGCAGAAAAGGAATAGAATTTCATCGATGACTCTTCTAGATGGTTCTACTTCCTCTTGACATTTCGGAAATTTATGAAGCATCTGTTGCTTATTTCCAAAATGTTTTACCATCAGAAGGCTGTGATCTCACAATCTATTTGTTGGACCTTACTCCTTCTGTGAGTTCAGATTTTGATAATAATTTTCTTCTTAGTATACCATCTTTTCAAGAAGTTAAACAAACAGTTTTTGCATTCATTGAGAATAGTGCTCCAGGCCTGAATGGTTTTTGTAGCAGGTTCTTTTCAAGATTGCTAGGTATTGTTGCTTCTAACATTATTAAAGCTGTGCAATATTTTTTCTAACGTACCTGTATCCTCTATCCTTTTAAGAGCAGTTATATCCCTCATACTCCCAACAAATTATGTGCTAAGATTCTGGCTTCTAAATTGGGTCTTCTTCCTCCAAAACGTATGTCCATTCAGCTAGGTGCATTAAAAAACAGATTGATTTCTGAAAATATTGGTTAATCCCAAGAAATGGTAAACTCCATTGAGAAGAAATTTTTTTGTGGAAATGACGCATTTAAGCTTGATATGGCAAAAACCTAAGGTAGAGTTGAATTTGATTTCATTGAAGACATTTAAGCTTGATATGGAAAAAACCTAAGGTAGAGTTGAATTTGATTTCATTGAAGAGGTCCTTGGGAGATTAGGTTTTCATGAGAACCTAATCCACCTTGTTTCAGATTGCATGAGAATGGAATTTTTCTCTACTATTTTGAATGGTCCTTGTGGGAACACGGCCCATGGGGGTCGGTTTGGGTCAATGGAGTCACCACCACCCATGGTTCGATTTCGGGTGTGGATGGGCACCAAGAAAATTAATTAATCATATGGGAGTTTTAAAATTTGGTTCAACCAGATTTCTGGGTTAGGGGGTTCAATTAAGTGGTTGGGAAGGTGTTAGGCACCCAACCACCCCTGGTTCAATGAACCAGTTACCTTATCTAGATTTCACCCTAAAAAGAAATTATTTATTTACAATTTCAAAATTTTAAATATTTACAAATACTAAGAAAAGTGCCTAAGTTTGTTAAATTTTACAAGATAATTATTTCTAAAAGTCCTATTATTTACAAATTAAAAGAAAGTTTCTAAATTTCTTAAGTGTTCTTAAATTTACATATCTAAAAGAAAATTTCTAAATTTTTTAAAGTTTATACAAGGTAATTATTTCTAAATATTTAAAAAGGAAAGTTTCTAAATCTTCTAGAAAAGGAAATTTTTTAAATTTTCTAAATTTCTAAAATATGTACAACCTATTGTTTCAGAATTTCATAATGACACGTTTTTTTCCCCTTTTTTTTTTTAATCCTATGGTTCTACTAACTAAAAGATCAAATAATACTAATCTTCCTTGCAAATTATATAGCCATTACAATCTATGCTCTTTTTTTTTTTAGATGAAATGATCCATATAGCAAAATAACAGAAATCATGCTGTTAATTACATACATGCAAATGACAGACATCATGTTACATAAAAAATTGCAAAGAACGAACATGGTTGACTAATGGAATGCACATTTTATAAACTAATTGAACATATATTTTACATTAAAAAAAACCTGTAGCATAACTCATTTCTGGACAGTGCTTACTGTCAGACTAAACTCTCTCCAACCAGACACTACTTGAATCGATGAATGAGTTGATTAAAAATGGGGTAGATGTTAACAGCAATGGTATGAGGCTTACCTGTCAATCGTAAACTTCACTGGAATGTTATGCAAAGAAGCGACGAACAGTTCCAGGCGAAAAGCTAGTTGCGATAGGGAAGAAGCAGCAACTAATTCCAAGAATCGCCTCTGATGGGAGAGTGCGACTAAGAGAATCCAGCAACAGAAAGCGAGAGATATTGCAACAGAAAGATCAGTGACACAGAGAGAAGTCTATGTTTCTTTATGGTTTTGAAATTTCCAAATAGACGAAGAGGTTGCGACAGAAAGGCTGATGAAAGACTGAAGGAGGCCAACCAGATGGAAGCTGCAACAGTGGTATTGCGCAAGAGAGGTTGGCGAGGGGGTAGCCGAGATGCAACTCCAACAGGCAGAGCTTGTTTGACTGCAACAGAGATAGGCAAGGGAGATAAGGAGAGATCTGTATGAGGTTGTCGCAGGTGGGGGTTGCGATTGAGAGAAAGAGAGATGTCTGTGGAGGGCTTCTCTGCTCATTTTCGTTTCCCCAAAATGGAGCAACCCACCCCTTTTTAAAGGGGTTGGTTGCCGTTTCCTAACAGAGAGAGAAAAAGAGAGCTTCACTTGAAAATGGAAAGGAATCGACCAGTTTCTAGAGTGCTTGATCCTAGGAGAAGGAAAATAGAAAGGGCGAGAGATACGAACAACTGTTAACAGTCGTTTTTTTGAAATCTTCCCAGATTTAGAACAGTTACTAAATCCTTCTCAAAAGACTTTCTAATCTTTAGGAAGGTCCTAATCTAATGAGAGAAGAAAAGAGATGGAGAATAGAGCCCACAATATATGTTTCCAAACGATTGTTAACAATTGTTTGGAACTTTCCAAATTTTGCAAAAGACCGCCAAATCCCTTAAATAAACCTCCTAAATCTCTTCTAATCCTCCTCTTTCAACCCAGGAACCATTTTAGAAGGATTTTCCTTTGATTTGGGTTGCAAAATAGCAACCCACGAACAAAAACAGCAAGCTTATATTTGTTGGGAACCTTGGGTAGGTTTTTGTAAATTTAAAAACTTTTATTCCACTTATGCTATTTTAAAAAATTCAGGGTACAAAAATTAATTTCCAAAATTTCCCTTTTCCCTTGTTTCCCAACTTCTATTTCAAAAAGTTCCGTTTTCTATTTTTGTAATTAAATTCCCCAAAATTGGGGTTCTGACAGTCCTTACAAAGGCTTTTTCAAGGTTTCACATGGATTAAGATAAGTATGTCCTCTTGCTCCTCTTCTCTTTATTTCTGGGGCAGAGGTTCTTAGAATAGGGCTCTCTAATGCTTTTGAAAGGTATTCTATTGGTTATTTCTCAGCTCGCAGAAGAGGCCCGCAGATTACTCATCTTTTATGTGCAGATGATGTCATGACTTTCCTTAATGGCAGAAGTTATCTTTAAAGAGCTTGAATGACCTCTTATCAAGCTATTGTTCTTGCTCAAGCCTGCATACAAATTTAGAAAAGAGTTGTCTCTTGGTTTGGAAAGTACATGAATCCTTCCAGAATTAACATTGTTTTGGCTTGCCATGGTTTCTCACAGAAATTGTTTCCGCTACTTATTTGGGAGCTCTCTTTAAACTGGTAGAATCAAACTTGGTTACTTTAACTCTCTTATCCATAAGTTCTGAAGTAAAATTGCTAGTTGGTAGTGTAATCTCCTTCCTCATGGCGCCAGGTTGATTTTATTAAGGCATGCATTGTATAGTATGTCTTTTTATATTATGTCTATCATGCATGCTCCTTTTTCTGTGGTTTCTCACTTAGATGGTTTTTTGATAATCTCTTTGGGGGGACTCTGAAGGCAAGAAAACAATAAAATGGATTAGCTAGGATCAAATCTGCAGGCCTTGCCATGAGGGTGGTTTGGGTCTTAGGAGGGTGGTTTGGGTCTTAGAAGGGTGGTTTGAAGCTGAACTGTAATATCCTGTAATTTTATATGTGTATTTTAGTGCTAATGACAAGGGTATTATGGTCTTTGTATATTTTAATTGTGTGTGTTTAATGGTGACCAATAGCGTGTTTTATTTCAGTTTGAGTTGGTATGCAAGTTAAAGTATTTTGACTGAGTGTGTATGTGGGGTTCGGTAGTATGGCGATGCATCAAATCGTAAAAGTTCCTATTTAAAGAAGAAGCAGGCAGCTGAGGGTTCTATTCCCAGCTATCTTCGTTTGAATCAAGAGAAAGAGGAGCAGAGCTCCAGGAAATAAGAGGAAAAAAAAGAAAGAAGGAAAGAGGAAGAAGAAGAAGAAGAGAGAAAGGGAAGTGAACTAAGGTAAGGGAATTCTTCTAACTTAGATATTGTATGTATTTGATTGTGTTTATGTATTTCGTGCGAGAGTTTGTAATCTTGACAATGATTGACTTAAAAGTTCCAGTCTCTAGTATTAAATTGAATGTAAAAATCTTGATGTGTTGAACTGATGCAGTGAAAGTTACGAAAACAAGGATCAATCTCCGTTAATCCTAGAAAATTGGAATCCACCAGCAAATAACCTTAAATCCACAAGGAAGATGAGAGAGAAACTCTGTAGTTTTAAAAAATAATAATAATAATGTCTCAAATTCGTGTACAACCTTTACCCCTTATTTATAGACCTTTGAAGACCCCAAAATAAAATAGAAACCTACTAAAATTAGGACTTCTACTCATAGTAAACAATTAAGAGTTAAAATCTAACTCTAAAACCTCTTAAAGACTCCTAATATAACTCAAATACTTAATAAAAGAAAATAGGAATTCCAATTTTACTAAATAACTAACTAATCTAAACTTTGGGTCCCACAAGTCCTACATCATGAACTTATCTGCAATTCTAGATATTAATAAAAATTTGAGACAGTGCATAATTATATGTATCTAGTTGGTGAATCTGACTTGTATGATGAATTATTTGATTTTAATGAATTCTATGAATGTAAAACTACTCCTAAGATACTCTGCGAATGTTAGAATGATAAAGGAATGAAATTGATAAAAGTTTGGATTGGAAAGCGAACCTAGAAAGCTTTGTTTGCAACTCGGTAATTAATCACCAAGTGCTCGATTAATAGCAAGCTATGGGTGATTAATCGTCAGACCTTGTATTTGTGTATGATTGTCCTAAAATCAATAATATATGATTTCTTTGTGATCTCACTGATTCTTACATGAGGATTTATGATGTAAATCATGTTTTTAGTGATTCATCATCATTTTATCTGCTGAATTATATGCATTAAACTAAATACAAGTGATATGAATTGTTTAGAATATAACTGCTAGTGGTCATACATATATTGCATCACCTGACGTGATGGCACTTCTGGGTGACCTAATAGAGTGCATGGCACTATCTTGCGTGTCAGGATGTGACTCCCAATGAGTAGTAACCCATGTTGCTCTGGAAAATAGTAGGAGAAGAGAAAAAATACCTTAGGGTTGAAAGTCCCCTAAACCCTGTGAGTGGCCACACAGGATGTGGTTGAAGAGTGCTCCCATAACCTCTAGCTCGCCATAACCTGAACCTACCCCTAAAGGGGTTTAACTAATACCAAACCATAACCTACCCCCCTATCAGGTCGGTAACGGGGCGGGATTGACCCAAATGTATTAAAACATGCCAAAAAAAAGTTTTTTTAAATATAATATATCAATTAATAATACATTTATTCATTACATACATACATACATACATACATACATACATATATATATATATATATATATATATATATATATATATATATATATGAATATGATGTATATTAAAACGCTATTTAAAAATATAAAAAAAAAATTAATACAGTAAGCTCGGATTCGAGGTGGGTTGGGCTAAACCCAAACCCGCCCCTAATGGAAAATGGCAATACCAAACTCTAACCATAGTGCAGGGCTGGTTATCAGTTTAAGCCCTCAATCCCTAGTAAGATATCACTAAAATTTAATTATTTTGACAATAGTTTCTTAAAATTTGAAACTAGAATTTAATTATTTTCAAAAAAGTATCACTAAAACTAAAATTTTCCTTTCTATATGTACCCCTTTTCTTCCTTCCTTCTCTCACACTCTCTCTATCTCTCCGTCTTTCCCCCCCCCCCCCCTTCTCTCTCTCTCTCTCTATCTTTCTCCTCTTTCCACAAAAAAATAGTACCCTTTCCCCTTCTTCTCAGCCCATTCTATCCTAACAATCGATCTTATTTTTGCCTCAAAAAGCCTCTTCTGTTCTCTCAGGCTTTTGTCTGAAGCTCCCTGAGCTTCAATTTCTGCTTCTTCTATCTCTTTCATCTTGGCATTTTCACGAGCACGTAAAAGCGTGTTTCTGCCACTATTGTCTACTTCCATGATTGAATATCATCACCTGCCGCTGATTGCAGACACAAGGGTTTCTTCTAATTCTCAGCTCTTTGTTTTGATCAAAATGAGCAGAATTCCGGATGAAGTTTAACATCCAGCAAAGATCATACAAATTCGAGCCCAAATCTCCCCAAATTTGCAAGGTTTCTTACAGTTCTCAGCTCTTAAGGAAGAGGAGTTTTGTGTGTAAGAAGAGAGACGAGGTGATACCAGGTATCGAAGAGAAAAGAAATAAAATATTACAAAAATGACATCAATGAAAAAACGGTTCGTCGTTTTTAGAAACCAAAAATTTTGGTTTCTAAAAACAGGGTTGTTTTTCAACCGTTTTCTCTAAAAAACGATTTGAAAACACTCTACACCAAACAAGTTTTTGGTTTTCTGTTTTAAGAAACCAAAGAACTATGTTCAAAAACGTTTCCAAACAAAAGCCTAGATACTTCCTTTTATTTTGTAGGTCATCGCTTCACTGGTCTTGAGACAGGCTTTCTAGAGATATTTTGTGGCAAAATTATAGAATCTAAAAGAATCTTCTATGGTCCAGATCCAAACATGATAACAAGGTATCACTGGGTCCACAAAAACATCCATAGGTCCCTTAAAACTGCTACCTAATTCAAGTAGGTCAGTTGGCCCAAGATCTTCTCTAAAGTCAAGTTCCAACATAAGATATCAAAAGGCCATGCAAGAATATCAGCAACCAAATGCTTTCAATGATATGCGAGGTTAAAAAATTACGAGGAAAACAAGTAGAAAGGATAGACCATCCGATCAAGTATCAGTCAAAAAGCACATACAGGAACAATGACCCAGATAAACCAATCATGAAGGTAGAAAACTGGGACAATGCAGAAATGGTTTTCCAAGGACCAGTACTATACACTCAAGCTTGAGATTTGATATTCCATCCATTACTATGATCTCAAACCATAATAAGTCATTATCAATACAAAACCACCAAGGCCATTTGCCGAGTAACGTCATCTTGTGAGCCAGTATATTTCTTCAGTTTAATTCCTCTTTTCTTCTTATTGTAGACATTTTCCCATCAAATCAAGGTGTCCTCAAATTTCATAATGAGTAACAACAGTTGTTTGGCAAAAGAAAAGTTTAATTGTGATTATAAAATGAATATGAGCATTTAAAGCAAAAAAAAAAAAGTTTAATTTTGATTATTAAGTGAATATGAACATTTAAGGAGATGGCTGAAAACATCAAAAAGCTAGAAAATGTCCTATCTGTCCTTACCACATAACTAGATATCTGCATGTTCTCGTACTTCAATTTTTCTATTCTATCATCCCAACATTTCAGTATACAAATCATTTAGAATTTCTTCCTTATAACGAAATCAGTTTGAGTACCCAATTCCAAGTCAAAAGGGATCTCAAATGCCAAGTTTCTGAAATCCAAGGGAGAAAATTCGGAACAAAATGAGAAGGAATCTACGAACGGTTAAACAACCATGTAACCCTAAAACACTAGAAATACGCACCAAGAACTAAATAATACAGTATTTCCATAAATCAAAACAGAAATTTAATCAACTTAAATTTTCAGATTCAAACTGAATTAATCGATGCCCTAAATCTAACCCTAGCTAGAAAACATAAACCCCAATATTTGAACATATAACACATAAAAACCACACCAACATAACCAATGAAATGGAAAAATGAATTAAAAGTCGTAGAAGAAATTCACCTAATTATGTGCCTCTGAGAACCTTTCCATGATCTTCTTGTCCCTTCTCTCCATTGCAACATCCCACACATCATTGCCGATATGCTTCGGCTGCAAATTTTAGGGAAAGAAAAAAAAAAGGACAGTAACAGATATAAAAAATAATGGACCATGGATTAAATCAAGACATTAAAATGAACAAAAACGGCAACAATGAAAAACCAAATAAATTTTTTTGTAATTATAGTTAGAGTGGCATACCCTGCCATGAACAGCTTTGTGGATGTAATATTGACTATTACCCATCACGCAAAGCATTCCAGCAATGATTCCCAAGGGAAGAAAAGCTTGCACCCAGATCATCTTCGCCAATCGCAGATACACCGTCAAAGAACCGGAACAGATGAAGTAGCCGGAGCCTGGGAAATATATAAGATTTGGGACACCTAGTGGTGGCAATCGACCCGCGCGGTCCGACCGCCCGCCCGGCACGGCCTGTCGGAGCCGTCCTTGATCCTGATGCTGGGCCCTGTTGTAGCAGCCTATACGCACAAAATCGAGTCTGTGTAGTTGTCCAAAGGTTATGGAGGGTATTTAGGTCTTTTTACAATGTTCTTCATTTTAACTTAATTTTGAAAAGTTATTTTGCCTTGATGTGAAATTACATAAGTTGACACATTAATCCTCAATTTGAGCTCATTAATGTGAATGAGGCTTAATTTTTCCTGACAAGTTAACAAACACCACGTGAGCCCAACATGAGGGCAAAAAGTTAGGTTTAACTGGCCAGCCATAAAACCGTTTTAATCAGTTACCTAGACAGTTTCCCTTCTTTTGGTTTTTTGTCCCCTTTTTGGTCTCTGCAAGTATTAAAAATGGAAGAAAATTTGAATCCGGGAATCTCATACTCTTAGAGGGTGTTTGGTAACGTATTCAAATCTGATTTGTTTTTAAAAACCAAAAACACAAAATCACGTTTGGTAAGCACCGCTTTGAAATCGTGTTTGAGAAAAACGATTGAAAAACAGGGTCGATTTTAAAAACGGAAAATTTCAGTTTTTAAAAACGACTAATCATCTTCTTCTTCGCAAGCTTATCATCTCTTCAGAAGAAAAAAGCTAATTCTGGAGGATCCGAATCTCTGAGTTTGAGCCCTAATGTATCCAGAGGCATCAAACTCTAGGGTTACAAAGACAAAGACAATGCCACTCATACTCTCAAGGGCGAGTTGGTTCTGGGAACACCGAGGCTTTCCTCGTTTAGATGCTCGAGCGGTTGAAGCTGCACGTTCTTCGTCACCCTCCTCTGCTCTTTGTAGATGACCGCTTTTATAACTTGGCACGTCATCTATATAATGATTTGGCATGGATTATTTGTCACATGATAGAAACAGATTTATCATAGGTTATCTGTCACCCGACAGAAACAAACCGTCATGAGTCATCTGTTACCCAACAAAGTAGCATGTCATGGGTTTTTTGTTACGCAACAATAGCAATAATAATAAAATATGACATGATTTATTTATATTAAATGTATCTGGCATATTGGAGTGAAGATCTCCGTCTTTGGCGAAAGCCCACTGGGGGGTTTCTAGCAGTCCTTAAGGTGTGGCGAACACAAGCGTGGGATTCATTGCAGCCAGTGACAAGTCACGGCATGTCGACCTAAAATGACGAAGACGTCAAGTGATTTATAATTCCATATCCTGACATGTGGGACCCAGTACAAAAATCAGAGAGCTCTATCATCATTATCTCTTGTTTTATTCTTATCTTGAACCTAGACCTTTATGAGACCAGATTCATGATAAACATGAGAACATCCTAAAGCCTCAAATTGTGACAAGTGTCACAATCCTATAGATTCATTCCTTCTATAAGTATGAGAACCCTCTTTCATTTAAGGCCCCCCCCCCCCGATCTTTGGCTACTTGGAACAAGACTAGATCCTGGATTCTTGGACTATTAAGAACAAGACTTCACTTCTTTTCTCTCAACCTTCTCCAAGTTTACTAAAAGTTTTCTAAATCCTTCAAATTTCTTTGTCTTTACCATAAAATGAGCTCTCTAGCTTGGTATACAGAAGGATCACTTGAGTATCTCCCGTCTCTCATTCTAGCCATTGCCTACCTGTCAAGCCTTATCGACTCCTACCCCTCTTTTGTTCAGTAATGACGCGGGAACGGCCGCTGAGTCGGCAGTTTAGGCCAATGTTGGACATACCTCTCCCACTCAAAATCGAGATCTGAAGACACGTCATCGGCATTTTGACACCGTGGAAATAACATTGGACACGTGGACGTGGATTCAAAAAAGGCACCTACATTTTTTGGCGATTCCACTGGGGAGGTGTAGACACCCCAAATTGCACTACAAATGAGAAAATAATTGAAAACATGTAATTGGGATTTGAAACAGGTCAAAAATGCACAAAATTTCATCAAACAGGCAATGCCCGTATTGTGTCTGCGGGCTGATCGCGCCCACAATTGATATACGGGCATGCAACGCCCGTATTGAGAATGCGGGCAGCACTTGCCCACAATATATATACGGGCACGGGGGTTTTTGTGCGAATTTATCCTTTCTCGATTTCTGAGCCTTATCTGCATCCAAATATCTCTCTTAGATATGTGAATTCTCTTATTTATCCATTCGAATTATCTTATTTATCCTATTTGGCAAAGGATTGGCATTAACCTTATTTTCAATTCAATCTGGAGGATTTTGGTATATCCCTCTGGACCAACCATGCCCCTGGGTTTGCCTATAAATAGAGGGCAGATTCTCAAGCAAATGGCCATTAATTTGAAGTTTGAAGAACTCCAAGTGAAGAGAGGAATCCCTGCTGCTCTGCTTGCTCAATCTAGGTAAGTCCCTTTTCCCTTTTATTTTCTGTCTTCAATTCTAGAAATAATCTAATCTTCTTCATTGCTGTAGAATAAGGCCTTCTTATAATTGTATTCCCAAACCTGCCTCCAAGTACCTCAAGAATCCTCTCTAGCCGTAAAACATGAAGAGAGAGCTAGGGGAAAGGGGAACAGGTGGATCCCTAGAATAAAACCCCATAATCTGTTTTTCTCCTTTTTATAGAATAAGGCCTTTGATTGTGTTTGTATTCCCAAACCTGTCTCTAAGTACTTCAAGAATCCTCTCTAGTCGTAAAACGTGAAGAGAGAGCTAGGGGAAAAGAGAACAGGTGGATCCGTAGGGTAGACCCCCATGTGCTATAATCTGTGAGATGTAATCGTTTTTGATATCCTGCTAATGTTTTAATGATTTTATTTTGAATCTGGAGGAATTCTATGAATCCATGATGTTTATAGCATGAAATCCCCACTTCTTTCTAAAATTTGGATTTTTCACACCTTTGCACCTATAGCACTGTTTTCTGGGTTTTGGTGATATTTGGCTAGGATTCTGGATCTATCATGATCAATATAGTAGATCTAAGACCAAAAGCCTGAAAGTAACCTGTAGGGTTTCTTGATATGATTTTAAAATTGTTTTTGATATTGGAGAAAGGATCCTATGGTCTAAACTCTCCCTTTTGATGTCTTTTCATCAACATGGGTTGAGTGGGGGTTCTATATCTCCACTACTGAGAGATCCGGATCAGATCTGTATTCCAAGTAACTTTATGCTTCAATGATTTAATCAAGAGATTTCAATCTAGTTTTTCAACCTTTTAATGGTTTAGCCTAAAACTAGTTTTTCAAGTTTCTCTTTAGATTGGTTTTATCTGATTTTTATCTCAATTTTATTTTAATCATGTGTAGACACCTGATTTTTGCACCCCTGAAATAAAGAAAATTAAAAGTCAAACCTGAAGGGGTCAAAATTTTGACTTTTTGATCAGGTGCAAATTGACTACCAAACTTTATACCATTGGAAAGAGGACTTCAATATGATTCTAACGCAACTGAGTTTGCTCAAATCGGAGTCCGGATAAAGAAGTTATGGGTTGGTCAAATCTGGAAATAGCAGAAATCGGCTTTCTGCAAAACTCCAAATTAACTACTCAATTGGACATCAGCAGAAAGAACACATCGACACGACTCCAACGCAACTGAGTTTGCTGGAATCGAAGTCCCGGATAAGGAGATATGAGCAAAACTAGCTCCGGGACGCGAATTTGCACTTCTGCTAAAAAGCTCGAATTTGCTGCCAAACTTTAGTTTAGTGGATAGGGAATCTCAACCTGATTCCAATGCCACTAAGTTTGTTGAAATCGGATATCAAATGAGAAAGTTATGAGCAGTCAAAAATTTCGGAAAATCTGCACATGTGGCAAGATTAAAGAAATGACAAAAAAATAAAAATCTAAGAATAAAATAATAATATTTTGTAAATATCTAACAATTAAATGAAATCAAAAATAAAATAGGAAATAGAAAACACATGTGTCTTCTAACCAAAAAAATCTTAAGAATAAAATAATAATAAATCTTAAAGAATCTAAAAATTAAGATAAATAAAAAATAAACAAAAAATATCAACCACATGTCAATACTATGGATAAGCTTAATGAGTTGGATTCGATGAGAATAAAAAATATTTAAGTTTTAGTTACATGAAACATGAAATTAAAATTCAGTCAAAAAAGGTGATTAAAATTCATTTTTAGGTCATTTTTTCAACTATAAAAGGGGGGCCACCCCCCATTCCATTCTAAGCATCAAACCCCTTTCTTCTCCCCCTTTTGCTCTCTCTCCCACTTCACTCACCCCTCCCTTCTCTCTTCCTCCTTGATTTCCACTCAAGAGAGGCCAACCCCCATAAGATCTCCTCCTCTCCTCTGTGGTGTTTTTCCACGACCCTACTCTGCCCAAATTCTGCTAGCCTAAAACCTTTACCATTTTGCCCCTATACCACACCCTTTTGTCTCTACCCTCTATCCCTTTTAACCCAAAGTAGGAGAGACCCTGTTCAAACCCATTTTGAGAAATCAACAGTAGCGCGGGAGCGCTGCCCAAATATCTCCTCCCCTCCTTCTCTCCAAACCTAAGATAAGGAGGCTCTTTTCAATCCCGTTTTTGGAAATCAACAGGAGTGCGGAAGCGCTGCCAAAATTCTCAGAGAATCAACACACACATCGAAAAGAGAAGGTAATGGTATAAAGACATTTCGGGTAACATTGTAATTCATATATATTCATTTTGATCTTTTCCAAATTGGTTTTAACTTACTGTTTATTTTATAGTCTTTATCTCACCCGTTTCTTCTCATTTTTTCATAGTTATGAGTTCTCCATAATAAGGAGGAAACTCCATTTGAAGGGAGAAGAGCAATTTTAAGTCCAAAAGGATTTTTAAACTAACCTTAAGTTGCTTTGCTTGGGTTATTTTGCTTGTTGATTATGGGAGATTTGTCCTCCTAAATCATCCCATGTACCCCTATTCTCCCTCTCTATTTCCCTTCTTGGTAGTGGCTGTGGGTGATTAAAAGAAAATCTTATTTCTTCAAAGAGTGCAAAAGAGAGAAAGGGAAGAACTTCAAGGCCAATTGGAGCGAATGCATTGCTATGGAAAGCTGGAAAATGTCAACAGAGGTCGTTGGACCTCCCAATAAGCCAACCAAGATGATCCTCAGCGAAATCGGAGCAAAACAATGAATTCGGGCAAAACCCGCATTAAATCTACGATCCAGGCATGATCGTATTTGATATACGGTCTGGCCTGAACCGCATTAAATTTACGGTTCTGACCAGACCGTGAATCAAATACGATCAAATTGAAAAATAACTTAAAAAATTAACTTTTTCGACCTGAATGAGCTTGAACCGACCCGAGTTGGTTTAACCCGACTCAAATAGGCTATTTGGGCCATTTTTAGCCTATTGAAAGATCATGGGCCCACCAGGACACCCCGGGCCCACATGTGTGGCCAACATTTTGACTGGCCCAAACCCGGCCCGTTTGCAATAAACGGGCCCAAGGCCGCCTCTTTAATCATCTTCGGGCCAAAACCAAGTCCAGTAGATCCTTTTAGCTTTTTAGCTTGTTTAGTAAACAAATAACCTAAAAAGGGTTACCCAATAACCCTGCTGGGCCCAAGCCCAAACTTGACAACCCACGGGTCTTCCAACAGGACCCGTATCCGACCCACCTCATCTAAATAAAAAGATAAAATGAAATAAAAGGGTCCCACACCATCAGAGGACCCCGCCAGATCCAAAAAGAAGCATGCTGGTCTAAGAAGGGTGAGACTGACTCAAAAAACCAGGGAGACCCGAGGGACTCGTCAAACCGACAGGGCGGGCCGGGGTGTCTTAGGACTTCCCCGCACATAACCGAGGACTTAGCTAGAACTCTGAAAAGCCGCAGACCAGACTTAGACCCGGATAGGGTAATCACCGTGTCTGCCTGCACCTCTCAGGCAGTAGCGACTCTGAATGTCCCGAGGCACGCACGAACCTCCACGTGCGCCTCGTGTGCGATCTAGGTCAGATTTAGGTGCGCACGTCATGAAACCTTTAGAATGGTATGATCATATTTGAAAGTTCTGAATCAATTAGGCTGTTTGTATGAAAAAACCATACACTTTTGTCTTTTTTTATTTTTTATGATTTTAGTGGCAAGTTTTCTTTATTTTTAACATGAACAATGCCTGGCAACCACCTTGTGTGGATGAATAAGGGTGCCTAACACCTTTGTAAAACCCCGATTTTTCACCTAATAAATAAATAAATAATAAATAAAATAAAATATGAGTTAATCCAAATAAGTTCTAAGTTGAGAACTTAGAACTTTCAAATAAGTTCTAAGTTAATCCAAATAAGTTCTAAGTTGAGAATTTAGAGGATAATTAATCCAAATAAGTTCTAAGTTGAAAATAAAGAAAGAATTTTAATGAAATTAGCCTAAAAGAATAAAAAGGGTATTTTGGTAATTTTCAGAAAAGGGTAATTAGTAAATAGATCATCAAATAATAATTAGAATTAGAAAATATAAGAAAACAAATTATTTTGACAAGTTAGAAATTAAAAGAAATTAATAAAAGCCTAAAAGTGGGAAAAAGGGTAATTAGGAGATTTCACGTCTTAATTTGGAGAAAATAAGGTTTTAAGTGATAGAAATGTTTAATTAAATATTTTGCACGAAAATAGGTTATTTTCATGAGTTAGATAATAAGAAACTTAATTAGTATTGTTTAGGAAGAAAATAGAAGGTGGAGAAAAAGTAGGAATTAAATTAGAAGGATTAGACATTAACTAGACCATGGTTGGGTTAGCCCAAATTAAATTAGCCAATTAGGGTTGGTTTAGGATTTCTAAAGCCTAGTATAAATAGGAGACAAAGGTTAGACAAGAGGGGATTTTCGTGGGTTTCTTATGGAGAGAAAAGAGGGAGAGAAAGGAAGGAGGTTTCTAATGGAGGTGTCTGACCAGCCACCATCAAAACGCGATCGGGGAAAATCCGTACGGTGGATCACCTTCAAATTTGGAGGTTTTGTTCTTCACTGATGGAACTACATTGTGTACGGTGGAGATTTGAATTGGATGAGTCTAGCTTGGTGCGGTTGGGAGCAACATTCTGGTCCAGAATTAAAAAGGTGCAATGGAAGAAGGATTTAGCGTATAAGGCAAGTAGTAACCCTTGGAAAATGTGAGGAATTGCATGATTTTGATTTCTGTGATTTCATATGGTTAGCATGGATTAGACGGAACTGTATTTACATGGAATCAAGTTGCTTATATTTTCATGATTTGTGTTCTTGATGGAATTATCAAATTAATGAAGAAAGTTTAGTTGGATTATGTAAATAAGGGTAGGAGGGTATTTAATTCATAAAAATTACTCTAGAAGGCTCTAGGTAAGTTTCAGAAAGTTTGTAGATTAATGTAGACCAAGAAAACATAAAGCAAAAGCATAAGAATCCGAAATTGGAAAATCTGGAAAATTCTGTTAAAAATTGCACGAGTGCCTAGGATCGCCCAGCCCTGTAGAGGTAGGCGCTCTAAGTAAAATTTGTAGATTTTGGGGGATTTTGTAATTCGAATAAATACCCAATAATTCTTATGATTAGTTAAGCATGTTAGCATCTTTATAAGGACCTAATTAAGCTATAAAAATTATAAAATTAATTTGGAAAGAATAAGCAATAAATTGAAGGTTATAATGAAAGGATTGTTTATAAAAGAGTCAAAGGGTATGGATATTGCTAGAAATAATACTACTGAAATTTATAGCTTATAAACATCTTTTAAACTTCATTCTAGGTCTGTAGAACATGCTGGAAAAATAAAATACAGAAAATTCAAATAGAAGCTAGCTTAGGTGCTAAGGTAGGAAATTGGATTCTAATAAAAGGGATTAATAAAGAAAACTCTAAGTAAGAATGGATTTACTTTATTTTGAGCTTTATATAGGAATATTGGCTACTGGAATTGCATAAACTCAGACTTTATCGGATTTATGATACTTGAGTTTTATTTTGAATATAATTGGAAGAATTGCATATGTTATTATGAAAATGCCGATAATTGGATTTGTTATGATTGAATCATGGATTTCACATGGAATGGAATACTTTGGTATGGATTGGTATGTGGTATGATATTGTTCTCTTTAATTTTACGGTTGGGTGATACGGCTTCTGTGGTGGAGTTTGATACTATCTTTTACGGCAGAGATGGGTAATCCTCTGTGTAGAGATGTGTAATCCTTTACGGATAAAAGTGTGTATGCCTCCTACATTAGCGTGTCCTCCCGTATGTGGTTTTATCGTGGTTTGTGTCAGTGGGCTTAGCTGTATATGGATCCATAGTTTTGGCTGGTTAGCTAAGTGGTATTTAGTTTGGGTTGATTTACTCCTATATTGCGAGCGCGCTTCCCTTTGCAAGTTAGTTTGCTCTGGGAGGGTCCTATGTCTGGAGGGACACCCCGGTGAGCCGCTGGTGATTCCCTGTACATGTGGATAAGCGACCACACTCCATGTATTGATTCTGGTGCTGCATGCTGGTGGTACGTCCAACTCTGCGGGGTTCGTGCGCAATAAGTCGGTGACTACGGCTCTTGCCTAAGCTGCGCTGCATGGGGCTTGAGTATCATTAAGTAGCACTGCTCCTAAGCCGCACGGTGGAACAGCATTTAGTCGAGTGTCATCTCAAATACTTATCATCTTTGTGAGCCCTGCAATGGCACGTGTTTTATCGCTTTGTCGGTTTTACCTCGTTAACATCAAGAGACTGGTATTTATACATGATCATATGTTTCATCGCCTTATTTGTAATTGCCATGAATAACTTGGATTTCTCGTCTTATCGTTGATTAATCGAATACCTCATGACTAATTGCTTATATTGGACTGTTTCAAATTGCATGCACCTGCTACTTGCTGAGATGTAAATCTCACTCCGTTTTCCCCTATTTTTCAGGTTGCTTGGAGAGATCGCGAAGATGGGGTTTTAATTTGATGGGTAGAAATATAATTGGTATTAATGCCACATGTTGATTAGATAAACTTTATTGTAAACAGAATTGATATTATTGAATAAGGAATTGTTGTTATTGGCCACCATAACTCTGATGTAATTAATTTGTAAATTTTAAAATTATTGTGAATCTTGGTTTGTATCTGACCCCAGCTTCGTGGTAACATCTCGAGTTTGATTGTTGAATCGAACTTGGGTTGTTACAGTAGCGAACCGGGTTCGGGTTGGGTGCTGGTTTGCACTGACCCGGGTTCGGGGCGTTACAACCTTCCCCTATTCATAACATAATCCCCTTACCCATCTCTGGTTGGTTTTTTTAATAGGGTTATTTTTATCCTAAATTTGCCTTTTTGTGCTTATTTGAGATTTTGGTGTCCATTCACACCTAAAAAGAATGGTGGCGACTCTTTGTTTTTAACGAATCCCGTGTGATGATTAGGAAGTCATTAAATTGATTTTCCATGTCTCATAGGAGGTAAAGTCACTGATAGAAGAAATCTTGGAGGAATTGGCAATATGGCGAAAGCTAGAAGGACGCGAGATGGACAAAGTGATCTAGCATTTACTGCATTTGGAGGACGTTCCCAACATCAATAAGCCCTAGTATATGATGAGAGTGCGAATTCACACCCAACGTAACCTGTCCAAAATACCGGTAGACTGGCGGAAAATACTTCAGAGTTGAATGGATGCATCGAGGAACTCTTCCACGTCATTCACACCAAGCAACCAAAGGAGTCTCCTCTTACTGTCGAGGAGCCTACGGAGCAACAGAAGATACTCTCAGGCTCGGTTGCTGGAAAAGAAGAGACAAAGGTACCGTTTGGTAATGCTTTTCAGAAGTGCTTTTTTGCTTTTGAAAGCAAAAAATTGCTTTTGAAAGCAAAAGCGCTGTTTGGGTATGCACACAAGAAGCAATTTATAAGAAGCAAAAAAGAAATTTCATTGCTTTTCAGGAGAAGCATAGAAATGTTGCTTCTCACTTTAACCATAAATTTGCTTTCTTACTTCTAAAACCCTCGACACAAAACTAGACCGAGAAAAAATTGACCCATCATGTCCAATCTAATCCGAATAAACGGGTCGGGTTGACTTGTGTAATAGTTGGGTCGACTTTAGGTGGGGGATTTAGTAACCTATTAGTATTTGGGTCATCTCGAATCTAGACTGATAATGATCCGTTTTAACCCGATAATGACCCGCTTAACCCAATAATTACCGGTTCAACCGATAATGACCCGTTTAACATAATAATGGTCCATTTTACACGATAATGGCCCGTTTAACCTGATAATGACTCGTTTAACCCGATAATGACCCATTTAACTCAATAATGGCCTATTTAACTCGATAATGACCCGTTTAACCTGATAATGACCCGTTGACCCTAAATTGTATCATTAATTCATGTTATATTTCTATTGGTGTATTTTTTATAATTAAAAAATAAAAATTTTTAATCGAGTTGGTAGGTTGAACCCGATTATTGGCGAGTTGGGTTTGGTTTTGGGTTTTGTCAACCCACCAATAAACAAATTACAATTGAACCAACCCGATTATTGCTCAACCTGTTACAATATACGTTAAGTATAATTTTAAGTAGTATGCATCAACTGTTTACAATAGTTTTATATGATAGCATAAAAAGCAATTTATATGCTACTATAGTTACCAAACATGCTTTTTTGCTTCTTAGCAGCAAATCAAAAGTTTACCAAACAGCTTTGCTTCAACAAAAGATCTTCTGAAAAGCAGAAAAGTACTTTTTTACTTTTTTGCTTTTGAAAGCAAGAAAGTAAAAGCGTCACCAAACGGAGAAAAAGTCTTGTGATTATGTCACCATGGTAGACTTGGAAAGCTTGCTGAGAAGGTGGTATTTATGGCGGTATGGCAAAAGCTACAAGATCGCGTGGTATGCTTCAAATTCACAAAACCCTGCTATAGCTGACGCATCTGGCGAACGTTCTCAGAACCAATAGCAGAAAAACATAACGAGGATGGTCGTGACGAAGCCAATTTTCATATCGCGGGGGCGGGCTTGCAACAGAATCCGAACTTACTTCCAGTGTATCATGATTTGAATGCTCACATGGAGGAGATATACCGAATGATGCTTGAAAGATTTGCAGACAAGCAGCCTAACAGACAACCAGATGGTGTCGTTGAGCACCAGGATCTATTATCAAATTCTGTCGCTATCAAACAGGCTGAGAAATCTGCCGAGTTTGTTACACGGTCAAATCTGGGGAACATTCTATGAAAAGAGAAGAAAAAGTTGGATGCCGAATACTGATGGTGTGATTTTACTCCACTGTATCCAATTTCTTTGTTGGACAAGGAAATGCAACATGATATTACAAAAACTCCATGATGAGATTTTTATCCTAATAATTGCCAAAAGCATGACAACTTCATTATCAAGCAAATGCTGGAGATCGTTATAGCATAAGTAGCCAACTTACATTTGGGGGCTGGATCCTGTCAAGTTTGATGACCTGGATTTCAAATGCAAAGAAAAGGATATATGTCGAATGAACACATCTAAAGAGGTCAAATAGATGTCTTTTCGCAAGGTGAACTTGACTCTCTGTCCAAGTCACTTTCTCAGAGGCCTCGACATAACCTCATCATGCTACTTCCTAACTCAGACTGCCGGTCCACATATCTCTTATTAAGACTCAAAGAATCTACAACAAAACAAGCAAAGAGTTGAATTCAAGACAAAGCAATATAAGTGAGATACTACAAAATATGTTGAATGAGAAGCTGCATGAGATAGAGTGTGAGATGCTGAATGAGAACCTATACGAGATATTGTATGAGTTCTGATTCTTCTGAGGCAAGAGATTGTGTATGGCACCGATTTGACTGACGAACTAGACAGGAGCCACATTCTTTATGTCCAAAAAGATTAGTCCTATAGGCCAAAGGTTTGTGCATGGCACCGATCTCACTGACGAGCTTGACGGGAGCCACATTCCTTATGGCCGGATTATCAACACCATAGGTTTGTATATGACACCGATTTTGTTGACGAGCTTGACGGGAGCCACATTCCTTATGGTCGCATTATCAATGCCAATGGTTTGTGTATGGCACCGATCTTGCTAATGAGCTTGACGGGAGCCACATTCCTCCTGGAAAGAAAGAGATTAGCCAAGGGTTTGTGTATGACACCGATCTCGTTGACGAGCTTGACAGGAGCCACATTTCTTATGGCCATTAATGCCAAGGGTTTGTGCATGGCACCGATCTTGTTAACGAGCTTGACGAGAGCCACATTCCCTATGGACAAGGTTATCAGCGCCAAAAGATTGTGCATAGCACCGATCCGACTGATAAGCCTAAGAGGAGCCACATTCCTAATGGCTAGCCCAAGACTAGCATATTAATTGTGTAATTATGACAAAGGAGTCTTCGAAAACACACTTTGCCGGCATATTATTCTTGTTTCTTTGTCTAGTCGAGAAAAGAAAAAAGAAGATGTATAAGATATGCGATAAAGTATATGGCTTGCGCGCATATGGAAATCTCATTATAGCGATGGTTACAACCTACCAACTATCGTTGGATAAAGATGGAATGCGATGCGACAAAATATAAATCCTTGGGTAAAGGCTGTGGAATGACGTCAAATCCTAGAAAAAGAAGAAAGTCACCAGATTTTTCATAAAAAAACAGAAGCTAATCCACCAAGCCAATATTGAACAGGCATTGAATGCGTATCAAGTGATGAAGCCAAAGAACTTCTACATTGACAACACTCTGATGAATGTGGCAGTTATGGAGAAAGCAAAGAATTATTGCAGCATCTACAAAGCTAATGGTATTATTAGCCTATGATGAAAGCGGGTACATCTATTTATGCTGAGAAATTATGTCTGGCAATCTCATCTATGTTTATCAAAGTGATTAAAAGTTCTGTGAAGCCATGGCTCTTTTCATATTTGGGGGCTAAATCTATGTTAGTTGATTAACTTAGCTATTGAAGGACAATTCTGGATTGTTGTTGCTACTGAATACTTTATCAAGTGACATGCACAGAAGCTGCCATGGAGCCTGTCAACGAATGTCACAACAAATGCAATATTTGACGACCTAAGCTGAAGATTGTGTATGGCACTGCTCAGTAAGAGCCACATTCTTTATGGCACAAGGTATCATGACATACAAGAGAACAGAAGACCTAGGCCAATGTTTATGAATGGCATTGCTTTACAGAAACCCCATTCCATATGGTAAAAGGCGTCAAAATAGAATGAGAATAAAACAAAGTCTT
This sequence comes from Buxus sempervirens, assembly GCA_947561395.2. NCBI lineage: Eukaryota > Viridiplantae > Streptophyta > Magnoliopsida > Buxales > Buxaceae > Buxus > Buxus sempervirens. The sequence continues at coordinate 1,800,300 of OX387188.1, forward strand.
GAGGTTATAGGTTTGTGTATGGCATTGATCTCGCCGGGTGGCATAAGTGGACAGGAGCCACATTCCTTATACCCACCCGCAGGCATTAGTTATGAAGAAAAGGGTTTGTTTATGGTACTTACCCCGCCACAAAATGCAAGTAAATAGAGGCTACATTCCCTAAAGCTGAAGGCAATATTGAGCGGGGTGGAGTGCCAAAGAGTTATTAAAGATGCTGACACAATAAAACAAGGTGCACGACAACGAATTGAAGAAAGCATGAAAGCATACCTTTTTAGGGCGTGCAATCACAATGCCTGAAAGCATGTACTAGTTATTCAACAAAACATGACAGAATCGTCAAGCCAAAAAGACAAGCATTTCTCCTTCTTCTTCATCTCATCCATCTCGGTGTAGAGCTTTTCTTGTCCTGCCTTTTCTTTCACCAGCTGTGGGGATAATAGCTCAATGAAAGGGCCTTGAAGTTACCTTCACGCCAACTTCAGTACAAGCCCACATAAGAAGCCATCGTGGAACATGTCAGTAAGCATCACGACAAATATCAAATTTGAAGACGAATGCAAAGGAAAAGAAGAATTCGACATAACAATGAGAACCAATGACAAATACCATATAAGGTAAAGACTTGTCAACAAAGTAAGAATCAAAGAATAGAAGCAAGATGAACTAAGGAGAATGTACCTGCCAAGAACGATAATATGATCGGGAGGCTAAGAGTCGACTCTTGAAATCTTCGTCACAATTTGGGACTGCTTAGTAAGAAGAGGCCTAGTCAATGGCAAGAACTCTGTATGATGCGTCTTATAAATAACTCGATAAAGCTCTGTGAAAAAGGTGCTATGCCAGCCCCTGAATCAACAACACGAGAATCATAATTCTTGTTATTGCTATTGATTTTAGTGGAAGAACAAGATAGAAGGGTCTTTAGGCGTACCTTGCGCTGAGACGTATCCTCAAGAGACGAGGTGATCTGTCAAGACATAAAACTATAAGCACTATGATGAAGCATGCACTATGAGAAAGCTGAGTAGTAGATTTATCACCTGTCTTCCAAAGCTTTGACAGACTGTCCCTGGTTTTCGTCGAAAGCTCCTTCCTCTTTGTTGCTTTCTTCCATGACGAAGAAGCCCTTAAAGATTCTAACGCGACCGCAATACATGTAGAAGATGATAGAGGAGCTTTGATTATTGTGCCACATTTGTGAGTACGCCAAGACAATCATGACAAGCCCTTTAAATGCATATGTGTTCACAAGTATAAACGCTAGAAGGTTGTTAGAAAAACATGGATGCTGACGTACCTATCATACGCCAAGATTTGGGCCAAGAAGATGCAACTTTTTGAACAAGTCCGAGCTATCTGATGAAGCAGTGGGGATTATAGCAAGACAAAAAAAGGCATCCATTATGACGATCCATGCATGGAAGATGGTGTGACAATAGCTAAGTAGATCTAATCACCCGGCATGATGTTGTCCCAGGTCACGTATGCAACTTCTTCAAACCCAGCTTCTATGTCAAAGACGAAAGCGATACGTCAAGATGGGAGGCTGCACCCAGTTATCTCCAAGCCCAAGGCAATTTTATTCGGCCAACTATAAGGTGCTCGATATCATCATCTTTGATGGATTCTTTAGCTTTGGCGGGTGCAGATTCTCAAATTAGGTATGGCCCAATACACCCATTTGGCTGAGTCCAAATCTGCTTGCGGCTCTGCGGGCATGGATTTAGGCACGAACACGTTTGGCCCTGCAGGCACGAGTTCATCAAAGTTAAGCCAGGTCTGAACCTGCTTGTGGCATTGCGGGCACGGATTCGAGCACGAACTCGGTGATGGGTTCGCTAAGTTTCATGGGCACAAGTAGAGAACCTCTTCAATTTCTTAATTATCTGTCGTGCATATGCCCATGACGCGTCCTTGATTCTGTCACACCTATATTAAAAGAAAAAGAGGAAAAAAAATATATGTCAAACATAGAAGAGAAGAAGAGTACATGAGATCCTTTTCTTTTTTTTTAAAAAGTTAATTAATAAAAAAATTGTTTATGGAAATGTGCAAAAAAAATTTGAATTTAATGTTTGCATGAGATCACGTATTTAAGAAATTGAGAAAAAAAAATTTGTGGCAAATGAGCTAAATACATGTCCTCTTTGCACACGAAAATGAGTTTTTAGGTATTGGTGTGTGCCAAACAAGTCTTGGTGCAACCAGCCCACCAAGCGTGCCAGCGCATTGCGTCAGGGCGCCCCCACCCGCTAGGCCCGGGTGCATATATGCGCGCCCGGGGGCTTGCCACGACCCAGCCCTTGAGTGGCTGGTTCGTTTTAAAAAACAAAGAAGAGTAATATATATATATATATATAAGAAGAAGAAGAAATTGAAAATTTGAGGAAAGAGAGGAGGGCGTGTCAGGCTGCATACGCAAGCCAAAAATGATGAAAGAAAGAGAACGAGTAAGATGAGAAAAGAAAGCCATATGTAGAATCTTTGGTGTTAGGGCCAAAACATATTTCCATAAGTATCTGGGCATTCCTTTTCCTACCAGTAGAATCAATGAGGCTTATTTCTCTGATCTTATTGATAGAATTCAGAAAAGATTATCTTCTTGGAAATCGAAGCTTCTTAACCAGGCTGCGAGATGTACTCTTATTAATTCTGTTTTGATGGGTATGCCTTTGCACTATCTCTCTTGTATTAAGATGACTAACAATGTTTTTGAAAAAATTGCAAGGAAATACAGGGACTTCCTATGGGCAAAGAAAAATGGGGAGAGAAGTCTCCACACAATTGGATGGGAGAAAATTGCCAAGCCAAAATCCACAGGAGGGCTGAACATCAAGAAAGTGAACCTGTTCAACTCGGCCCTTCTTGCCAAAAGAGCATGGGCGCTGGCTAAAAATGAAGATAGCCTGTGGGTTAGACACTTCAAAACAAAATATTTTCATAATTCCGAGTTCCTGCAAGGACAAAAGAGAAACGCAGATTCTAAAATGTGGAAGCAGATGGTGGATGTTAAAAACACAGTAGTGAAGGGGATGAGCTGGAGAATTGCTAATGGAGAATCCATTTCAATTCATGACCTGAGTTGGCTGCCCAAGGAGGGCTGCGAACAAGTCCCCCCAAATCTCCAGCATCACCAACACGTTAAGACTGTGGTAGACCTGCTGTTACCTCACACAAGAACTTGGAACATTAATCTCATTCAAGAAATATGGCCTGAGTCCATGGTGCAAAGCATATAAACCATTCATATCAGCCACAGCAGATCAATGGACAAGGTAATCTGGAGAGAAGGTAAACATGGTAAGTTTTCAGTTAAAAATGCTTATGATTTGTTAATTGAAAATGAGGACCTGAGAAGTGACAAGACATGGTGCAGGTTGTGGAAGTTGCAAAGCCCGCAAAAGATAAGGTTTTTCTTGTGGAAAGCCATCCATGATGGCCTTCCTACTAACGATCTTTTCCAGCGCAGAATTGGAACCATTGCTCATGACTGCATTTTTTGTAGAGAGAGACCAGAGAGCCCCATGCATTTGTTCACAGAGTGCCATTTCACAAGGGCCCTGTGGTTTGCCTGTACAGGAGGAAGGTTGGACAGCATTCAAGCAAGACCAAGCATCAAGCAATGGTGGGAAGACAGAGTGGAGGAAGCACAAAACAAGGAAGAGAAGCTAGTGGCTTGGGCTAACTATTTGTGGGCAGTGTGGAAAGAGAGAAATAAGGTTATTTTTTATGGACAGAAAGAGAACATTGACTCATGTGTGCGTTTTTGGAATATTTTATAGGACTCGATGAGGTTAATCGGCACCACAAGACAAAAACCAAGGCAGGAACATGTTAGCATCAAATGGAAAAGGCCAGAAGGAGACAGAATTAAGGTCAATGTGGACGGAGCCTCAAGAAGTACCCATAGTCACGCGGCATGTGGAGTCATTATAAGGGGAGCTGAAGGGGAGTTTAAGGCAGCAGCAGTAGTAAGATTGGGGGTTGCCTCTGCGTTGACAGCGGAAGCACATGGCATTCTTGAAGGAATCAAGATGGAAAAAGGACTGGGGTTCACCAATTTTCAAATGGAAACCGATTCTGCTACAATTGCTACTCTCATGAACAAGAACATCGAGCTTCTCCCATGGACTATTGCGAACATCATCGAGGAAGCCTTATTCATTGCCTCCTCCTTCAGTTTTTTTTCTGTTTCGCATGTGTATCGTGAGGCTAACGAAGTAGCTGATCGGTTGGCTAACTTCGCGCTTGATGATTTCTCCTGTGTGTGGGTTAATAGACCGCCCCCCTTCTTAGGCCAATTTCTAGCCAAAGATTTCATGGGAGGGGTGACTTTTAGATTTGTAAACAGTATTTTATAAAAGTTTTTTCCATTTTCCTACCCAAAAAAAAAAAAAAAAGATGAGAAAAGAAAGGCGGAAAAAAAATACTAAAAATAAAGAGAAGCAAGTAGGAGAGAGAGAGGAGGAAGGATGGGGATGGCTCGACGGGGGCGTGCGTTGCGTCGCCACGCACCCTGCAGTAATAAATAAATAAAAAAGAGATGGGGCGGAGAGAGAAAGGATGCATAACAACTAAGAAGAAAGAGGGAGAGAGAAGAGAGCGTGCACAAAGAAGAACAGATACGAGAAAAATAAAAAATATTAAAATATCTGGATTTGTTTCAGAAACTTTAACTGTTAATAAGACTGAGATCAATGACTAAGTATTTATATAATTTTTGTATGAGATTATTTGTTTGATAGGGGCTCTAATTCCCTTGAGTTGGACTTGAAATCAAACTCTATCTTTAAGCAATAAAATCTAACTATATTTTATCTTGAACTTGTTGGATTTAGAGTGTAACTCTAACTATTAGAGTCCTACACAACTTATACATGTAATTGGGCTTTATTTACAATAATATGAGTCCAACTCTGCCACTAACCTGTCATAGTCTTAGGAAGACCTTGGCACATCCAATTTGAGTGAGAAAAATTTTTTAAAGTTAAAAATTAGTCAATATCGCTAATTACCAAAATACCCCGTACGCTTGTATTTTGCTTTTGGCACTTAAAAATTGTCAAAATGCAAAAGGGGGCTTAATGTAGATGACCGTTTTTATAACTTGACACGTCACCTATATAATGATTTGGCATGGATTATTTGTCATACGATAAAAACAGATTTATCATAGATTATCTGTCACCCGACAGAAACAACCCGTCATGGGTCATTTGTTACCCGACAAAGTAGCCTGTCATGCGTTATTTGTTGCCCAAGAAAAATAATAATAATAAAATATGACATGATTTATTTATGTTAAATGTATTTAGCATATTGGAGTGGAGATCTCCGTCTTGGGCGAAATCCCACTAGGGGGGTTTCTGGCGGTCTTTAAGGCGTGGGAATCGTCGGCAGCCAGTGACGAGTCACGGTTTGTTGATCTAGAATGGCGAAGACGTTAAATGATTTATAATTCCATATCCTAACATGTGGGACCCTGTATACAAATCAGAGAGCTCTATCCTCATTATTTCTTATTTTATTTTTATCTTGAACCTAGACCTTTATGAGACCAAATTCATGTTCACGTCTCTCATTCTAGCCATTGCCTACCTGTCACACCTTATCGACTCCTACCCCTCTTTTGTACAATAATGACGCGGGAACGACTGCTAAGTCGGCGGTTTAGGCCAACGTCGGATATACCTCTCCTACTCAAAATTGAGATTTGAAGACACGTCATCGATATTTCGATACTGTAGAAATAACATTGGACACGTGGACATGGATTCAAAGAAGGCAACTACACTCTTCAATAAGGAAAAAAAAAGAAAAGAAAGAAATGAGAAAGAAAGAAAAGAGAAAGTGGGAGGGAAGGGAGAAATAGAGCGAGAGAGATGACATAGAGGGGAAGATGGGGGAGGGTTACGTGGTCGGCGCTGTAGCTGTTGCTTCAATCGGCTGTGTCATCCCCCCATCTTCTCTTTTTATCGAGACGGGGGCTTTTTGGAAGAGGATCATAGACTCATAGGGTGTATGGCCCTTCTTTTATAAAAGAGGGGCTTACGCCCTCCTTAATTTTCTTTTATTTATTTATTTTATTTTTTTCTCTCTCTTTGTTGACGTATGTAGTTGGGCACATGCATCATGTGCATTATGCATCACTTATTGGGTGAGGGTCATAGGGCGTAGGGACCTTCTTTTATAAAAGAGGGGCTTACGCCCTTTTTTATCTTTTACTTTTTTCTATTTTTTTTCTTTCTTTGTTGATGTATGTAATAAGCCCATGCATCATGCATCATATTATCTAAAGGTAATATAAACAAAAAAAATTTTATTGTAATATAAGCAAAATTAATTCTTAATTAGTTACCAAACGCATATTTACTGATTTCTAAAATTCTAATTGTTTTTGATTTAATTGTTACCAAACAGGTTTTGGTCAATTGTTGTCAAAAACCAAAAAACAATTTGAAATGTTTTTGGTTTTCAAATTGTTTATAAAAAAAAAGTTACCAAACGGCCTCTTAGCTTCGGCATCTTAAACTGTGAAGTTGCAAGAAGCTTTATGTTCCACTGGCATGTTAATTAAGAGCAGTGGTGGTGGTTTTCTCTAACAATTGCATCAAAGAATTGCCCAATCACTTGGGAATTGCAGTAGTTTTGTTACGATTTAGCCATAAATAAATGGTTTTTCCTATGAGGTTCCTTCCTGTTGAACCTGTCAAGCTTGACAATAAGCGACAATATGTTTTCCGGTGAATCTCTCTTGATCATTTTGCGTGGAGGTTGACTTGACGGGGTAATAACAGTGGCATGTTCAGTTTTTAATTATTTACCCAACGCATTTCTATATATTTTCAAAATTGTAATTGAGTACGACTTAATTATTATCAAACAGTCCTTCACTGTTTTAAAAAACAATTTGAAAATTTTTCGATTTTCAATTTGTTTTTTTTTTTCAAGGTGTTACCAAACGAGCTCCCAGATTTTCAAAATCCAAAAGAGGAAAGGTTCATTGATCGAAAGCGAGCCAAAATTCAACCCCATCATCTGCTTCAGAACTGCAACAGATCTTCTGCCTTAAGTTCTCCGCTTTCCAACAGTATGGTGAAACTAAAATGATCATATATTATCATTATAATAATTTGCACGTTTGGCCTTTTCAACGTGGGACGTAGCACTGTGGATCATGATCAGTGATGAGTGCCAGAGACAGTCGCAAACCCAAGAATCTTACCATTCTAATAACCCAGACTTCAAATTTTGCCTTAAAAACTACGAACAGATAGTTTTCATGCTCGTTGTTAGCTGGCCAAATTCAAATCTGAAACTTCATAATCCCATATCTGATTCTGCAACTACTAAGAAATTGAAAAAAAAAAAAAAAACAAGAACAAACACACACGCCCCTAAACAAAACTAAACAAAAAAGTTCATTCCTGGGGTAATCTCCATCCACTCCACATTCTAAGAGATAAGCCAGCTCTATTGTAATTCAACAGAATGAGACAGCCAAAAGCATTTCCATTTTCTCTATATTACTTGAACAAATACATTTGTATAGAATTAAGAAACCAATACAGGCTTTGATTCATGCAGCCAAAGGTAACAATTGTGCCAAATGAGCGTAAAGTATATGTTAGGTTAGTGTATCACAAGGCATTAACCCCTCCTGGCCAAGCATGGCAGTCTCCATAATGTGTAGCATCCGAAAGGTAGAACTGAATTATCCATTAGCTCTGGCCTTCAAACTCTCTAGTAGTTAATAACCCAGCTTAGCATATACATACAGGGAGAGATGAGAACACAGAATAATTGTGGCATGGGGGTTTAGATCTTTGAAATGGACAAGGTTGCCCCTTCCAAGCAACAAAAAAATTTTCATTCTTACAGGGGGTGATGAAGACCAAAATAGGTTTCCACTATGTACGTCAGAGTTAGTTCTCTCATAAAACGTCTTGAATGGCTAGGTTCAGTTCGTGTGCTAGCTTTGAAACTGACCCTCCTCTTCTGTAATGAGAAAATAAAAGGTGAAACTTTGGCATCAATGAATTGATAATTTAACTCCACTGTAGGTGACTGAATGAATAAAGAATCACCTGGTAAGGGAAGGCAGACGGTGTTTAACCTTTTCGAGCTCAATGTAGCACAAATTGCAACGCTCGAGTCTGACACCAATTCAGGATGAAATAATCATATAGTCAATGATCTGAAATAAAAAAATAATAATGAACTGCAAACTCCAGATAAGGTGAAATCAGATATACCTCTGCTCTGCCTGAATATCTACTCCAACAGATGAAGATGCTGATAATGTTGAATGGATCACAGTACCAAAGATTCTGATGAGCTTCAGCAGCATTTCCAAGGAAATATCCAAATGCCTGAAATTCGGATTTGAAATTATGAACTGGTATTTTGATCCACCAAGCTACTACTTAACTGACAATGTCAAAAATAGTAAATGGTACCCGGTTAGTTTCAGTTGAGCTAGAGATTAAACAAAATACTGAAAAAGTCCTCAACCCTCAAAAGAAGAGTGATGACACCACATGGGTACATGTACGAGATCTTTTCTTTTTTCTCACTTTTTCCCTCTTTTCTTTCCTCTCATCTGCTTGTACATTCCTTTCCTTTTCAATGAATTTTCATCACTTGACTAACAAAGAAAAGAGGAAAAAATTGAGATAAAGTCCCAACAAAGTGGCACGTTATCCCCTACATATCATATAAGCATGGAAAAATATCCCCAAACTCCAGATTCAATCTCAAAACACCTGCCACTGCTAATCTGCCCTTAAGCTCAATAACTGACCTTGGCACAAGATTGAATGAGATGTTTAACCCATGTACCAGGGACCTTGATAATCTAATCAAGCCCAGATACCTAAATGGACCAGCCATGTCAATCCTCATTCATCTCATGATATTGGGATATATTTCCACGTCCATATAACTTTAGATACATTTGGTATGTAATCAGTTTTCCAGTTAGTTGGGACAAGGTATTTTGTTGGTTGTGGCTGTCATTATACTTGGTACATACCATACCCAGCTACATGCATGGAACATTAAAGGTTCCTGTGTTGTTATTTTGCAGTTTACAATAGCTTCATTATAAGGCTAAATAATTTCGTTGCTTGTAACTGAGTTGTATGTAGTATATTATTATCCATGATCAATCCCAATTGCCTAATTTGGCAGTATGTATAAATTCAACAATTCTTCCGCATCTAAAGCAAATTTTCAGCCAAAATGCATGTTTCAGTAACTTTGATGATTTAACTCTATCCACATCATATTGGTGTGTAACTCAATGCTTTAGATTCTTGAACTTGCAACAATTATTCCTCATTTACATGCACTCTGTCTTATTTGAATCATCATCATCATCATCATCATTAGTTTACCAAAAAAAAACTCATCAACATCATTAAAAGCCAGTTCCCACCAAAGCACGAATCTGTCTCTCCATCCCATTCTATAAAAAATCATACCTTTCAGTTAATTTACGTTTTTGTAAGTCTTGTTGTATTAACTCCATCCATGTCTTTTTAGGTCTTTCTCTTGATCTCTTATGACCTTCAATATACATCCCTCACACCTTCTTACAGGTGCATCTCTAGGTCTCCACTTTACATGTCCAAACCACCTTAACCTACTCTCCATTATATCCCTCATGCATGCTATGCCTAACACTTCCAAATGTCTTCATTTCTTACTGTTTTTTTAGTTTTGCCAAAAGTTTATCTTCACATTCTCATCTCAGTAACTCTCATCTTCCAGACATGTTGATTCTCTACCACCCAAAATTCTGCACCATACAACATAGCCGGTCTAATTTTGTCTTATAGAACTTGCCCTTTCATTTAAGTGGAACACACTTATCACCTATTGCCTATTGGAGCTATTACTAAACTCTTTCAAACGCACCTATTTCCTCTTTTGTCATTCTGAGGCTTTCTGCACCTAAATCATCATTTGTATCTCGTCTGCAAACCTTTACACCAACATGTCGCTTCTAGAATGCCAACCAAACAACCTTATAAAGGATAGTTATTTCATATTGGCGTCTTAAAATTTTCCTTTTGATCTTATCAGTATTCATTAGTCATATATAAAACATGAAAAGTTTATCTTCAATTTAGTTACCAAGCTTTAGTCTAAAATTTATCATCTTTCTCAATATCTCATTTCTAGCACAATTCCATAGAACAAATGTAACAATACATAGATTTCCAAATTTCACACAAATCATCTATCAATACCACATCTATGTCACCATTAGCTAGTAAATAATATCAGCGATTCAGCATAGACTTCTGTTTACTTAATTATGTCAACTGAGCGCTTATGGAAAGAAAGAGCTCAAAATTCAACTTGAACACAACTAAAATCTTATGAATGACTATGATAAAAAAACGTTCACATGAAATGATCAATTTCATTCCAGTTTCCCTTCTGGTTATATTTCATTTCTCTCTTTCTCATCGTACTTAATTTCTCTACTTTGTATTCTTTCTTTTTACTGCTTATTTGTCTTTCCTTTCCACAATAAATTGCTTAGATATTGGGGTAAAACAAGTCCCTCTGACTTTGTTTATTAAAAGGGTTTCCCACCTAAAATTCCACATAGCCACTGAGATATACAAGCATGCACACATAGACACTACATAAGTATTTATCTTGATTACCAGGCATAATTTCCTAATGGGGGTTTAAATCATGTGAATATATGCAGAGGGTCATGTGGAGAACTGGGCTTATCAAATTGGTTGAACGCCGATGAGGACGCGAATGCCGTGGAACGTATGAACACCATGGAAGGATCTAACGCTGTGGAAGAATCAAGTGTCGTGGAAGAAGCGTACGCAGTGGAAGGAGAGAACTCCATGGAAGGAATAAAGTGACAGTGACTCACCTTCAATTCGCGATTCAGCATCGGGGTGTTCGGTTAAGGAGTGGCCTATCAAGTTTTGGGATTCCCTCTTGGTAATATATCTAGCTCAACCAGTTTTTGGGATGCGGTTTTGGAGAAAATCAGAAAGCAGTTAGAAGGCTGGAAGAGGTAGTATCTATCCTTTGGCGTTTACATAATAAGAAATGCCATCTGGTCAAGTGGTCGGAGGATTGTTGACATCGCGATCATGGGGGTTTAGCAATCGGTAATATTCATACTAAGAATGTATCATTACTTGGCAATTGGGTGTGGTGTTTGGGTCAAGAAATAGGAGCTTTTTGGCAAGGGGTCATACAACGGAATTTAAGAGAACTGAGAAGTCAATGTAGGGGATCTAGTATGTGCGCATGGAAGTTTATTGTATCTATCTCTAAGGAAGTAATCACTTTGCTGACAACAAAGGTAAATTCCAGAGATGTAGCACACTTTTGGACCGATGTGTGGTGTGGAGGATGCAATTTGGCATCTCAGTTCCCTAGTCTTTTTTATAACAGATCAGAAAGAAAGCCTCTTGTCAGTCATATACTGCAATCCTCAAAAGTTTACAGTGGAATCTTGAAAATTAGGTGTTAGTGGGAAAATTGGTTTTTGGTGTTAGTTTTTCAAAATAATTCAGATTCAGTCAGCCAATTCTTGAAAATTAGGAATTAGTGGTACTTTTTTCAAATAATTGAGATTCAGTGTCATTTTACTATTGATAAAGAATTTCTTCCAAAAATACCCTGAAAAAGACTTGCAAACCTCACTTGTACCTAAATGAATGAAAAGTTTTACATAGTCTTTTGAGGGCATTGTCGGAAGAAAGTTTCTATGAACAGTAAAATGAAACTGAATCCAAATTATTTGAAAAAAGTATCACTAATTCCCAATTTGCAAGAATTGATTGACTGAATCTGAATTATTTTAAAAAAATATCACTAAAAACCAATTTCCCCACTTTTAATTGAGCATCTAAAAGACATGTTTGGATTCCTCCGTTGCTGATTCATATACCTGGAAGATAGATCCTTCAGGTACATATTCATCTAAATCTCTTTATGGCCGTTTGTTACCTGGCCATCAATCTCCAGCCCCTTCCTTTTCTACCAATTTCTTGTGGAAAGCACCAGTTCAGCTGAAGATAAGGGAATGAGATCCTCTACGGTTGAGCCCGTAAATGTGCTCAACCGTACCCAATTGCTGCTTGCCAAGTAGGCAAGCAGCACTCCCTTTCCTTTCTCTCTCCCACATGGGGAAATGAAAAAAATGATTTTCACTTTTTGAGGAGTGCTGCTTGCCAAGTTGGCAAGCAGCAATTGGGTACGGTTGAGCCCATTTACGGGCTCAACCGTAGAGGATCTCATTCCGAATATAAGGGCATTTATGTGGACTGCTGTGCTTTACCGAATTCGTACCACAGATTTATTACAACATAGATTGAAGAACCCTGCAAGATCTCCCTCAATGTGTGTCTTGTGTTTTCAGAATGAAAAATCAGTTGATCATTTGTTTACTCACTGCAATTTCGCCAGAAAAATCTGGAATCATTTTCTGGAGTTGATTAAAGTTTCATGGGCAATGCCAGGCAAGATAGATCAATTGTCGTTTCAATGGAGAGTTCCAGCATTGGAAGGAAAGGAAGGCTAATCTATTGGGCTGTATTTTTCTCAGTTGGATGGAATATCTAGAAGGCAAGGAATCGAAATATTTTTGAAAATCTTCAACCTAGGTTTCAAGGGGTTATAGAGGATGTAATCAATGCTGTTTGTATGCAAGTGAGACTGCAAAAAGTTTTTTTGGGGAGTTAAATCCAATGAGATCAAGAGAGCCCAGGAAAGTATTGGCTAAGGAAGGGGGATAATGGAGAGTCTTCAAATTTAGCCTGTTCATTTCTTGATGTGCAAGAGGCAACAGGTTATGTACAGGGGGTTCCTACTTCCTGTTTTCTGCATCTCTAATGAGTACTTGTTCTACTTTTTTGCTTTATAGTTGATATTAATGAACACATATAATCCATCCAAAAAAAAAAAAACTGCAGAGCGTCATGTGGAAAATCCATTCCATTCATCTGATAGGGAATTCTTTGGGTAAGACATATAGACAATCCCTCCATCTATGGTAGCCATAAAGGTCCCATGTGTTAAACTTGACCACATGCAATGCAAGATGTCGAAGACATTTTCTTTTTCGCCCTTTTCATTTTACTCCTTATGCAAGGAAGATACTTGAGGAAGGGACTCATTTGTTCCACAAGGAGAAGGTGTTAGAGGCACTGTTCTAAATTCCTTCATAATACAGTGAAATTTCCAACTTGGAACAGAAGAAAATCCTCCTTGCTTCAGTGTTCCCTTATTTTAAATTTTTTGCCTTTATGGAAAAAATCAAAAATAGTGAAGCTTCCCTTGAAATTTTCCTGAAATTACCTTATTCCAAAGATGGAAAATTTCCTGCACAACAGTAATGTACTAAAAATCAATGGAGAGGACTTGTAATTTATTTATTTATTTTTGGTTGCAATTCAGCAAGTATGATACTGTCATTTCCATATTTTCACCATTTTCCCTCACAATGGAGCATAGCTCCAAGATTCACTTGAATGATGTGCACCGCCTTTTGACTAGATTGAATAAAAACTCCACATCATGAACCATAAAATTTGAATTCAAACCAAAAGCATTCGAAGGTTTGAATAGAAAGCAAAAAATTTTTGTAAAAAAAAAAAATGCAAAGCAAAAAGGATTCACATCAAGATTCTGGTCAGGCTTAGTTTTGATTGCATGATAAACACTATAACTGTTAAGAATAATAACAAGGATCATGGTTTCAAAGGTTTTATATATTCAATTGAAAGGGCATCATGAACCAATCCTACAAATAATAGCTAGCATACACGGAGAGTCTGCAAGAATAACGTAACCCCCGAAAAATGATACTTCCACAAATTGATCAAACAGAAAGAGCTGAACTTGTAAATAGTGTTGATAACCTAGGAGAATACAGAGAATTGAAATAATTATAAAAAGATATATATAAAAAATAAAAGGCATACCTATCCATCTTGCTTTCTAGAAGGCATGTGAGTAGAGGCAAAAGGCATGTGCAAATATTTAGCGTGACTATATCAGGTTTTTCCGTCAAGATGCTGATAGCATCAGCAAGAACCTACATTATACAGCACACCCAAAGATGAAGCCAAATTATTCTTTTCACAAATTAGAGCTAGAGACCAATAACAAAACTACTTACAGCATGATCAGCCATCTTCTCCATTGCACCAATAGCGCCCATAATGTCATTCCTTTCCCAGTATCTGCGGACTACCTGCCATAATTATTAATAGAGCTACATTATGATTTTGATCATAACCTATTCCACATATTTGTCATCTTCAGAGCTGCTCACTACAGCGATATCTGAAATGAAAATTTTCCATCCATTATATTTATGGTGGTATAAAAGAATAAAAATATTATTTACTCCAATGAAACCATTAGTTATCGTATGTCTATGTCACAATCCATTTTGATGTTTTGATCACCCATCTCATATATCAGTATATGATAGATAGGGATTTAGTTGAAAGCAGAGCACATAAAAGTGACACCACATTACAATACTGACAAATCCATTTCATAATATGAAAACGAAAACTTCCATCATCATTGATCGTACAAGAAGGTTGAGGATGTTGCACATAAAATTATAATTGGATGGCTTGAATGCAGCTAGGGTTCCCAGAAAATTCATGCATTCCACTCAAGAATGAAAGGTAAATTATGTAGTGATGGCTAAGTGGTCCAAAAGTTATATACAGTTAGCAGAATGGTTAGCAACAAAGAAGCAACACATTCAAAGAAATGAGTGCAGCAGTGTGAGTAAATAAGAAATGGATATACCTGAGAGAGCTAGGTTTAGTCCCCTCTAGGAGATTAAATTTAGAAAGGACATTCAGGGGGTTTTCGCATATTAAAAGGGGAACCCATGGCAATGCTTGTGAAGGGTATAAGACAGTTCAAGTTGAAGGATCCAACAAAGCTAAAGGAACACCGAAAAGGATTTGGATGATATCAGTTAGACAAAATTGTAAGGCATAGAATATAAAGGATACTATCCTTTGACATATCTGAATATCAGGATGAAATTCTTTTAGTTAAACCAACTTGTTTGGATAGCGAACATGATTGTTGTTTTAAAGAGTATAAAATATGTTACAATTGAACATTTCAAGATGTTTCATCGCCCGAATTGAAAGGTTAACCAATCAGAATAAATGGAGAAATAAGACAATGTATAACCAATAAAGTGGCATATCAAAACAAAATAATTAATCTCAGGTCATGTAACTGATCTTCCAAATTTGATGGAGATAATACATGTTACACATCTTAAGTAATCAAGAGCAACAGAAAATGGATATTCAAACACATTTTGAACCCATATTGTATGCTTAATCTAGACTTTTCGAATTGCAACATGACATTATGTAGGAAGTACGCCCACCATAACACCATCATCAACCTTCTGAAGAATCTGAACCAACCACAATTATTCAGGGGGTCAAGAGCACAAATTTTTTTTCCTTGTTCCATTCATTTAAGAACCACATGTTAACCAAAATGCTCTAGTTTGTTAAGTTATATTTTGCCAGCTCCTAATGATTCAATCCTCATCCAGGCTTGGTACTAGGCAACACAAGGTGAACTTCTCCATAAAACCAGAATTATTTGTATAATTTAGACGTTTGTCAAATTAATACACACAAACTGGACCATCTTTTTGTTGCAGTATTTCTAATATTTTAGACCATTAGTGTGTGCATGTGCTCACCCGCATATAACATATCAGCATATTAGGAGGCAATAGACAACCGAAATCTCTGCACTATTAGACCAGAATTTGAGTTGAAGAAGTTTAAAAACCTAACAAGACTTAAAAGTCACTGAGAAGACAACGATCCATCATTTTTATAATATGCAAAGCTTCTTCAAATCCATCACATTGGCAACACTAAGCCAATAAATCCAATAAGACAACAGCAGATCAAAGTCATAAGGTGACAACAGGTAAATGGTGACCTTCCAAAAACTGAGTCTGGCTACAAGTTAAATAAGAATAAGATTGAAATGCTGCAAGGCCAAAGTAAAAAAGCACAAAATAAAGCTATGCATAAAGTGCTTAAGAGTTAAGAGTGACCCAAGTAGATCTAAATGAGACGAATTTTAAGTAAATATCCCATATTTCGCTCCCACATCATAGAATCTCATGTGCAAAGAGCTTCTGCCGCTGATTTACTAATAAATGAACATAAACTGCAATAACTAATTTACTAATGTTAAATTTTGATCACAAGAAATATTTATGGAACTTGTAAATGAGAACAATAAGTTCCAACAGAAACATATTTTTTACCATCTATATGAACCATAATCTGAACTTGTATAGCCATTATGTATTTGAAATCACCTGTAGTTTAGATAAACGAGACTGCATAGAGCCTATGAACTGATCATGCTGTTCCATTAAATCTGTGATTGCATCCTCATCACTAAGACATCCGTTTTCTTTCCCACCAGAAGAGGAGCGCGGTCTCTGATTAGAGGAATGATACATAATGAATAATAGACAAAATGAAATTTTTTGTCAGTTCCATTAAACAACAAAATACACTATAAACTAAAAGCATTTACAGATACATGTATGTACACACACACACACACACACACACACACACACACACATATATGTAAGAATAATCACGTGAGTGTACGTTTATAGACATGCACAAATAAATATATCTATTTTTATGTTAAATCTTAAGGGGAAGTGCAATTTATATAAAGCCCAACCCAAGGAACTTGATATCAGAAAACATTTCTATGAGCAAAAAGAAAAAGCATCCTTAAGTCATGCCAACTTGTGCATAAACCTACAAATGCTAGTACATAGAAATTAGATGACATGATGAAGTTGGAGGAAAAACATGAAAACCATGGACTATCTGAGAAGAATTTTGTTGACCTCGATAAGAGGAATGGTCATTAAATAATTTGACTTAGTGTAAAGGACAAGATAGGAAAAATGAAGTGAAAAATGCTCTCAAGTCTCAACCATTGTCAAAATAAAAACTTAGAAGCGATCAGCATTAAATTGACATCTTTTTCGTAAAAAAGACAAAAAGGAAATAGAATTCACATCATAACTCCTTATACTTACATTTGTAGCATAACCATAGAAAAGTTATTTCACCATTTTATATAATTATTAATACTGGTACTAGTAAGTCTCTCGTATTCCCCAGATTAATTTTTTTTTGTCTCAAAAAAGGAATTTTTATTCTTGTTAACTCAATGATGCATGGTAGACATTACCATTTTCACTAGTTTAATGACAAAGAAAATAAGACAAATAAGAAAGCAAGATATAAAAGCAACTGTTATAAAACTTCTATGCTTAATTTATTCCCCAGATTTCATGCCATTGCCAATATCTATAGTTAATTTTTATTATCTCAAGTAAACTGCAAATTAAAACATATAACTGGAAAAAATAAATACTAAAACTAAGGGGTCGTTTGTTAGGGCTTCCGGCTTTTGGATTCTAATAGAATCCAAATCCAAAGCCCAAATCATCCGTTTGGTAGGGATTTTAAAAGAATGATTTTAAAAGCAAATGTTAAAAACCAAGCAAAAACCAAAAGCCATCCTTTATAGGTTGGGAATCTCTTGCCCATTTTGGTTGATCTTCTTATTTTTTTTGGTGAAACTCATCCTTGTGTAATCATCTCAAAATAAGTCCAGTTGCGAATGGTTACTTGAGTTCTGTCATCAAAGAGTTGTTTAATTTCCAAGCAATGATAAGCTAGTGTTTCTTTTGCGAATGGTTATTTGAATTCTGCTATCAAAGAGTTGTTTAAGCCTGTTTATATGAGTCCAATTGAGGAACCTTGTTTTGATTTTGAATTTGATTGATGGTTGAAGACTTTTGATGGTATATGCAGGTGATGGTGGAAGACGAGAACACTGGTGATCTGAAATGTTTGTAAACTCCAGAAACAGAAACTAGGTATCCAAACAGGATTTTGGATTTTAGTTATCAAAATCAAATTCTAAAATCTGTAGTAACCAAACAGGATTTCAGATTTGGAAAATCAACAACAAGAATCTGGATTGTCACAATCCAAATTATAATCGACAATCCAGAAACTAGAAGCCCTACCAAATGACCCCTAAATAATACACAAAAAGTAAAGATAAAACAAAAATAAGTCAGAATGAAATTTACCATATTAAGTGAGAGCACATTCACAGTAGGTACAGCCTCAGATGAATTACTGAACGTAGGTCTTTCATAAACAGGAGACTTTTCTCTCTTTTCCCAATTTGCAACAAGAGAATGTGTCCTACCTAAAATTATCATTCAGAGTGGCACCTTAGGCTAAGTGATTTCTAGCAAACATCAAAGGATACACAGAAAATAAAATACCTCGTCTTTGAACGCCAACAGAACATGTTTCTCTGTTTGCTGTAGTCACCTGAGGATAATCTAAAACAAAATTTCGAACATAACCATGTAAGATGGAAAACTTCCATATCCAAGAAACAGATATATAAAAGCTACATATGATCAGATTTCAACAACATAGAAGCTCAAGTAACTAAGAGGATCTTCAAGAGTCCAAATCATAACCACTGTCAATAATTATACTAATACAGGCTTTCTGCCTTTATGGAGACCCATGATATGGTCTCTACAGAATCTACACTGAGGCACTTGTAGACATGCTCATTTCTTAGCAAATCCCAGCCTTTCCTTCATGGATCCATTTAACAATACTTATCCTATAATTGTGTTGCTTCTTTATTGCCCAATATTTTTCTCTATACATAATAACAACAAAATATCTTGTTCCAACTAGTTGGCATCACCAACACATGTAATGTTCCAGTCTCAATCTGTTAAAAGCAATATCTTCAGTCAGAAAACGTGCATTTAAATCAGTTTTTACTAGCTCCATCCATGTTCTTTTTGGTCTTCTTCTTGCCCTCTTTAGTCATCTAATATGCAACCCCCATACAGCTTGTAATAGGCACCTCCTAAAATCTATGTTAAACATGGTCAAATTAGTTGGGACCAACAATACATATCATGTTCCACCATCACAATCTATCAAAAGCAATAACTTTAGTCCGAAAACATGCATCTAAATTATCATTGACTAAAACCAACAATGTCCTTTTAGTGTTCTTCTTACCCTATTTGATCCTCCAATATACAGACCCTCACACCTTGTAACACGCACCTACTAAGGTCTATGTTTAACATGGTCAAACAGTCTTAACTTATTTTCCTATATCTATTGTTCTAATTCACTTTTGCCGATATTTTTGCCAAAAAACCAAGGTAAACTTGTTCCCAGATATTGACAGAGATTTCTGTTTTGGCAGAATATTTTTCCAAGTGAGAGAAATTGGAAAAGGAAATAGGAAAAACTCAAAATCCTTTTAATGAAGCTTCAAAGATGCCAAGAAATACATATATACATTCAAATATAACGAATGTTTGTAGTGCCATTCCGTTCAGAACCCTACATGCCATTTCACCGGCATTCTACTTGTGCTGGATTTTTCATGCAACCATGACTCAAAATCCAAAAATTTCATAAAATTTAAAAAAGATCCAAAAAAAAAAAAAAAATAGAGTGTGCGTGTGTAAATGTTAAACTATCATGCCCGCCACCTGCATGTGATATGTGAATGTGTGTCATAATAATAATTTTTCACAATTACAAAAGAATTTAACAAACATATATGTAAATATAACAATATTAACCTAATAATAGACATACATACATATAAGGCCACGTAAGTGCCTACTTCCATTAGTCGGTAGAGCCTGAGAAAAGAGGAGGGCAACAGAGATCAGGTATTCTCCCCCCATCCTCTATCCTATATTTCTTTCTCTCAGCAATTCCTTTTATTTTATTTTATTGTGTTTTGTTTTTTTTTTTTTTTCCCTCTTTTGTTCTGAGAGGAGAGGGGTGTAGGACAGGAGGATAACAGACCAATCCAATATGCCCCCTCCTCATCTCTTTCCTCTCTCTTTCTCCCAGTTGTTTTCTTCTTCTTTTTTTTAAGAGTTCCGCACACCATGCCATGCAGAATTCGACAATTTTGACAACATTCAAAACATGCCTTTCAAGATCATTTCTATTTTTACCGATACAAGGATCACCAGTGCTGGTCAAAATAAGGAGGTTTAATCCGACCACCCCACCCCAACCAAAAAAAAAAGGAACTGAATCTAATGGACTTTGTTCCAAATCGGAAAAACTTCGCCAGCACAAGCAAATTTTTGCCAGCATGGAGAACCATGAATATAGCAAAAACTAATACAAATAGTAACAAAAGACAAGTTTAAGTAAGCAATATATGTATAGTCATTCTACACTGGTACTTTGAAATGTAAAATCCCATTGGGTGATTTCATATCATTTGTATATGTATAGTCATTATACACTAATAACTTGGAATGTAAAATTCCATTTGATGGTTTCATATCTTTATTTTTGAAAATAGCATGATTTCATATCTAATTTATCCAAGATTCCAAGTAAGTCAAAATCAACCATTAAGTAAAGTTTCACAAAAAATTGGAAGCCATGAACTTGTGTTCTAATTGTTAACTTGAAATCACAAAAATGTGTTATTGGCTAATGGTTTCTCTTTCTAATTAAAATTTAGTTGGAAAACAAATTTTTAAAGTAAAACATACTAAAATTATTTGCAATATGAATTATAAAATTTCCACGGCTGTAGGTTTTTATGAGTTTATTTGATTTCCATGGTTCTAGATCAATTAAACTATATGAAAGTCACTCTCTTTCATATACACTCCTCCACTAATAATCTATGCATGTGTTTGGCATTGCATCTTTGGGCCTTGGAAATGATTCTTAAGCCTAAACATGCTTTAGTGATTCGCATTTGTTGTTTGGTGAACGTGTTTCTGAAACAAATTCCTAACGAAGTGCTTCACTGAAAACTTGATTATGTTGAAGCAATTGACTCCCTACTCTCTAAATTTCTTTTGCAGGAATCAGTTTGGAAACTTAAAGAGACATTTTTTTCACACTACATTTTCTCCCTATTATTTTATAATATCCAACATTCTGTTCTCATCTTTAAGACATCAAAGCATTTCACAAATAGGCATTTACCAAATAACTATGCATAAAAACGAAGCGATTTTTAGGAAGTGATTCATCATGATTCCATTCTAAAGTAATCACTTCTCTTTTTAAGGCTTGAGTAAAAAGATAGCCAAAATGTTAGCCCATACTAGCATAACATTTTCCCCCATCATTCTCTCCATAATTTCATGGTGCGTCTAACAAGATCAATTTCACAATGATGAGCAAAATTTTTTACACTACTTTTGCTCTTACAATATCAATTTCACAAGACTTTTCCAAGCATTTGGGACTTTTCTATTCAAAATTCTATAAAATAACTTGGTTAACTAAAATAAAATAAGCTTTCCCTTGCATTTCTACACTTCAATTGGAATACCATGTAATAGTCCTAGGGCTTTTCTTTTTTCATCTTAAATAAATCAACCTTCACTCTTCAATTGCCCAAATCTTTCAAATTACAATCAACATACTGACAAAATTCTGTCATCTGCACCACGCCTCACGCCCAGCTAGCAACACAACATTTGGGAGCAATTGATGTTATAATGAAAATCCACTCGTTGGTGCCAAAATTTTGATGGAATGGGGAATTTCATGAAATGACTAAAAAATCACCCTTTTCAGGACAATTTCAAGAGAAATTTTGCCTCATTTTGTTGAACTTTTCTCAATTATTCTTTTTCTCCACTTCTTGAGCTAAAAAGCACTAAAAGACTAATTTTTTTAACCTTGACAACCAAGAAAATACTCGTAATAGCTAGAATATTATTATTACAATTTGTTAAGGATTTCAAGCATCCTAGAAGATCTAGTTTAAGACAACTCCAAATAGCTAATTAAATGGAGTTATTTAACTTCTATTCTTAATTTCATTTTGCATGTCTTTGATTTATGCCAATAATACATGGCTGCATTAGCTTAGATATATGCCATACACATCCATTTTATCTTATTGTGATATAATTCCTTATTTAGACCTCTATAAAATTTCATACTATGATTCAATCATTTAGGCACAAATTATATGTATTTCTTCCACTCCATACATAGTCATATTTGCTTACGAATACGTCAATGATTATCTATATATATATATATATATATATATATATAGATATATATGCAATTTTTTTGGTTTTTTTTATTTTTAAATGCATTTTACTCTTATATAAACCTCCTAAAGTTTTATTTGAAATTTTCAAGAATTTAACAAAATTTGGAAAAAATAAATCAAAGTGTAAGACCTTGCTACGAACATGGTTATGTCCTCTCATCTCCCCAATGTTCACATCTTTACCCAATCTAGCGCTCTACACAAATTCACCATTAATAATTATTTTAGTGTTATTTGTGTGTGTATGTGCGTGCATGTCTGTATTTAAACCTATAGGCTAAGGCATATTTCTGATCAAATATTGTTACCTCAAGTGTATTAATATATTTCATATGCTTATTATAGCCTTATTGATGTTTTATATCTATTTATCAAGGTGAAATTTATGTTCATGTTTTAACAAGTTTTAGTTAAAACTTCTATACATGTATATCCATAGCAATTGCAAATCTGAACTTTATTTGCATGTAAATTAGTCATGTTTGAAGTCTCCAAGAGTTCTCGATGTATTTTTAAAGTCCCCAAGATTTTTCATGTCTTTTCCAACGGAATTGATACCTCATCCAAAACACTTCCATAGGGCATGCATTTCAAACATATTTAGAGATGTCTAATTTACAGAATTTGTATGTGGGGTTGGACACATTTCTCAAAAACAAATGGCTAAGGTCTAATTTTAGTAATACAAATATACTTTTAATGATCAAGAGAAAATTATGGCTGCGTTTGGCATTGCTTTTTTGCTTATTTAAGCAAAATCAACCTTTATGTAGCAATAAGCATGTTTGGTTAGTGATTGCTTTTGCTTCTCGTGATAAGCAAAAGCAATCTAATTGCTTTTCTTGAAAAGCAAAATTTTTTTGCTTCTAATTTTTTTATTGTTTTCTTCTTTTGCTTATTGTTTCTAATCTAATACCAACTAACCCACACCACCACTGCCACTCACATCATTACCCACCACCACCACTGACATCCCAGCCACAATCCCACCACGACTATCACCCACAAGCCCTACCACCATTATCACCACCACCCACCATGACACCCCCACCACCACCATCCACCACCACCAGCACCACCAACGCCCCCACTCACCACGACCCACCTCTACCATGATGATGCATTTTATCATGATATTAGCCAATACGTAATTTTTATGATTTTGATATTACTAAACATGCTTTTTTGCTTTTTTTTCAACAAAAGTAAATGTGAACCAAACAACTTTGCTTCACGAAAAGATCTTCACGTAAGCAAAAGCAATCTAATTGCTTTTCTTGCTTTTTGAAGCAATAAGCAAAAAGCAATGCCAAACCCAGCCTATGTGTTGAAGATTAAACTATGCGATAACAAAGAAAGATTAAAGAAAATTGTGCAAACAGATTTAAGTGGTTTGGCATTGTACCAACATCCACAGAAGAGAAAATGATTCCAATATTCAAAGAAAATAATAGTATGGTTACAAGTTACAACTTATATCTTCGAACCTCAAAACAACCATAGTCCTGTATATTAGAGAGAATTACCAATATACCCTCACCTACCACGGGGGGTTCACCCTTGAAAGTGGGATAAAATATGAGCCATTCTCCAACAGTATGAAATATCTTTTACGGGCTCTATATAACCTTTATTGATAGTAAAAAAGAAACTTTGCTACATGAGCATCATGTGTCTCAAAAAATTATAACAATGACTTAGTACAAAAGCTGTGCCCTTGAAGCCTCAAAAGGATGGCCAAATATGAACATCATACCTAGTAACAACGAAAAGGGAAGCCAAACAAGCACCTACCTCCATACCCTGTGATTGCCTGTTATTCAGCCCTCCTTCTAGCTCCTTTTTAGCCAGACCATCCACCATATTGGCTAATTGATAAACTCATGAGATGGAAGATTTCAAAGCTTTATCAAATCTAATAGTTCCTCCCAATCTCCAAGATCCAATATCTGCCCCTTTAGCCATTCTACTACCAGTGTGATATATGAACCATGGTCCAAACCCAATATTTGATTGATAAATCACCATCAATCGTAGTTGATCAGCAGTTGTGGGATTTGATATTGTTCATTCTTTGCAAAAAAAAAAAATTGCAGAACAAATGGACCACAAATGACTTACTATATGTATATGTCGTTAGTGTGAATATTCATGTGGCAAAAATATTGGATGCACAAGGTCATGCCCAATAATCTACTTAAGAATGCTTGTGCAATGAATAACATATTCCAAAAACAGCAAAGTACATACAGCTATAGCAACTCATTCAGCTCACTCTTTGCTATATTATTTGGAATGAAAGCAACCAATGCACCTTTAAAGATAAAGATGGGGATCCAGAATCAGTAAAGAGGAAACCTCTGAGATATGTATTTCATCAGTCTTTCATAGCAGGGGACTTTCATGGGGTTGAAACTTTTTTTTTTTGATCAATAATGGAGTATATAGGTATATATATGTGTGAAGTAGAAAGTAATACAATGGTACAATGAATCAAGAAGATGGAGGTAGAAACACCCCACCCCCCCAAAAACCCCCAACCTGACAGCCGCAAAAACCATCCATATGTGCCCCAGTCAAAGCTAAAAGGCCAAGACCATGATTTGAACAAGACGTTCAAAAATCATGATCAAACAAATGCCTTTCAGAAGGGACAAGAGGACCTCTCCAAACTGCAACCTAAAGGAATCACTAACGCGAACCCATAGAGATAGAAGCCCAGCAATGTCTGATATTCCCACAAGAAAATCCAACAAACAAAGAAGTTAGATCTGCCCACGAAGAGACAAGGTATAAAATCTCCTCCCGGATAACTGGCAAAGTCTCCTGACGGTACTAAAAAATGCACCTATTCCTCTCCGTCCATATGCACCAACAGATAGCAAAGAAGAGGAAATGATATAATCTCCGACCTCGGATATGTAGATGAGGGAACCTCCATTGGGCAAATAGATCACTCAGAGAACGAGGGAAGATCCACTCCAAACCAACCATGTCTAAGAAGAATAGCCATATCTAACGGGTAAAAGAACAGTGGATAGGGAGATGATCCGTAGTCTCGCCACTGGCCTGGCACAGAATGCAAATATGTGGGGATAACATCATGTAAGGCCTTCTTCGTTGAAGCATATCTGCGGAATTTATCTTATTCCACAAAGCAATTCACAAGAAGCCTTTGATCCTCATTGGGACAGATGGTTTCCATGGGGGGTTGGACTGAAATGGGGAGGGAGGAGTGGACGAGCTAGCCTGAGATAGTGCTAAAAAGGATTTACAGGTGAATAGGCTTGAAGAATTGGGGAACCAAACACGTTTGTCAGGCCTAGAAGGGTGAAAGACAAAATTACCAACATGAAGGTAAAGTGCTTATAATTGATCAAGTTCAACTGATCTCAGATCCCTACGAAAAGGTAGATTCCAATTAATGCCCTCAGGTGCCAAAAATAAGACATCATTTACCTTGGCATTAGGAAAGGAAACAACGCGAAAAAGCCAAGGGAAGCAAGATGCAAAGGTGGAATCACCCCACCATAGGTCAAGCCAAAACTGAACGGAGTCGCCGACCCCCACACTAAAACGAGTATGTGGATAGAAGGAGCAATAGATGCAATCGCCCACCAAGGACTGCCCATAGGGAATCGAGCCCATGTTCTAATATCCCACTTATTGTCAACAAGTTCGTACCTGCTTATAACGATCTTACGCCACAAACTAGTCTTTTCATTACTGAATCGTCAGAGCTATTTAGCCAAAAGGGCTAAGTTCCTTGCAAAGATTCCCGAGGTCCAAACCCCCTTCACTTTTCACC
The DNA here is from genome assembly GCA_947561395.2 of Buxus sempervirens. Lineage (NCBI taxonomy): Eukaryota > Viridiplantae > Streptophyta > Magnoliopsida > Buxales > Buxaceae > Buxus > Buxus sempervirens. The sequence continues at coordinate 1,826,344 of OX387188.1, forward strand.
CGACACACCACTTTCCATTGAATAAGGTGATCTTTCTTTGCCTCGTTTCCAATCCATAGGAAGTCTTGTTGAGCCTTTTCCACTATACTACAAACCCGACTAGGCATCTTAAATAAAGACATGAAGTACACAGGCAAACTACTCAATGAAGATTTTATGAGTGTGATGCGCCCCCCTAAAGACAAGTAATTCCATTTCCATGAGGCCAATCTCTTCTCTATCCTTTTCACAACTGGTTCCCAAAAAGTGTAAGTATTTGGAGCCCCTCCCAAGGGTAACCCAAGATCGGTGATAGGGATATCTTCAACCTTAATAGGTGAAAAGATATTCTTACGCAATAGCTGTCCTATGCATTTATTCCCTGCTCTACTTTCTGATTTACACATTTTGAGCACTCCCTTCGTCCTTTTTTGTAAAAGAAAAAAAAGGCAAAATCTAATGCCAATAAAGCCTAGAGAAATAATTTAGAAAACTATGAATTCGTTAGGATCAATAAGATACTTCCTGTGATAATAATTTCAGAGATGGAACAATTAGATATGCTCATCAAGGAAATACACAATTGGATCATAAGTGAAGAGAAGCAAGACCTACATCATAATATGAAAATTAGCAAGCTTAAGGGGAACTAAGAGTCATTCTTAAACTAAAATTCCAGAAAGTTTTCATCAACAAAAATTGAATGATGCAAACAACTTTCTAGATGCACAACTATGAGCTTCGCCGTTGGCCTTACTAGTAGAATCTCTTAAAAACCTACAACCGTCTTTCCTAGACTCTAGCTTTCTACCGAGCACAAATAAGTGTTCAGATGTCTCTCTCAATATTAAACCTCTTCAAGACCTATAACTGACTTTCAAGCAGTAGTTCTCAACAGAAATAGTGATGGGTTAGAACAGGAAAATGAATACATAGATTTAGACCATATAAATAACCCTTGATTTTGAGAGAGAAAAAAAAAAGAAATGGATAGAGAAAGCACCTTCTCTTGTTTGGTTGGAACTACAAATAGGGATTTAGAATCTCCTTGGGGATCAAAACCTTTCTCTCCTAAAAAATGGAGAGTTTGAAAGAAAATAAAGTAAGACAATATGGCTTCCTTTAATATCCTAACCTTAACTCACTACCCATCTTCGCTCCTGTTGACATCAGCTAAATCATACGAGAGCTTATTCAAAAAATCATCAGATGTCATCAATGTCTACCTTTATTTTTTTTATATTTCTAATCTTATCCAAAAGCTTGAAAGGAAATAAAAATCATATCTCTTCTATTGCTATTTTGTTTCCTTTCCTTTTCTTCCCAATTCTAAGGTTCCAAGCATCCCCATAAGGAAGAAGATTCTTATGCCCAACAAAAGAGGAAACAAACATCAAAAGTGTAACAAAGTATAAAAATCAACAACATTTTATGAGAAAATAACAAGGACATCCTTTGATGTAACAAGGAAAATAGTCATCCAAGCTCCAATAATAATGGATGCCCTATTGGAATCCACATCTTGACATCACCAACTGAAATCAAGATGTAAGCCACTCTATCAAGAGATAGCAGCATATATATGGTATCAAACATAAATGAGAGTTATCTAGGTCATTACAAGAGTTATGTAAAGCCATTTTTGAATAATGTTGGTGATTCACATGATTTGATTTTTCTTTTCTTTTTATCAATACATGATCTGATTTTTCTTTTAAACACCTGCTATATATGCCACTCCAAATGAGGTTTTTTTTTCAATGAAAAGTTGCATTTTCGTATTTAAACAAAACCAAATGTTTATATCTACAATATGACATAGCATGCCAATGACATTTGGCTATTTCCTCCCTTAACAACATGAACTTTGAAGGAAATGGTTTATTGTGAAAATTCTCTCATGCTATTGAAGCTTTGCCAACATTCCATGAAATTTCACCCCATTCACCCCATGCCACCAAAATTTTGATGATATGAAGGTATTTCATGCATGTCACCCAAAATAGTCTTGTTAAGAACAATTTCAAGGGACGAGTCTCGTTTCGCTGAAATTTCCACTGTTCTCCATTTCTTGGGCTAAAAATGGCTCAAGAACCATTCTTTTCACCCCCCCCCCCCCCCCCCCCCCCCCCCCCCAAAACAATATATAAAACACTCATTTATCATCCTTTGTGAATCTAGAATACTCCTATGTATTTGTAGAGAATCTGAAGAATCCCAAAAGCTCATTTTTGAGAAAAATGTGGATGGCTGGTTTTATTGAATTATTTATTCATTCTTATTTTCATTTTGTATCTTTGTAATTTATGTTAATGATATCTTGCAATATTAGCACATATATGAGTTATATGCATCCATTTTGTCATATTCTGATATAATTCCTTGTAATTGTCACTTATTTAGGCCTCTATAAAGTTTCTCTACAAGATTCAATCATTTAGACATGATTTCTCTATATTTCTTCCACATAGTACACAAATACTTGCCTATATATATTCATTGGAGTGTGTATATGAATATGTATGTATTCTAAGGGTTTTTAAGTATATTTTATTCTCATGTAAATCCTCTAAAGTTTTACTTGAACATCCAAAGAATTTAATAAAATTTCACCATAATTTTGACATGATGGTAAAACTTTTGCAAAATTTTTCATCACACCAGCAAAATTTTGAATAGTATGCTGATGCAATTTCTCCATGTATGCTCTCATGAAATGTCAGGCAAAATCTAAATGCAGAAGCTTGATTATAAGCACTTGAATTGCTTGCATAAAGTCCAAGCTAGGGCACTCTCTCGGATTTGAAAATTTTTTATCGTCTCCCATGCCCATATCCAAACCATGTCAAGTTGGCTAAAAGAATCCTTTACTTAGATTCATTCCACTACATTATAGGTTAGATAGTTTATCACCAGTTACATCTATGGCCACTTTGGCCATTCCCACATTTTATGTTTCAACCCATACCAAAATATATACAGATTGTGCATTCAGGACATCATTAGCATGGCAGAATCATATCAATCAGTATTTCCTTATTTAACAGCATTGTATGAAATTTCAAGTTTCAGTTTAAATTCTCAGTTCATATTTTGCATTTCCTACGCTTTCCAACTCATCCACCATAACATCAACGTTCAATCTCAGAATATGTTTCTTGATTTAAGGAACTTTCTTTTTTAACTTCCTTGGTGTAGATCAGTCTGACATGCCACTCCACAAGTGCCACTTCAGTTCAGCCAAAAAACCTCGAGATCTTTAGGCTACATATTATTTACCCTCATGTAAAAAATGATCCAGGTCAAAGAAGCATTAGCTTCAGGTGTCTCTTGGCCATTGTATTCTATGTGCATTGTCACCAGTATCAAAGAACCTTTGATAGTGATAACTAAAGTTGAAAAATGAGAACTTATCTACTGAACGCAGATACTCAGTATGAATTTAAAAATTCAAATATCATGGAAGCTGGGTTGCCAATGAACTCTTTAAGGAAAGCTACTTTGCAATTCAGTGAGACTTTACAGTCCCCACTTCAACAACTCACACTGAACAAGATATTGATATGAGATATATCTTCCAAGTTGCTCTATATAATAGGAGCAGGAATTTCACTTTATAATCTTATTTCCTTTAACACATACAGTAGAAAGTAAGATGTGCATTACCTTTAAACGACCATAAATTCAAATTACAAATAATTAATTAGAAAAAGTTATGACCACATAAACAAGGCAATCCAAAAATAAATGAAAGATTCAAAACTCATGAAAGGTCAAAGATACAGAAGAAAAAAACATGTTAGAACACATCAGGACACATGTTAGACAAATCAAAATATAACATAAGATGTATAATATGATAGCTGAAAAGGCATACAGAAAATCACTGGAAACTAACAGGTCTTTTTCAACTTTTTAGATTAAAATGTCACCTTTCAAAGAACATGATTACCAAAAATTGAAAACAGTACAAGATGCAAAGTCGAGCAATGATAGAATGCCAGAAAATTACAGGCATGAATTAAACCTTGAATCAAAAGAGGTGTTAAGTGTACTTTTGACAAGTCAATACGTACAAGTTTCATGCTGGTAACTAGCAGGTGGCTCTATGGGGGAATCCATTCTGTGCTTCCCAGATGAAGTGCATTTAGGATCCATTATATTTCTTTCAACTGCATTAATTCCAGTATCCACACCATTATCTGCACGAATGGAATTTTGATCTGTAATTTCATCTGATTCAGAGATCTTATAACCTAATCTTCCAGGTACGACCGAAAATGTGGGCCTCTCCAAATCATCTCTATTATTTGAGAGCTTACGGAAATCAGATACTTTAGTTTGCAGAGAGAATGGAACAGTCTTTCCAGAAACACTGAGTTCTTTTCTAGACTCAGCTGCCTGTTCCAGCCTTGCAGTACTTCTAGGGACAATGACAGGTATCACATCCGACTTGTTGAATATTGGAGCATTGGCAGTTGAATGGGCCTTCACAGAGTTCCTTTTCAAGGTTGTTGCACTGGGAGGAGCCACTGAACTTGCTGTAATAGACTTAGGACCAGTGCTTATATTAACTCTTTGTGGAGTACCAGGGGTACTTCCTGTAGCTTCATTCCATACAAATAACCAAAAGTGTACATACAAAACATTTTAGGCCTTTGATGAAGATAAATTCAAGAAGCATCGCAATCAAATGAAAATAATAGAAATGAGGAAAGAAAAGGTAATATACATGCCAAAGGTTTAGATTCTTTAAACACAGGATCAGAATCTTGTGAAACTGATAGCCTCCCTAAAGATTTTGTTTCCTTGACTAGAGAATCTGGATTTTGTAAAACTGATACCCTGGACATGCTAGCCTTTGCAGTAGTGTCATTTACTGCTGGAAGATTCCCACTTGAGGAAGATTTAGATTCTGACTGACCATTAGACCGTGCAACAGCACCGATTGCATATGGTTCTATGCGCTGCAATGCAAAAGGTCACATGTTACAAGTCAGAGGACTCCCAATTCAAATTTAATTTACCACCCACAACACAATAAAACTGTAAAATAATCAAACAAACAAGGAGGAAAAAAAATGAATAGTACCGAGATGTCCACAACCCATACTCCAACACAACTTTGATTGTATGAACACCCAAGCAGTTTACCCTCATGAATATTCAGGTCTGATAATTTAGACCACCCCACATCTACTGCATCATGGCATCTTATTGGTTCCCAAGATAAAACCTATACAGTAGTATTAAGAAACTCAGACTTAACCTAATATGAAAAATATTATCTTAAAATGCAACAGAAGAATTGAAAAACAAGGTAGAATACCTTCAAACTTTCATGCAATCCACACAGTAGGGTTCTCCCATCAGGATTAAAGGTCATACAACGCACTCCTGAAGTCTGGAAGAGAAGCAAAAACATGAACTATAGATGCATATCTATTCAGAAGAGAACTCAAGAAGTCCATTGAAGCTCAGAAAAAAGGTAATTAAAGAATTATATATATATATATATATGCAGGAGTTTATAATATACCTCAGGTCCAGCAGACCCAATCAACTCAAAAGTTTCAAGGTCCCAGAATTTAACAGTTTTATCAGCAGAGCCTGTTCAAATATAAAAAACAAATCAAATGTACACTTGATGCATTAGAAATTTACTAACATTATAATAATGCTCAAAAGCCAACTATTTAGCACAAAGGATAGAAGAGTTAAATCAATGTAAAGATCAAGAACCATGAGATTCTTAAATGCAATTCCATTGTCTTTGATCAATTATCCATAAAGAGAGCAATGTTGATGAGGGGGTCGCACGTAGAGTTAGAGCAAGATTGTTTAAGTAGAATGGAACTTCTAAAGTATTATTTGATCAATGTGATCCACTCATTCTAAAAAGAAACTTTATAAGACAAAGGGTGCTGTTTAAAGAAAATACTCATTTTATAAGACAGCAATTTGGCCAGCTATATTGTATTGTGCAGAATGTTGGGTGACAAAGAATGAACATGTTCTGTTATCAAGATGAGGATGCTAAGATGGTCTTGTGGGAAAATTAAAAAAGACAAAATAAGAAATGAAAACATTTTAAAGTGGTTAGGCATAGCATGCATTAGGGATAAAATGGAGGAGAGTAGGTTAAGATGGTTGGTGTAAGGTGGACACCTGGAGATGCAACTGTACAAAGGTGCAAGAGTATGCATATTGAAGGGCCTAAGCAAATAAGAGGAAGAACTAAAAGAGATGGATGGAGTGTATAAGAAAAGACTTATAAAAATGTAAATTAAATGAAGATATGATTTTTGATAGAGTGGGATGGAGAGACAAGATTTGTGTCACCCGCACTTTGGTGGGAATTGGCTTATAATGATGATGATGATTGTATAAGGCTTGTTATAATGTATGGAGCAAAATGTTGGGCAACAAAGAAGTAACAAGATAATATAAAGAGCATTGCTGACATGAAATTTTTGAGACTGGAATATGAAAAGACTATGATATATATTGAATGAACATATCCTATAGTGACTACGAGTTGTGCAAATAGGAGAAAAAATTTAAGAAAAATATGTTCAGATGACTTGGGCATATAAAGCAAAGAACTGAGGGGCAGCTGTAAGGAGGTGCAAGGAGATGCACAAGCTAAAAAGATCAGGATTGCCAGCCCCATCTAGTTGGGATAAAGCATTTCAAATGTTTTGTTGTACAAGATCTATAAGACCCAAACCAACAAAGACAAATGGAATAAGGAAATCACCTGTCACCATAGTGCAAAATAGCCCCAGGTATAATTCCTGACATACTTTACAAGGTATTTTGTTATGCGGAAAGGCTGACAACCAGCAAACTGGTTGATTAAGAACAAGGAAAAGGAACTGCAAAAGAACTTACCGTCCGAATTTAAGGTCCACATTTTGGAGTCATTTTAATAACAGGAAGTATATATATATATATATCCATATGGGTACTGTAAGGTCAGTGATTTCTGAAATCATAGTTCCCCAGGTTTATGACAAAAAAGGGTCCCATAATAACGGTAACTTGCAAACTCTAGCCATAAACATACACTAGCAGTATCAGACAGAGAAAAATGGTAGACCCAAAACTATATTAAAAAAACAGGCCTTCAACATAACAGTGGACTTATAGAATTTTATTTTGGATCTGTCCCCTGCTTCTAATTTGGTTTGTACAAGAAATGAAGGCAAAACTATAATAATAACTTCCATAAGCCATTGACATTTACCATACTTTCAGCTCTGACATCCCAAAAATTTTTTCATTTCTTTCATATTTGTTAAAAATTAAGGACATTGACAGGCTGTTTGGTCCAAGAGGAAACCCACAAATTTTTAGACGAGTTTACATTCCAAGGGACAATGTTCCCCACGTTGAGAACTCCATACGTCCAACATTTATATAGACTTTTTCCATAGCAAATCTTTCTTCTCCCTATTTATTGCCCAACTTTCATTGCATCACTGTTAATCTACCGGAATCTCTCTTTAAGATCTAGAAACTGGTATCCAGTATGCCACTAAATTTGCTGGTGTTAACTTAAAGATAGCAATGCTCACTTGGAAGTAACTGTTATTCTTCTATCCTGACGAACTCTTTTGTTTCTTTTATCACCAGATCACATAATTTCGGGCCTTTAGTTTATCTCAAGTGGAAGGCCCACCTACTTGATTGGCCATTTTTCAGTCAAAAGCTCCAACAACCTAGCAACAAAATGAATTATATCATTTTCCAAACAATTTGTAGGATATGGATTTTGGCGAAATAAGTTTTAAAGCCTGATAGTCATACAAAATGTTGGAGGATCCTTTGAAAATTTCAGATTTACTAAAATTTTGTGTTTGAATTCATGTTGGATTGACATTTCTATGTGAATGAAACAACGGTAATAATCTCACTATACCATTATTAGCTATATAGGAAAATCCATAACACATAATATTTTCAGACCATAATCACATATAATTTAGTCAATTTTCTTAAAATATTTCAATATCTTGTACCATCATTTCTTAAAATAAACAAAATTGTATGACAAGAAAATTGCATACAGCACAATATAATATTGGACCTGCAAAACTGAACCCCTTATCTAGTCAAAACCCTCCACCATCTGAATCAACCAATATCAAGGCATCAACAACTAAACAAAGGAATGAAGATAACAGTTTCCCTTGCTTAATAACGGGATGGTTCCAGAAAAGCAGAGAATTTAACCCTTCTCAGGGCATTAAATTGGCTAAAAGGCATTGTAAATATCATGAATGTTAGAAATGCCGTAAAGTGTTATGAATGGGTCATTGAGGCTCGTCCATTTTCAATGGGAAAATAAATCAAAAGCAGTTCCTGCTTTGAAACCTTGTTTTCTTATGTTTGAATTTTGGCAGATGATTTGGTGAAAGCCTGAGCTAAGCAGGGAATATTTGTGTAGTTGATTAAGCTTCCTAATCCAAGTTTTTGTTGTTATTTCAGTTTCTTACTCTTGTATTTAAATAAAATGTCATTTAATTTTTAAGAACAAAGGAGTAAGAGAGTGGAGAAAAGAAACAGAAGAATAATAATGATAATATAAAGCTCCACACAATCAATAATGAATTCCAGCTTGCACACTCATCATCCAAGTCCTGAAGAATGTATTCATAACTAAGAAAGAGGAAGTGGAATAACTTGACGTGTTAGCACTATGCAAAATTTGAGACAAAAAATGATCAGTTATCCATGGAAACAGGATGCAGTGAAATGTAAGGAATTATGTGTCTGTAACTGACATAACTTTCCAATATTTCAGTAAATACCAAGTATGTCAAACCTGTTGCCAGCAGAAACTCATGGGGATGAAAATCTATGCACTGAATTTGGCCTTCGTGATACTTGAAGTCATGCAACAGCTTTCCCGCAGTCAGATCCCACAACTGTAAAATACAGATGTAATTGCAAGAGTATTACATTAACATTTCGAAATTGACCAAAAAAGACAAGGGATATACACAAGTATACATGTGTAACTTCGTCTCAAGGAACTAACAACCTTACTTTTATAAGTATAGTAAAAATATCAGAAATATAGAAGAAAGGACTTAGATACATTGTCAATTCATGCCACATAAATCATGAACACGTTAGGAAAATACAGAATCACCTTTACAACGTTGTCTTCTCCACCAGAAACAACCCAACGGCCATCAGGGGTAAATCTGATTGCACTGACCCCACGTGTGTGACCCTTGTATGTGTGGATACATCCCTTCCTTCTGATATCCCATATTTTAAGATTTGTGTCCAAAGACCCAGATGCAAAGAACTCCCCAAAGGGATGGAAATCAACAGATATGCAATTTGATCGGTGTCCAGTAAGTGTGCGGACAACTGCAGGAAAAACCATTCCAACGTAAAGATCTCCACAATCAAATCAAAAGCATATTTGTCACATAATTCATACATTCAGTGAGATCTTAAGTTCATACTTTTTGCCTCCTCTAGATCCCACAGCTTGATTGTGCCACTTGCTGCTCCCGCAGCCACCAAAACTTCAGAAGAATCAAAACTTACGGACTCTACTGCACTGGTATGGCCAGACAGACTCTGCATAACCAGCCACATTTTCAGATCAATTAAAACACAATCTTTGTTTACAACCTTGAAACACATTTGGTTTCTATTTGCACTTCTGCAATGTATTTACAGTATTGCGGCAAAATCAGTTTTTTTGTATCTCAATATTATGCACAGTAGTGCATCAGAAGCAACAACAGAGATGTGCACCACCCATGTGGATGTTGAAATGAACTACATTAGTATATTTGCCAACAAAGAAGGGACAGAAGAATTTTGAGAACTGACCAGTATGGCATTGGGCTTTCCGATTGCCCACAGGTTCACTTTGTGATCTTCTCCTCCTGTGACAAGAACTCTTGAAGACTTTCTCCCAATCTTTAGGCAATTGACGCTAGAAGAGTGTGCTACAAACTCCTCTGATGGATCAATTACGTTTAAGGCTAATCAACCCAATCTCTCCACCCCGGTTCAAAATAAATAAGTAAAACAAAAAAAAAACAAGCAAACAAAGAACCAAAAAGGAAAAACAAAAATTCCGAAAGTCACAGCGAATGAAATGCTTAACGCAGTAAAGCAATTTGGCAGAAAAATGTTCAGATCAACAAATGCAAATGTAGAACAATTTCCGGATTAACAGCCGAACAGGCATTGCCAGAAAGGAGGGAAAAACAAAAGCCCTAGAAATATTCTGAGGAAACATGAACAAAAGAAAAGGATACGCAGCTTATAAGCGCGTTTGGTCGTCATGAAGCCAGGGAGAACGGGAAGAATAGGTGCTTCGTTGCTGGATGTCAGGCAAAAACCCTAGCTCTCGTTTCATCTTAGTGTGTGTGAGACGCCCAGATCTGGAAGACCCGCAGCATTTTCACTTCTCTACACATAGCAGAAGATTGGAGAAGAAGACTAAAAACAAGACTGATCTCTTCTCCCCATCTCATACACACTAGTACGAACACTTGGCGAACGCTGTTGCAGCTGCTGGTAACGAAGAATGTTGAGCTTCTTCCTCCTCCTCCTTTCTTTTCTTTGTTTCTTTCTTCTCAAAAAAAGAAAAAGCAAAAATAGAATGAAGGGTTTGATGGTCAGATGGCCGTGTTTCTTTGCTTCCAATGCCACATTTGGCGTTCTTGTAAAGCGACAGAGACAGAGAAAGAGAAGAGGGGGGATTTCACAATCTATCTCCTCCCTTCACAATGGATGTTAGAAAACTTATTATTACTGAAGAAGAAATTTGTAGAAACACCGTTCATTATTAAGCAGATAAAAGCGATTCATGCGAGGGATGTGGAGAAAACAATATGACAAAATGACAAGGCGATTGCTGCTGTTGCCAAACTCATTTTAGCTGTACATATAAGCAACAATTATGTAAGTTACAGCTTTTTAATCCACAATGAGAACTAATCAAATGACTATTCTATAAAACACTGTCATAATAGCGGTGGTGTGGGAAAGTAAAAGACAAGTCTCCATCTTCCTTATTTCCTTTCGTTAAAGCTACCACGTCTCCCTCCCTCCCTACCCAAATCAAAATCAAACACAACGTTACCTACAATGCCCCACCATGCTTCCTTCTCATTAACATTCCTCATCTTTTTGTTTTTTTTTTTTGTTTTTTAATAATTTTGTTTTGATTCCCCCTTTTTTTTTCCGTAATTTATGTTTGAGGGCACAAAAGCAATGCAAAATCTTTCCTAAAGTCATACAAGTAAAAAAATTTTCCAATAAGACTATTTAGTTGTAACTTATCTCCCCTCAATTAGGGATGACAATGGAGGCAGGTTAAATGCGTTGTTCCTAATGGTACGAGTTCAGTATTGCAACACTCGGGTCAAGGGTTAGCCCAACCCCTCCTAAACACACTCTTAATTTATTAAATCATTATTTTTATATGTTCTAAATTCCTATTTTTATATTGATCATATATAAAAATACATATTTTATCAGGTCCGCCCTGTTACCAACACAATAGGGGTAGGTTGGTGTTTGGTATTGGCTAAACCCTTGACAAGGCAGGTTAAACCTACCCCATTGCCATCCCTACCCTCACTGTTTAATTTCAAACTTTCTCTTGAATCTTTTTCATGGTTATAATAGATCTTTTTTGCTTTCCAATCAAATGAGAGGTGGTATTAAATTTGGCATTGCACGAAGTTTAGGTGGGAAATGCAAATCGTCTATACACAATATCTCGTATACACATGCCCCAATCCATTGTGATTGGTGCATTCAACTTAAAAAAAAACTTTTTTTTTTTAAGTTGAATGCACCAATCACAATGGGCTAGTGTGCACCAGATACTCGGTGCAAACGATTTCTATCCTTATGTGGTATAGGTTTGGTATTTGTCTAAGTTGGGTAATAAGACTGACCTTTGAGCTCATACGTATAGACCTGGCACTATCTGAATTTAGACTTGAAAAAAAAACGTAAGAAGAAAAAAAAATCCATATATGTCATTAATAGCTACATAGCAAAAACTTTATCTTCGAACCAAGATAAAGAGATGTTGTACTATCAAATTTATTTCTAAGCAACATGCTGAAGAAACCTTTTTAAGAAAAGAAAAAAGGTCTAATGATTGAAGAGGAAGGAGCTTTTTTTATTTTTTAAAGAAAAAAACAAGAAGAAGAACAACTCCTCTAAATCAAATTAATAATTTAAGTTATAGTCGGTCACAACTAACTAAAAAGCTAACCTAGACTAAATCCAAATAGCCTCAACCAACATGGACACCTCAAATGCTAACTTTAAATGGTCAACCCAATACCCAACATCTCCTACTCGCCTTATAATATGAATTGTGTTATTCTCGTCTTATTAGCATCATCAATTCTTCATCCTAGTGCATATCCATCATAAAAGTTATTGGGTGCACAACCAACGAGCAAAAACTCGGTGAATGATTAGCTCTATATTAAGTTTTCATGTAACTAATACAGAGACATGCTCTCAAAGCCTTGCCCACAGTCTAGACTGATTCGACCACATCGAGTTGAGTATTGCAACTCCTAATAAGTTACAACTGAATACTTTACTCAACATAACTACAAATTTAAATGATGAGCGCATTTATCTATGAACAGTATATCTAGAAACATGGTGCTAAATATGCTTCAATAAGCTTTCATGCTGTTTGTCTTTGAACGTACTAGTTATCTATTTATACGTACCCTTTTAAACTATCAAGTATATGGCCATAGCGAAATGATATCGAGGTTTTCGAGAGTCGCTACTACCCGATTAGGGTGCAAGTAGACACCTGATTGTATTTAGTTTAGTCTCCATTAGGGATTCTGGGTAAGTAACTCAGTTGTGATCTGGAAAAGTCCGTAGACACCCTAGTTCACACCACTTTACAATGGATTCCCTATGCAAGATATGGAAATATGTCCAAGAGATGTAGGGCATGTGCAAGCCCTACCAAGGGTTTTGGATTGGACCTATAATGCCAAAATATATATTTTACAATATTTTGGGTTGTAAGTCATTCAAATCAAGCCTGAGTGTTCTAAATGCCTTGGGTTTTTTACATTAAGTCAACCAAGAGGGTTGTTGGAGGCTTGCTTGGAAGGTAAAACAAACTGGTCGGTGTCAAGGCTTGGGTGGTCGTGCATTTCTTGTCTTCCTTCAACAAAATGAAGTCACACTAAGCTTGGCTCTCCCTCCCCCTGTTTGGTCAGAGTCCTTTCGTCAACCTGGTGCTCTCCTGTTGGTAGTGCAGACGTGCATGCTCGCCCAAATCCTTAAGCTGGCCCTAACCCGTTGTTTTCCCTTATCCACGGAAGACCTTACCTTAAACCTAAAAAATCTGTTTATCCCTCCAAGACCTAAAAACAATTTCAAACCCTCCAATGTCGATAGAGAAAGGTTAACCACCAAATGGAGAAACCTGGTTATCTGTGAAGTCTGCAAGGAAGATATTCAACTAAACGTCTTCAAGAACATTATAGGCAAACTTTGGAAGAACATCTCCATCAACACGGTGCTAAGAATCTCTCCAATACGTTTCATGGTTGCCTTCAAAAAAGAGCAGGACAAAGACAGAGTTCTCCAGACTCAGCCATGGATTATAAAGAACTCCATCATCCTCATGGATAGCATCCAAAACGAAGAAGAGGCGCAAGCTCACAAGTTCCAGCATATCACGCTATGGATGCGGATAAAAAATCTTCCAAAAATATACCATGATCAAAAGGTAATATTTGACCTTATCTCCATGTCTGGTACCTATCTTGAGGTGGAGACAAATGACGAAAATGGTAAATCCTCCCCTATTGAAGCTAGAATCCAACTTCCCCTAAACCAACCTATCCCGCTAAGCGTTTATTTTGAGGTTTCTGAAGATAAAAATGTTTGGATTGATTTTAAGTTTGAAAAGCTTCCTAATTTCTGTGTATCTTGTGGCCTCATTGGGTACTCTTTGCTGAGTTGCTAAAACCCCTTTGTAGGTAAGGAAGGTGACAAAGAGGAGTTTGATTTCAGGAAATACAGTGAGATCATTTGTATCCCCATCACTAGAAGAAGAAACCCGATGGTTGATGTAAAACCCTGGATTTTCCTAAAGATAAAATAAATAATTAAAGAATAAATTATGGAGAAAATACTAAGAAATATAATGGTAGGAGAATTAAAGAGAGATATAAAGGTTAAAATAGGAATTTAAAGAGGGAGGGTAATTTGGTCATTTCAATTTGTTAAATTCATGAAAGAAGATAAGACAATTAGTTATTAAGTCAACAAAGTCAATTAGACAAAATCTTAGCCTAGTTGGATGTAAAATAATGAAATTAAGGCTTAAATGGTGGAAAAATGGCCTAATGGTAATTATACTAATTAGGGTCCAAAATATAGGCAATTTAAGTGAATAATAAAAGTTTAAGATAAATTTAAAATTAGGAATAAGATTAAACACGAAAATTAATTAGGAGATCCTTTAAAAGAGAGTTAAAGGAGTTAAACTAAGGAGAATGGTAGAAGAGAGAATACACTAAGTATATTAGAATAAGCTAAACCTAATTAGAGTTGAACTAGTAGGGAGGCTATAAAAGAGAGGTTTAAAGAGTGTTTTAGGTTTTGAAAATAAGTTAGAAAGAGAGGGAAATTCGTGCATAAGTGTTAGGAGCAAAAAATAGAAGTAGAGAAGAGAGAAAAGAAAGGGAATTAGAAAGAAGAGAAGTTACAGAGATAGCCAACCAGACAACTTTGAACGGCGAGTTAGGAACATCCAGCCGTTGGAATAGGCTGAAATTTTAGGGTTTTGTTCTACTTATGGAAGACTTCAAACTGAACGGTGGAGATTTTAATTGGATAAGTCTAAAGGGGTGCGGTAGAGCTCCAAAATCGGGCACAAGCGAAGTTTATGAAAAATTCTGGGTTCATCATAAGGCAAGTAGCAAACACTTGAAACTGGAGGAACTGCATGTTTTCTCGTGATTTGGATGATTAATCGTATTGTTTTGAAGTTGGGTTTCATGGGAAACGTTTATTGTTTACAAAGTATTGTTTTGGTGATTTATCTTTCCTTTGAAAATCAAGAAAAAGGGTTGATCATGATGAGTTAAACTTATAAAGAAACTCAAAGATAAGTGGAAAGATGATAGGATTAGTTTAGGGTTGTCCCAGAACTAGTTTAAGACGGAAATTAGATGTTTAGAATCAAAACAAGTAAATAGTATGTGTAGAAAGTTCTAAAATTTCCGTAAGTTAAAGAAAAACAAGTTATAGCTGGAGCGCTCGACACACCGCTCGAGCGTTTCCTCTAGCGATAGGCCTTTGAAAAATAACAGAACCTGAAATCTAACCGCTAGAGCAGTTGCCCGAGTGACCCATCAAGCGACTGACTGTCAGAAATTTCTAAACTTGGGATTCGTGCCCAGATTCAATTTCTAATGATTTTTCTTGGAATTTTAATGTTGTAACACCTGTAAATAGGGTAATTTGAGATATAGGAAGTGACAGAATTAAATTCTGATAAAAGGATAATTATTTGGAACAATGAATGTAATAAGAATCAAAGTAGACTAGTTAAGGTAAACCATAAGCATGCAGACCACTTTCATTAGGATTCTAAGTATGGAACTTAGTCTAACAAGTCATAGTAGACCTAAATTAACTTCTGGAAAGAATCAATAACATAACCCACAGGTTTTAGAGATTTAGGGTATTAGTTGGTAAATAAGAATTTAAAAGTAAAGACTTTAGAATGAACCAAAGTGTAGGATTGGGAGTAAACTTTGTAAGAAATAAAGAATAACCAGAATATTGAATTACGAAGATAAACTAAGTATGCTCACACTAACACGACTCAAATCTGAACCTATAATTTAGAAATTGTGTAAACTCTCATATTTTCTTATTATATGATTTGGAACTTTGTTATTCCGAATATCTTTTGGTTGAACTTCATGGTTTTGGAAATTATTGTTGGATACGACACTTGGGACATAGTTGTGATTATTAGTACGAGGTTTATCACTGAATATTGTGTTTTGAGTTATTCAAGGTTTTGATTGTGAGTTGTGACTAGTGGGCAATGCTTAGTATGGATCCATAGCTTAGCTAGGAAGTGAAAGGGAATTGACTGGTAAGTTATTCTTGTTCAGAACTCCCCAGTATGCGGTTCGTCGTACTAGCAGGTGCGGGCAACGTAGGCAGCAATCCTTGACCACTGTAGGTGTGGCTTGGTCATAAGCCAAGGTTGCTATCGGTAAATGGTTTTGTTTTATTTTTCAGGTTACCATCTGCATGCTTCAATGAGACATCAACTTTCATGAGCTTTATATTGGTCATGTGGTGCTTGAAGATCACTTTTGACTTTCACTTGCACTGGTATTAGACGTGTTTGTTGTGGGTCTATTTATCTTTGATCGGATTGGTATGGCCTCCGCGGAAGCGGTACCCATGATGGGATTTTATTTGGACTCTGGATTGTACTCGCCAACCCATGCGTGGGTGGTCCGCATTGATGGTTGACGGAGGAGATGGTAGTGACTGTATGTGCGGGCTCCATCTATCATGTAAGTCGTGATGTGGCGAACTATGGGGGCAAGAATATTCTTATTAAGTGGTTTCAGTTCACGAGTTTTATTGGTCACACGTGTTTGTTTTGGATTGGTGATTTGTTATTGTTATATTATCGTACTATTGTGGTTTTGGTTTTATCGTTCACCTCATGACTAGTATTGTAAAATTATGGACTGTTTTACATCATGCACCTTACTACTTGTTGAGATTATTCTCACTCCAGTTTCACCCCATTTTTCAGGTACTCTTGGCAATAACGTCAAAGCTTGGGCTAATTGTAGGATGGGTAGTTTATATAGTTGTAGGTCGTTCATGGAATTGAAATCATTGTATATCATGATTGTTGATAAATAAAGAGAATTTAAATTTAAGTTTCCGCATTTACTCTGATTATAAAGTTTGAAAAAGTTTTAAATTGTCCAGTTTCTATAGTTGCTTTGTTTGATTCCCATAACACCTCGGGTTTGGGAATGGACCTGGAACCGGGGTGTTATAGTTGAAGGTTTGGGGAAGAAGACAAACTCGAGCTCAACTCAGCGGCAAAAATCCAAACACTACTAATAAATTGACTTTTACCGGCGGTTCTAAAACCACCGGTAAAAATAAAAACCCGCCGCTAATTCCTTCAGGGGCGTTTTCCCAAATCCCACTAAGTCGACCATCACAAATTGTTTCTGCGGCACTTTAAGTGGCGTTTTTAAAAGCGCCAGTAATAAATATGGTTTTTACAGGCGCCAAACGCCCTTGTTCTTCAAAAGCATGTTTTGACTGTAACCCGCCGGTAATATTTTTATACTTTTCTCACCCTCTTAATAAGCCTATCGCCCGTTTTTTTTTATCATATATTTATTTTGGGCGCTCTCGATCATCAAAAATACAAAATCAGCTGGAAATTGAACAAAAGAAAACTACAAAATCTCACATCTATATATCAAAATAAAACGAAAATAAGAGATTTAAAGGTCATATACGCTGTGTGCACTTAGCCAGAAGACTAATAAAGAGACTAAAGAATTCAAACATGGGATATACAGAGCATCTATTTTCTTGTATTTAGAGGCAATTTTCTAGAGTTTTTGCTTGGATCCGAATGGCCTGGTCTCACGGGTTCACGATATTCTTGGGCATTGATGGCCTCCATTTTCTCTGTAATTGGTTTTGCGACGCCTTCTGCTCTACCCACATCATGGAATTTCTTGCACTATTATTGATGATTCAATGACATCAATCGCCCTTTCTGCATTTCCTGCAATTCCTACCAATGGAAAATTTCAGAATAAGAAACCCGTTTGCACATTTTACAATTACATCTAACAATGGGAACTGTTATCCGTTAAGGTCGCCAATGAACATGGGACAGAAAACTACACCTTTTCGCCTTTACCAAAACAAAAAAAAGGATCCCAAGCAAAAGCAACTCCTGAATAAAAAACGGAATGATAAGCAAATCTCGGGAGTGGCAAATAACCACACATGAAAATTCTCATTTCTCAGGGCACATAAGACATTACTGGCAAAAAAAAAAAAGGATAGAAGGCAAAAAGAAGAGGAGAAAAAAAAACCCATAGAACATGGAGAAAAGGCCTCTCTAACCACCATTTACACTCTTTTTTTCCCATTATTTCTGAACAAAAAGGAAAATGCAAGAGAAAAGAAAAAGGAAAGATCCTTGGCATCATAGAAAAAGGAGAAAATGACAGCATGCTTCCACTGTCCACTGTACATTGCAACCAAGTGCATACATCCTTGGCATCATATCATCTCAGATCACTACCCATAGAACATGGAGAAAGATCAGAGAAATAGCAAAAACACAGGAGTTCAACAATAGAAAAAATATTCACCTACTCCTGAACCGAATTACTGCGTCTGGGTTCATTCTCTTCTGGAATGTTTCCGTATATACAATTTCTCGGTAAACCTAGCGACTCTAAAAGTTTGAGATGTTGCAGAGAGGAGTGGGGATGGTTTCGGCAAAATTGTTGAATGAGAGAATCAAGGAGTGAAGGTTCGCCAAAGACTCAAAGAAAATAAACATAACAGAAATAATTGCACATATCAAATGTGTTCAATCCGAACAGATAATTGGGTTTATGCTTACCTGCATATGTATGCTACAAAATCTTGACTCCATTGTTGGTTCAGTAGTTCCTCTCTCTTGAACTCAACAAACTGAAAATTTTTTGCTGCATATGAATGCACCAACTCCAATTGATGAAGCACCAGGACCTACCAAGAAATCCCAAACACATTCATAGAAATGACCCATCAAGCTAAACTATTAATCTAATTAAACAAAACCATAAAAAGATTTCTCATCATATTCTACCCCCAAGTAAAAGAATAGAAAAGAAAATAGATGCCTCTGCTTTATATATAGGTCTGTTTTTGCTTCAACAAGATAGTAAAATAGATGCCTCTACTGTTTCTCATCCATGGTAATACTAAAAAACATAAGATAAGAGTGCTGAAGTAAAGAAACAAAAAAGAACAATTTATAGAGATTCAAATAGTGTCATTAGATCAGCATCCAAAAAATCTAATGTTGTAGGAGTCCAACATAGCCAAAAAAGAATTGTAGTACTATATTGCAATAGAGCGGTACAGCAAATGAAGTGGTCAGCACTTCAAAAGCAATAGGATGTCTACAAATGTCTAGCAAGGCTCTTTTTTTTATGGATACTGATGAAGGAAGTACAAAATATGGAGCTTTTGTAGGCCCAAACTATTGCCACAAGTTGAGACCTAGATCAGGTTATGGTCCTTTTAGATAGAGAATGTCTCCCTATCTCTATATGCAATGTCCATGATATGTAAAACTAAGATGACAAACTAAGAAACCATGTTGGTATTTTACACAAAGGAGTGGTACAGATGTTCTCCACCAAGGGCATCTATTATGTGCTAAAAATTTATAATAAAAACAATAAGTAAAATTAAAAAAAAAATCTAAAGAAGATGCTAGAACAATTGCCCCAACCCCATGATGTGTAGCATGTAGCTTTATGGTGATAATAGTAAAAAGCAACTACAACCTATTCAAGGAGTAAGAATACTAAAAATAATGATGAGATCTAATAGTAATTAAGTGACTACCTCTCCTGCATTATGATAGACACTAAAAGCCTTTTCCCGTTCTCCTCTGAAACAAGAATTAGAATTCAGGTGCTGCTTAAGCTTGTTGGCCAACGTCAAGTCTATTCCATTAGGAAAGGTCGACTCCTCATCTAATAGAGACAATAAACCTAATGGTCTCTGCATAGAAAATAGGTCAATTACATACTCAGATAGAAAAGTGTTCACAATTTTCCTTTACTTTCCATCCTAGCATATGTTCTTTTAATAATATAGGGATGACTTGTACATGCTAACAAACTTGTAGGAAACAACTATGCTACAATTTATAGATTATTCTCATTTATCAATGCTCAACAACTTCAATATAAAAGATTCATCATAGATGATAAAATAACAACATGAGCTCCTTGGAATCTTAAAGACCAAACATAACTATAACAACCTTTTAGCATGTTCAAGAAACACCTTTGTTCATGTAGGTCACTTTAATTCAAAGAAAATGGACATGGAATGATCAGTCTAATGTTTCAATTTGAGAATCAAAGATATCAGAGTTAATTGCGATCAAGCAATATAAAAAAGAACATAACTTCTTGTGTAGGATAATGTAATGGAAAATAACATTGAAAAGAACAACCTAACAGGAGAAAAAAAAATGCAAGAACAAAACAACTTGTTTCATACAAATCAATACAAAAAAGAAACAGAATCCACTTAACAGCAAACTAACCTTGTATTTCTAGGCAACTTTTAACAGCAAACATGCAAGTTTTGCAGTCACAATACATGAGTATCTCATAATAGAGGGATCGGGGGACTAACCTTGGCCTTAACCTTGCGATTTCAAAACTCAAATCTCTTGAGCTTCAGTTGTAAAATCCCAAATTTTAGTAACTAGACTAATTGGTTAATAATATGCAGGAGACGAAATTTTGGTTCAACCCGGAGGAGTTCAAGATGAACCGGATATGATAGGAGAGCCTATATGAGGTGAGCTCCTAATTATAGATCAAATATAATTCTAATATATTAATTATTGTGCAACTATATTATATTAGTAAGAATAAAGTGAGGAATAATCAAAGAGATTAATTAAGAGTGGTCGAACCCAAGGAGAGTGGGTTGACCCGGAATTAGTTTGGTTAAGGATTTAAGGTTTAGTGGTAAATTTGTTTAATGAAGGAGGGGTGGTAAAGTAAAAGCCATTAAATAATATATAAAACCTAGTTGTGCATGAAGAAGGTTATACACGTATAGTTTAAAACACACAAATAGAAACTAGTCGTGGGTTTATCTTGTTTTCTATTTTTCCTTCTCCTAGTTGCCTTGTGATCAAACCTAAACCCTAAACAATTGTGGGAGCCGTCTTAGAGAGGAAGGAGGAGTATTTTCGTGCTCACAGAAACCAGGTAAGAGCAAGTAAACAATAGTTCTGTTTTTGGAGAGATTGATATGTTGCTAGTGGTTTAAAAGTGTGATTTTGAACCCAGACGTGATCGAGGCTTTCCGGAATCGTTTGGCAAACTTAGGAGTGATATTTCGTTGCTCTTAGAGGAGATTTAAGTTCCTAAAACCAGGTAAGTAGTCCCTTGACACTTACATAAAATCTAAATTCGTGTTTAGACGATATTCATGGTTATTCGATGTTTGTTGCGTTGATTTCGTTATTTATGATGTTTTATGTGTTGAGAATTGTTCTAGCATGTGTATAATGTATTTTAGAATGATTTAGAATGGTTTTGATGCATTGAATATTGAGTTGTGGAATTTTTATTGAATTTCGCAAAGTGACGGATTTTTCACGTATCGGACCGCCTGAGCAGTCGCTCGAGCGATCTATGAATACAGTTGAAAACCCGAGAGCAATTTTACCCAGATTGAACTACCACTAGAACAGTCGCTCGAGCGACCTACCCTGAAATAACCTGTTTTGTAAGGCCGATCGAGCACCCTTGGCCGCTCGAGCGACCTGTTTGTCAGATTTTAGAAAACTTGACTTTCAACCTAGTTTTCACTAAGGAAATGGTTTTATTCAATTTTAGCCGGTGTACCATCAAGATTGGGGTATTTGGGAATTGTTTGCATTGGCGGATGTTTTAAATTCAATTTTATAAAGATTTTGGGTAGATGTTTCTAAAGAAGTACATTTACTTGATTCTATTGTTCCAAAAGATTTTACTTTTAACCAATGTTGGTTTTGTGAGTTCATATACCTGTATTTGGGTGATATGAAGGTATTGTGTGCATCGATGGAGTTAATGCACATTTGGGACATATTGGCCCGTTGAAACCTGGTGTTTTGGACATATAACTTGGTACATTCTGTTTTGGTTTTGGGTCACTGGTGTGACAAGGCATGGTGCCTATTTTATTATTTCCCGTATGGGCGGATTTGGTATATAGATATGGTTCTGTATTTGGTGGGTGTTATTGAGAAGTATGTCCATTACCCTGGTTGGTTTTCTCACTGTTGAGTGGGCTTAGCAGTTATATGGATCCATAGAATAGCTAGTAAGTGAAATGTGTATTAGAGGAGTTTGAATTCTGTGTCTGAGGCATTCCATCATCTTGAGGATGGTACCTGTAGACACCCCAAAATTGCACGATTTTTGATAAATCTTGAAGGAGAGAAATATTTTATTGGAATTTTCAATTCTTTGCATTGGGTTTGAGATCCTTAACCCATTTGAATCCAAAGCCGCAAAGGAAAAGGCCCGAATTCAATCTTTTGTGCAAAGTCAAACTTTTTCCGGTTGAGTTTTGTTGACTTTTGACCCCAGAAAATGAAATATTTTTTAAAGCAGGATTTCAAGATAATTTTTCCTGGTAATCAGGTTTTTAGCCATGTTATTGCATAAAAGAATTTTTTGAGATTTTAAATCTTGATGAATACCTTGGTATTAACATATTGAACCTTTTTACCAGACCTGAAAAATCGGAATTTTGCCTTGAACTGAAAAGTTGACTTTTTATTCATTTGGAATTTGGGTCTGGAACTATTTTTAATGGATTCAAATTGGGGGGGGGGGGGGGGGTGTTTGCTTATTTACATGTAATATCTTAAATAAATGGAGATTAAAAAATACGATGACATTTACTTAAGATATTACATGTAAATAAGTACTGCCTGTGCAGGCAAGGGTCAGTGCCATGCAGAAACTGTGCAGAGAAGCTTTTTTTTTTTGTATCCGACATTATATGTCGGATACAATCCTTTTTCTTTATATCCGACATTATATGTCGGATACAAGCCTTTTGCTTTGTATCCGACATTTTATGTTGGATACAAAGATTTTTGTTTGTATCTGACTTGAGTTGTCGGATACAAGTGTTTTGTTCAAAAAATGAGAAAATTCCGAGAGTTTTCACTTTTTTTACTGTTTTACACATCCTTATGAAGTGGAAATCTCGGAAATAGCCTTAGGGTTAAGTGTGGGGGACTTTAGACATCATTTTGTGTCTAGCATTATGCAAACCCTAACCCTAACATTTGCCTATAAATAGGAGGCTTCTCCTCAAGCAAATGGCCAATAACTTTTGCCAAGAATTTTGGCCAAGAAGTTGGAGATTTAAGAGCTCCTAGTGAAGAAGGGAACCGCTACTGCACTGCTTCCAGAAACCCAGGTAAGCCTAAATCCCTCTTTATTTTTCTGTCTTTACATTCTAGGGTTAGTTCTTTTCTTCTACCTTTCTGTAGAATAATGGCCTAATCTTTGTGTATGCAACCCCTTCCTTTACTCAAAGTACCTCAAGACTCCCTCTAGTCGTAAAACGTGAAGACGGGATCTAGGGGAAATGAGACTGAGGATTGATCCTTAGTGTTAGAACCTTTTGAAAAGCCTTTGGATTCTATGAAAACCGTTTCATACTCAAAGTACCCCAAGATTATCTTGAAGAACCGTTAAACGGGGAGAGAGAACTAAGGGAAACGAGAATGGATTGGAACCCTAGGTTTTTAGAACCCCATTTGATTGATATGAATGCTATATGTTGTTGAAGAGTGGATTTTTACATATACACACATAGCACTCGTTTTTGTCGGAATCGGCTTGCATTTCGGATCTATTGCATTCATTGTGATAGATCTAAAATAAATAGCCCAAAGCAATTCTGGGATATATCTCAATGATTTTCAAGTTGATTTCAAGCAAGTATTGAAGACCTCTAGGTCTCACATCTCGGTTTTGGGCATTTTTCTCAATTTTGGGGTTTTTGGCATATTCTAGTCAATCGAAGAGAATGGTGAGCCAAACTTGGGCCCTATTTCTTCCTAGAGGTTCTTCAACACTTTTTTAAGTGATTTTGATTTATATTGCACAGATCACACACACTTGATCACCGTTTTGAATTGATTTTACTCAAAAAGGTCTAAACTGGACAGCAGTTGTACCCTAACTTCGGACGCTCATAAATTCATCACCCGGATGAATTTTGGAGTGATTTCAAAGCCATGGGAAAGGTGAGGTTGTCTAGTTTATGTCTGTAAAATGTCATCAATTTTTATGGAGGGGATTTTGGACACCACTCAGTCGAAGTTGATAGGTCAATTCAGGCCAGATTGCGGAACCTGTCACTTTGACTGAGCGCCATGTGTTCGTTTTAAGTCTGATTCGAGTGATTTTTGTTTTTGTGTTTTCCTTCGGAAGTCTAATTTGAAATCCAGTTGATTTCATAATTTTTTGACTCCATTTGTGTCTTGGGTAACAGATTTACTCGGAACTGCTGAACAGCACCTTTCTGGGTTAATCTGTGATCCTCGGGGCCTGTTCGGGAGGTCGCCCAAGGCACGTCCGGATGAATTTTTGTATGAGGCTAGTTTCATTTGAAAGATAGATCTACATACTTAATTCATGCCAAATTTCACGGATTTATATGGAGCCAATTTTTCTAAATGAATTTCCAAAGTTGCCCACTTGTTACTTTTAAGTATTTCCAACAGTAGATTTCAAAGGAGAATAACTCTTAGGAGTTTAACTGGATTTAATTGAAAATTTGCATGACTCTTCTTTTTATCATAATCTTTCAAATGGATTTGGTTTGATTCAATTTGAACTTGATTTGAATAAGTTATGGTCAAATGGCTCCATCTTTTACCGAATTTTCCGGATTTGACTCAACTTGGTTTTATTCAATTTTTGATTTGATTTCCACCTAATGGTGATATCCCAGAAGTGATACTAACATAAAAGAGGATCTGGAATTCATTAGATTTCTCATGTGCAAGTATCATACATTGGTTTAATCCTTTTTCAAGGTTTTTGATTATTTTAGCAAGTTTTCTTATTTTTTTAGCATGAACAACACTTGGCAACCACCTTGTGTGGGTGAATGGGGGTGCCTAACACCTTCCCCCGTTCATAATCTAATCTCCTTACCCATCTCTGGATTTTATTTTCAAGTAGAGTTATTTTTACTCTAGTATTTGCCTTTTTGCTTCTTTTTGATGATTTTTGGTGCCCATTCACACCTTAAAATTGGATGGTGGTGACTCTCCCATTTTTGTTGAGCCTGTGTGATGACGGAGGGAATCATCGAGGTGATTTTTCCATGTCTCACAGTACCGCTCCTGGATTGGTCGGTCGCTACGTTACCCACTCCTGGATTGGTTGGGCCGTACATGCTAACTCATGGTTGGGTTCTTCCGTTGGTGTTGAATAGCCAGACTGCAGGGCGGTTGGTCCGTCATAATTCGGTTAGGTAGCATACTAGCACATGTCTACTCTCTTTATCTGGTATACTATTTCATGAGTCCCATGAGGTGGACAAATTGTATTTCATTGTTGTCTTGATTCTTATTGTGGTTATTTAGATTAAGCGTTGCATATTTTATTGTGGTCAACTATTTGCATGACTGCTTACTGAGATAGTGTTTCTCACATTATTGTTATATCGGTTTTGTTTTTAGATATTCCAGGAGAGGACGTTGCCGGGGTAGAGACACCGGGAGAATACTGTGATTATCAGAAGGAAGATTATTTCATTCTTGTGTAGGACATAGAGAGACCTCTAGATTTATGTTTTTAGGGATTATTTTCAGTATTTATATTAAGGAGTTTGATGTCTTTTGAAAGGATGATTGGTATCTTCAATCCACACCTTGGTGGATGTTAATTATGTTTATTTAGTTGAATTCTTTCCAGACTTCATAGATGATAAATAAAAGGATTATTTTGGTGGTTAAATTCCACGCTTCTGAAAGATGATTTTATTTCCGCACTCTGATATAATTAATGAAGTTGTTTAAGTCTGGAATAGTGTTTTGGGCCATTTTCCCTAACGAACCAGATTTGGGTTTATGTGGTTAAGTAAACTTGGATCCGGGGCATTACATCAGTATCCAAGAAATATTTGATGATCTCAGCAGGCATATCTGGTAAAACACGAAAGTGGAACCAAAGGAACAATCAAACTGGTGACAAATTTAATTAAACACGAGAGGGGAAACAGAAGAACAATCAAACTGGTAAAACACGAGAGTGGAAACAGAAAAACTATCAAACATAGGAGAATAACTCTCTTTTCCCTTTTCTTTTACAAAAAAAAATCAAATAGATATACCTTTTACAACTAGTTCTGCCCATTCAGTACCATATAACAGAGTTTTTAAACCTATACACTCTCATGAGACATAAAGAACAGGCAGGTAAAGGCCAAAGTTGGCGTAAAGAACATGCAGGTAAAGGCCAAGCAAGTTACTTTT
This sequence comes from Buxus sempervirens, assembly GCA_947561395.2. NCBI lineage: Eukaryota > Viridiplantae > Streptophyta > Magnoliopsida > Buxales > Buxaceae > Buxus > Buxus sempervirens. The sequence continues at coordinate 1,852,703 of OX387188.1, forward strand.
CACAGGAAGAAAAATTTGCAGTACTATGAGATCTTTGACAAGAGTAATTACAATTTCGAGAAGCCATTCCTGTATCTTGCTAGAAAGCTGGCTGGGTAATGGATGCAAATAGATGCTGTGATTTGTTTCTGAACTCTGAATGGTGAAGTTAAGATGTTTAATTTTGAAAATCTCTCTGATGATTGTAGGGATCCTAATCTACACTTTGTTGACTCACTTGCTCTTGCTCCTCTTGAGGTGCATATAGATTTGGCTGCATAACAACAATAAGAACTCCATTTATCTATTTTGCTCTTCCCCTTGAATGAGTCATGATCCACATTACAATCTATATGTGGGAACAAGAGTTCAGGTGATGATACCATTTGCTATGCTTATTCCCATAGAACAAATGCATGATACATACAGCCCATATAGCAATAAAAAAGGCGGCATGATACATCAAATTTCCTTTCTTGGTCAAAGAGAGGAAAATTAGAAGGTTGCATCTAGGAACACAGCACAAGTGATAAAATATCCAACCTCCTTGCTAGCCTAAAAGAGCAATATTAATTGACAAAGAACTGTGGCAAAATCTATCATGCCCAAATTAAACTAAAAATCTAAAGTAAATAACTTCGAATTATAAAAATAATAATAAAAATAATGACTTACTGTTCCGGCCAAGCTCTCCAAAATCTCGATCTTCTTCTCAATTGACACGCCGTGAGATTTGTTAGAGCCACCTGAAAAAATTAAACCCAAAAAAAAAAAAATTTATCAAATTAGTAAAGACTCAAAACACGTATGCAATTTATCATACTAAAAGCACTGAAGAAAAGTAAACATAAAGACTAAAACTGCAACTCCTTCCGTCAATCAAACCTAAGAAAAGTACGCTTTCTTTGAGACAGTCTCATTTCTAAAGCAGACATTTTAGGATGAGATCAAAGCCTCTTCTCACAAAATAATGCAAGAATGTTAATTTTTTCTAGAATATATGTATGCGTGTAGGAAAGCACCAAGTGCTCATTTCAAAGAAATGACGAACAAAAAATTCATTCAAGCACTACCCACGAGCATCACCACAACTGTTCGAACAAACGAAATAAAACGACATTGATCAAGCACGAACACATTGAACAACTAGAAATGATGAAAATTGTTCAGATCCCTTAAAAAAAAAGGAACCAAAAATTAGGGCTTAAAATTCCTATAACCTCACAAAGAGAGCATTCTCCTTTGTCGCAACTTCTTGAGAGAAAACTTTGAAACAGATCTCTAATACATCATCTTAATTTTCTAATTTTCACTTCTGTTTCGAGTTAATTTGTGTGGCACCATGATCTAAAAGATAACAAATAGATCAATGAAGATAGATCAAACTACTACTTGGTAAGCAAGCTTGGCCAGTAATCGGATGAGTTGGAAGCTCGAATCGATACTCCAACCGTTTGTGAATGCGGTCTCCCAGCGCCGAGTCGAGAACTGCAATAGAAGAAAATATCTTGCAAGATGAAAAGGGCAGAGAAAGATGTAGAGCCGATTGGGAGAGATGAAAACGGCAGAGAAAGAAACGCGATGGAAGAAAAGGGCGCAAGTGTTTCCATCTATTAGCGGTGGCCACTTAAAACGATTTACGGCGCTTAAAAGAATAAACGTCGTTAATAAGAACCGGCCACGGGTTTTTGGGGTGCTCGGTTTGGGAGCACCCCTGTATATGTTATTATCACCGGTTTTCCTAAACTGCCGGTAAAAATTGGCCTCTAATTCACCGAAAGTTTGTAGCGAGACAGATCGAATTAACTCAACCGAGTCAGTGTGAGTTGAGCAACTTCGATACTCATGCTGGCAGCAATATCAGTGATACTGACAATTCAGCTACTAATGGGATATCAGAATCGATGGTTGAGCTGATACAAGGAGATTATGATAATCTGGTGCTAAGATTTGGTTAGAACGGTAAAATTTTGCAGGTTGACCTTGGCCATTCTCGGGCTGGGCCAAACTTATTAGTCTCCAACTTCTTCTCCTTTGGAGCTCACAACCATTCTCAAAACCCAATATAACTCTCAAAGCCTCCCCCCATCTAACTCTTAGCCAGGGAGGGTCCACCTTTGGGGCCCTCTGTCCAAAGCCCCAATAGGAGAGTCATACTAGGAAAAAAAGGTCTGCACTATGGAGAGAAACCAATGGGCCGGTGTTTGGACTTGTTAAACCGAGCAGGCGGGGAGGAGAGCCCAAGCCCCCTGAAAAAAAGAAAGAAAAACCCTTGTCTTTCTATCACTGATCTCAATAGTGATCCTCCTCCTTCTAGTTTCTGTAGCTCGTCCAGTGGGGATCCATTTTCCCCAAAGCAAACCAGATGAAGATCATAGCCTAGAAGTGTTGGGGCATTGGCCGTTCCCCGACAAGGCTACACTTGCATAATCTTATACGCATCAACCAGCCAAACAATATCCTGTTATCAGAGACTCTAATGAATGAAAAAAACTCTCAAAAAAGAACAAGAAAAATGGGGTATGCAAATTTCTGGTGGAAAGCAGCAGTAAACAAAACTGAAGGTTTCTGGATTCAATGGGACAATACATGCAACATCATGATCGAGCAGGCTTTGGAGTGGTGCATTCATCTCAATGTTGTAGTCAGAGGAAGTGATAGTTTTGAACTAACCTTCGTTCATGCAAGCTCTAAAGTCTAAATCTAGATGAAACAATGGGATCAACTGAGAAGGTATGCAAGTTCTAGCATGCTTCCATGGATTACAATTGGCGACATTAATGTGGTTCGATTCTGTCATGAAAAAAGTGGAGGTACACCTATCCAGGTACGCAAAGCTGAAATCTTTCATGAATTTGTTAGTTACTGCAATCTAGTTGAACTTCCTAGTAAGGTGTAACGCCCCAAACCCGGGTCAGTGCAAACCGGCACCCGACCCGAACCCGGTTCGCTACTGTAATAACCCGAATTTAGTTCAACAACCAAATCCGAGGTGTTACTGGCCCATATCAAATTTACATCAAGAATATACCAGACCAAAGAATTAAAAATCCATTCACTTTATTATACTATCAGAGTTGCGGAAACAAGTATGTGCAGAAGTGTAGTCTAAAATCCTCAAATAAACATTTAAGTTGATCATCAATCATTAATATCAAAGTCTGGTAAAATAAAATGGTTACTATCTCTCTCATCTCTCTAGTACATCAAATCCAAATGAAAAATAGTCTATCAAATATGACTAAGTCTAAATCAATCATCCACCTCAAACAAGATCCGGATAAAAGTAATCCTCCGGTGTATACTCAGCTATCTCTCCCTGGAAATCACTAGGATCCCCCTCTCGCGTATTAGCTGAAAAATGAAATAAAAGTAAGGTGAGATACGAATATCCCAGTAGGTAACACATGCATGATTAAACAGTTCATATAAGTAAAATAACAGTTTATGCACGATTAAGCAATATCGACTAAGTAGGCTCGTATAATCATTTGTATCATTCATGAATACAAAACAGTATGATAAACAGTTCTAGAGATGAATTTCAGCAAGTTCTATTATAAGAATCGAATATCCAAATCGATAACATAATTCATTCTTTGCTAGGATGCACTAAACAGTCACATCCGGCCAATATCTTAATCACATGCCTCCAGCATGTATACAATAATAATAACAAGTGTTGTGATTTCAGTGTCATTTGTAGGACTCACAAAGATAGATAAACCTTTTGAGATGATTCTCAACCAATTGCAATACCATCGTGCGGCTTAGGAACAATGCTACTAATGATACTCAAGTCCCATGTAGCGCAGCTTAAACAAGAGCCGTAGTCACTGACTTATTGCACACGTACCCATCAGAGTTGGCATGTACCACCAGCATGCAGCACCAGAATTAATACATGGAGATGGTCGCTTATCCACTTGTACAGGGAATCACCAGCGGCTCACTGGGGTGTCCCTCCAGACATAGGACATTCCCAGACAAACTAACTTGCAAAGGAAGCGCGTCGCATATAGGAGTAATTCAACCCAAATGACATATCCCTCAGCTATCTAGCAACAACTATGGATCCATAATCAGCTATGCCCACTAGACTCCAAAATTCCCTAAAATATAATATTTCTATAAGGATTGGTGCCTAGCGACATATAAAGGTTAAATCTGTCAATTACTTCAATATTCGGGTCATCTGAGTTCTGAATTCTCTTTATGAAGTTTTCTGGTTTATAGTGTAGTTTAAAAGATGTTCTAGTAATTAAATACTAGTTAGGTTTTCCAAAAACTAGGTTTCTCCATTTCTTTCAAAGTTTGGCAACTAATGTCCTAAATATCTTCCTAATTTATTTTTCTGTAAAACAGGGAATTAGATAATTTTTTTAGTCTTAAAACATCTTATTTAATCATTAAAATTGTCTAAAAATTGTTTGGAATTGAATCAGGGTTTGAAATTTCGAAAATCTACAAAATTTGAACAGAGCGCCTAGGATCGCCCCGGCGGTCTGTGGTCGGCGGTAGTGCAAAATAGGACGCCGACGGTACGTCTTCCAGTGGTCTTCGGCGGTCCAATATTTTTAACTAGCGCCGAGGATCGCCGAGTATAGTCGAGGTCGGCGGTCATCCAAAAACGAACAGAAACACTTCCAAAACGTGGTTTTTCCTATTCTAAGCAATCCCATAATACTTATAATGATTATATCATGCATCATACATATATCTACATCATAAAAACATGGTTTGAAGATTAAACGAACGTTAAATACAAAAACGAGTGTAAACGGTGTCACTTACCTCTTTCGTGCGTGGTTTCTCTTCCTCTTCTCCAAACAAGGGTTCTCACAGGCGCGAGGTAATCCCTGGACGATGAAGAACACAACCCAGCACCCTTCTTCCTCTTCTTCTTCTTCTCCTTCGGCTTGGTTTGTGTTTGTCGCTTGCAGCTATTCAATACGAGCGAGAATACAAACGTGTATCATTTAGGTTATTTAATTGTTATATATACTTCTAGATCCCATGTATCTCACATGCAAACTCTCCTATACACTCTGCCCAATTAGAACACATACCATGATATCTCATGAACGGATGGTCAGATCTGCGTCCCACTCTGTATCTCCACTAATTAGATCATCCCCTACAATAATAAAATATTTCCATCAATTATAACTCTCAAGAATATTATTTATTAATTTATTTTATTATTTAAGGAAAATTCGGGGTTTTACATAAGGGGTTAAAGTATTCTTGGAACAATGGGAGGATGGGTAATGGTAAAATTTGTGAAAAAATTGATCGGGCTCTCTGTAGTACTGATTGGCTGTCTTTATTTCCCAACACTGTGCTGTGGCAAGACTCAATAGTGGGGTTTGACCATACTTCGTTATGTCTAAACACAAATTGTAAAAACTCTAAAAAACATAAAGTGTTTAGGTTTGAAAATTTCTAGATAGATGAACCCCTCTGCTTTGATGTCATAAATGGTAGCTAGAATGATAGTAGGGGAAGACTCCTAAGCAAAATTGCAGACTTAAAAAACAGGCTGGTAAAATGGAATAAAGAAATAATTGGGGCTATCAATAAGAGAGTTCAAGAGAAGTACCAATAACTAAAAGATATTCATAAAAGGCTCGAAACCCAGGAGTCACCTGATCAATCTAAGGCAGAAAAAGAGTGTCATAAATCTTACATCCATGCCTTGAGCCCAGGAAAAACTTTGGTACCAAAAATTAAGAATTAAATGGTTAAAAGATGGGGACTTGAATACAAAATTTTTTCATCTTACCACCATTAATAGAAGACATGTGAATAGAATTGTCTCCATCAAAGATGAAGACAACAGGCAAATTAATCAAGTAAAAGAAATTGAAAATATATTCATTGATTATTTCTCTGGAGTCTACTCGGATGATCATAGAGAAAAGAACGTGTCTATCCTAAATAACATCTCCCTGGCCATATCTGAGATTGAAAACTAGCTTTTAACCAAAACCGTTACTGAGGAAGAAGTGTGGGAAACTGTGAAGGACATGGGCCCCCTTAAAAGCCCGAGACCTGATGGGTTCCAAGGAATTTTTTACCAAACTTACAGGGAAACTATCAAGGTAGAGGTTTGTAATTTTGTGAATGAATTTTTTCTAAATGGGAATATGGATACAAAAGCCAATCATACCTACATTGTGCTAATACCCAAATCTAAAAATCCTAGAAGGGTAAATGAGTACAGACCAATTAGCTTATGCAATTTTTGTTACAAAATCGTCTCTAGGTTGATTGTCAATAGAATGAGACCCTTTCTTCCCAAGCTCATTTCCCCATACCAAAGTGCATTTGTGCCTGGGTGTGTAATCGAAGAAAACATTCTAATTGCTCAGGAGCTGTACCACACCATCATGAAAAAAGAAATAAACTAAACAGGGTTTTTTTTTGCAACAAATTTTGATCTGTCCAAGGCCTATGATAGGCTGGATTGGGACTTTATTGGAGAAACTTTGCTTGCTTTTTGATTTTGTCAGAAATTTGTGGACTTGATTATGGCTTGTATTGAAACTACGACTTACAACATGCTTATTAATGGGAAGCCATGTGGTAAGATAAAGCCTTCTCGCGGGATCAAACCGGGTGACCCTGTAATGCCCCGAATCTGGGTTTATGCATAACATGCACCAAACCCGTATCTGAAGTGCTATTGGGCCCAAAGCAACTAAATACCAAACATTTAAATTCAAACAATTCTAATTAATATCAGAGTGCGGAAGATAAAACATCAAATTCACCAATAAGCGTAGTTAAATGAAACATCAAACTATCTCATCAAGATAAAATCAGAAGTCTGGTAAAATGGGTTTCTATCACTCTCTCATAGTCAATCAATCCATAAAGTGACAATAAAAGTAAACATCTATTTTAACTTCTAAATAGAAATCTAATTAGGATAATAGTAATCGTCTGCGCGATAGTCAGCAAACTCCCCTGTGTGCCAATCCCAAGATCGCTCTCACGTGGATCAGTTGAAAACAAAACAAAAAAAACATGGATGAAATACAAATATCCGAGTAGGTAACACTATGCATGAATAAACAGTTTCATATATATATAGAAAGAAATTAACATACTTTCATGCTGGACAAAATAAACGAATAACCCAGATACATTTCCAACAATAAATCGGTGCTCAAAATAAATCAGTTCATCACGTAAATACCATCTCTGATCTGAGGATATTGCTAGCCATCAATATCACAGCAACTATCCTAATAATGAAATACTCAACATACAAGCCATATAAATCACTGTATGTGGAATGTCAATAATATATCTCTAATGTGTTAAACAAAACTCATATCTCAGACCATAACAGATATCGTAGGACTCATGAAGAAAAGAAAGCCATTAAACAGATACTCTCCATTCACTATGTCACCATGCGACTTATGAACGAATTTAGTAATTACAACCCTTATACCAGCAACTGGAATCTGAACTATGGGGCCCAGACATCGACTTATTGCGTAAGAACTCACATACCAGCAATTGGGATTTGAAGTATGGAGTTGGTATATTCCACCCAAGCATGCATGTAACACCCCGGTTCCGGGTCCATTCCCAAACCCGAGGTGTTATGGTAAATAAGCAAAGCAACCAAAGAATCTGGATAATTTAAAACTTTTTCTAACTTTATAATCAGAGTAAATGTGAAAACTTGAATTCAAATTCTCTTTATTAATCAATAACCATGATATACAATGATTTCAATTCCATGAACAACCTACAATTATATAAACTACCCATCTACAATTAGCCCAAGATTTGACGTCATCGCCAAGAGTACCTGAAAAATGGGGTGAAACTAGAGTGAGAATAAATCTCAACAAGTAGCAAGGTGCATGATGTAAAATCATCCATAATTTTACAATACTAGACATGAGGTGAATGATAAAACAAAAACCACAATAATACAATGATACAACAATAACAATTACCAATCCAAAACAAACACGTGTGACATAATAGGACTTGTGAACCGAAACCACTTAATAAGAATATTCTTGCCCCATAGTTCGCCACATCACGACTTACATGATGATGGAGCCCGCACCTGCAGTCACTACCATCTCCTCCGTCAACCATCAACGCGGACCACCCACGCATGGCGAGTACAATCCACAGTCTAAATAAAATCCCATAAAGGGTACCGCTTCTGCGGAGGCCATACCAATCCGATCAAAGATTAATGGACCCACGACAACACGTCTAATACCAGTGCATGTGCAAGTCACAAGTGATCCTCAAGCACGGCCAAATCATAGCTGCAATGTGCAAGTCACAAGTAATCCTACCAACATGACCAATATGAAGCTCGTGAAAGTCGATGTCTCATTGAAGTATGCGGATGGTAACTTGGATAACAAAATAAAAACCGTTTACCGAAAGCAACCTCGGCTAAGACTAGGCCACACCTGCAGCAGTCGAGGATTGCTGCCTACGTCACCCACACCAGCTAGTACCACGGGCCGCATACTAGGGAGTTCCGAACAAAAATAACTTACCAGCCAATTCCCTTTCACTTCCTAGCTAAGCTATGGATCCATACTAAGCATTGCCCACTAGACACAATTCACAATCAAAACCTTGAATAACTCAATAATACAATATTCAGTGATAAACCTCGTACCAATAATCACAACCATGTCTTAAGTGCTGTGTCCAGCAATAATTTCCAAAACCACGCTATCCAACCAAAAGATGTTCAAAATAACCATTAAACAGTTCTTAAACAAAGTTCCAGGTTATTTAATAAGAAAAGTACAAGAGTATACACAAATTCTAATTTAAAAGGTTTAGATTTGAGTCGTGTTAGTGTGGGTGTACTTAGTTTATCTTTCTAATTCAGTATTAATGACATTCTTTATTTTTTACAAAGTTTACTCCAAATCCTACACTTTGGTTTATCTTAAAATCCTTACTTTTAAATCCTTATTTACCAACTAATACCCTAAATCTCTAAGACCTTTGAATTATGTTATTAATTCTTTCCAGAAGTTAATTTGGGTTTATTATGACTTGTTAGACTAGGTTTCATACTTAGAATCCTAATGAAAATAGTTTAAGTGTATAGGCATTCCTTTACTAGTCTTTGATTTTTATTACATTCATTGTCCCAAATAATTACCCTGTTATCCAAATTTAATTTCGTCACTTCCTACATCTCAAATTACCCTATTTATAGGTGTTACAAGATTAAAATTCAAAAAAAAAATCATTAGAAATTGAATTTGGGCACGAATCCCAAGTTTAGAAATTTCTGACAGTTGGTCGCTCGAAGGGTCACTCGGGCGACTGCTCTAGCGGTTAGGTTTTCAGGTTCTGTTATTTTTCAAAGGCCTATCGCCTGAGGTAATGCTCGAGTGGTGTATCGAGCACTTCAGCTATAATACTGTTTTTCTTCAATTTACGGAAATTTTAGAACTTTCTATACATACTATTTACTTGTTTTGATTCTAAACATCTAATTTCCATCCTAAATTAGTTTTGGGACGACCCTAAACTAATCCTATCACCTTTCTCCTTATCTTGAGTTTCTTTTTAAGTTCAAACTCACCATGATCAACATTTTCTTGATTTCTAAAGAAAGTTCAATTCTTTATAAACAAATAAGCTTTTCCCATGAAATCCAACTTAAAAAACAATACGATTGTAAGCACCTCATTTTTTGCGCTCTCGGAAGAGCCGGAAATGCAAAACCCGGCTAAAAAGTCAAACCCTGAGGGGTCGAAATTTGACTTTTTGATCAAGTGATAATTGGCCATCTTGCTTTATCTCAATGGATAGAGAATCTCAACACGGTTCCAATGCAACTGAGTTTGCTGGAATTGGAGTCCGGATAAAGGTTGTGGGCCGGTCAAACTTGAAGGTGAGCTGAAAGTTGACTTTTTTTCGAACCCCGAGCCAGGTGCTTAGCTCTATATCATTGGATAGAGGGCTCTGATACGAGTTCAACACAACTGAGGTTGCTCAAATCGGAGTCCGGATAAAGGAGATATGAGCTGTCGAAGTTTCCGAGCAGCAAAACCCAGAAAGCTGCACACGTGGCAAAAAGCCGCACACGTGGCGAGTGGCGCAAGAAAATATCTCGAGGGGCAATCCGTAAATATCCAAACATACAAAATATCCCAGGGTTTAAAGCAAAATTTCGCAGGGACCAAATCTGTGAATATCTAATCGTATCGGATGAATCTGCGAATATCCAGGGGCAAATTTGTAATTTTTCGATTTGTATCCGACCAAATATGTCGGATACACATACCTCAGTGTATGACCGACACTATTCATCGGATACAAAGAGATTTTCTAGCGAGATTCGCGCCGATTCCCCGACAATTTCGCGGCGGCATTAAAATTCGCAAATTATGATGTTTTGTATCCAATATACACATAGAGGTTAGTGTAGCCGGGCTTGGAGACACATGGCCTCTAGTGTATCCGGCCTCCAAGGTCAGATACATTAAGAAAATCTATAAAGGGGCCAGCAGCCCCCTTTCTTGGGGTTGGCTCTTTTTGCTAGTTCGAGGCTTTCTTCCCCCACTTGTGTTGGTGCGAACCTCCCTCCTCTCAGCTCCCTTTGCCTCCCATTGCCATCCCACCCTCTTGCAAGACCATCCCATCCTTGTTTCTCTCTTCTTCTTCACTTCTTTAACCAAGCTAAAGGAGCCTAGTTGCTGTTGGAGTGGAACTTGGGCATTAGAGGACTTTCCAGTAACATTTTGGCCTCAAGGAGGAGGCTCCACCTTGTACAAGGATCTAAGAACCCCTAGGTAAGGTTCCTCTACATATTGTGATTCATATATATTAAAACCAGAATTTTCTAAGGCCTTTTCCCAAGCATGCACTCTTCTTTTGCATGAGCTCATCTCCATGATACTTTAAGCATGCATTTGTTCTCATCTCACCATATGAAGACCTCCAAGTAAGGGAGAGGTATGTAGTTAGTTTTAAAGAGGAGGAAGTGAGATTTTTCAGCCCATTTTCGACCACTACAGCCACTGTTTTGGGCTTGTTTGGTTTATTTCGAGAGGAGGCAACTCTCCTCATACTTGGTTATCCAATGTACCCCCATAACAGCCCTCGTGTCCCTTCTTATTTCTTCTCTTTTCTCACTTTTTCTTGTGATTTTTCTGGGTATTTTGCTGCTGGTCGCACCCTTGTCACTTGCTATTTTCATGAGTAGATATACGCTCTCTATTCCATTGTATTACCATGCTTTTATGTTATGTGATGAGCACGACCCCACCCCCCATCAATTTGCTGGTTTGTGTGATTCAAGCATGAGTCTTTCCTTTTCTTTCTTTGGTAATTGTAGATCATTGTTGCTCCTTGTTTTTTTTACATATATAGCATGCGGGGGGCCATTGCCATGTGCCATTTATCATGACCCAGGTGAGCTGCTGCTGGGGACAACAACAAACCTTCACTGTTTGTTGCTATCCCAGCAGCCTTAAGCCCACGGCCAGGCCTAGCCCATCGATCCATGGATGCATGCTTATCCCCCCATGTTGTTTGCTGACCCATGACACTATGCACGTCCTCCCCCCCCAAGTTTGCTGCTGCCACCTTGCTTACAGCATGTTGTTTTCATCTATAACTTGTGTATGCATGCATGTGGTTCCCCTTGTCCTAATGCCACCCATGCTAGGATTTGGTGAGCACCTAGCTATTGCTGCCTATACATGCTAAGTCAGGTCCCTGTGCACGTGAGTCACTGTTCTTAATCACCCGAAAGTCAGCCCCTGGGATCATGCTTCTGCATGTGCCTGTACATCTTTGTTAGTGCTAAGGAAGCACCTATAAGCTAGGTTCATGGTGTTTATTTGCTAAATCTGCTGCTGTTTGTTATTTGAATTGTTTGTGGTGATTGGCAAGCTGCCTAACCAGCCACTGTTATGCCCCCCCACCCTGGGTTGGTTGCTGCCCCGCTAAGCTACGTGACGGTGATTTGCGTATATTAGCATGCCTACGCAGCCCTTTTGGCTTTTCTGTTTTGAGCCATGCCAATACCCCTCACGTCCTTCTAATTTGCTGTTTTTTTTTGTATCATGAGATGCATATCCTCCAACCCATGAGTATGATCCCATCACCCCTTGAACCCACTGTTGTGGCCAACACAAGCTGCTGCTGGGTGCAACAACAGCAGCACCTTCATTCCCTGGTAGGCAACCTCCAGGCCTGACAAGCATGACCCCCAATACCCTTTAGCATCTGCTGTCCCAGCAGGTATAGGAGCCCTAAACCACCCCTAGCAACAGCCCATTAGTGCCATGAAGGAAGGACCACCTTGCCCTCTCCCCTTCCCCATTGCCTTTGCTGGAAAACCCCAAAGGAAGCCAAAGAGGGTGCACCTTCAAATCCGAACCAATGTGGGCCCTCTCCGGGGCCCACATCACTTGTAGGAAGTTCATGGGAAGCCCATGAAATCACCCCAATTGCCTAAACCCCGAAATGAGCAGTTTTGAGGTGATCCGGCAACTCAGGCCGGATCACCTACAGCTTGTGTGTATCTGGCAACTAAGGCCGGATACATGACAAAAATGTCATTTTTGTGTTCTTTGTTCCTTGTCGAATTCTCATGATGTTTTCAACAAAACCAAATGAACCAACAGGGTTTCCGGGTCACCCGGAAACCCAACACGAGACCTGGACCACCGGTCCAATTTGGTACATTAGTGGGCCTTCCAACGGGGCCCACCAAGCCTGATAAATCCGAAAGCATGCAAATTAGTAAGTTAAGTAAAATGAACCGTTTGAATCGGATGGGCCAAACCCAATGCGGCCCGCCCAAACCAACATTGTTGAATGTGTTCTAAATTGTGTGGTTTGGCCGAGACCCAGGCTTAGGGCCTATCTGTAAGACCCTGATTTTTGGTGAGTTTATTTTTGTTTTATTTATTTATTATTATTATTATTATTATTAAAATATATAGCTTGGGAGCTTGTTAACCTAAGTGGCCGGAACATGTAGGGTTTCCAGTGGGCGAGCGCGCATAGGATCAAGGATTTGAAAAGTTATCAAGCGGCGTATGTCTCGCGAGGTAAAGATACCAAAAAGGGAAAGTATGGTTTGTGGTTTGTAGGAATACTCATATCATACTTACGGAAATAATTTTCGTTAGTCTCGTTATCGGGAGAGCTGGGCGATTTGGCGATTGCGGCTGTAATGGCGATTAGGGTTATTCCCATGAAGAACAAGAATCGGAAGGACTACTAGGAGTTTATTGGAGTCGGATTTCTGCGGGTTATCTCTCTCGCGAGCAGAGGATTTGTTCGGCTACCATTTCATCTTCGCGCGCAGCCGGAGTCGTGCTCGGCCGATTGTGGAAGAGGCTGTTGTTCTGGGATTAAGCGCATACTGGTGAGTAGCACTGATTCAAAACCGAGGTTTTAGTTTATTCGTAATGTATTTTGAATTGCATGGTCGTATTGTGAGTTCTGGGTTTTTCTGGAATACCGTAAGTCCGAACGGCAGATTGAAAATTTATTTGAAACTAAAAATGTTTAGATTAAATCCAAAATGGGTTGGGAAGTCTTCTGGGAGCATTAGGAGTGTAATGGAGCAATAACAGACCTAAACAAACCAGCCAGAATTGGAGATCTCGAAATAACAGAGACTTGAAAATCGCAATGGGTATCCGCCCACTTGGCACCCACTTGCGCCCACTTCGGGAAGTAGGCGCATAGGAATAATGATCTGGCGCCGAGCTCGCGCCTACTTGGCGCTCAGCTCGCGCCTACTCAAATTTGATGCGCCTTTCTCGCGCCTATCCCGAGCTCTGCTCACGCCTTTCTCCCGTTCAGCTCGCGCTCACTTAGCGTCGAGTGAGCGCATAGTCCATTTTCGCCTGATTTCTATCCGCCGATTGGCGCCCACTTGCGCTCACTTCAGGAAGTGAGCGTATACCCAATTATACTTGCCGAATTTGATTTCCGACTGAACCAAGGGGGATTTTTGATGTCTTGGGGTTTATATCACTTCACCAATCACTTGTTGGTAACCTTGGAACCTGCGTTTCTTATTTAATTCCTAGGAGAATTCTAGTGGCAAATTCTTAAAGGTTTCTAAGGATGATTGTAGGTTATTTTATACATGTTGTGCTAGATACCAAAACTCTAGGAGTTCTTAGTCGTTTTCTCCTCGAATTTATACACTGTTCTAATTGAGAAATTATTGACTTCTGGTTTCATTTGTTTTGGAAAAATGCTGAAATGTATTGTCTTGTTATAAATAACTGTGTTTTGTATTCAAATGGCATGGTTTTGTGGAATGAGAAATACTAAAAGTATTGAGATACTGTTTGGTCCAGAGGGATAGGTGATGAACTGTGATGAGATATACATGATGTGGAATGAATGGTTTTACTTTAAATGTTGGAATTGAGATTATACGATGTTTTACTGTTTTGGTCTAGCTTGTCCTGGATCCAGAGTCTAAGCTTAGTAATGTAATGTTATTTGTTGGTTGTTGGAATTGCATGGCCTTGTGTGTTGCCACGACCGGTGTAGAGCAGCTAGAAACCCTGAGTAGGCCTGGTTGTCAATGCAGAAACCCGGGGAGCAGGCCTGCATTGGATGGCGAAACCCTGAGTAGGCCGTCATTTCAGAGTTTCCGAAACCCTGAGTAGGCCGGAACTGTGTACATGGAGGTGTGGAGTGTCTACTTGGCATTTTTAATTTATCAACTAAACGATAGTCATGACATTGACCGATCGATGTGTTGCCGTACTTAACTGAGATGTGATTTGACTGATGAAATGGGTTTTGGTTTGAACTGGAAATTGATATTAGTTGTTTAATCGTACGGAATGTTTATCGATGCATAGCTTTGAATTGTGATTAACTATTTCTGCATGCATGTGCTACTCGCTGAGATATTCGTATCTCACTCTGTTGTTTTGTTTTGGTTTTTCAGATACTTGTGGTGAGGCGACTACTGGGGTAGATCCTGCTGAGGCTTATAGGGAGGAAGATTACTATTACCTTCCTTAGACTGTAGGTTATCTTGTTCTGAATTTGAGTACTTTGAATATTTGAGGTGTATTAAAGTCTAATTAGGGGCTGAACCATATGATTCTAGTTAGGTTCTAAATGTTACATTTCTTGGATAAATCAAATTGTGCACTCTGACAGGTTATAGTAGATGATTATCCAGCGATCATAATTGTTTTACGATCCTTGCCTAACCTTCGTGAGACGTGTTATACCTTTATTGAACAACACGGATCCGGGGCGTTACACTATCGGGCCCGCCAAAGCCCGCTAAACAAACCAAGTGTGGGTTTAAACCCTAACTTCATGGAATTCGGGCTTTCAAGCCCGGAACTGGACTACGGGCCCCAAGCCCAATGTCCAAAACATCTCGGCAAATTTAAATAAAGATAAATTGAAAACGCTTTGGCATCCATCATGGGGGCCCACCCAGGGGCCCGCAAACCAATGCCGACCCAATTGTTGCATGAAAATCACATAAGTCTCCAACTTGAAGAAACTAAGTAAAATCGATTCTTTAACCTAAGCCCAAAGGGCCTCTCAGGCTTAGATGGAGGCCCACCAGAGGCATGTGAGCTTAGTCAAGCCCACCAAGGACACCGTGGGCCTTCCAAAAGGGCCCACCCAATCCAACTCAGATTATCTAAATAAACAAGATAAAAGTAATTAAAGGGACCCACACCACTTTAGTGGTCTCGACAGACTTCACCAAATAGCATGCTGGATTAGGAATCGGGTGAGACCAAGGTAAGTTGACTCAAACCAGGGAACCCACGGGACCCGTCATCCGACGGGGCGGACTGGGGTGTCTACGGACTTCCCCAGACCGCAACCGAGAACCTACTTAGAATCTCAAGCCGCAGACCAAACTAATAGACAAGATTAGGCACCGAGGTGTTCGCCTGCACCCCATCAGGCGGTGGCGACTCTGAATTTTCCCGTGCGGCGTTTCCCACGCGCGCACAACGATCAAACATTAAAATCACGAGAAAACATGCAGTTCCTCCAGTTTCAAGGGTTTGCTACTTGCTTTTTGATCAACCCAGATTTTTTAGAAACTTCGCCTGTGCCTGTTTTTGACGCTCGACCGAACCCCTCTAGACTTCTCCAATGTAGATCTCCACTGTTTAGTTTGTAGTCTTCCATGAGTAGAACAAAATCCTAAAATTTCAGCCCATTCCAACGGTTGGATATTCCTAACTTGCCGTTCGAAGTTGGCTGGTCAGCCATTTCTGCAACTCTTCTTCTTTCTAATTTCCTCCTTTCTTTTCTCTCTTCTCTCTTTCTATTTTGGCTCCTATCACTTATGCACGAATTTCCCTCTCCTTCTAACTTATTTTCAAAACCTAAAACACTCTTTAAACCTCTCTTTTATAACCTCCCTAATAAACCAACTCCAATTAGGTTTAGCTCACTCTAATATACTAAGTGTATTCCCTCTTCTACCTTTCTCCTTAATTTAACTCCTTTAACTCTCTTTTAAAGGATCTCCTAATAAATTTTCGTGCTTAATCTTATTCCTAATTTTAAATTGAACTTAGACTTTTATTATTCACTCAAATTACCTATATTTTGGACCCTAAATAATATAATTACCATTAGGCCCTTTTCCACCCTTTAAGCCTTAATTTCATTATTTTACAACCAACTAAGCTAAGATTTTGTCTAGTTGAATTTGTTGACTTAACAACTAATTATCTTATTTTCTTTCATGAATTTAACAAATTGAAATGACCAAATTACCCTTCCTCTTTAAATTCCTATTTTAACCTTTATATCTCTCTTTAATTCTCCTACTATTATATTTCTTAGCATTTCCCTCCATAATTTATCTCTTAATTATTTATTTTATTTTTAGGAAAATCCAGGGTTTTACAATGCAACAATGGGTATTTGAACATAGGGATGGCTGCTAATCAATACATACAAGGTACCTCACCAGTAACTGGTATATGAAATGAGACCTTATTGTATATGAAGACCTCCCAATGCAAACTAACTTGCAAAGGAAGCGCGTACATAAACTAGGAGTAACCAACCAAAGAAAGACCTCTTTACCCTTTAGCTTAACCTTATGGATCCATATGCAGCTATGCCTACCAGACACACTCAAAATATCTCTATTAATATCAAAGCATTTAACACTAGTGCCTAGTGGCATATAGGGTGTAAAGCTTGTTTATTATTAATCCAGTAGCTCAACATAACCAAATTCTGTGCAAAACCTTTTCAGTCAATTCTAATGGTTAAAAACATTCAAAACATACTTATGCAAGTGTTGAAGTCAATCAATTAGATTTAAAACAAAGTATGAGAACCACAACTCCCTTCAAACCCGAAAATGACCTATTTCAGTAGAACGTATCCAAAATTTTTATTAAATTATTTTTAATCGAACGGTCAATGAAAAAAACTCGTAAACACCTAATTCTTATTGGTACATAGGTTGATTTCTATAAAAAAATCATTATATAATGTAAATTTACTCAAAAGTTCAGAAAACAAAGTTTTGTATTGACCACTCGACCCTCATGCTCTAGCGATGAGGTTGGGCGGTCTTAGTGCTAAAATTTTGATAGAAAATATAACCGGCGCTCAACAAGAGGCGCTCAAGCGGTCGTGTTTGGCGACCCTTTAAACTATTAAAATTGAACGGGTGCTCAACCCTATCGCTCAAATGTAATGTTAAGCAGTCGTTCACATGAGATTTGCAGGTGAGGCTCTTAACAGGATTGATCGAGCGATTATGTTGAGCGCTCGTCTAATTACGACAATTTTTGGAAATCCGATTTGTTTCCTCTCTACTTTAAACACTATTTTGTCAATCAAAATCACTTTCAATGCAACCAATATTATCTATAAATCATATCAATTCATGCTAAACGATCTAAACACAATAAAACTTGCGATTAACGGCTAAACAGTGTACTACCTACCTCTTGATCGCTCAAAGACTATCTTTAACTTCTTCCTTTTCTGTTTCCTTTAAACCTCTCGAACGGATCCCTCTTCTACAACCAATCTGAAACTCTCCAAATGATTTGAAGCTCTCCAAAACCAGCAAAGTGCTCACGTATAGGTTCTCTCCTTTCTCCTTCATCTACCAAACCCAAGACAAAGAGAATGCGATTCATTCGTATGCCATATTAAACCCTAGTTTATTTACTATGATCCCATGCTTCTCATCTATACCGTCTACTATACATCATTCCAATAATATTTTAAAATAACACCTTAAACAATGCTTACTTTTTATCTTAAAATCCAACGGTCGGATCTGCCTTATATTCTGGATTTCCTTCTTCCATGTGACCACCTATGTAAGTTCAATCATAGATTTAGCAAAATCACATTAAATATTTAGATATTTAATTAATAAATAATTCTGGACAAGAAAACTTAATCACTTTGATCAAGGCTGAACAAGAGAACTTTTTTATTTATTTATAAGGAAAACCCACTATTACTAGTGGCACTCTAGCGGTGGGAGGAGGGTTGAGGCAGACCCTGACCTGTAGATTAAATCAAAATAATCAAATACACCTAGCCAGGGGGGGGGGGGGGGAATAATGAACCTTACTCCTCAGGGAAAAGCTAATTACAATATGATGCCAGACACTAATTTTTAAAGCTGTAAAGACCTGTTCTATCATGAAAAAGGGAAAGTTTTGCTTTTACAGGTAGAAGATATTCAAGCAAATAAGTATTAAATTGCAAAGTATTACAACCTTCATTAGCAAGAGCATCAGCCACAGTGTTAGCTTCTCTATAAATATGCTGAATTCTTCTCTCATGTTTAGCTATCCTTGATAGGATTTCTTTCCACCAAAATAAACATTTCCATGTAATGGAAGTCCTTTTATTAATTGCATCAGCAATGACCTTAAAATCAGTTTCAATGATAAAATGCTGGAAGCCTTCATTATCTGCCAAGCGAAGCCCATCTCTTAATGCCAACACCTCTGCAATAGTGTTAGTTGAAGACCCATAGTGAGCAGAAAATCCCATAATAAAATTACCTTTGTTATCTCTGAAAACACCTCCACCTCCACTTATTCCCGGATTTCCTTTTGAGGCTCCATCAATATTCAGAATGATTGAACTTGAACGAGGTCCTTTCCACTTGACAAATTTGAGATGGGGATTGCTGATATAAGGACAGTATATATGGAGAGAATCAAGCACAATTTCATTGAAAGGGGAGCATGGTACCTTAGGCTTAGTGAAATACGCGGCCTCTTGTAACTTGTGAGTAATGTTGAAAATAATTTTTCCAGCATGCATATCTTCATTTTCAAACCTGTGATTGCACCTTGCTATCCAAATTTCCCATATGACAAATTGCGGCAAGGCATACATGAGTAAGCCCAACTGGTCCTTTGCATTAAAACGGCCAAACCAGTAAGAAAATCTGTTGTATGTGTCATGCAATTGATGGAAGTGAAATCTGAATTTTTGAGCAAAATGCATCCAGATTTTTTGAGCAATTTCCCCAAAGGAAAACAAGTGATCAATGTTTTCTTCTCTAGCATTCTTGCGGCAGCTACACTTAGAACACAATTGAATTCCCAATCTTTTGATTCTATCATTAGTAGGCACCTTACCTTTTAGCATTCTCCAAGTGAGGGTGCATATTTTAGATGGGATATAAGATTTCCAAAAATTATTCATGGTTGAAGTAGGAGCTTTATGTCTAATTTGCTGCCAAGCTGAATTAACAGTGAAGGTGCCTTTTGAAGAAGGAAGCCAGATTGCCCTATCATGAAGAGTACTTAGTTGGGGACAAATAGATTGAATAGATCTGCATATATCAAGTGGGAGAGGAGTAATGATTTGCAAGTTCCAAGTATTGTTATCTATAATATCAGCAACTTTGAGATTTGGATTACTTATTTCCTCCTCATTCACATAATCCACAAGAGAGCTGTGGGGAGAACATTTATCAAACCAAAAATTAATCTTGCCTTCTTCAATACTCCATCCAGTGTTTGAGACTATATTGTCTTTCACTTGCAAGATTGCTCTCCAAATTTTTGAGATACCCGATTTAAAATCTGCATGCCTAAAAGAGATTGTGTGACAGTATTTAGATCTCATAAATTTTGCCCAGAGACCATTATCATGCATTACTCTCCACCCCATTTTGATGTGTAGACTTTTCATGACATCATTCACAGCCTTGATGCCCAATCCTCATTCCTCTTTAGGGAGACATATCTGATTCCAAGCTACCCAATGTCTTTTATACCCATAATCTGCTGTTTCTCCCCAAAAGAAGTTGCTGAAAATTGATTCTAGTCTTCTGATAACAGATTTTGGAACAGGAATAGCAGATAGGAGATGAATAGGGATACTAGAAAGAACACTTTGAATCAGAGTGACTTTACCTCCATGGGATAACAGTTTGGCTTTCCATCCACTTATCTTCTTTTGAATCTTGTCCAATAAACCTTGAAATAAAGAAGCAGAAGCTCGTCCAATAAATAATGGAACCCCAAGGTAATTGGTCGGAAGGTTTCCTTTAGAGAACCCAGTAACCTGCTGAATCAAGGCAACTCTTGAAGGAGAAATCTTTGGTGAAACAAAGAAACAACTTTTACTTTTGTTAACCATTTGGCCTGATGCTTTTTCATAAGATTCAAGAAATTGAATCAAATGAGAGAGAGATGATTTAGCCCCGTTTGTGAATATCAGAATATCATCCGCATACAACAGGTGAGAAATTTGAATATTGTTTCTTCCAGAATGATATCTTGCCATTTTTCCAGATGAAACCAGATGTTTGATCCCTCTACTAAGAACTTCCTTAGCAAGAATGAAAAGAAGAGAAAGAGGGTCACCTTGTCGAAGACCTCTTGACGAGTTAAAAAAACCACATGCTTTGCCTTGAATCAAGACGCTGAACCAGCAGTTAGAAATACAACAAAATATGATATTGCAACAAGTATTAGAGAAGCCAAATTTTTTGCACACTTCAATGATAAAACTCCAATCCATACGATCGAAAGCTTTTGCCATATCAAGTTTTATAATGATATTACCTCCCAAATTCTTCTTGTTCAGATCCTGACAAAGCTCATGAGCTAGACAAATATTATCAGAAATTACCCTTCCTTTGATGAAAGCACTTTGTTCAAGAGGGATTATTCTTGGGAGAATTGAAGCCATTCTGGATGCCAACACCTTTGAGATAATCTTGTATGAAAAATTGCATAAACTAATTGGCCTAAAATCAGCCATGGATGATGGCTGGTCAACTTTGGGGATGAGAGCAATATGAGAAGCTGTACATGAGGTGGGAAGAGTATCACCTTCAAAAAATTCTTTAACTGCGTTAAAAACATAATTTTTGACAATGTCCCAGCAGCTTTGAAAAAACCAACCTGTGTACCCATCAGGACGAGGAGCACTATCAGGGCAGAGATCAAAAATAGCAGCAGAAACTTCTTCCATAGAAGGAATTTTTATCAACATGTCATTATCTTCATTAGTAACCAGGGAGGGAATATGAGAAAGACTTGCATTTATAGACAACTGATGGTCCTTAGATAATTGGGCAGCAAAATAATCAATAACTTCATCTGGATTTGAAAGCACAGTAGACCCGTTTAGAACATTAGTTATTTTTTGTTGCCTAGCTTTCAAAGATGCATGAAAGAATTTAGTATTCCTATCACCTTCCTGGAGCCACTTAATTCTTGCTTGCTGACGATAAAATATTTCTTGCTGTTTGACATGATTAGCAAGAGTAACCTTAGCTTGTTGTAGGTTTAGAGCCATTTGATTGTCCCATGCATTTGATAAAGAACATTCAAGATTTTGCACCTGAATCGATAACTCTTCCACTTTTTTGTGAACATTGCCAAAGACCTCCCAGTTCCAAGACTTTAGAACACCCTTCAGAATTTTCAGTTTCTTACCAAGAATACTAAGAGAGGAGCCATGGATTGGTTAACTCCAGCAAGTGGAAACGACTTCTTTGAAATCATGATGGGATAACCACATTTTTTGGAATTTAAACAGAGACAAATTAGAAGGCATACCTGAACTTTGATAAAGAAGGATTGGGCAATGGTCTGAACAAATCCTCGGTAAATGAAGAATTGGTACTGAGGAGAGATTAACCATTCCTTGGGAATTGGTAAGGAACCTGTCCAATCTTGCCCATATACATCTTTGACCTTGCTGCTCATTACTCCAAGTAAAATTGTTCCCAGAATAACCAAGATCATGAAGGCCTGCCTAATGAATGAAATCTTGAAACTCCACCATTGATCTTTGATCAGTAGTTCTGCCCCCTTTTTTTTCCATGGCTGTAGCAATTGCATTAAAATCCCCACCAATGAACCAAGGCATAGTTGTGGCATTAGAGATATCAAGGAGATGAGTCCATAGAGTTCTTCTTTCGCTTCTATCGCATCTTGCATAAACAAATGTGATTAAGAATGGCAGAAAATTATGGTATTAAGAAGAACTAATCATAGCTGTAATGCACTGATCTGTAGCTGAAATTATTTCTAGATTGATCGAATCCATCCACATTACCCAGATTTTCCCACCAGCATGCTCATTACTTGCATATTTAACCAGATTCATCTTGGCTACAACTTTTTTACAATTCTTAAAAGGCACCATAGGCTCAAAAACAGCAACACACTGAATTTTATGAGTAAATAAGTGTTTTTTCAGCATACTAACCGATTCCTTGTTTGCTATTCCACGAATATTCCAAGCTAATAGGGGAATCATAACGAAATTGTATGAGGGGGATCAGCAATGGTCTTTACCTTAGACCTGGTCCTTATTCTGGAATCTTTTCCATTCTCCATCTGTTTTTTAGAACTTGCACCTGATTTCTTTGGCACCCTTCTGTCTTGAGAAATTTCTGATGTAGATCCTTGAAATTTAGAAAAAGTATACTGAATTCTTCTTGAAATTGTGTCAAGATCAGTTCTCAATGACATTTTAGCTTCTGCTAAAGATGAGTAATTCCTCTTCTGAGTCATATCATTCAAAATAAGAGCTTTAATAAGTCTGTCTTCAGCAACTTCTTTGTAATTTTCCTTCTCAGCTATTTTATCTATATATTCTACCTCTTTAGAATGTTGGGTAGGTGCTGTAGGTTCTTTAGAAGCCAAATCCACTATAGTCTCATTAGTTTTAGAAGCATCTCCAGAAGAAGAAACCAACAGTTTCTTCTTCTTCTTATGTCTTTTCTTGGATGACGAACTTGCAGAGCCTTCATATGTAATATGTACTTCATACCCCTCTTGTCCAAGAAGGATAAATCTATTTGGAGAGGACATTAATGCTTGGTCTGGTTGATCTGCATTAGGGGCTGAATTGCATGGTTTGAAGGCAAATAGAATGGATGATCCAATCAGCCACCTTCTATGCCGATGATATCCTGATTTTTGGGAGGGCTAATGAAGTAAATTGTAGGAATTTTATGGATATCATTAACATTTTTTGTGAGAGTGCATGCCATAGGATTAATCATGGTAAATCAGAACCTTTTCTGAGCCCCAATATGAAAGGAAGGAGCAAAGGTAACATGATAAGATGTTTTGGCATCAAAGCAACAGAGAAACCAAGTAAATACCTTGGCATCCCCACGTTTCTATCTAGTCCTAAAATTAGGAATTTTCAGGAGGTGCTTGATAGGATAAACGGCAAATTAACTGGCTGGAAAGCCAAGTTATTAAACCAGGTTGGAAGAGTAACTCTTATTAATGCCACTCTTTTAAGCACCTCCTAATACTACATGGGATGCTTGAAAATGCCTAGTGCTATCACTGAGCACATTGATAAAGAGGTTCGTAAATTTTTTTGGCACAAACCAAAAAACGATAGGACCCTCCATACCCTATGTTGGGAAAAATTATGTTTGCCAAGAAGATCTGGTAGATTAAATATCAGAAACAACCGTAAATTTAATATGGCTATGTTCTCCAAGGTAGCTTGGGCCCTGATGATTGATGATATTAAACTTTGGACTAAATTATTTAAAGCTAAATACTTTCATGGTCAAAGTTTCTTTCAGGCTTGTAGACACCACAAATTGCACTACAATATGAGAAAATAAATGAAAATATGTTTAAAATACCTTAATTGAGCTTTGACATGTGTCAAAACCTCAAAACCAAACAAAAGTGTGCTGCCCGTATGTAAAGTACAGATTTTCTCAATTATGTTTTGTTCGTATATAATATACCCGTATATGTATTATGAGCGAGATCATGCTTTCCTCATGCGCGCAAGTGGCTTCTCAAGTGTCATCTAGAAGCTTTGGTCGTTAGGCCACGTCGGCAACGCACGTGGTGCATAACAGAATCTCATCCACAGACATTGTGAGGTTTTCAGGTATGTTAGTCTTGTTTGTATATATAATGCGGTTTTAACAAAACTGCATAATATATGCAAATACTTTCAAATTTTGCAAATTCGCAAAGGCTCGGGATCTGAGCCTTATTTACCTTTCGTACCTCTCTTTGGAAGACTCGATCCCCCCTATTTGCCCTTCGAAACCTTTGGATTTACTCAAATTCATGCCTTAGGCTTAAATTGGAAGAATCTAGAAGGCTACGCTTGGTTAGCTGGATTGTTCCGGGTTTTGCCGGAAAACAAACTTTCCTTCATAAATGGGGCGTTTGGTTAGAAGGAAAATGTGGGACCCACAGAAATTAAAATCAGTCAACATTCATTCAACGCATGTTTTGCCCAGTTTTGTTTTTCGACCAAAAAGGTCGGATTTTGCCGGAAAGGAAAGTCCAACCAACGGTTTTTACCTATTTAGCCCTGGTTTTTTTTCCAATCCCTCCTTTCTCCATCGTGTGGCCCTACTTCTTTTTTAAGAAACATGGGGGCGATCATGTGGGCCCCCTTCTTTCTTAAAAATGGAAAAATAGGGGATTGTGTTTTGCTTAAAAAAATAAAAAATAATAGTGTTGTGTGTGTTCTTCATTTAAAAAATAAATAAATTAAAGGAGTGGAAGTGTTGCGTGTCCTTGATTAAAACAATTAAGTAAAAAAATAGGGAATGGGTGTTTATAGTATTTTTTTTTCAATTTTATATGGACAAAATTAAAGGGTAAAATAGGAAAATGTAAGACTTTTCTCATTCATTCTGATTAACCAAACAGCATAACTAGGATTTTCCATCAGTTTTCATAAATTTTCTGGATACATCCAAACAACATTTAGGAAAGTTAATTTTCACTTTCCGGAATATCACTTTCTGGCATATCACTTTCCCAACAGACTTTCCAACTTAATCCGGCTATCCAAACACAGCCGAAGGGTATTTTGGCATACCCTTGGGTCTTTTCTACCCTTGGCTTTACCTATAAATAGAGGGGCTCTCCTTTTGCAAAGGGCTGACAATCTGAAGGTTAAGAGCTCTTGAAGAAGAAGGGAAACTCTGCCCAACTCTCCACTCAAACTACCAAGGTGAGATCCTTTATTTTTCCTTGCATTTTATTTCAATTCAAAACAATCTCTCATTCTACCTTTCTGTAGTGTATGGCCTTAGATGTGATTGTAGCCCCAAACTACACTAAAAGTACCTTAAGCACCCTTTCTAGCCATAAAACGTGAAGAGAGAGCTAGGGGAAACAAGTGTTGGAATGGATCCTTAAGTTTAGAACCCTTTTGTGATGATGCATTTGCATATTTGTGTTATTTTGTGTGATTGCTGTTTTTGTATGATTTTGCTTCAAATTTGGAGAAATTATATGGACCTATGTTCTCTATACCATTAGATCCTAATTTTCTCTTAAAATTCTGATTTCCCACACAACCACACATATATCATTTGATTTTTGTCAAAATAGGCATAGATCTTAGATTCACCGTTCTCAATATGGTAGATCTGAGATCAGAGGCTATAGAACAATCTCTCATGACTTTGTGACTTGATTTCAAGTGATTTTATCTTCTAGAGAGAACCCCATGGTCTAATCTCTCTTATTTGGGCATTTTGCTCTAATTTGGGTATATTTGGCTCATCCTCTCTAATTAATAAGAGATCTGAGCCAAATCCTTGTCCTAAATCTTTTTGAGTGTCTTTCAATTCATTTCAAGTGATTTTAATCCAGATCAATTGAATCAAATGCACACACATACTGTTTTGGCTTACTTTTACTTAAAATTTTCAAATCTGGACTGAACCTGTACCCTATCTTAGATCATTCATAACTTCATCATTCGGATGAATTTTTGAGTAATTCCAAAGACATGTGATAGGTGAAGATGTCTAGTTTAATCCTATAAAATTTGAGCAATTTATATAGAGCCGGTTTTTCAAACCATTTGATTAAAGTTGATAAGTCAGATCAGATCAGATTGCTGAACTTGTCACTTTGATTGAACACCAATAGCTCATTGTAACTCCGATTTGAGTGATTCCAATTTCTGAGTCTTTCGATTGAGTACCAATGGCTCATTTTAACTCCGATTTGAGTGATTTAGATTTCTGAGTCTTTCTTTATGAATCTATTTTCAAATCCAGTTGATTTCATGAGTTTTCATTTTGATTTGAGTGCTGTCTGCTTGATTGACTTTGAACTATTCAGTAGCAGATAACATACTCAATCTGTGATCCTCTGGGCATGTTTGAGAGGGCACACATGTAAAATCCCGAATTTTCCCAAATATTAAAATAAAATAACAATTAATATTCTTTAGGATTATTATGGATGGAAATAATTTATTATTGTAAAGAATATCATTATTAGTGAAGATCAGGAGTTTGGCGCAGATCGGAGCGTCTGATCGCGAGTTATCGCGGTAAGATTAATATTTTAAAGCTAAAGTATTTTGATTGGGCGAAGTGCATTGAGTTTGTTGTGTGTGCGTTGCGTGGGATAGAAGGTATATATATATATATATGCTAAAATAACCTAAACGAATAAGTTGGGAAGACTTGCTCGTATTTGTTAGCCGCACGACGGAGAGCGGCGGTAAGAACGACCAAAGAAGAAGGAGGAAGAGGTTGCTCTGGTTTTCTTCATCCCAAAGGAGTGCTTTTGAGTCTGAGTGTTGCTGTTTAGAGAAGGAAGAGGAGAGCACACATTCAAGAGGTAGGTAGCACCGATTTTCGTTTTGTTTTGTGTTATGGAGGTTAATCGATTGTATTGCATGTTTTAGTGTTATATATACATGTATTTAGCTTGATATCAATCATATAATTATGTTAGAATCATCCTGGACATGAAAAATCAGATTTCTAAATATTGTATGTTCGTTTTTGGGAGACCGCCTACCTCTCTGCGCTCGGCGATCCTCGGCGCTAGTTATAAAATTTAGGATGCCAGAGACCGCTTGAAGACGGACCGCGGGCGACCTATTTTGTACTACCGCTGACCTTTGACCGCCTAGGCGCTCTAGCAAAAAAAATGCTATGTTGACAGTTTTTCATTCCCTTTTCTTCTCGAACCCTTTCCCAAATAACCCAAGCCTCTTGCATAGCACCCTTATTACATGAAAGACATCTAAGTAAATGTCCTGTGTATTTATTGCTCCATTTAATTAAGTCTTTACATGTAAATAAGGTTTTACCCCCCATTTGGAACCAATAAAAATACTTCCAAGGTCTAATTCCCAGCCAATAAAAAGTCAACTTTCCAGTTCATGCCTAAATCCTGGTTTTTATCAAAAAGCCCGGTTTGGGTTTAATACCTAGATGAGTGATTCAGGAGCCCATAAAATTCTAGGAAATGTGTTTACCCTTCAATAGACTACAACCAAAATTTGAGCTTGAAACTCCTTGTAGATTTGTCTAGAAAAATTATATACCAAAAGTCAACGTTTTTAACTAGACTTAGAATATTTTTGGGGTCCGAAACTTTTTGTCTTAGAATTGATTGATTATTGGTATGGTGACCTTATTAGGGACCCTAAGACTATTTCACTAATCCAAAATGTATTTTAAGAACTTTATGACATTCTTAGTCCCAAATCATTATAAAATAGGATATTTGGATTTCCATCCCTTGTAACACTTCTCTAAGATTATTCTTAAGGTGTCCCTGAAGTCCAATTACACTAAAAAGTTTATATTAGATATTTAACTACCTTGTTTTATGATTTAGTACAATTTGGGGTTTAAAGAGGATCAAATTCACTTGAAATGGTTACAAGGATTCTATATAGGTAATTTCCTTCTGAAAATATAATTGGACTGTGGACCGAATGCCATGATGGCTATAAGAGATTGTACCATCTGCGGATGAGATATGTGACCACCTGCGGGTGAGATGTGACTCCTGCGGGAGAGACCTCCTGTTGGGGGAGATGTGATCCTGATTGGATTGCATCCCACATGGGAGATATGTGACCACCTACGGGTGAGATGTGACTCCTGCGGGAGAGACCTCCTGTTGGGGGAGATGTGATCCTGATTGGATTGTATCCCACAGGGGAGATATGTGACCTCCTGCGGGAGAGATGAGACCTCTTGTGGGGGAGATGTAATCAGATGTGATTGCATCCCACAAGGGAGATATGTGACCATCTGCGGGTGAGATGAGACCTCCTGTTGGGGGAGATGTGATCCTGATTGGATTGCATCCCACAGGGGAGATATGTGACATCCTGCGGGAGAGATGAAACCTCTTGCGGGGGAGATGTAATCAGATGTGATTGCATCCCACAAGGGAGATATGTGACCACCTGCGGGTGAGATGAGACCTCCTGTTGGGGGAGATGTGATCCTGATTGGATTGCATCCCACAGGGGAGATATGTGACCTCCTGCGGGAGAGATGTGACCTCTTGTGGGGGAGATGTAATCACGATGTGATTGCATCCCACAAGGGAGATATATGTGATTACCACCTGCGGGTGAGATGTGACCACCTGCGGGTGAGATATGATGACTCCTGTGGGAGAGACCTCATGTAGGGTAGATGTGATTACTGCGTGATTGCATCCTACATGGGAGAATGTTGATATCAGATTGAGATTTACTATTAATTATGAATGACGTGGTCTACATTTGAATAAGAAGAGTTTGATTTATATTACATTGCCTTTCTAATTGAAACGAAGGTTACATAATAAACTCTCTTTATTCCAAACACTGATTAGATGTTGGTTTCCTGTGGTGATTAATCGTTCTTATTATCGACCGTGACTACTTGATTATTTTATCGTGCATGAATGATTACTTTTATATATAAACTGTTTCTAGCATGCATGTGTTACCTACTGAGATAGTTGTATCTCACCCCTACTTCATATTCTACTTTTTCAGGTTATCTTGGAGAGGACGCCACGGGTTAGACAGATAGTGGGTTGAAGTCTAGAAATTTCATATGAAAAGAGTAGGATGATTTTATATAGTTGTATTTATTTTATTGGAATCGTAATAGATGATTGTGTAGGATATTAAGAGTTAGTTAAATTTGTAGTTGCCTTTCATTTGATTAGTGAATGTAATTGGATGATTCAGCTTCTAATAAGTGATGTAAGCTTCCTAGTACTCTGATAAATCTTAGTTCTTTATTTCTTTATATTTGAACTGATTGTAATGTACCACAAGTTAATGCCTTGATCCGAGTCAAAATGAGAAAAAAAAATGACCCGGATTCGGGGCGTTACAACACAAGCCACAAATGGATGAAGTTTTGTGTGAGGCTTATTTTATTCGAAAGATGGCACCTCATACCTTATTCATACCAATTTTCAAGGATTTTTATGGAGCCAATCTTCACGAATAGGCTTTCAAAGTTGGCTACTTATCACTTTTACAGTTTTGCAACAACTTTGAATAACTGTATTTCCTTTGATTTCGATCGAATTTAATTGAAATTTTCACTGAATCTTCTACTTAATGTAAGCTTTCAAATGGCTTTGGTTTTATTCAATTTGAATTTGAATTTGAATTGAATGATTTATACATGGTTGAGCTTTCCAAGCTTAAATGACGTAATATTGAGTTGATTGTTCAGATTTGCTTTAGTTTGATTTCTTTCAAGTTTTACCTTGATTTTTACTTAATCATGAGGTCCAAGAGTTGATATATCCATAGAGAGAGTCCAGGATGTATTGGACTACTCATATGGAAAAATCACACATATGTTTGTCTCTTTTCAAGCTTTTTAAATGATTTTTGTTAGCAAACAATTTTTAAGCATGAATAGCATATGGCAACCATCTTGTATGGATGAGTAAGGGTGCCTAACACCTTCCCCTACTCATAACCTAATCCCTTTACCTAATCTCTGGATAAGACCATGAATTAGAGCTACTTTAACTCTATTTTTTCCTTTTATGCTCACTTTGGTGCCCATTTACACCTTAAATTGAATGGTGGCGACTCCAACATTTTACGACCGTGTGATGATAAGGTAGTCACGTAGGTGATTTTCCATGTTTCACAACATGTTATAACCAAACCCACATATGTGGAGACATATACATGTCAGAATCACACTCACATACGCGGAGACACATACGTGTCGATTCAAATATCCATATAAACCATTACCATTAAACCATGATAACTATTAAAATCAAATTTGATTTCCAAAAGATATTAAATAACCAAAATTAGCTTTTAAACAGAGTTCCAGATATTAAAAAAATCATGTCACCATATTTTTGAAAAGAATAAATTTAAAACTTCGTTAATAATACATATTTTGGAAAATCACATCTTAAATAAAATGCTTGATTCTAGTTTTAAATAATTCCAAAATCACCTCAAAATCTAAACCTTAAGAAAATCTTTTATAATAATAATTCTCTAAAATTTTCACTACATTCCCATTAAGCTGTTTGATCCTTTTCCAAAAGTATGAAATTTGAATATTTTCTAAAGATGTAGACAATTCCATAGTGCACACATGACCACCTAATATCATCTAAAGTTCACAGTAACCTTAAACACAATAATCCTATTCAAATCTTTGCTATATCTCACCTACAAATAATTATCATCTCTAAACTATTAACACATTTAGATTTTTATTGCATTCAGCCACATTATAGAAATAATATGATCACAATTCGATCATCAAAATCATAAACATAAACTAATCAAGGTTTTGCCAAACTCAAGAGCAAACATAAACTCATGCATCTAAAATTTTTATTTTGTAATTCATTGAGACCTATAAACTTATTTAAATTTTGCTGTATTTTCTCCAAACGTTTAGGCTTCTCAAGAATTCCAAAACCTTTAAAACACTTGATTCATATCAAATATATAACTTAGGCGGTCATCTCTATTAACCTTAAGTATTGAGCATCAACAACCCTTTCTCTGTTGCATTTTCAAAATCAACCAAAATTATATAAATTCACATTCAGATCATTCCACAATTTATCAATTTACTATCAGACTTTTCCAGAACTATTTTAACAATGAAATCATAGTGAAAACAGAATTCAACACACCGTATTTATCATACTGAAGCTAACAGCAAAATACCAGACTTTCAGGTTCGAACGAATAATTAGAAAACACAAGTTTCTATGCAAAATTCAAGGGGCTAACTTACCCTAAGATCTCCATACACCACTCAATATTCTGGTATGATCATCAATAAGAAAATCTGAAATTGTTAAACATGCAAAACTATAGAAATTATCGAATCGACAAATTACAGTAACACATGAAATTCATCGGTTTCATTCGTATAACCTGAAATCTAAATTTTATGTAGATTTTAAAGGACTACGTACATTTGTTTTGAAGGCTAAAACCACACCAAAAAGTTCAGGAAACAACCCTACTCGTAGCCCAACGAAGAACGGCGAAATTCTTTACCGACTAGTTTTTGTTTTGCACAATAAATAACAACAAAACTTGAACTCTTAACAAAAGAGCCACACAAAATTTGAAAGCGAAACGCCAAATTGCTTCAACCGATATCCACAATTCGCCCAAACGAAAATGAAAACTACACTAGTTGCAAACATAAGTTACAATCAGTTTGCAGAAATTTTCTCTCGTTATAAGACTATTCGTATGAGGTTTTTAGCATGATTTTTAATCTAATAACTCACTGAGATCAGTCCAAATCAACCCCCACTGCTCCTTCAAATGTGATGCAAGTTACACACATAAAATCATAATCAGATTTCTTTGCTCATGCAAAGATTAACGCCTAACCCAAAATAAATGCAGATCTGATTTTTCTCTTTTACATATTTGATTCACACATATGTTACTCCCCTTTTCCAAATCTAATCAAACAAATCCAAACAGCAATTAGGAAATCAAAGCTTGAAGGCAAATCTGAATGGGAAGAAGGGTGGTCGGCTACTTTTGCTCCCTTTTTTTTTCTTCTTTTTCCTCCTTCCCAACGATTAGCCATTTCTCTCTCACTCTTGGATCTGATTAGCATAAACAAGCAAAAGATCAAACTTGAGAAAACCTGAATGGGGGAAGAGAAGCTTGCGGCACCTCTTTCCCTCTCTCTCTCTCTCTCTCTCTCTCTCTCTCTCTCTCTCTCTCTCTCTCTCTTCTTTTCTTTTCTTCTTTTTACGTGAACACCAAACCCCTCTTTTGATTTGTGTTTCGTGTTTTCAGCAACCCCTCTTAATCCTAAAGCTTATTACCTAAATGACCTTCCGTACTTAAACCCAAGATCAAACCCCCTTAGACCAATAGTTCAACTGCAAAACCAATACCCAACCAAGCTCTAGCCGCCCAAGCCAAAGTTGGGTTCAGCCACCTAAACCTTTTATTTTATTTTATTTTTTTAAACTTTTGCACACCTTTTGAAATTAATTGAATCATTTAAATTAATGAGAAATAATTAATTAATTTCACAAAAACCCTAGCTTAACTTAGGTTTAAGTCTCCCCTTGCATCAAGTCAACCGAAACATCTTCGGGTTGGCCCTGGTTCCTATTCTCTACATAAATTAACAACACCTCTAGTTATTTTATTTATTTATTTAATTTCCTAAAATTCTGGGGTTTTACAAGCATCCTTAGTTAATCTGAACAATGGTAATTACGGATTTAGCCAAAGCACTTCTGAGTTTGCTCATGATAGACAAAAAAATCTTAACCAAGGCAACAAATTGGATTTTTCTCCAATAAATTATGGCTTTACTCAGATGTTACAAGTAATTATATGTAAATTTTTGGATTTTGTAATTCATGGTACTTATTCAATTTAATTATGCAGCCTTTTCTGTTTCCTTATGGTGCTCAACCAAATGCCAAATGACTAGAATCATTCATATAATATGGTCAGTGTTAGATTTTTCCTTTGAAGAATGAATTGTATCTATATTCTAAATTTATATTTTAGAAAATATTCTTGATGATCACATAAAGGATATATCTATTAAGATTTATAGACTATTTTTATTGTCAAACAAAAAATTTTATGAAAATACTTGTCTTTTCTTATTGTTAATACTTCATTAGACTTCATTATCTATTTTAGAATGTTGTTATTTTTGTTTCACAAATTTTGCTTTAAATATTTCAGTTGTATTATAACTTTAGAAAGTTCCTTAACTAAAATTAAAAATAAAATAAAAAAAGGGAAAAATAGTTATTTTGAATTAAGATTCATTTTCTTTGAAGATATATGCGTTTATATGATTTAATTAGAGTTTTTGATTATTGACGTAGGTAAAAATTAAATATTTACATTGATACTACGTCACGGGAATTTTAGATAGATTACTTATTGTAAGAAAAAACCAACCAAAAACATTTTCAATGTGTTATTGGAATTGCTTTTTGTTTAGTTTGATTAATAACTATATTCTAACGATCTGGGTTTTTTTTTGCAGGATTTGATTCAAATTCTACAAAAAAGGCTTGTTGCGGAGTGGGAGGTGATTACAATTAACTTCATTCTTGTTAGCATGTGTGGGGCTGAACGAGTTCCTATTTGTGACAATCCAAATAAGCACATAAGTCGGGATGGCATTCACTTAACGCAGAAAGCTTACAGATATATGGTCGTGGCTCATCCGTTATATCTTGCCCAAGATTCAATGTGTTATTTGAATTGCTTTTAGTTTAGTTTGGATAAGTATACTCACTGTTAAATAGAGAATAACAATTATTAACTCAGTTTATTGATTATAATACTTCAAGTTTAGCTAGGTTAGGTTATGTGATTGGTGTGTTGGAATCTGTGAATGTTGATTTGAAATTTATTGATTAATTTACATCCTATCTTATCATCCGAATTTTTCTTTTTAATTTGAATGCATAAGTTTGGTAACTCAAAGTCCTCTGTATCATCACAAGAAATTTGTATATCCCACTAAACACACAACCAATCATTGATGAAATGTTTTT
The DNA here is from genome assembly GCA_947561395.2 of Buxus sempervirens. Lineage (NCBI taxonomy): Eukaryota > Viridiplantae > Streptophyta > Magnoliopsida > Buxales > Buxaceae > Buxus > Buxus sempervirens. Next base: position 1,886,998 of record OX387188.1, read on the forward strand.
GGTTAGTTAATGTGTCTCATCTACCAATGATTCTCCATGTAGTAAAGAGTTTTTCCTTTTTATTTTTTTGTTAGGAAAGCTATTTTAACTTATAAGAATTTGTTACAACTATTAATCAAAAACTTAGATATCCTTTGCATGACTCTCTGACCCCATGCGTTACCCATATGAAAAGCTAAGCCTAAATTGGCCATTGCATCAACTGCCTGGTTCGTTTCCCTCTTGATATGTTTCATTTTAACTCTATCAAACTTTGCAAATAACCTTCTTGCTTCTCGAACCATTGTATGAGCCCGCTATTTGCTTCTCTCAAAAGCCTTGAGTCTTCATCTTATTCTTCTTCACAAGACCTAGCTACCTGAAAAATCACAACACTAAATGAAAAAAACAACTCTATTTGGCTTCCATAACTCACCTGCAAAAGTGACATACATCCAATATATTCCACTTGACCATTCATTGAACATGTTGATAAGCCATTCAAGATGTTTTCCAATATCATGGGTGAAATTGTTTTTTTGCCTTGAGAATTGTCTCTTATGATCAGAAATAGTGGGATAGGAATTTCATGTTAGTGCATAGCTAGATATGGGAAGGTTTGGCTAGGGTTTTGTTACCTTTAACAGCCACTGAACTTTGTTTCAATCCTTGCAGCGTGCAAGAGAAACGAGGATGGGTCTTGCAGGAACAACGAGTGTACGTAAGAAAGATGGAAAGAGACGGAGATGGGTCTTGCCAACGTAGTGAGTCATCTCTTGCCAGCGATCCCATTGAGGAAGACCTACAGTCAAAAAACTGGTCGTGATGGAAGGCAACAATAAGGGGGGTTTGAAATATTTTAATTCAAAATAAACGGAGATATCTCCGTTACCTGTTACTTCTCGTTAGTTTCATACAACAGGATTATGGATAACTACTACAAAATTGTTAACAATATATATTATCAACCTTTTAAAAATACCTTGTGCGGCATTTTTTGATTGGCTATAAGTACTTTTTATGTCGTTAATGTTAAGAGGTATTCTGATATAACCCATTATTGTAAAATCCCGAATTTTAATAAAATTAAAATTTAGATTTTATGGTTGATTAATTTACTTAATTGATGGAAAAATTCAGAAATGGAGAAAAAGGAGTCAAACGAGGGATTTGTTTTGAACCAGATTAGAAAAATTTTATTTAAAAGGTTAGGAGCATTAATTAAATATTAATTGGTTAGTTTAGGGTGGTTCGATGAGGTGGCAGGAAGGAGATCATAGCCAATTAGTGGTGTTCATGCAGGGAGTTTCTGGAGTGGCAACTATAGGATCAGGCTTTAAACAAACTGTGCGGCAATAATAAATAGGAGTTCAATTTCTGATCGATTGGTTAGTTGGCTCATTGATCGGAAGAGAGATGTCTAAGGAGATCAGAGTAGGAGCTAGGTTTTGAGAGGATCAAACTTGGAATTCGGTGGAGATCAGAGAGATATTAATCTGGTCATTCATCTTTGTTCGAGTGGAATTATAATACATAGCAGCATCAATCTTCTATTCGTTCAAGAGCAATAATCTCAGTTAATTCCACTCAATTCACGTAAGATTAGCCTTGATTAGGATGTATTTCGTTTAATTTTAGCATCAATAGAAGAGAAATTCATATCTGTAGAGATCTGATCTAGAAGTCAAAATTCTGCAGTGAACTCTGGTGCGATCAAATCTGGAATTGGCATTGATGATCTTCACTAGAGGATTTGAGGACTTCAATCACTTGAAATCAGCATTTAGAAGTAAGTAGCACAACCTGGATTTGTTTTGGATGAGTTTAATCGAATTAAGTTATAGATTTGATCAAGAAATCTGCTGAACCCCTGATTTTGCTAGTTTTGGTGCCTAGTCATGAGTAGCATCAAATTTTGATTCAATTAATTTTGAAAGCATGTTAATTGTTTGATTGGATGATTTGAAGTATGCTGGAAGTGAAATAAAGTAGAAAAATTAGATCAGTCTATATTGAAATCTGAATTTAAGTTTGATGTTGCTGAAAATTCTGCCATAAGTGATCATGGGCGGCTAATGACATGTTAATTTGTTTTGCGTCTTAATTAGATCCAAATGGATGTAAATGCATTGTTTAGAGAGTTAGGAATGTGCAGGAAAAGGTTTGAAGGTGAAACACTAGATCAGTCCTATTTAGATTTAGCCAAAATTCAAAGTTTTCCATTACCTGTCAAAACCTGGAAATTTGTTTGAAATTTGGCCTAAGCACCTGAAAGATGGCTCGAGCACCCAGCCTATTTTTTTGAACCCGAGAGTTAAACTTCCAAATCAAGTGAGCGCCTGAAAGATGGCTCGAGTGCCCAACTTAGAAAACCACATATTTTCCAATTTGAGTTGATTTCAACTATAGAATTGTTTTTAATCAAATCCAACCTATGTACAACTAAGATTTAGGTATTTAGAAAGTGTTTGCACAAGAATTAAATTAAAATTCAATAAAATGAAGAGTCTGTGCACGTTCTTATAAAATAGACTCTTGAGAGACTTTTAATCCCAAATCATTATAGAACAAGTTTATTCGGATTCCACCACTTGTAACATCTCTTTAAGATCATTCTTAAAGTGTCTCTGAAGGCCAATAATAATAAAGAACTCATATTAAATATTTGTCCACCTTGTCCTTTGGAATTAGTACAATTTGGGGTTTAAAGAGGATCTTAAGTTTCTAATTCCACTTGTAATGATTCCAAGGTTTCTATATGGGTAACTCTCATCTCAAATTACTGGAAGGAGATTAATTCTTTGAGAATATGTTACTGGTCAGATTTTTACTAAATGATTTCTCTTGAGTTATTTGCATACAAAAATTGATTTAATATTGGCTTTTGGATTATAAACTATATTTGAAACCTCCACATGAGGGAATTAAGAACCTAAGGACTGTATGCTGATTTAAGTTAAACCGAAGTTTCTGATACTTGTTATGGTTATTGTATAATGAGTTTTATTTCTGAAAATTCAGTTTTGAACAATTTTTATTTTGCTGGGATTTATTTAACTATTGTGCTAGTTCATCTTTGTATGCATGGTATACTTCAGAAATGATTTACTTGAATATGGTTTTATATCGGTGGCCGGTTTGGAATCATATATTATTTTGTTCTAGGAAAATTTATTTGAGAATATACTTTGAGGACTCCATGATGGAGCGAGCTGGTCCTGAGTGACCCATGATAAATACTGTTTGTGTTTAGCCATGGTGGCATGAGATGTTGGTTTTACATGGTGGGTTATACATTGAGTTGATTTGCTGAGTTTATTTTGTTTAAGGTCTAGCTTGTCCTGGATCTAGAATCTAAGCTTAGTAATGTGATGTGTTGACTTTATTGCTGTAATTGCATGGCCATGGAGTGTTGCCACGACCGGTGTAGAGCAGCTCGTATCCTTGGTAGGCTGGGTTGTCAGTGTCGATACCCGGAATAGGCCGACATTGGGTGGCGCATCCTTAAAGGAGGACGTCATTTCAGAGTGCTGGGACTATGATTAGACCGGACTGTGTACATGGAGGTGTGGATGTCACTCTGGCATGCTGAATTACCCAATTAAAGTGAACTACATGACATTGGCCTCTATGGTTTGTTTTATCGGTATTTGTATCTCCACCCCGGTGTAGAGTAACACCGACACCATGAGTAGTTCGGTGTTGTCAATGTTGATACCTGGAGTAGGACGTCATTTCGGTATCCAATCCTTGGTAGGCGGATATACACATGGATGTGTGGACTTGAGCATGATGTGATTTTATTGATATTGGCAGTTGACTTGATTTGAGATATATCTATTGGACTGTTATGAAAACTCGGTTTCATCAAGACGTGGTTTTATGATTATATTGGATTTCGTGATTATTCGGGTTAGTTGACATCGATATTATAGATTGGACTTACATGCTAGTCTTCATTAGCTATATTATCTTTGTCTGCTGAATTATTGTGGGCTTATTCGGATTAATTGTGTTATCGCCATCGTTACCTGCTTATTATTCGATCCATGTTTTATAACTATGAAAAATGTATTTGTGCATGCATGTGCTGCTTACTAGGATATTTGTATCTCATTCCATATTGTTTTGTTTTGTTTTTAGCTACTCTTGGAAAGGACGATACTGGCGGGTAGTTGCTCGGTTATGTGAGTTTAGAGTTGTATTACTGTATTTATTATATTAGTTTGGGATTATAGTGCACTCTGATTATCTAGTTATTGTTTCATTCATGTTTTTCCTTCACTCTGATATATCGATCTTGTGAGAAAAATTAACCTTCGGTGACAAGTTACGCTTTTATTACGTAACCCGGATCCGGGGCATTACAATTATGGAATCTTAGAACACTTGTTTGGATTGGATTTTAAGATAGATCTTCTAGTCTAATTTTAAATTTTGACCTACAATCAGAATTAATTTCCAAGTGATTCTAAAGATTCTAGATGCTTACCTTTAATATATAGTCTCTAGAATTCAGGTTATGAGATTCTAATATATATCTTATATACTTTTGTATTGTTATATTACAAATATTATATTTTATAATAATCAGTCAAATGAAATTCAAGATTTTCAATTGTGTAACTAAATACTAGAATGCAATTTGCCCAAACCATAATTTGAATTTTAAAAGTCAGCAACTAGAATTTAGATTTTAAAAATATATGTTTATAATCTAAATCCAAAATCTAGAAAGCCAACCCACCCTGTAGACAACCCAAATTGCATCACAATATGAGAGAGCAATAAAATGAATTTTTAAATGATTTGTTTGAGCTTTAAAAAGTGTCAAAAACTCAAAAATATTCAAAAAAGGTGCTGACCGCACATACCATGCGGTTTTTGGCCATTTTGTTTCAACCGCACTGTGTATGCGGATTTGACCGCACATACAGTGCGGTTTCGGTTCATGCTTCACCCGTGAGTGCAAGTGGGCCGCCACGTGGCCATCAGGCCATGTTGGCAGCAATCATTAGCACGTAACTGAATTTTGACCGCCTGTATGTGCGGTTTGTGGAGATTTGTGCTGCAACCGCAAATAGAGGGCGGTTTGCTCTAAACCGCACTGTGTATGCGGTTTCTGTTAATTTGGTCATTTGTGAAAAGACTTGATGTCTGAGCCTTATTTACGCACATTACCTCTCTCTAGGAGACCTAATCTCCCTATTTTACCTTCCGAAACTTGTAGAATTACCTCAATTCATACCTTTAATTTGAATTGGAGTAATCTAGAAGCATTTATTGGCCTACCCTTGGGTCTTTTATACCTTTGGCTGTGCCTATAAATAGAGGGGTCCTCCTCTTGCAAAGGGCTGCTAATTTGAAGCTTGAAGGCTCTGAATGAAGAAGGAAAACTCTGCCGAATTGTTGTCTCAACTCTCAAGTTACTAAGGTAAAGTTACTTTGCTTGCTTCTTCTTCATTTTTCTTACATTCCAGCATTCTCTCTTTCTACCTTTCTGTAGTGTAAGGCCCTGGTGTGTGTTTGGAGCCCCAAACCACTTCCAAAATACCTAAGAATCCTCTCTAGCCGTAAAACGTGAAGAGAGAGCTTGGGGAAAAGGAAGCTGAAATGGAACCCTAGGCTTAGAACCTATTGTGAATAACATGCATGTTGATATTGTGTTGGTTACTGTTTTGGTATGATTTAAACTGGAAAAGACACAGTGATCTATGTTCTCTATAGCATTTTATTCCCGTTTTCTCCTAGAAAATATGATTTCCACAATAATCACATACATCACTCTCTTTTATTAAGAATAGGCTTAGATCTCGGATTCATCATGCTCAATATGGTAAATCTGAGATCAGTGGCTTTAGAGCAAACTTTTAGGCCTTCATGAGTTGGTTTTGTGATTTCAATCTTTGAGAGAAGACCTTATGGTCTAAACTCTCTATTTTAAGCTTTTATGGATGAACCTAGCTCCTCCTCTCCAACTAATGAGAGGCCTGGGCTAAACCTTCATCCTAAAGTTGTTTTGAGCACCATTTCAACTCAGTTCTAATGATTTCAAGCCAGTTTAGCCGAATCCATTGCACACATACACTGGTTTTGCTCATTTTTACTCAAGGTTTTCAAATCCGGATAGCACCTGTACCTTGTCTTAGAACACTCATAACTTCATCATCCGGATGAACTTTTGAGTGATTCCAAAGACATGTGATAGGTGGAGATGTCTAGTTATTGTTTGTAAAATTTCAACAATTTCTATATGGCTAATTTTTGATACCATCTGATCAAAGTCTATAGGTCAGTTCACATTAAATTACTGAACTTGTCGCTTTGATAAAGCACCATTTGCTCATTTTTAATCCGATTGGAGTGATTCTAATTTTTTTGTTTTCCTTTTTAAGTTTATTTTCAAATCCAACTAGTTTCAAGAGTTTTTAATTTGATTTGTATCTTGGGTTCTTGATTGACTCAGAGCTACTTTGTAGCAGAATTCTGAGTTAATTTGTGATCCTCTAGGCATGTTCGAGAGGTCACGCAAGTCACAAATGGATGGAGCTTTGTGTGAGGCCTATTTCATTCGAAATATGGCACCTCATACTTCATCCATGCAAGTTTTCAAGGATTTTTATGGAACCAATATTCCCAAATAAGTTTTCAAAGTTACCTACTTACTACTTTTTCTGATTTACAACAGTAGATTTGAATGAATATTTCTCTTTTGTTTTAAATTGGATTGAGCTGATTTTTTTACTGAGGGTTCTGCTTCATATCAGCTCTCTAATGGCTTTGGTTTTGTTTGATTTGAGTTTAAATCGAAGGATTTATGGTTGATCAAGGTTTTCAAGCTAATATAGCTTCATCTCTTTTGGATTTTTCCAGATTTGTTTTGGCTTGATTTTCTTCAATCTTTACCTTGATTTTCACTTAATCATGAAGTCCTAGAGGTGATATATCTATAGGGAGAGTCTAAGTTTTATTAGGCTACTCATATGGAAGAATCACACATGTGTTTGTTTTCTTTCAAGCACTTTTTTAATTGTTTTGTTAGCAAGCATTTTTAAAGCATGAACGGCATATGGCAACCGTCTTATACGGATGAGTGAGGGTGCCTAACAGCTTACCCTACTCATAATCTAATCCCCTTACCCAATCTCTGGATTTGACCTTGTATTAGAGTTACTTTTAACTCTATTTCATCTTCTATGATCCATTTGGTGTCCATTCACACCTTAACTTGAATGGTTGCGACTCTAAGCCTTTTTGTTGAACCCCGCGTGAAGATGAGGAAGTCATCTAGGTAATTTTCCATGTCTCACAACTTGCAACTCCGCTAGGGAGAGTGGATTTAAGCCATGACTTGTATGCTTGTTCATGTTTTTCTTGTTTAATGATTGCTTGCTGATTTCTTTGTCTATGATAGTATGCTTGATGTGTTTGGATTTGGTTTAGATGATATGAGATCCATGAGGATCGGGCATGTATGTGTATATATGTGCTTGAGTTTGGAACCATGTTTAGGAGGTTTGCCATGTCCAAGCATGTTTGATTACTTTGTTTTCATCATAACATGTTGGATTTGGATTTTAAATGCCACATGATAGCCATGAGTATGATGAGCATGAGATCTGAATGTTTGATGGATGTTTTGATTGTTTCAAGCATGTTCACCATGATTGATTGCGCTTTTTGTATAACATGATAATATGATCACATTCTTATTAGATGTTTTGTATGAATATAGGATTAGCATGAGTATGCTTAGGCACTTTATGATTGCTTTGTTTACTTGTGTTCATTTATTTCAAATATGATTTCTATATCATGCCTTGGTGAGTGTGTATATGTATGGCTGCAAAAAAGAGTGGTAAGGGTGGGATGTTGTGTTGAATGCTCCTATCTTTTCAAATGCACTTGTGCACATTTTTATTTTTTTACACAGCCTACCTATCACCTATAGGAAGTTGAACCGGAATGTGTGTAGCTTGGCGCACCGAGGTCGTTACTTCAGAAAGCGAAATTGAAAACATTCACCTAAGAGCTTTGAGCTAATGATGTGATGACATTGTGGATCTTTGATTTTGGTCATACACTAGGTTTGAGATCTAAGTTGCCACTAAGCCAAAACCCAAAATCCCTACGCTTGAAGGTGGAGATAAACGTTTTTGGCCAAAGTAACCAAATACGATGGGAATTGGGTTTGTAATTGAGGGAAGGCCGTCTTGAAGGTAAGCACAAGGTAACAAGGTAATTTCAGCTTTACTTTTATAATTGCCTTCATACTTTGTAAAGTCAAGTTCATGATGTTCATATGTTTGGGATTTTATTTTTCCCAAAGAGTTGCTGTATCCTAGGATTGGTGTAGCCCATAGGAAGAGTTTTAACTCTTCTTAGATGCCATTCTACCCAAATATCCATAGCAGGCAACCTAATGTTCAAAATACATGCATTTGGTGTCTATTGTTGGAGGGAGCATATGCCCTCCTTTGTGTGAATACTACTAATCCTCTTTTTACAGGAAAATTCAATGGGAATGAAATCCAAGAGGTGCTGGTTCAGAAGGCTTTTGTTGATCTAGGAATTTTATTTTATTTTATTTTTTAAGCCCAAGGAGGCAAAATTGTAATCTCATTTCATGCCCTTGAAGGCAAACTTGTATTTTATTTTCTCCTTTTTGTAAGGAGTCTTTTTGTACATATTTGTTGTACCCCTATTCAATTTCAAAAGGATCATGGAATACATGCATTGTTACAAGCACTTAAAGTGTTAAATGTCCAATTTGGGACAGTTTAGAAGCCACCCAATGGAACAAGGAGTTTGGACAAGTAATCAAACTGATAAAATCAATTGGGAAAAGAAAAAATTGAAAATCTGTTTCTGGTCTAAAACCGCTCCGAGTCTGCGGTTTTAAGCATTTTTAACTCTGTCCGCAGAGTATGTCCGGTTGAAGCCAAACTGCTTTGAGTATGCGGTTTTAGACTTTAAATGAGCTCCAGCCATCTTTAACAAGCAAATTTGGTTTCTATTAATCTAAGAATGATATGAACAGATAACCAGGAATTCTAGAAGAATAAATGGCATTTAAATCTTTCCAAACTCATCCAAATCAAAGAGTTAAGATCATTTTAGGCAATTTTCACCTAAATTGAACAAATTGGCTTCACTAAAGGGTGCAAGTGACAAAGTAAAAGCCTGTTTAAATCAGAAACCAAGTCAAGCGCTTCAATTTGGGGTTAAGCTCATATTAGGTAATTTTCACCTAATTTGAGCATCTAACTCAACTTAAAGGGAGCAAATGGTTAAAAGAGAATTGGTTCAAACCAACCAACCTAATCATACTTCAATCTTAAGAATTGAACTTGGAAACAATAATAAGCTTTCAAGACATGTTTTAAGCTTAAGCTTTGAAGTGTAATTCAAGTTAAGAATAAAGAAAAGAAGCTCAACTTATTTCTAAAAAGGAGAAAATTCCAATCAAAAATCAATAAGAAGTCTTTAATCATATAGTGTTCAAACTTTTAAGATTTTTCCCAAAGAGCAATTTGATTTGCAAATCATGGGTCACTTGGAAACCATTGAATTCCAAGCAATTAACCATTCAAAAATCAAATAAAAAATTTTAAATCATCTCCTTAAAAGCAACTTGAGTTTCTTTTTTAACTCAAATACTTAAAAGAAGGTTCAAAATTATTTTAGGCATCTGAAAGCCTTGGAATTTCAGAAAATCAACTCATAGGACCACTGGAAGATTGAAATTCCAAAAAGTTTCAAAATTTTTTAGGCCTTCTAAAGCCTTAATTTAGAAACTCATAGGATTGCTGGAAGCCTGAAATTCTAGAAATTTTCAAAATTTCATAGGCCTTTTAAAGCCTTAATTTAGAAACTCATAAGATCGTTGGAAGCTTGAAATTCCAGAAATTTTTAAAATTTCCTTCTAAAGCCTTAATTTAGATACTCAAAGGATCGCTGGAAGCCTGAAATTCCAAAAATTTTCAAAATTTCATAGGCCTTCTAAAGCCTTAATTTAGAAACTCATAGGATCACTGGAAGCCTGAAATTCCAGAAATTTTCAAACTCCGTAGGCCTTCTAAAGCCTTAATTTAGAAACTTATAGGATCTCTGAAAGCCTGAAATTTTAGAATTTTGTCTGCATAAGCCCTTGGAAGCTTGAGTGATTCCAATCCATGATTTGTCTAAAAGCTTTTATTTTAGTCATTTCATATTTTGTGGGACATGTTGGAAGCCCTAGAATATTTCAACAATCTCTTTGGTCGGTCTTTTTCGTACCAACCAATTCATAAGCCCTTGGAAGCTTGAGTAATTCCAATTCGCGATTTGTCTAAAGGCCTTTACTTTAGGCACATCATGTTTTGTGGGACATGTTATAAGCCCTAGAATATTCCAACAAATCTTTTGATTGATCTTTTTCGTATCAATCAACTCCATTCAATAAGGTTATTTTAACCAAATCAAAAAAGAAAAAATATACAATAAATATTCCAAACTCATGTTCACTAAGCCTGCATGCATGCATTCATAGGTGTGTAAACATGATTTAAAGGGATACTGATATTGCTTTTTCTCCTTTTTGTAAGGTTTTTGGCTCCTACCTGCAATCATTGCTCCCAGGCGCTCTCAGAGAATGAAATCTGCAATCATGAACCCAACTGAGAACCAGTAAACTGTCTCTGCTCAGGATTTCGATTAGTTGTAGGAACAAGTGGCTGGGCTTGCAAAATTGTTGGAAAACTTGATGTCTACTCAAGCACAGCAAGCTTAGGCTCAGGCTCACCAAGCCTCTTCATCCTACAATGCACCTCCACCACAGACCAACATTCCACCACCAGTCCAAACTATCCCCGAGCCTCAACCTGAGTTTTACCAACCCATCCCTGAACCCGTAGTGATCAGGGAGGAAACAGAGGAGTATGAAAGGGAGAAGGAAAATGAGAGGATGAGGGTAGAAATGGAGAAGAAATTCTTGGATAAGCTAGAATTGATCCAAGAGGAGTTGAGGGAAGTCAAGGGGGTTAACAACTTTGGAAGCACCAACTTTGAAGACTTGTGTGCCTCTACCCAAATGTATGCCTACCGGCCAAGTTCAAGTGCCCGGATTTCGACAAGTACGATGGCACTTGCTGCCCTATGAGCCATTTGAAGCTCTACTACGGGGCTCTTTGCTAATTTGGCTGGGATGACGGCATTTTAATCCAAATCTTTTAAAGGAGTCTTACTGAGGCAGCTTTAAGATGGTTTGCAATTGTGGACCATGGAAAAATCAGAAGATGGAAGGATCTGGCCGATGCTTTCCTAGCTCAATACCGCTTCAACTCTGATATCGTGCCAGATCGGTACGACATGATGTGGATGAGCAAGGGAAGAGAAGAACCAGTAAGGCAGTACGCCAAAAGGTGGAGAGAGGCCGCCTCCCAAGTCAGGCCACCAATGATGGAGCCTGAAATGATCTCTACCTTCATCTGGTGGGTCAGACCACCACTAACTTTGCTGCCTTAGTGCAAGTTGCAGATCGGATAGAGGATGGGATAAGATCCGGAAAAATCATTGACTATTCTGCCGTGGCCAGCCAGTCGGATTCCTCCGCCTCCTTTGCTCAGAAGAAGGGGAATGGAATTAAGAAAAACGGAGGAAGGAAAGAAGGGAATGTGAATATGGTACAGCCCCAATCTTCAAAGAAACCCCTTCACATCAATGTTTCAGCTCCATCATCCATCCCAGTTCAACCACCGCAAGCCACCTATCAAAACCCTTTCAATATCAGTGTTCCTCAGCAAGCACAGCCTAACCAAAGAAAGGTGTTTTCAAAAGAGGAGAGAGACGCATGGATGGTGTCTAGAAGGAACAGGGTTTTTACCCCTATTCCTATGACTCCATGTAAAATCCCAAATTTTAATGGAATTAAAATTTATTATTTTAGTAATTAAATTATGGCTAGTTAGTAATTTTGTAGAGGAAGGAGGCCAAATAGTTAGACCGGGGGTTCAAATCGGAGTGGATGATTTCAATTAATCAGGTAAGGGGCATTGCTGGAATTTTATCTGTGGATTATGGTGGTTTTGGAGATGGGACCAATATGAAGTCATGACCAAATAAAGGTTGCTGGTGTAGGGATCCTGATAGAATGGCATAGCATGGCATCATGTTTAAGCTAGCCCTAGGCGGTAACTATATAAACACAAGTGGATTTCAGTTGCTGTTTTGGCATTTGAATGAATACCTTGGAGCTTTCGGGAAGAATAAAAGTCCGAGCTAGGGTTGTTGGATCTGATTTGGAGGATTTTATGAAGAGCGAAGGATTTTGTTGTGGCCATTTGGATTATTGTCAGAGAAAAGGTGTATATCAGGTTTCGGAAATTTCCAATTCTGATTGAGAGCCAAAATTTGAGTTGTGGTGAAACAAAATTCAGAATCAGTGAGCTCGTTTGGTTTTGGAGTGAGGAATAAGAGATCGAATTGTGCAAATAGGTTTCCAGCAGTTGTAATTCAGAATTCTGAGGTAAGTAGCATAAATTGATTTGGTTTAGACACTTTGAATTGAAGTTGTACTGAATTAGAATAAGTATTTGATCGTAGCCTGTTTCTGGTTAGTAATTGGCGCCTGAGCATGAGCACCCTCTAAATAGGTTTCAAATAAAACTTAAAGGTAGGGTTGCTGATTTATTAGATGAAATGAAGTGTACAGTGAGTAGCACTCATTCTCTTTCAGATTTGCAAACGAAAATTTATGAGAAATTGGATTTAAGATGCTGCATATAAGTTTTAACGTTTAGGTACATTTATGAGTGAATTTCTGAAGTTGTGATCGGTCTAAGATTTAAATTAAATTCGGTTGATATTTATTATGATATTAGGAGATCAAGGAATGGATTTAAGTTGATTTTAAAAGGAGAGAATAGTTCAGTCGTGTTGTATTTCACCATGGCAGCAAGTTGAATATGGTTCGTGAGCTGAGCAAATGGGCGCCAACCAGAGCTTACCTCAATAGGTGAGTGCTGGTTCATATTTTAAGAGAAGGCTTAGGGGTGCCAACCTCTGGTAGATGGCGCCCAGCCATCTTATGTCAGCCATGTGCGGCTAATTCCATGCAATTGAAATTTTATAGTTTTAATGTTTAAAAGCTATTCTAAGAGATTTAAATAGGTGTTAATAATGTCATGTGGTGATCTTTAGCTGAGGAATTTGTCGATTATAATTTGGAAGAACAAAAGTGAAGGATTAAGGAGCAGTTGTCGAAAACATTACCTATAGGAGGGTGGGCGGCTATTTAGTTTAGGTGGCAGCTCAGGGCTGCCTACCTCTGGCGGTAGGCACCCAGCTAAGACAATATATTCTGAGTGGCAAAATTTCCAAGGTGAAATTCTTGGGAATTATAATCTGTGACTGACCTTCTATATGATTTAATTTAAGGGTCAGAATAGTTCCAAAGTAGTTTTTAGATGCTGGTGGGCACTAGTGTCTATTTGGAAAAGGCCTAGGGGTGCCTACGATGGCCTACCTACAAGAAGTATGCGCCCATTCAAATTCAAGTAATCTAGTGCGGCTAAGTTCATGGAATGTGTATTTCAGATTTTTAACCTTTAATTGCTATATTAGGGAGTCTAAACAAGGGTTAGAGATGTACTAAAGTAATTCTTAGCTGATGAAGTGAAGTTAGCTTAGGTGTGATGATCTTAAGAGGGCTTAGTGTGCTGGTTTTGCATGGGCGCCAACTACACCTAGGTTAGCAATCCTAGGCGCCCAGCTATAATGCTTGAGTTAGGTGCAGCTAGTTATTGAGCAACATAAATTCTGGTTTTTCACACCTAATCATTACTCTATAGAATTTAATTAAGGCACATCCATGATCTGAAAGGTTTTAAGCATGGAAATTCTACAGCTTCTAATGTGTGAGAATGTGAAGAAATGTAAAGAGGAAGTTTCAGCATGTACTATTATAAGTAAATGGGTTATGATCTTTACTGATTTAGTGTATTCGGCAGCCATGTCTTACCACTGAGATTTCAGTTTTGGTGTTACCTTTTGAGCTGGAAATTGAAGTATTATAAACAGCCAAACATTAGTATATTTTGTTATGATTAGTAGTTTTGATGGCTGATTTTGAGTTCCTAATATATCTATGATTTAACACTTGATGATATTTGTGTTTAGAGCATTTCTATTTTTGAAGTAGAGTATATATGAAGGTCTTTTGATAAGTTCTGATCTTAGCTGGGTTTGGTCGGGAAAAGGTTAGAGAAAATCTGCGGAAATTAAAATAATCTAATAGAAGAAATTAATAAGTTGCTTTTAAATGAGTTGGGAATACTAAAGGAAGATCTTAAGGATTTATGTTAATTAAGAGTGAACTAAGGTTAATCCTTATAAAAATTAAGGACAATTATACTAGTAGAAATCTGCTATTTAAGCTTAACAAGAGTAACACCAATATCTGAATTTATTTAGAGGATTGAAATCTGATTTTGGCATTTGGAGATTATCGGTTAAGGCTAGAATAACACTTCTACCTAAATTTTGTCTCTCAAAGGGATTTTAAGGAAATTAATGAAAGGAGCTTGTGAAACTTATTATTGGAATAAAGATGTGTCTATAAATTCTGATCCTGTGAATACGGTTGAAACTTGATTTATTAGCACTAAAATTTCACCTCGGATTTGCCGGTTTAACCGAAACTGAGCAATTTCACAAACTTTGACTATAAAAAGGGAATTTTATGCAATACTTTGAAAAAGGACTTAAAGTCAAATTATTTTGGATAAATGTGGTTATTTGGTTTTCTCCATGTACTCGAATGATGTTTTAGGATTTTTGATGGATTGATGGTTATCTTACCTCCGTGTATCTCGGGATGCTGTTGCCTCCGTGTATTTCGGGGATGCCCTGTGTAGCTCGGGATGATATGATTGAGATTGAGATGAGTTGTGCTTACTGGATTCTCTATTGGTTTTGGTTTTAGAGTCTAGTGGGCATAGCTCGATATGGATCCATGTTAGGAGCTAGATAGTGGGAAGGATTGTTCTTTGCTAGTCGTAACACTTTGTTCACGCACGCGTTTCCATCGTGTATCTCGATGAGGTCTTCTTTGTATCTGGTTGGCTGCGGCTATGATAGGATAG
This sequence comes from Buxus sempervirens, assembly GCA_947561395.2. Classification (NCBI taxonomy): domain Eukaryota; kingdom Viridiplantae; phylum Streptophyta; class Magnoliopsida; order Buxales; family Buxaceae; genus Buxus; species Buxus sempervirens. Next base: position 1,902,099 of record OX387188.1, read on the forward strand.
TACATGCCAACCCATTATTGTATCTAGATGGGTTCTCCCGCAATAAGTCGATGACTGTATAGCTCGACTTCGCTCATAAGCAGGGAGGTGGCATAGTGAGCATGGTCTTACACAAGTTAAAGGCAGTCTTATTTCATGAGTCCTGCTGTGACTTATAAACTACTGATTTGATGATATAGATTGTTGCTTATGTTGGATTATTCCTGTTATCTTGTATTGATCGATGGTTATTGTTGGATTACTCATATTATTCATAACTGATTTGTTATCACTACTGTTGCATGATTTAAAACTGTATCATATTTTAGAATTGTCAAATTGTATTTGAGCATGCATGTGCTGCTTACTGGGATATTCGTATCTCATTCCTTTCCGTTTTGTTTTGTTTTTAAATTTTGGTAAGGATGGCATCAGCGGGTATAGGCTTGGTCAATGTGAGTTAGCCTCGGTTATGGTATTTCATATTGGAGCTTGGGTTATAGTGCACTCTGATTTTATAGCTATTGTTTAATTCATGTTTTTCCTTCACTCTGATTTGCTATCCTGGGTTATATAATAACCTTCGGAGATAAGTTACGGTTTTATCTACGTAACTTGGATTCGGGGCGTTACACTCCATCCCAGCTTTTGCCAACGCTGTTAAACGCAGGGTATGTAACTCTAAAAGAGCCAAATCCGAATGCCCCCAAGGGAAAGAACTTCGATCCCTCCACCACTTGTGACTACCATATGGGTGCACCAGGGCACCCTAGAGACAAGTGTTGGCCGCTAAAGCACGTCATTCAGGATTTGATTGATCAGAAAACCCTTTCATTTAACACGGTTGCTCCCTCTCCCTCCAGGATTGACATAGGTCAAAATCCTCTGCCTCAGCATAATGGGGCAGGCCCCTCCAATTTCGTGGGGGCCATCTCTTCCAGACCTCAGACCTTTGATCCTTCGCAATTGATTGCGCCTATAGGGACTTCCGTAAAGGTCTATTTTGACAAGGAAGAGGAGGAGAAACAAATCAATGTCATTTCTGGAAAGGAAGAAAATGGCAAGGCTGCTGAGGACATTAGCTCCTCTTTAAACCGGGTCTCATCTCTCATGGCCCAAATCAATGTTTCCCAACCCCCTTTAGTTATTAACTACGGTCCATCTACTGCATTTTCATCCACTCCATCATCCAAACCACCATTGGTCATCAACTATGACCCTACCAATGCATCGGTCACTTCTTTTTCCCCTATGGCCTCAAAACCCTCTCAACCAAAGGAACCAAGGCAACTTCCTCCATTGGTTATTGATATTCCTTCATCTTACTCTACTCCCACATTAACTCCTGCATCAAAATCCCCTCTTCCACCTCTGGTGATTAACGTCCCTAAACCCTCTTACTCTTAATCGGCTGTACCATGGAATTACAGCGAGGGTATTACAACCACCATTCCAGTGGTGGGGAAACAAAATAGAGAAGAGGTGAACCTCATGATGAGGTTAGGAAGATGTGTTGAAGGAAAAGAACAGGAAGTAGAAAAGAGGGAAACTTAAGAGAAGAAGAATCAGAAGGGGAAAGCAAAAATAGGGGAGGACACCCCCCAGGTTACTGATAATGAGGCAGCAGACCTCATTAAAATATTGAAGAAGAGTGAATTTAATACTGTGGACCAGTTAAACAAGGTCCCTGCCTAGATCTCAGTACTGGGATTATTGCTTAATTCTGATAAGCACAGGGACTCGTTAATAAAGGTGCTTCAGAGTGTAGATGTTCCAAAAACCATTGATCCAGACCAGCTAGGCAAGATGGTTGGCCAAATTCTATCACACAATGTAATAAGTTTTTCTGAAAGTGAGATAAGTCCTGGCGGGTGTTATCATGTGGATCCTTTGCACATCACTGTGCTCTGTAAAGGTAGCATGATAGCACGGGTTTTAATTGACAATGGGTCGGCTTTAAATGTCTGCCCATTGGTTACATTTGTTAAGCTTGGTCTGGATCAATCTAAGATTAAGCAAAATGGGAGGATCGTGAGAGCTTTCGATAGCTCCAAAAAATACTCCCTAGGGGAGATTGAATTGCCGATTACTATCGGAACAAATATCTTTAATATCACAATCGAAGTGATAGATATTCCAGTGGCCTTCAATTTGGTCCTAGGAATACCGTGGATCCATTCAGCTAGGGCAATACCATCTTCCCTCCACCAAAGAGTGAAATACATAAGAGGGTAAAGGGTGATAACAGTACTAGCTGAGAATCTCATTCCTCCAATTGTGTCACCTGATGTGCCGTTTATTAATGTGGAATTAACAGCCGACAAAATTGCATTCCATTCTTTTCAATTCGAAACGGTCAACTTCATATCTGGGGGGTGTCAGAAAAAGAAAGAGAAGTTGACTTGTGCAGAAAGGATGGTGGAGAAGGTTTTAAAAGAATATGATTTCCATCCAGGGAAGGGATTAGGAATCAATTTACAATGGAGGCTGGAGCCCATAAAGGTGAAAAAACTAATCCCAAGAGCAGGATTGGGTGCAAAGCCAGGGAAGTGGAGAAGGTACAAGCAGGGGGGAAGAGGGAAATGGAGAGAAAAGGAATCAAAGTAAAATCCCTCATTTAAAGGAGACTTTTCCGAAACCCTCTCACACCATTCAACCATCTCCTCCTATAGATCAGTACAAACCCCCATACTTCAACGCCAATCACTTCAAGAAACCTTACATCCCAACCCTGCAGCGTTCCTTTACCACATTCTTCACCCAAAGCCATAGGTGAGCCTGAGCCACTGCCACGAGAGCAGCAAGACTTCACAGAGGAAGCTAGGGCATTCTTCGCCATGGCCGAAGGCAGAAAAGAAGAAAAAGCAGAAAACAAAGCAGACTTGCCTTTCATTGATTGGGCAACAATAAAGATTCCAGATGAAGCCATATCTGAAATCAGCCCCGAAGCATAAAAGGGCGGTATCTCTAATCCAGTAAGGATGGTATTGGATTCAGAGCTTGAGGAGGAGCAGGCTTGCACTTTATCACCTACTCCAGAAGACTTTGTTTTGAAAAACTGGGAGGAAACTCCCTTGACTTTTGAGGTCGCGTATGGTGGGCAATCATCCGTGGCCTCCAAAAAAAAAAACTCCGTTAGTGGAATGCCCTTTCCTGAAGGTCCTATTGAGCCTTCATCTTTAGGAAAAGCTTTTTTAGAAGGCTTTCAAAAAACCCAAAAAGATTTTTCAATTTTTTCTAGAAAATTTAAATCTTTTGAAAAGGTCCAAATTGCTTATGAACCATATATGCAAACTGAATTAGAACAAGTTGAATACGACTTCGACCTTGAGCTCGACTTTGACATAATGGGGATCGAAGAGGAGACTGAGGCCAAAGAAGATGACCTTCCAAAGGAAATTTCATATCAATTGGAGCGTCATGAAAAAGGTATTTAACCTAATATTGAGAAACCATCTCCATAAACCTTGGGACCAAAGAGGACCCAAAAATTGTAAAGATTGGTACATGCTTGTCTGATCTGCAGCAGAAGTAAATTTCACAATTCTTGGCCGATTACAAAGACCTGTTTGCATGGTCTTATCGGGACATGCCAGGTTGGATACAGACATGGTCGTGCACAGACTGCCTATTCTGCCAGGAGAAAAGCCCGTTAAGCAGAAATTGAGAAGGTTGAAACCTGAATGGACCTTGAAAGTTAAAGATGAAGTGGTTAAGCAGTTACAAGCTGGATTTTTGGCGGTTTCTACATACCCCGAATGGCTAGCTAATATTGTGCCAGTTCAGAACAAAGATGGAAAGGTCAGAATGTGTGTAGACTACAGAGATCGAAACAAGGCAAGCCCGAAGGATGATTTTCCTCTGCCGCACATTGACATCTTAGTTGATAATATTGCAGTGCATAGCTTGTTCTCATTTATAGACGGCTTCTTTGGGTATAATCAAATCAAGATGGCGAAGGAAGATCAAGAGAAAATGGCATTTATTACACCTTGGGGAACCTTTCACTACACAGTCATGCCATTCGGACTTAAGAACGATAAGGCAACCTATTAGCAAGCCATGACGGCCCTTTTTCATGATATGATCCATAGAGAGATGGAAGTTTATGTGGATGACATGATTGACAAGTCTTGTGAAGAAGATGACCACTTGATCAATTTGAAGAAGGCATTCGACCGTTTAAGGAAATATAGTCTCAAGCTTAATAAGGCAAAGTGCGTTTTTGGAGCCACGTCAGGAAAACTACTTGGATTCATTGTAAGCAGAAGAGGAATTGAGATTGACCCATCTAAAGCAAAAGCAATCATTGAGATGTTACCACCCAGAACAGAAAAAGAAGTTAGGGGTTTTCTTGGAAGAATTCAGTATATCAGCCGGTTTATAGCACAGCTCACTGCTATCTGTGAACCGATTTTCAAGCTTCTAAGAAAGAACAATCCTACGATGTGGAATGATGATTGCTAGCAAGCTTTTGACAAAATAAAGGAGTATCTATTGAATCCACTTATTCTAGTACCACCAATTCCAGGGAGACCACTGATCATTTACTTATCAGTTTCAGAAACATCAATGGGGTGTGTATTGGGGCAGCACGATGAGATAGGCAGAAAAGAAAAGGCTATCTACTATTTGAGCAAGAAATTCACAGATTATGAGATGAGATATTCGCCTTTGGAAAAAACTTGTTGTGCTTTGGTCTGGGCCACTCAGAGGCTTAGACATTATTTCCTGAGCTATTCTACATTACTAATATCAAGGATGGATCCATTGAAGTACTTGTTTGAGAAGCCGGCTTTAACTGGTAGAACAGCAATGTGGCAACTTTTGCTTTCAGAATTTGACCTTACATACGTCACTCAGAAGGCGATTAAAGGTTAAGCAATCGCTGATCATCTAGCCGAACAACCTCTACCAGATTACCAGCCTCTTAAGACAAATTTCCTTGACGAGGCTATTTTATTTGTTGAAGAAGAAGAAAGTGAAGACTCCTAGTAGATGTTCTTTGATGGGGCTGCAAATATGAATGGAAATGGAATCAGAGCAGTCTTGGTAAAACTGGATGGTTCACATATCCCAATCGCAATGAAGTTAAGGTTTCAGTGCACAAACAACATCGCAGAATTTGAAGCATGTATAATTGGATTACAAGCTGCCTTAGATCATGATGTTCAGGAACTTGACGTATACTGGGATTCGAGTCTTATCATCTTCCAAACAACTAGTGAATGGAAAACCAAAGATCACAAATTGATCCCATATTACCAGTATTTGGAAGTAATAGGCACCAAATTTACTCGAATTTCCTTTAGTTATATTCCAAGGTCCAAGAATCAGTTTACAGATGCTTTGGCGACATTGGCTTCAATGGTTAGTATTCCAGAAGGGGTAGACATCCAACCACTTGAAATTGAAGTCAGAGATGAACCAGCTTACTGTCTTGTTCTAGAAGGAATACAAGAAGAAGAAACACCGTGGTTTCAAGATATCAAGAATTTCTTCAATGATCGGAGTTGGCTAGAAGGGCTACTTCTATTGAGAAAAAAACGATACAGAGGTTAGCAGGGCAATTCCTACTAAGTGGTGGACAACTATACAAAATATTGTACAATGATGTCCTACTTAGATGTGTCACCAAGGTTGAAGTCGAGAGATTAATAGAAACAATTCATGGAGGAGTTTGTGGGCTGCATATGAATGGACACATGCTTGTGAAGAAAATACTGCAATTGGGATATTACTGGTCGACAATGGACCATGATTGTTGTGCGCATGTCAAAAGGTGTCATTTGTGCCAAATATACATTGATAATAAGCACGCACCACCTGGAGAGTTGCATAGCATGACATCACCACGGCCTTTTTCTATGTGGGGCATTGATGTTATCGGGATGATCTCTTCAAAGGCAACAAATGGGCATCGGTTTATTCTTGTAGCAATCAACTACTTCACAAAGTGGGTTGAAGCTGCTTCATATGCAAATATCACATGAAACCACATTCTTAAGTTCTTGAAGCACAACATAATTTGTCGCTATGGCTTGCCAAATGCTATAGTGTCAGACAACGTTTCAAATATTAAGAACAAGGATATGAAGAAGATGTGTGAACAGTTTCAGATTACCCATTACAAGTCAGCTCCGTATAGGCCAAAGATGAATGGGGCGGTAGAAGCAGCAAATAAGAATATAAAGCAAATAATTCAGAAGATGGTAGTAAGTTACTGGGATTGGCACGAGATGCTACCATTTGCTCTACATACCTACAGAACTTCAATCCAGACTTCTATTGGGGCAACGCCATATTCCTTGGTTTATGGAACAGAAGTAGTTTTACCAGTCGAAGTTGAGATCCCCTCACTAAGAGTGCTTATGGAGGCAGAATTGGAAGAAGCTAAATGGATACAATCTAGATATGATCAACTCAACCTAATAGAAGAAAAGCGTTTAAAGGCGCTTTGTCATGGCCAGTCGTACCAGAAAAGGATGGCAAGAGCTTAAAATAAGAAGGTGAAGCCCAGAACTTTCCAAGTAGGTAATTTGGATCTAAAGAAGATATTACCATTCCTAGAGGATCCTCGAGGAAAGTTTAAGCCAAATTGGGAGGGACCTTACGTGGTGAAGAAGGTCCTATCAGGAGGAGCTCTCATCTTAACAGAAATGGATGGGACAGATTTTCCTGAGCCAATTAACTCTGATGCCGTCAAAAGGTATTTTCCTTGAGGGAATAACAGAGGGAAATGATCAGAAGCCATTTTTCTTTATCCCTTAAAAATTTTAAAATCCCTAGCCTAGCCAAGTTGAGCCTGTTCGTATTCTTCTGAAACCTAAGCTGGGACTTAGAGTATCACATTGGGGCAAAGTCAATAGGGGCAAAAATAAAATACAAGAAAAGAAAAAAGAAAGTGGCAAATGAAAGTCGAATGCAAAAAGAAAGAGAAAAAGGGAAGATTTGGGAATTGGGGCCATATTAAAATTAACTGTAAACCCAATTGTCCTTTTTTTAATATTTGAAAATCTTTGAGCCTATAATATCCTTCATTTCATAAACTCAACCTAGCCTTCATTTCGTCCTATTTTTTTAAGCCCTTGGTGATCTTATTGTGTTCCTCAACCTTCAAAGTCAGATTGGTGATGACGGAATGAATAAGCTGGTCCTAGTGAAAACCGTAATCGGCGATAGGGGAAATATTGGCAAGGAAAATTTAAATGAAGAAAAAAAGAAAAGAAAAAAGAAAAACAGAAAAAGAAGTGAAAAACTGCACTGTATGTGCGGATCAGCAAACCGCACTGTATGTGCGGTTTCCAACAAAATGGTTGAGTTGGTCACATTATCAAGGGGAATCAGCACAAGATTGAGCCGATAAGTGATAACAAGATCAACAAAGAATGAATGGAATTTGGGGGTGAGTCTAAAGGTCCTAAGGTTGACGGGTTTGGTTCTTCCTTATTAATTGAAATACCTTTTTCATTATTCAATTTGGCTTTAATTCCTTTAATTATATGTGATTAAGTAGTATGGATCACTCTTCAAAAAATGCAAAAAAAATACATAAAAAAGGAAAACTATATTTTGGCCAGTGATGAGAAATCAATGACTTTTCATAAAACTATCTGTTTTTACAAGCATCTGATAGTTCTGAGGCCAATAGTAAAAAACCTATTTTTGGTATATCATTTCTGTGCCTTTCCACTATTTTGAGTTTCTTTTGTACAGAAGTGTGAAAAAAAAAATACAATAAACTACGGTCTCTCGAATCCGAGCGGCCTGAGTTGCAACAAGTCCTGGGGGCCCCTCTGCAGTCGAATTGCTGAGAAAGGATATGACATCATCCGAGAGAGACTGCTGGATCCTCATATCCCTAAGCTTCTCGAGAGTCTTATCATGCTTGCGGCGTGCAGCTCGAACCTTGAATCGGCGAGCTTGGATCTACTCTGCAAGTTGCCTCTCTAAGTCAGCACACCAAAGTCTCATCACTCTAGACTCCTCAACCCAGATATGCTGAAGGCGTCTATGGGATGCTCTCTTTGTCTCCAAAAGATCCTCGTAGGTTGGAGAAGGAACTACAGGAGGATCTTTTGGTACTGGGGCACAACTCTGCACTTGCTCCCTAATCCAAAAGAGGTAATCCTTCACGTGTAAGTCAAAGAAGACGGGACCCCTCAAGAAGCATGCATGGGACCACTCCTTTATCAATCGGAAACACAATCCCATGGTGGCTGGTGTGAGTGGGCCCAAAAACTCATCATATCCATGAGGAATCATGATCCCCTGCTCCCCTCCTAACTGCCTGAGGATTCTCAAGGGTAGGCAAAGCACTGCAGACCTCAAGCCAACTAGCACTAAGAAGTTTCGGTCCTGGAAGCTGATCACTGTCTCAGAGTATGGCTGATAGGTGCCAGGCCACCTCACCTGATCATCCTGAAGAGTGCCCAAAAATACAAACCAGCCGCGCTTGCCACCCTGGATGTTCAGACACCCCCCGTTGTTCATCAGTGTAGGGACATCCATCTTGGGAAAGAAGCGGCGATCTATCATCTCTATCTGGGTCAGATGATCAAGTAGCCAAAGCTGCAAGGAAAAGGGAAGCATTTCAATTAATTTACAAAAATGTCAATTTCACAAGTAAATTGTAATTCAAGAATAGGAAGTGGATTTTACTTGAAGAACTGGGGCGCAAGCTAGGAAGCTCTTCTTCCACCTATGATAGCATTCAATTAGGGCCTGGTATATTTCAACCAGGATCATAGAGGCAAGCCCTTCGTGCTCCCTAACCTGGCAAATTACTGAAATGAGGGACAAGTCTACCTCACTATCATCTCGTAGGAAAAGCAGCTAGTTGACCACTATCAAGGTCAACGCATTGAACCGGGCTTGTCAGTTCTCGCTCTTGATCAGCTTTTCAGTTAGAAAAGACTTGGATAGGGTCAATAAGGCTTCTGAATCCCCCAGCTCTTTCTTTCCTATTCCTAGGAATGTGGAAGCTTCCTTTTTGAAACTTGGTTTGAGGGGTGGGTTCACTACTTTGTGTGAGAATCTCAAATTGAGGATGGTTTCAACCTCCTCAATTGTGGGGGTCATTTCCTTATCGCCAAATCTAAAGAGGTTTAATTGGGGTTCCCAATGCCCAATTAAAGCCTCTACAATCTCCCATTTAGGTAGGATTTTTTGTAGCGAAAGGATATGCCCAAGATTGGCATTATCCCAATCAATCTCATCCTTTGGGGTCATTGAGCTAACCCACCTCTCAAAACAAGTATCTATGAAGGCATATCTAGTAAGGTTAGGAGGTTTTGACCTAATGGGTTGTCTTGTAGATGGTGTTTCAGGTACAGAGGAGGAGGAAGGAGCAGAAGCTGAAGCAGAGGCCATTGGGCAGTCATAGGATGATCAAAGGCAGCAAGGAAAGGCAAAAATCACAAAAAGGGGTTTTTCTGACCTAAGCTTGACGTCACAATGACGTTTTGTTTGCGATTCATGGCTTTTAAAATTAAAAAGGGCAAAAACCGAATACACAGAGTGGTTGAGCGTGAACCGCACATAGTATGTAGTTAAGAATCTGCTGAATTCAAAAACCGCATACTATGTGCGGTTTCAGCACATCCGCACTGTATGTGCGGTTTTTCATAGGAAAAAACAAAAAAATATACAGCAATAAATAAATTATGTATTTTGAATTTAACCTGTTCCTGTACAAATAACATGGCATAATAAAATACAAAAGCAAAAAAAGAGAAAATATAAGTGAAATGAAGCAAAAAAAAAAAAAGAAAGAAAAAGGAAATAAAGTCTCTCTTTTCATATATAAGTAAATGAGTACATCAGTTTCAAAATGCAAATACATGTGTAATGTCCTCATCTACTCTATCCCCTGCAGGTCCACCCCCACGGCCTCTGCCTCGGGGTCGCCGTCGTCATCGTCCGAAAACGTGCTCCAAAAGACGAGGGGCGGCACAGCGCTCCACCCTACCCAGGACTGACTGAATCGCATAGAATGGGTTCATGGGAACATCATCCACAGAAGAAGACATGCCATGTACAAGATCAAATTTCAGGGAAAAATTCATTATATTTTCTAGGTTTTCTTTACTATTGCTGTTCTTCAAGTTAATCAAGTTGTTTGTTTATAGGAAAACAAAAAAATGGAGATCGGAGGAAACACTTCAAAAGCGCCCAACTGAACCAAGATTTAACCATAAAAGCCTATCCTCTTGTTCCTCCAAAAATTTTTAGGAAGCTTTATTGTTTTTGTTTTTTTCTTTATCTAGTGGTTATATATAAGAATTATATACAGGAAATGCAAATTTCCTATATATTCTTCTTATATATGATAAAAAAAATAAAAAGAATGATGAAAAAAATGAATGAAAAAATGTGTGTTAAGAATTGAACCCTAAGATTGGAAGTTTATACTTCAAATTTCTCCTTATACATTTTCTAAGATTCCTAATCATCTAATTTGTTTGGTTGCAGGATAATCAAGGCGTGATCAAGCTAGCATGAAGTTGTAAACAACAGCTAAGACCTGTGCATATTATGATTGTGGTGACAAGGAAAAAGGCATGGCAAAAGCTTTTAAAAGCAGATTTGGGAGTCTATTGCACTCAGGAGGATTTACAGAAGCGGCAATAAATAAAAGGAAAGAGTCAGACACATGTTTTTGCACAAAAAGATTTCAGTTCAATCAGGACACTAGTAAATTTGGAGCCTTGGTCTCCCATATGATTAATAGGAAGTTGGATCAAGGTGCACAAGGCCTGAGTAAGACATCCAAACATTCAAGAGCAGATTCAACAGGAGAGTAAGCCATGGAAATTGGGAAAAATGTAACCCCAAATATCATTTCCAAGTAAAATTTCAAGATGCATACAGGCAAATCATGAAGAGACATCAGTGTCCCTATTCCAAACAGTGAGGTGAAGAAAGTGTGATTGCAGGAACATGAGTTCATCTCAATCAGTCACCAATCACAAAAGTAACTCATGATGCTATTGCTACAAATAAAATCAAACAAGCACGGTTCATTCACACCTTCGGATGGGGGTACTGGTAGGAAAAAATCAGCAGGGTACAGCAATGAGGCAAATCAGAATTTGAGGCCTTCATCCACTCAATAACCAAGAATCTCATTCATTCATTCAAGAACGTAAATGGAAACCAGGTATTCAAATTAGTAGAAAGCAATACTTAAATGTTAAATGAGACATACCTATTTCAGTTGAGAGAGGAAAGTATTGCAAGAAAAATTGGATCTTGGGCTCACCGGAATTCCATAAGAAAATGGCTGGGTGATTGGTGTTCAGAGAAAATTCTCGATCAATGGGGAAGCTTGAGCACAGTCATGGCAATTACAGAAATGTGGCAAAAGTGGAGGAGGCAAGTAGGAAGCCACAACCACAAGAGGTCGTCGATCAGTACCGGAAAGAAAGTCACCGGAGAAGGTGAGCGTCGCCGGAGAGAGAGAGGTCACGGAAGAAGAAGAGATAAAGGCCGGAGGTGAGATGCGGTCAAAGAAGAAGGGCAAGTGCAAGGGTCGAATGCAAGCGAAGGTAAAGTGAAGTGCCGCGGTTGCAATCGCGTTTATATAAGCCCTAGAAAACCGCACAATCAGTGCAGTTCTGTGTCAATCGCAGAATAGATGCGGTTGACGCAGAACCGCAGCCTATGTGCGGTCAACACCAAAAAATGAATTTTCAAAAGATTTTTCCAAGCTCTGTCAAGATATTTGTGTTTAAATTAATTGTGGATTGTAAGGATCACCACTTTACCAACTATTGTTTCAAAAATTTGCTCAAGTCTCACTTCATAGCCATGAGTGCTCTGTGGGACGCGAGAAGAGGATTTGCCCCTTAAAGTTAAGGACTTTTCATCAAATCCTCTAAACAAATTCTTTTTCCAAAAGATCATCCTCTGAAATCCTTGCAAGTCATAACTAATTTGACACTATCTCAGAAAGTGCAATTTGTGAGTCTTCTTGCTCTCCGCTATTAATTGGTTCCAATTCCAGTGAATAGGGGGCAGTTGTAGACACCGCAAATTGCACTACAATATAAGAGAGCAATAAAATGAATTTTTAAATGATTTGTTTGAGCTTTGACAAGTGTCAAAAACTCAAAAATATTCAAAAAAGGTGCTGACCGCACATACCATGCGGTTTTTGGCCATTTTGTTTCAATCGCACTGTGTATGCGGTTGCGACCACACATAAAATGCAGTTTCGGTTCATGCTTCACGCGTGAGCGCAAGTGGGCTACCACGTGGCCGTTAGGCCACGTTGGCAACAATCATTAGCGCGTAACTGAATTTTAACCGCCTTGTATGTGCGGTTTGTGGAGATTTGTGCTGCAACCGCAAATAGATGGCGGTTTGCTCTAAACCGCACTGTGTATGCGGTTTCTGTTAATTTGGTAATTTGTGAAAAGACTCGAGATCTGAGCCTTATTTACACACATTACCTCTCTCTGGGAGACCTAATCTCCCTATTTTACCCTCCGAAACTTGTAGAATTACCTCAATTCATACCTTTAATTTAAATTGGAGTAATCCAGAAGCATTTATTAGCCTACCCTTACGTCTTTTATACCCTTTGGCTGTGCCTATAAATAAATGGGTTCTCCTCTTGCAAAGGGCTGCTAATTTGAAGCTTGAAGGCTCTGAACGAAGAAGGAAAACTTTGCCGAATTGCCGTCTTAACTATCAAGTTACTAAGGTAAGGCTGCTTTGCTTGCTTCTACTTCATTTTTCTAACATTCCAACATTCTCTCCTTCTACCTTTCTGTATTGTAAGGCCCTGGTGTGTGTTTGGAGCCCCAAACCACTTCCAAAGTACCTAAGAATCCTCTTTAGCCGTAAAACGTGAAGAGATAGCTTGGGGAAAAGGAAGCCGGAATGGAACCTTAGGCTTAGAACCTATTGTGAATAACATGCATGTTGATATTGTGTTGGTTGCTGTTTTGGTATGATTCAAATCTGGAAAAAACACAGTGATCTATGCTCTCTATAGCATTTGATCCCCGTTTTCTCCTAGAAAATATGATTTCCACAATAATCACATACATCACTCTCTTTTGTCAAGAATAGGCTTAGATCTCGGATTCATCATGCTCAATATGGTAAATTTGAGATCAGTGGCTTTAGAGCAAACTTTTAGGCCTTCATGAGTTGGTTTTGTGATTTCAATCTTTGAGAGAAGACCTTATGGTCTAAACTCTCTATTTTAAGCTTTTATGGATGAACCTAGCTCCTCCTTTTCAACTAATGAGAGGCCTGGGCTAAACCTTCATCCTAAAGTTGTTTTGAGCATCATTTCAACTCAGTTCTAGTGATTTTAGGCCAGTTTAGCCGAATCCATTGCACACATACACTGGTTTTGCTCATTTTTACTCAAGGTTTTCAAATCTGGATAGCACCTGTACCTTGTCTTAGAACACTCATAACTTCATCATCCGGATGAATTTTTGAGTGATTCTAAAGGCATGTGATAGGTGGAGATGTCTAGTTATTGTCTGTTAAATTTCAACAATATCTATTGAGCCAATTTTTGATACCATCTGATCAAAGTCGACAGGTCAGTTCAAATCGGATTACTGAACTTGTCGCTTTGATCGAGCACCATTTTTAATCCGATTGGAGTGATTCTAATTTCTGTGTCTTCCTTTTCAAGTCTATTTTCAAATCCAACTAGTTTCAAGAGTTTTTAGTTTGATTTGTGTCTTAGGTGATTGATTGACTCAGAGCTGCTTTGTAGCACAATTCTGAGTTAATCTGTGATCCTCTAGGCATGAACGGCATATGGCAACCGTCTTGTATGGATGAATGGGGGTGCCTAACACTTTCCCCTACTCATAACCTAATCCCCTTACCCAATCTCTGGATTTGACCATGTATTAGAGTTACTTTAAACTTCTATGATCCCTTTGGTGTCCATTCACACCTTAACTTGAATGGTGGCGACTCCAAACCTTTTTGTTAAACCCCGCGTGAAGATGAGGAAGTCATTTAGGTGATTTTCCATGTCTCACACACCCTAAGATGCTGTAGACACCTGATTTTTGCACCCCTAAAAGAAAGAAAATAAAAAGTCAAACTAAAAGTCAAACCTTGAGGGGTCAAAAAATTTGACTTTTTGATCAGGTATAAATTGACCACCAAACTTCATACCATTGGAAAGAGGATTCCGATACGGTTCTAACGCCACTGAGTTTGCTCAAATCGGAGTCCGGATGAAGAAGTTATGAGTCGGTCAAACATAGAAATAGCAGAAATCGGCTTTCTGCTAAACCCCAAATCAGCTGCCCAATTTGGTATCAGCAGAAAGAGCATCTCGACATGATTCCAATGCAACTGAGTTTGCTGGAATCGGAGTCTCGGATAGAGAGATATGAGGAAAACTGGCTCCGGGACGCGACTTTGCAACTCTACTAAAAAACCCGAATTTGCTGCTAAGCTCTAGCTTAGTGGATAGAGACTCTCAACTTGATTCCAATATCACTAAGTTTGTTGAAATCAGATATCAGATGAAAGAGTTGCGAGCAGTCAAAATTTCAATAAATCTGCACATGTGGAAAAAATTAAAGAAAGGACAAAAGAATAAAAATCCAATAATAAAATAATAATATAATATAAATATCTAAGTAATTAAATTTAAAAAAAAAGTTAGTGATAAGAATAAGAAAGGAATCTAAGCCATCATTGTTTTCTTTAAAAAAAGACATGATATAAAAAATATTTGTATTTTGATCACTGTTTCAACTATAAAAGGCCCCCCCCCCCCCCCCCCCCCACATTCCAAACACAAGCATCAAGCCCCTCTCTTCTCCCCCTTTTGCTCTCTCCCACTTCACTCACCCCCTCCCTTCTCTCTCCCTCTCCTTACTTGACTTTCCCACATCCAACCCCTGCCCAAACTCTGTCCCACTCAAAACCAAAACCCACAATACTCTTGGATTGCACCATCCCCCTTCACATTTCATCCCTTTCAACTCAAGAGTGAGGAATCCCTTTTCATCTCATTCTTGGAAATTCACCGGAGTGCGGAAGCGCTGCCGAAATTCTTGGAGCACCACCACACATCAACAAGGAGAAGGTAATGGCAAAGTAATATTTATGGTAATGCATCCTTTAACATAACATGAGTTTTGAGATATACCTTGTTCATTGCTTAGTTTGTTTTTTTTTTCTCACCACTTCACTTCTGTTTTGCATGGATTTGATCTCCCCATGATGAAGGGGAGAGTTTACTTGAAAGGAGGAGAATGATTTCAATGATCACATTAACTTAAATCCAATATGACAAACTTATTTTGCCCATTCAACAAGGACGGGTTGTCCTCCTTAGCATTCTGCTGTACCCCGTATCTGTTCCCTCTTTCCCTTCTTAACTTTTACTTTTGCAAGACCGGGCAATAGCTTGATAAAGAGGAGAGGAGAAGGAATTTTCTCTTATTATGAAACATCAAAAGAAAAGAGGGTTTAGAGACGAATGAAGACGTGTGCAACAAGGAAGTGGATGAAAACTCCAATAGAGGTTGCAGAACACCAAAGAAGACCAGCTAAAGTGATCCCCGGCGAAATCGATGCAAAACAATGAATTCGGATAGAAACCGCATACTCAGTGTGGTCTGGGCATGACCGTACTATGTATGCAGTCTGGTCTAAACTGCACTGTATCTGCGGTTCAGACCAAGACCGCATAGTAAATGCGGTCAATTCGATAAATAACCAAAAATTAATCTTTTTGACCCGATTGGATCCAAATCCGACCCAAATTGGTTTTGACTCGACCCTATGAGTAATTTGGACTGTTTTAAGTCCACTTTGGACCATGGGCCTAGATGGACCCACCAAGACCCCCTGGGCCCACTCATGGGGCCCAACTTTGACTGGCTCGTACCAGGCCCGTTTTCAATAAACGGGCCCAAGTCCACATGACCATCGACTATCGGGCCAAATCCAAGCCCATTAAGCCCTTAACGTGTTTAAATAATTTAATCAAATAAATAAACCAAAAAAAGGTTAACCAATAACCCTACTGGGTCAAAGCCCAAACTTGGCAACCCACGGGACCTGTATCCGACCCACCTCATCTAAATAAAAAGATAAAATAAAATAAAAAGGACCCACACCTCTAGAGGGCCCCACCAGACCAAAAAGTGGCATGATGGTCTAGGAAAGGTGAAACTGACTCAAAAACCAGGGAGACCCGAGGGACCCGTCAAACCGACAGGACAGGCCGGGGTGTCTTCGGACTTCCCCAGACGTAACCGAGGACTTAGCTAGAACTCTAATAAAGCCACAGACCAGACTTAGACCCGGATAGGCTATTCCTAGTGTCTACCTGCACCTCTCAGGCAGTGGCGACTCCGAAAGTCCCGAGGCAAGCATGAACTTATGTGCGCCCCATGTGCGATCTAGATTTAGGTGCGCACAGCTTGGCGACTCAACTGGGGACCCCTCAACGCAGCTGGACCCTGGTTATCAAATGAGTCAACTAGGAGGATATTGGCTAATTTAGGAAGTACTTCTTGTTCAACCTTAGTGAGGTACGGAACTTATGCAATTACGTGATATTGGGGGATCCTGTCAAACTGACATTATAATCGCCTAAGGTAAGTGGTTTTTAACAAGGACCAATGTGACCCGCCCACTTACCTGGGGATCCACCCAGACATCGTATTGCATATTATTCTGTACTTTTACTATAAAAAAGACATCAAGGAACCCTTTATCAATCTTTGTTCGAGAATCACCTGAATAGACACAGCACTTTGACCAACTGCACACATGAATACTTCACTACACCGTGAATGATTTTTAACTGCGTGGGGTGACATGCACGAGGGAGTCTGCATGAATGATCCTGTCTCTGTATAAACTGTGAATGTTCTCTTCTTAACCAAAACCTAGATCTCTCTAGCAGCCACCCTTCTTTAAACGAGAAATTTACTTTTGGGATGGTATTAGCCCTACGCTCCCGTGGCTTGCCGGGGAAAGCAGGGTAAACCCATCTCCCTAGGTTTCTAGATTCCTTATGCACCACTGGTTTTCTGCCGTGGTACAAGAGGGGTTTAGTACTTGGCTCAAACCCTTGCAGGCAGATGCCTCGGGCAGGGTATCCTTCCCCACCTATTGCTTCTGAAACACCCTAATGTTGTGAATGATGGGAATGTGAACGAATGTGAGCCTATGTGCGAATGTGGATGTGCAAACAAATAAGGGTAAAATCAATGTAAAACCCAAGAGTCCATCAGGGGCAGCAACCCCCGCTCTTTTTTGCATCAACTTGAGTAAGATTTAGACCATGGGCTGCCTTAGCCCTAATTTAGGAAACCAACCCAATTTGATCAGGGGTCTAACCCCAGATCCATGCATCTGAGTCCTGCGAACTATGGGCCTTGACCCATTAAGTCCATTAGAAGCACCTTGGGTCTTAGTCGGCCTTTGTACAGATGAAAGCCAGCCAAATCAGACAGAACAAATAGGGGCACAAAACCCTAGATTTAGGAATTTGGCCTACCTGCCTTGTAGCAAGCTTGTACCCTCCTTTTGGGTTCCCAAAAGCCTTAAAGGTGATTCATCTAAAGATTTTTTATTTCGCCCACGATGGCAAGTTGTAAATTCTTTTGCTATGGTCCGACACCAAGAGCAGATGAAAGGACAAATGAAAGAAAAAGGCTGATTAGGACTTATGAGTGCTTCCTTACACAAGTATGTCTAGGAGTCGTGCTTTGACAGGCACCAACCTTTCTAGGACTATGCACACACTTGTTGGTGTTCTCGATATTTATTTATTTAACATTTAACTTTCACTTTACTTGTGTATATATTTGTTCTTGCCTTAAATACATACACTTTGAGATCATTTACACCAATCTGTTTAGCCGAACTGTTTTCAAAATGCAAAAAACAAAAAATTTCCGGGCATGCATTGAGCCGCCTCCCGAGGTGCGCATCAAAATTGCTTTTTAAAACACACAATAAAATGGCCTCCAGGCCTACATTGAATCGTCTTTCATGACAAATTTTGTCTTTTGCTATGCGCAAGAAAACCATCATTCGTGGTTATATTGAGCTAGCTGGTTAGACATAAATCAAATTGCCCATCTTGCGACATAAATTCTCCATTCATGGCATGATGTTAATTACCCAGACATGTTGTCAAAGGAATTTGCAGTCGCTGCCCATCAAGGCACAGATGTCGAGGTATATTCCCCGCAACATGATCTTCTAAGGTTTTCACTCATGTGTTGCACGGTTTTTGAAAAATATGATCTTCAGAGTCTCAATCTCTGAAAGACCAAATCACAAGCTTTTTAATTGCATGATTCTCCGAAGGAACTGTTGATTGACTAGGGCACTATCCCACACTCTTCACAGTGATGACCTTCATGCATGAGCCATTTTGTATTTGTTTTGTCAAACACGGCACAAGAGCACCAGTCACAGTGTAAATGATTTCGTCACACACAACACCTTGTTCATATGTTGAAAAGAAACTGATCGAGATCTTTAATAAACATGTACGATTCAGGTACTTCACATTAAGAGCACTACCTAGAACGCTGCATTTGCAATAAGAAAGGACTGTAATGGATTCTTCGGAGGCCTCAATTCCATCATCATCACAGCAAAGGGCTGAAGAGCATCCAATCATAATGGACTTAAGCCAACAAGCAGCCAGAATACAAGCCATGGGGATTCAAATGCCCAAAATCCAGCAGGGGCAACCATCTCAGCCAACATTGATGGCGGCACATCTGCCACCACAGGACATTCCACTCTCACACCCGATAGCAGTACCAATCCACCCACCACCACAAGAATGGCCCGCACTTGTCCAAACAAGACAAGACGAAGAGGACTGGCACAGGACCCAGCAAGTCCAGTTTGAAGAAAAGATGGCAGAGATACAGGAAGAAAGCAAAACAGAGCTAGCTGCCATGAGAGAGGAATTGAAACAGCTACGACCTAGTACGGTCCCAAGCGAGGCTACTCTAGACAACCTCTGCTTTTTCTCAGATATTCAGCTCCCACCCAAGTTTAAGTGTCAGGAGCTACACCAATTTGATGGCACTAGCTGCCCATTGAACCACCTCAGATCTTACTCGACCGACATGTGCCAATACGTAAAAGATGAGAAGATCATGGTGCAGTTCTTCCAGAGATCTCTAACTGGGGCAGCATACTCATGGTTCCTCAGTCTGGATAAGAAAAAGGTTAAGACATGGAATGACCTTTCCACTGTGTTCATCCAGCAATATCACTTCAATAGGCAAATGGTTTACAGGCGCAGCTTATTCTGCGTTTTTGCTGCCGATTCTTCTCGGGATCTGTTCCATGACCTCTTGGGAGCTTTCTATAATAACTGCGATGGTTCTAGCTCCTTCAATGCATTGCATTTTCTTCTCTTGGCCCAAATGATCACCTTTTTCCTTCTTTTGTTCTTTGAGTAAGCAAAATCCTTCTTGTTTGTCCACCATCAATTTTTAGGAATGGGAAAGGGGTAATTTACAGGGTATGTTTGATGTTCAAAAAGGACTTCAATCTTCATTCCGTAATAGTGATCAAACGAGGTCAAGTTTCTCTTTTTGAGACATTTTTGATAACCTTTTGTTATCACCTCCTTTTTGCATAGGGATGACTACTTGTGGATGCAACTACTCATTATTCAACACTCAAAACAATGTTAGAAATAACATAAAAGAGAAAAGAGGTAGTGAGGAGGAGAAAAATAAAATCAGAATTTACTTTAATTTAGAGGGAGAACATACTTACAATATAATTGATTGTTTGATTGGTGTTATGGTCCTCCGAAAATTTGAGCAGTGCTTCCGCGTCCTACGGGGTTTCTTGGAATGGTTTTGGCAGAGGTTTGGTGGGTTCTTGATATTCAAAGGATGAAAAAGAGAAGTTTAGACATGATTTTGGTGGGACAGGGGTATTTTTGGCATTAAATAGGGTTAGGTGTTGGGGTGATGGTGATTGGGCAGGGCTTGGCCGTGGCTAATTGCAAAGAGGGAGAGAGGTTCGGCCTAAGAGGAAGGCCTGTTGAAATGAGGGGGGTGGCCTCTCTATTTATAGGCAAAAAGGGGCGTGCGTGCCCGTATTTGAAGTACGGGCGTGCGTGCCCGTATTTGAAGTACGGGCGTGCCTTGCCCGTACTTCAAGTACGGGCGTGCCTTGCCCGTAATTCAAATACGGGCGAAAAACGCACATTTCCAAATCTCGCAAAATCGGCCGTATGGGACGCGTGTCCCGCCGTACAGCGACGCGTGTCTTCTTCCAGAAGCTTGCCCGTATTTCAAATACGGGCATGCCCTGCCCATAATTGAAATACGGTCCAGCACGTTTTTTAAATGTTTGGATTTCAAACCTTTATTCAATTTGGTTTTTTGCAAGATTTTTATTCGATTTTTCCAATTATTTTATTAAAAAGCGAGATTCTCTTTATTAAAATATTATTAAACACCTTTATCTTATTTATTTTATTGGTTTAGTCCATTTTTGCTGCCTTTTTGGCCACATGGGCAGTTTTTCTGAAACTTCAACTGCCCATAACTTCTTCGTCCGATGTCCGATTTCAGCAAACTTAGTGTCGTTGGAACCGGCTCGGAATCACCTATCCACTGGGATCAAGTTTGGTAGCTGAATTGGGGTTGAGCAAAAAGTCAACTTTTCGCTCCCCAAAAGTTTGACCAACTCATAACTTTCTCATCCGGACTCTGATTCCAGCAAACTCAGTTGCATTGGAATCGTGTCGAAATGCTCTTTTTAATGAGATGAAGTTTGATGTCCAAATTTTCTTGAATCAAAAAGTCAATTTTTGACCCCCTCAGGGTTTGACTTTTAGTTTGACTTTTCATTTTTCTTTATTTTGGGGGTGCAAAAATCAAGTGCTAACAACTGGGGCATGAAGCTTCATGTAATTGGAGACACAAAAAGGATGAAGGTGAAGATAGGGCAAAGAGAAAAGCACCCTAAGAACAAAGGAGGCAAAAAAGAGGAATGAGGAGAAACCCAGAAAACAAGAATGTGAAGAAAGAACTAAGGCAATTCCTTTTGAGAAAAGAAAAGAAGAAAAAGAAAGAAAAATAAAAGAAAAACAAAAGCTGGGGCAAACCCCAAAAGCAAAAGTCAAGGATTGGGGCAAAGAACCCAAGAAAGGAAAAGAAAGAAAAGAACAAAGATGGAAAAAAAAGGAGAAGAAGCTACAAATCAAAAGTGAGCACAAAGCTGGAGGAATATAAGATGAAGCAAGCCCGAACAAGACAGGACATGGCTTTTGCCCTATTCACCAATTTTAAGCCTTTATGTCATTTCTTCTGGACTCCTAAACTTGGCCTACGTTTCGTCTTATTATGAAGTCCTTTCTGATTACAGAGAATGTGACACTGAATCTTGGACAAACTAGCAATGACAGAACCAAAAAAAGACAGAGAAAAACTTTGGCTAGACGTAATGGTTACCCATAGAGTGAAGCTATATAGGGTTTGAGCCTGTTTATCCTTCATTTCTAGACACTGGAACCAAAGCCTGTATTTCGTCCTACTTATAAGTCCTCTCTAATCGTTGGATCGTGATTCATGGAAATTGACATGGCCCTCAGACTGGGGCAAGGCACCGAGTCCAAGTGAGGGAACCAATGAGAGAAAAACCATTTCAAAACCCCCAACTAAGGGTGGGAAAAAGGAAAAATGAGAGAGAAAATCAAAAGAACTGGGGAAGGGCAGTGCCAAAGAAACCCCCTGAACCAAAACATCTCCCCTCATTTTAATCTAGGGCATGCCATTGAAGGCAAAAATGTTGATACCTTTACAGGGAGTGTCAGGAGGCACAATTTCATAAGTCTAAATGATAGTGTCAGGTGACTGACCGAAAGATTGCTGGTCTTGCCATGGACCCACCTTGAAAGAGGAAACTCCAAATATTTGGTGAATTCCAAAAAGATTTCTATCAAAGAAATTGTTTGGACTTGCACATCACTTTGACAATAAACAAATAAATTCTGATTTTATGTGAACTTTTGTAGGTACCAACAAAACTGGAAACAAAAAGACAAAGACATCCCAGCACATTCCACGTGTTGGACAGAAATTGAATGACACAAAAGAGTGTCCCTTAAGGAGCAAGGCGTCTCCCTACCTAGATAGAGCAAGATGTCTCCAAAAAATTGAAAACAGAACGGAGCAAAGTGCCTCCGACAATTGAAGATAGAAGCGAGATATTTCCCAAAAAACCAAGATTTCAAGAACAAGGTGTCTCCCAAAATTGAAGATTGAATGGAGCAAGGTGCCTCCCAAAATTGAAAACAGAATGGAGCAAGGTGCCTCCAAGAATTGAAGACAGTAGGAGCAAGGCGTCTCCCAAGACTAATGGAGCAAGGTGTCTCCCAAAATTGAAAATAGAATTGAGTAAGATGTCTCCAAGAATTGAGAACAGAAGTAAGATATTAATGGAGCAAGGCGTCTCTCAAAACCAAAAGGGCAAGGCGTTTCTGGAGCAAGGCATCTCCGAAACCAAGAGAGCAAGGCGTCTCTCAAGATCAAAAGGACAAGGTGTCCCTGGAGCAAGGTGACTCCGAAACCAAAAAGGGCAAGGCCTCCCTGGAGCAAGGCGACTTCGAAAGAGAGCAAGGCATCTCTCAAGACTAAAAGGGCAAGGCGTCCCTGGAGCAAGGAGACTTCGAAATCAAAAAAGGGCAAGGCGTCCCTGGAGCAAGGCGACTCCGAAAGAGAGCAAGGCGTCTCTCAAGATCAAAAGGGCAAGGTGTCCCTGGAGCAAGGCGACTCCGAAACCAAAAAGGGCAAGGCGTCCCTAGAGCAAGGTGACTCCAAAAGAGAGCAAGGCGTCTCTCAAGACTAAAAGGGCAAGGTGTCTCTGGAGCAAGGTGACTCCGAAACCAAAAGGTCAAGGCTTCCCTGGAGCAAGGCGACTCCAAAACCAAAAGGGCAAAGCGTCCCTGGAGCAAGGCGACTCCGAAACCAAAAGAGCAAGGCATCCCTGGAGCAAAGCGACTCTGAAACAAAAGGGCAAGGCGTCCCTGAAGACAAGTAACCCCAAATTAATGGAGCCAGTATCTCCCAGAATTGAAGACATATGAAGCAAAAAGCAAGGCGTCCCTGGAGCCAGGCAACCCCAAATTAATGGAACCAGTATCTTTCAGAATTAAAAACATAGAGGGCAAGGCGTCTCTTAAGATTGAAAATGCAAGGCGTTCTTGGAGCAAAGTAACTCCTAAATCAATGAAGCAAGGTGTTTCCCAAGATCAAAATCCATAAGGAGCAAGGCGACTCCCACATTTGAAATCTGTAAGGAGCAAGGCGACTCCTACATTTGAAATCCTAAGGAGTAAGGCAACTCCCACATTTGGAATCTCTAAGGAGCAAGGCGACTCCCACATTTGAAATCTCTAAGGAGCAAGACGACTCCCACATTTGAAATCCATAAGGAGCAAGGTGACTCCCTCATTTGAAATCCATAAGGAGCAAGGCAACTCCCACATTAGAAATCTATAAGGAGCAAGGCGACTCCCACATTTGAAATCTCTAAGGAGCAAGGCGACTATCACATTAGAAATCCATAAAGAGTAAGGCGACTCCCACATTAGAAATCCATAAGGAGCAAAGTGACTCCCACATTTGAAATCTCTAAGGAGCAAGGCGACTCCCACATTTGAAATCACTAAGGAGTAAGGCGACTCTTACAGGAGCAAGGCGACTCCCATATCTGACATCGCTTTGGAGTAAGGCATCTCCCACATCTGAAAGACATGGAAATGTGTCATCTAAGGTGTAAGACGTCTCCCACCATTTGAACGAAAGCTGTCTCCCACTTCTAAATGACATGGAAATGTGTCCCTTAAGAAGCAGAGTGTCTCCCGAGATTGAAGAACAAGATTGAACAAAATAAAAAAGAATGGAGGCTGAAGGACAGGGTGTCCGTAAGGAGCAAGGCTGCAAAATGGAACAAGATGTTCTCATTCCTGAAAACAATAGAAAAGCAAGACATGAAGAAAGAAGAAAAGCAAAGGAATAATGGGCGACTTTGCCCCCTCTTGTCAATTTTGATTTCCCACTTTTATAAATAGCATAGGCTAGAACAGGTGTGTGTGGTCTTCGAAATGATGGACAGTAGCGGAAAGCCTCCTCCTGTCCTATCACAGTCCCTATCCTTGGCCTGGCCCAATTCTGTTAAAAAAATCCCAAACTTAAACAAAAAAAAAAAACAAAGCTAAAGTCACTAAAAGCTTTAATGGAACAAACAAGAAGAAAAGAACATGGTCGAGTACCTTGCATCAATGCCGAAACAGGATGATGAGTTCAGATCTAATCTTATCTCTCTTTTCAAAAACAAAAGGCTAAGGAGCTACCCTATTCAAACCCGAGAGAGGGTATAGGGATTCCAAAGCTAGGAAGTGATAACAGACATCTGACATTTCCCTTACACTAAAAACAATTCAAGAAATGAGCTCGTCGACCATGTTGATAGAAATGCAAGGTGCAAAAATAAGGTTCTTTTTTCTTCTTTGCCGTTCATCCCCCAAGGTGACTCCAGCAAAGAGAGGCAGCTATAGACACCTGATTTTTGCACCCCTAAAAGAAAGAAAATAAAAAGTCAAACTAAAAGTCAAACCTTGAGGGGTCAAAAAATTTGACTTTTTGATCAGGTACAAATTGACCACCAAACTTCATACCATTGGAAAGAGGATTCCGATACGATTCTAACGCCACTGAGTTTGCTCAAATCAGAGTCTGGATGAAGAAGTTATGAGTCGGTCAAACATGGAAATAGCATAAATTGGCTTTCTGCTAAACCCCAAATCAGCTGCCCAATTTGGTATCAGTAGAAAGAGCATCCTGACACGATTCCAATGCAACTGAGTTTGCTGGAATCGGAGTCCCGGAAAGAGAGATATGAGCAAAACTGGCTCCGGGACGCGACTTTGCACTTTTGCTAAAAACCCCGAATTTGCTGCTAAGCTCTAGCTCAATCGATAGAGACTCTCAACTTGATTCCAACATCACTAAGTTTGTTGAAATCAGATATCAGATGAAAGAGCTGCGAGCAATCAAAATTTCAATAAATCTGCACATGTGGCAAAAATTAAAGAAAAGACAAAAAAATTAAAATCCAATAATAAAATAATAATATAATATAAATATCTAAGTAATTAAATTAAAAAAAAAGTTAGTGATAAGAATGGACGAATTCTCCCATGTGGAGAATTCGTCCAACACTTGCTTGGAGAATAAGAAAGGAATCTAAGCCATCATTGTTTTCTTTAAAAAAAGAAAACCCCTCTCTTCTCCCCCTTTTGCTCTCTCCCACTTCACTCACCCCCTCCCTTCTCTCTCCCTCTCCTTCCTTACCTTTCCTACATCCAACCCCTGCCCAAACTCTATCCCACTCAAAACCAAAACCTACAATACTCTTGGATTGCACCATCCCCCTTCACATTTCATCCCTTTCAACCCAAGAGTGAGGAATCCCTTTTCATCCCGTTCTTGGAAATTCACTGGAGTGCAGAAGCACTGCCGAAATTCTTGGAGCACCACCACACATTAACAAGGAGAAGGTAATGGCAAAGTAATATTTATGGTAATGCATCCTTTAACATAACATGAGTTTCGAGATATACCTTGTTCATTGCTTAGTTTGTTTTTTTTTTTTTTCTCACCACTTCACTTCTGTTTTGCATGGATTTGATCTCCCCATGATGAAGGGGAGAGTTTACTTGAAAGGAGGAGAATGATTTCAATGATCACATTAACTTAAATCCAATATGACAAACTTATTTTGCCCATTCAACAAGGAGGGGTTGTCCTCCTTAGCATTCTACTGTACCCCGTATCCGTTCCCTCTTTCCCTTCTTAACTTTTACTTTTGCACGACCAGGCAATAGCTTGATTAGGAGGAGAGGAGAAGGAATTCTCTCTTATTGTGAAACATCAAAAGAAAAAAGGGTATAGAGACGAATGAAGACATGTGTGCAACAGGGAAGTGGATGAAAACTCCAATAGAGGTTGCAGAACACCAAAGAAGACCAGCTAAAGTGATCCCCGGCGAAATCGGTGCAAAACAATGAATTCGGATAGAAACCGCATACTCAGTGCAGTCTGGGCATGACCGTACTTGGTATGCGGTCTGGTCTAAACTACACTGTATCTGCGGTTCAGACCAAGACCACATAGTAAATGCGATCAATTCAATAAATAACCAAAAAGTAATCTTTTTGACCCGGTTGGATCCAAATCCGACCCGAATTGGTTTTGACCCGACCCTATGAGTAATTTGGACTGTTTTAAGTCCACTTTGGACCATGGGCCTAGATGGGCCCACCAAGACCCCCCTGGGCCCACCTTTGACTGGCCCGTACCAGGCCCGTTTTCAATAAACAAGCCCAAGGCCACATGACCATCGACTATCGGGCCACCCATTAAGCCCTTAACATGTTTAAATAATTTAATCAAATAAATAAACCAAAAAAAAAGTTACCCAATAACCCTACTGGGTCAAAGCCCAAACTTGGCAACCCATGGGTCCTCCAACGGGACCCGTATTTGACTCACCTCATCTAAATAAAAAGATAAAATAAAATAAAAGGGACCCACAGCTCCATTGGGCCCCACCAGACCGAAAAGTGGCATGATGGTCTAGGAAAGGTGAAACTGACTCAAAAACCAGGGAGACCCGAGGGACCCGTCAAATCGACGGAACGGGTCGAAGTGTCTTCGGACTTCTCCGGACGTAACCGAGGACTTAGCTAGATCTCTAATAAAGCCGCAGACCGGACTTAGACCCAGATAGGCTATTCCCAGTGTATACCTGCACCTCTTAGGCAGTGGCGATTCCTAAAGTCCCGAGGCAAGCACGAACTTACGTGCGCCCCGTGTTCGATCTAGATTTAGGTGCGCATAGATGCAATAAAGTTTCTTTGAGATGGAAGAACACTATGATATAGGTGGCTTCTATGATCTCGTTCCCACCATGATTCTTATGGTTGAAAATCGTCTGCACCCAAAAGTCATGCATCCTCGTGCACTGGCATTTGTGATTGGTTTATTCAATTTGAAAATAGTTTCTCTATTTGGACTCTCTATCTGGAAATGGATTTGTTCAAGTGAATGCACCAATAATAACACCAGTGCATGCATATTATATGCGCTCAATTTTTGTAGAATAATAAGATAATAATTAGAAATGAAGCAAAATAAGGTAAAAAGAAAAGGAAAAAAATAAAGGTTTCTCGTAGTGGATGAAAGCGTTGTGAGTCAAGGACGTGGCATCTGCGATCTACCTTCAACTATAATTCGAAAGGGATTGGAAAATATTTCATCCGCTGATTTCCTCGCCACAAGGAGGAAGGCAAAAGAGCAAGTCAGAAGGTTAAAGGGGTTTTGAATGTGTTAGAAATATCGAATTTGAATTCAAATCCAATAAATTCAATATTTCTAACAGAATGGATAGATCAGAGTAGGAGAAACCGTTCAAAGAAACAGATCCTTTCTGCCCTCCTTGTCTCATTAATCATTTTCCCTGACTAGCGTTCTTGAATCTCCTGCACAATATTAAAAGAAAAACATCTTGAAACTCCTGCACAATATTAAAAGAAAAACATCAAAAAGCATGAAAATAGAGAGATAGAGAGAATAAGGAGGAGGAAAAAATAGAAAGAATATACAAAGAAGGTTCAATGGAATGTTTAGCAGTTGGTTTGGTGCCAGATAAATACAGCCGGAGAAGAAATAGTAGAGAGGAAACGGTAGCTGAAGTTGGAGCCACGCATGTGTACTAAGACAAGACAGGTGCTTCTTCTTTCTACAGTTGGCGTCTCTGATTCACTGTTGCCTATTTTAAGGGAAATCTAATGGCCAACATCTAAAGCTGATTCCCGCTATTTCGTCGTGGAGAGGGACGGGCGATGTCGAGGTGGTGACAGTTAGAAACGAGCGGTGAGCTGAGCAAAGAAACCCAACGGATGGACGCCACAGCTCCAACCCATCCTCTTCCCTGCTACATTAAATCCCGAGGCAGCCGCGCCGGCATGAGCTGGTCGGGCGAGTGACGCTCCAGATCACAACTCTCTCCCATTCTTAAAAGGACAGGATTGAATTCCTCTTAAAGTCACCCCCGAACCCATCCCCGTACGGCCGGGCAGGGCAGGGCAGGGCAGGGCTACCGTTCCTCTCTGCCACCGCCGGAGCAGCCACCAACGCCACCAGAAAAACAGGAAAAGAGAGAAAAAATTATGGGAGAAGCAGATAAAAAAGAGCAGCTTTCTATGACATCTTCGGAATCAGAAACGGAGGAGCTGCGGCGCCTTGTGCTGGCGGGGCCTATGTGGAAGAACAACAACCGGAAGAGGCTGACAAAGCAGCTTTCAATGTGCGAGACCCCTCGCGACGCCGCCTGGGAGAAGCGGCGCCGCCAGATCCTTCGGCAGGAGCGTAGAAAGAAAGGATTCGATGACACCGAAGCGGGTCTTCTAAGCGAGCCCAAACTCACCGACGAGGATCTTCACGAGCTCAAGGGCTGCATAGAGCTTGGATTTGGTTTCAATGAGGAGGATGGACAGGAGCTGTGCAACACATTACCCGCCTTGGACCTCTACTTCGCCGTCAATCGACAGTTTTCACCGAGCCCCGTCTCCACCCCATCTGCTTCTTCCGCCACCTCTACATGCGGCCGCTCCCCCTCCTTTGGCAGCCCAAGGAGCGACTCCGACTCCTGGAAAATATGCAGCCCAGGTGGGTTATCTTGTACTCCAATCAAACCCTGCCACGGGGCAATCTTTGTCAAATTGAGTTATTCCACGCTGACGTTATGACTGTCTTTCAGGGGATAATCCTCAGCAAGTGAAGACGAAGTTAAGGCATTGGGCACAGGCCGTTGCATGTTCGTTGAGGCAATCTTTCTGACGATGGGATGGCCTGTCGTGAGAGAGAGAGAGAGAGTCAAACCTGCGACGTCTTGTACAGAGATGGTAGTTATTGGCTTCGAAACATCGTTTTAATTTAATTTTTAAGTGCACCGAGCGCTACTCTGCCAGGTGCATCTCTCTTGGTGATTTATCTGTGGTAAAACCAACTAATTCGCAAATTATTTTAATGACTACTTTTGAATTTACATTAAATAGTTTCTTCAATGTTTCTTTCCGTCTGTCTTCCTACAATTTTTATCAAGTGTGGAAGGTTTGTGCTTCACACGTTTTGATAATATATAATTACCAAGTTGAGAATTGTACAATAAATAGATTTTAGTCTTCATTTGATGTTTAGTTGTCGTGTGTGTGTCAATATATATATTGAGCTCTTTAAAAATAATAGTTACATATTCACCTGTGTATCAATTTAAGCTTTTAGATGCAACAGTTCTTTAATATTGTACCAGAGCATGAGGCTTTGCATGTATTCAACTCTTGAAGGAATAACATTTACGTGCTATTAGGTTTAGCTTGGTTAAGTGATCCGATTCTAATTTAGGGAAGTCCGTAGACATCATAAACTATCCGACCCAAGGTGGGTTTCCATTGATTAATTGAGCCATAGGATTAGGCATATGAGGGAGCTTATGGGCTTCAAAGTTTAGCCCAATATCACAATTTGACCTATATATGTCTAAAAGTCTTCATGTTTAGGTTTCGGACCTTGGCCCATTAGTGGGTGTAGGGCCCATGAATCCAACGCCTAAGTCCAAATAGGCAGACGTCATCCCGTGGGCCTGGAGTTCAAGCATGCGTAGGAGAGTCACAAGGCAACGGGGTAGTTTGTTACCTATTATTCAGTTTTGTCAAGTTTGGCCGCTGTGATGTAGCAGGTATCTCCTGTTATTTCTTATTAGATGCTGAAGTGTAGCGACTGCTAGTTTTTCAGTTTTTATTTATTTTATTCTTCATTTCTTTGTGCTCTATGGGCTACAGGGAAGTACTCATAGTCAAGGGACATTGAACAAGCATATTTTCATTCAATCTAAATATTGTTATGGGCCTGGGCAGTTTACTATGTCACAGTGCGCTCGGATCCTCTGTGAAGCGCAATCCAACAGACCAAAATAAGCGAAGGCTATAATAGTAATTTTGAACGAAACATTTAAAAACTATTAAAATTCTCCTCGGCTTTCTCCTTGGCAATCTCCTTGTCTTGATGAAAACATGCGAAACATATTATTTAACTTACGATCCTCTCTACGTCCGCACTTTACACGACATTTCTTGACCTTTTTCGTCTTCGTCATCCTCATCGCATACGAAAAGGACAGGATCATACTCCATTTGCTTCACAGAGGTTTCTCTTTCTTACAAACGCGCGCGCCCTGTGCACGCATCGGAAACGCCGCACGGGAAAATTCGGAGTCGCCACCGCCTGATGGGGTGCAGGCGGACACCTGGGTGCCTAATCTTGTCTATTGGTCTGGTCTGCGGCTTGAGTGTAACGCCCCGAACCCGGGTCAGTGCAAAGCGACACCCGACCCGAACCCGGTTCGCTACTGTAACAACCCGAATTTAGTTCAACAACCAAATCCGAGGTGTTACTGGCCCATATCAATTACAACATCAATAACATACCAGACCAAAGAAAGCAAAATCCAATCAATTTATTAAACTATCAGAGTTGCGGAAACAAGTATGTGCGGAAGTGTAGATCAAAATCCTCAACTAAGCATAAAGCTTGACCATCAGTCAGTAATATCAAAGTCTGGTAAAATGAACTGGTTACTATCTCTCTCTTATCTCTCTCATACATCAAATCCAAATAAATGATAATAAACCAATTAAAAATGCTAAGTCTATAACATCAATCCACCTCAGACAAGATCTGGATAATAATAATCCTCCGGCGAATACTCGGCTATCTCTCCCTGGAAGTCTAAGAGATCCCCCTCTCGCGTAACAGCTGAAAAAAATGGAATAGAAGTAGGGTGAGATACGAATATCTCAGTAGGTAACACATGCATGACTAAACAGTTAATATAAGCAAAGTAACATTTCATGCACGATTAAGCAACATCGATAAATCAGGCTCGCATAATCATTTATACCATTCATGAACACAAAACAGTTTGATAAACATTTCTAGAAATGATTTTCAGCAGGTTTTAATATAAGAACTCAATAGTCAAATCAGTAGCATAATCCACGCATTGCCAGGATGTACTAAGCAGTCACATCCAACCAATATCCCAATCACATGCATCCCGCACGTGCACAATAATACTAATAATCATATCAAGTGTTGTGTTTTCAGTGTCATTGCAGGACTCACAAAGATAGATAAACCTTTTGAGATGATTCTCAACCAATTGTTATACCACCGTGCGACTTAGGAGCGATGATACTAATGATACTCAAGCCCCATGCAGCGCAGCTTAGACAAGAGCCGTAGTCACAGACTTATTGCACACGTACCCATCAGAGTTGGCATGTACCACCAGCATGCAGCACCAGAATCAATACATGGAGATGGTCACTTATCCACATGTACAGGGAATCACCAGCGGCTCACCGGGGTGTCCCTCCAGACATAGGACCTTCCCAGACAAACTAACTTGCAAAGGAAGCACGTCGCATATAGGAGTAACTCAACCCAAATGGCATATCCCTCAGCTATCTAGCTACGACTATGGATCCATAACCAGCTATGCCCACTAGACTCCAAAATTCCCTAAAGTATCATAATTCTATAAGGGTTGGTGCCTAGCGGCATATAATGGTTATATCTGTGCATTTACTTCATTATTCAGTCATTCGGATTCTGAATTCTCTTTATAATGTCTTATGATTTATAATGCCATTTAGAAGTGTTTAGATAATCAAATGGTAGTTAGGCTTTTCCAAAATCACATTTCTTATTTTCCTTCAAAACTTGGCAACTAATGTCCTAAATATCTCCCTAATTTGTTTTTCTGTAAAACAGGGAATTAGATAGTTTATTTTGGTCTTAAAAGACCTTAGTTAATCATTAAAATTGTCTAAAAATAGTTTAGAGTTGAATTAGGTTCGAAATTATGAAAAATTGGAATTTCTGCTGAGAGCGCCTGGGATCACTCAGGATCGCTCCGGGCGGTCTTCAGTCGGCGGTAGTGCAAATTCAAGCGCCCACGGTCCGTCGTCCCGCAGTCCGCGGCGTCCTCAAATTTATAACCAGCGCCTAGGATCGCCGATAAGCGCCTAGTACAGTCGAGGTCGGCGGTCTTACCAAATCGAGCAGAAACAGTTCTAAATCATGATTTTTCTCGTCTAAACTCATTCTAGTGTATTTATAGCATGCTTAGCTAACTAAATACAACATTACATAACATAGAAACATGCATTTGCGATTAAACAAGGGTAAATCCAATTTTAAAACCAAAACGATGTCACCTACCTCTATACACTGATTTCTTCTTCTCTATTCTGAACAATGGCGAACCTCTATCACTGAGAAACTCTCTGGACGATGAACGCACGCCCAGCCCTTCCTTCTTCTTCTCCTTCTTCTATTCTCTTTGGCCGTTCAAACAGTTCGTCGCTTGCGGCTTCAATACGAGCGAGAATACACGTATAAAATTAGGTTATTTCTTTATACATATATATACCCTCTGATCCTATGCATCTCCCATGCAACTCTTCTATACACCTTGCCCAATTAGAATACATACCTCGATATCTCACGATCAGACGGTCAGATCTGCGTCTAACTCTGGATCTCCGCTAAGTTGATCACCCCCTACAATATTAAAATGTTTCTATCAATCATAACTCTCGGTAATATTATTTACTAATTTAATTTATTATTTAAGGAAAATTCGGGGTTTTACATTGAGATTCTAAGAAAGGTCGACTGGGGAAGTCCGTAGACACCCCAGACCACCCCGTCGGATGACGGGTCCTGTGGGTTCCCTGGTTTGAGTCAGTTTGCCTTGGTTCTCACTCGATTCCTAATCCGATATGCAACTTGGTTAAGTCTGGCTGGACCACCTGAATGGTGTGGGTCCCTTTAATTGATTTTATCTTACTTAATTTAGATGATCTGAGTCTGACTGGGTGGGCCCCGTCGGAAGGCCCATGGTGTCCCTGGTGGGCTTGGTTAAGCCCACAAATCCCCTTGGTGGGCCTCAGTCTATCCTGAAAGGCCCTTTGGGTTTAGGTTTAGTGAATTGATTTTATCTTAGATTTTAATTTAAAGATTTAAGCGGCTTTCATGCAAAGATGGGTCGGCATTGGTTTGCGGACCCCTAGGTGGGCCCCCATGGCGGTTGCCAAAAATATTTTTAGATTATCTTGATTTAATTTGCCAAAGTAATCTGGACATTAGGCTTGGGGCCCATAGTCCAAATTTAGGCTTGAAAGCCCAGGTTCTTGGAGTTTAGTGTTTTGAACCCTCACTTGGTTGATCAGTGGGCTTTGGCAGGCCCGATAGGCCCTTGCCCTTGGTCTCGGCCAAACCATGTATTTAAACACATTAATTCCACAAAGCAAGGTTCGGGTGGGCCGCATTAGGTTTGGCCCGCCTGGTTCGATTAGTTAATTTTGCTTTATCTTGCTTATTGGCATACAAAGAAGTTTATTGGGCTTGGTGGGCCCCGTTGGGAGGCCCACTGATGTACCGAGTTGGACCGGCGGTCCATGTACCATGTTGGGTTTTCGGGTGGCCCGGAAACCCTATTGGTTCACTTGGTTTAGTGTAAACATCATTCAAATTCAACAAGGGTCAAAGAATATGCAAAAATGGCATTTCTGCCATGTAGCCGACATTACTTGTCGGCTACACACACAGCCTAATGTAGCCGACCATAAAGGTCGGCTAACCAGAAAACCCAAGTGATCCGACCTGAGTTGTCAGATCACTATGGAATGGCCTTTTTCGGGGTTTGGCCATTGGGGTTGTTTCCAGGGGTTCATAGGGGTCTTCTACAGGTCATGTGGGCCCCTGGGAGGGCCCACATAGGTTCAGGTTTGGGGTGCATCCCCCTTTGGCTTCCCTTTTTGGTTTCTCATCAAGGCAAGAAGACATTGGAAGGCATGGGGCTTGCTGCCCTTCTCACTTCTTCTCTAACAATTACAGCAGCCAGGTAGGGATCTTGGCATCCCTATCTGTGTGTTTTCCCTCCGTCCACCAATGGCAAACCAAATCTGGCCATTAAACATCCCATGCTACATTATCCTAACACAAACACCAACATACAAAACCATGGAACAGTGAAAAATGGAAAAACAGTAGCTAATATACAATGGTTAAAAATATTGCTAAGTGGGTGTAGGGTGGTATTTGAACATGCTGGTCGGGCAGACATTGATGTGGGTGGGGATTCTGCTGCTGTTCCCAGCAGCAGCTCATGCGAGCACCAATAAGAATCAGCAAAAATCCAGGTGGGGTGAGGGGGAGTGGTGGGAGCATGCTTTCATACGTATACAAAGAAGACAGCAAATAATAAAAGCAAGGTTAGAACACCTAATCCGTAGCATGCATGGTTTAGCAAAAGCAATAAGGAGGTGGCTGCCAAAGCCATAGAGTCATACATATGCAAGAAATAAAATCAGCAAACACATAGGCATGCGAGAAGAAGATAAGAAGAACCATGGCTTAGCATGCATTTCCTACACATCATACCAATATCTAAACCCAAGACTCATGCTTAAACCTAACGAAAATCAAAGAAGGGGAAGAGAAGGGGGTTTACATGGGGGTACACTGGATGAAATTATGGAGGAACATGCTCCTCTCTACTGAATCACCAAGGATCTCACAACAGCAACCTTGTTGGCCTCAAATGGAGTGTCCAAGTTTCCCATCTTTTCGTGGGTCGTGCATGGGGCCTCCCTTACCTTGGGAGACCTTCATGTTACCAAGTAAATGGGAGAAAGCATGCAATACCAATCACTAGAACAAGCTTACAACAAGGGGAGAACCCAACTCATTATCATGCTCCAAAGACTCTCATTTTCATATATGTGAGGTAGAAATTACCAAGAAGTAATACCTAAGGTTTCTCGGGTGCTTGTGCAAAGTGGAGACACTTCCTGGAGGTAGGACAGCTGCTGGAAGCTCTTCCTCTTGACAGTAGCAGCAGTGGTTCCTTTTCTTGTTGGGGTTCGAGTCAAGAAGAAGAAGAAAAAGGGAGGGTTAGAAGCAACCTAGGTGGTGTGGGGTTGTAGTGGAGGCAAGGAAGGCTGAGAAGAGGGTGGTTCGGATACACAAGGGAGGGGGAAAAAGCTCCAAGGCCAGCAACCCTCGGCCAGGGGGTTGCTGGCCCTTTTTATAGTGTTTTTAATGCATACACTAAGTCCCCTTTGTATCCGATATTAAATATTGGATACAAAACATAATGAGTTGAAAATTTAATGCCGCCGCGAATTTGTCGGGGAATTGGTGCGAATCTCGTTGACGGATCTCTTTGTATCCAACGAATAGTGTCGGATATACACAAGAGTGTGTGTATCCGACATATTTGGTCGGATACAAATCGAGAAAATTACAGATTTGCCCTCAACTTGACTGATTTGACCGATTTGACACTTTTGGATATCTACGGATTGCCCCCTGCGAATTTTGGTTTAGTCCCTGAGATATTTGGCAAGTTTTGGATATTTAAAGATTGCCCCCTGAGATATTTCGCTGCATTTCTTGCCACGTGCGCAGTTTCTGCGCCACGTGTGCAGTTCCCGATTTTGCTGCTCGGAAACTTCGACAGCTCATATCTCCTTCGTCCGGACTCCGATTTGATCAAACTCAGTTGCGTTAGAACAGTATCGGAACCCTCTATCCAATGACATAGGGCTAAGCACCTGGCTCAGGGTTCGGCAAAAAGTCAACTTTCGACTCACCCTCAAGTTTGACTGGCCCATAGATCCTTCATCCGGACTCCGATTCCTGCAAACTCAGTCGCGTTGGAACCGTGTCGAGATTCTCTATCCATTGAGATAAATTAAGGTGGTCAATCTTCACTTGATCAAAAAGTCAACTTTTCACCCCTTAGGGTTTGACTTTTTAGACAAGGTTTGTATTTTCGGCTCTTCCGGGAGTGCAAAAATGAGGTGCTTACACGCCCATTTGACAAAAGAAAGGGACCACCACCATCACAAGAACTTCGTAAGCGAGGGACTACCACGACAGCCACCAACCTCAGGAAAGACGACTGTAAGCTCTTATTTAATGTTATAATATAATGACCAAATGTATACATAATGAGCCATGGGTACTAGCCAAAATAAGCCAAAGGTACCGCTCCAAATAACGATGGGTACCTGCCGAGTTAAGCTTTAGGTACGCTCGAAGAGCTCACCAAAAAACAATTTCGTAGTCCCCAAGTAAACCTATGGTACCCTCCAAATAAGCATTAGCTACATCCCCATTTAATTCACAAGCACCCCCAAATAAAGCGTAAGTACCCCAGTCAAATAACCCATACATACCCCCCCTCCCCCCCAAATAAAGCGTAGGTACCCTAGTCAAATAACCCATACGTACCCCCCACAAATAAGATTAAGGTACCTCACTCTAAGCCCAAGGTACTGCATATATGCCTAAGGTACCTCCCATATAATCCTAAGGTACCCCCATGGTAAGCCATATGCACTCACCAAAATTAGCCTAAGGTACCCCCTTCTAAGCCTACGGTACCCCCAAAATAAGCCCAAGGTATCCCCAATATAAGGCTAAGGTACCTCCCGAAATCATGGTTCAGTGATTTGTCCTGAGACCTAATCGCAACGAAACAGAGAAAATGTTTCATTGCTTATAGTTAATCGCAAATCCGCGATTAGTCGTCTGATTAATCACGGCACCTAATCATCAGGTCGCGATTAATCCTGTACTTAATTGTGATGAAAATCTCGTGAAGTAAGGCTTATATTCCGCTCCCCTCCCACACATAAGCCCAAGGTAGGCCCCCCTCCCCAATTAATTCATAATTGGTGGGTTACCCAAGGCTTATGGGGATGGTACCTAAGGCTCACTTGTGTGTACCTAAGAGCACTAGCAGCAGCTTACTCATTCAAATTCCTTATTTTGAGGAATCTGGGTCATTTTTCTATTATAGGGATTGTCTTCTCAGCAAGTCATTACATTAGATTCCCTATTTCTTTCCCTAAATCATTAAAATATTAATTTTTTTAAAAAATTATTTTTATTATAAAAAATATTTCTAACGGTTATATTCTCCAACGATATTATATTTAATTTTTTTAAATAAAATATTTTTTTTAAAAAATTTATTTTTTTAAAAGAATATTTTTTTAAAATTCAAATAATGTTTTTAACAGTTATATTCTCCAACTATATTATATTTAAAAAAAAACTCTAAAAATCATTTTCAACAGCTATATTCTCCAACGGGTATAATTTGAACGATTATATTCTCCAACAGTCATATTTCTAACAGCTATATTCTCCAACAGTCATATTTCCAATGGCTATATTCTCCAACAGTCATATTCTCGAAAAGACATTTCCAACAGCTATATTCTCAAACGGTCATATTTCCAATGGCTATATTTTTTCCCTATAAAATTGAGTGATTTCTTTGCAAATCATTCTCCATCTCAAATTGTGATAATAATTATACTTACATTGTCTTTATGGATTTCTTTTCTGATGATGACATTGTCTATGAATCTTCTTCTGATGATGAAGAGGAGGTCGCAATAGCAACTGCTATTGAACAAGAACATTTGAAGACAAAAAGAGGCTCAACATCTGATCATGGTTCTATTCAAAGGCGTATGTTCATCAATTGCAATTCGATGGCTGGCCACCAACGTCTAATTCAAGATTATTTTGCTGAGCCATCAGTTTATCCTGAAAATATGTTTCGAAGGAGATTTCGTATGCGCTGTGAGTTATTCCTTCGTATTAAATATGCAGTAGAAGCGTACGACCCATATGTTTTTCAAAAAAGGAATGCCGCTAGGAAGCTTGGGTTA
This sequence comes from Buxus sempervirens, assembly GCA_947561395.2. Lineage (NCBI taxonomy): Eukaryota > Viridiplantae > Streptophyta > Magnoliopsida > Buxales > Buxaceae > Buxus > Buxus sempervirens. The sequence continues at coordinate 1,939,975 of OX387188.1, forward strand.
TCCTCTTTGCAAAAGATAACTACTGCATTTAGAATGCTTGCTTATGGAGTAACAGCTGACTTGGCAGATGAGTATGTTAGGATTGGAGAAACCACCGCAAGAGAAAGCATGAAGAAATTTGTGAAAGCAGTGGTTGCAATTTTTTTAGATGAGTACTTGAGAAAACCGAACAACAATGACACAGCTAGATTGCTAGCTGAAGGCTCACGACGAGGAACCCTGGGAATGTTGGGGAGTATTGATTGCATACACTGGAAATTGAAGAATTGTCCCACTCAATGGTCAGGTATAGATACTAGTCGTGGCGGTAAGCCAACACTTATTTTGGAAGCTGTTGCTTCATACGATACTTGGATATGGCATGCATTTTTTGGTTTACCAGGGTCTCATAATGACATCAATGTGCTGGAACGATCTTCTTTGTTTAATGATCTTGCTCAAGGGCGGGCTACTCAGGTTAACTATTCAATTAATGGTCATGATTATAATATGGGATACTATATAGCAGATGGTATATATCCCACTTGGGCAACTTTTGTAAAAACAATTCCAATACCAATAGGGGTGAAGAAGAAAAATTTTGCTGCAACTCATGAAGCTTTGAGGAAGGATGTTGAACGTGCATTTGGAGTGTTACAATCAAGATTTGCAATTGTTCGTGGACCTGCACGTTATTTTAATCATGATGATCTAAAAGAAATCATGATGGCGTGCATAATTATGCATAACATGATTGTTGAAGATGAGAGACATTTGTATCAAAATGGAGCAGCCTTCTCAAACTATGAGTATGATCAAGACAATGAGGGTCCACAACAAGTAGCGATTTCGACTACAAAGACAAATGAAGTTCGAAATTTCATTATGTGCCACCAGGAAATTAGAGATAGAGAGGTTCATACTAGACTCCAAGAAGACCTCATTGAGCATTTATGGAAAATTTATAGTGAATCTTAGGAAAAGAAGAGTAGAGTATAAGAACTACTACTATCCATCTTGTCTGTTTTTAATTTATTCAATTCAAGCATGTTATTTTATTCCAGCATAACTCGTCTCAATATTTCTGTGTAAATGAACAAAAATATCCCATCAGCAAAGAGTATTGCATCTGAAGCTATGTGATTTCTAACTTCAAAATTAAAATCAAGCTATGCTCGTTGTAATGTGACAAATCAATATCTTTATGAGACCTAATTAAAGTTAAGGTTCACATAATTACAAAAAACAACTTTAAATAACTAACACAAATAGATTAACTTCGAGTATTCTGTCTTTGCTTTTCAAAAATATCTCTGCGAAGTAATTGAAAATATTCTCTAGTTTCAGGGTCCATCGTGCTTGTATCTTTTATCATGATCTCAGTCTCATGGCGCGCTCTTTCGGTCTCTTGACGCGATCGCTCAAGTTGAAGTTTCTCATTTTTATACGGTTCGCTTCTTGTGTTTCCAATAGTTGCGCTTGTTGGATTTGAAGAAGCTTTTCTCGTTGTTCGGCATTTGCATTAAGTTTTTCCATTTTCTCTTCATGAGCTTTTTTCTTCTCATCTCTCAACTCAACTAGAACACTTGAAAGTTGAGTACCATCACCTAGCAAGCTCTTTCCTTGTTTTTTCCTCTCCTTCGCAGCCTTTCTTCCCATAGGTCTCTCCAATTCCATAAAACTACTTGGTTCGGATTGGTCTTCACCTAAATCTGTGGATTCTAGAGTTGAAGGAGAAGATGGTGTAACAGATCTTCTTTTAGAACATGCTTGCTTATTAGGCTGAGACCGTTGGTTCCATTTAGGTTGGTCCTTCAAAAGAACCCAACAATGACCATACCGAAAATGTTGTTTGGTCAAAGCATGGAACATTTTTCAAGCTTCTTGAACCTATGAATATTTAACAAAACAAATTAGAAATCCTTAAATTGTAAAAGAGTAGTTAACGAAATGATGAATCAAAATACTTACATTGTCTTCCTCACTAACCCCGCTTCTATGTTGTGCTTTAACTTGACTTAAGAAACCGCAAAACTTATTGGCGGCTTGTTGGATATTCGACCATCGATGGCTTAACGAGGCAACTGAGCGTGCAGGCCAACCCGTCTTTTTCTCTTGATTATAGCTATTTTCAATTCTTTTCCAAAAAGTATCCCATTTTGCATTAGTTCCAGTTATAGGATCCAAACTTGTATTGAGCCAACAAGAAACTAATAGTTTGTCTTCATCCGGATTGAAATTTTGACCACGTTTTTTATTTGATGACCCTACTTCATGAACTTCAGGTGAAGTTTGTTCAACTTGTGTAGAATCCTCATTAAATAATTGGGTGCCATCTTGCAAAGGGGAGCTCATTGTGGAACCTTCTTGTGTTTGTATGTTCATTCCTAGAGAAGAAACAATTAGCTACTTGATCAATAAGAGGGTCATCAAAAAATATACATTCAAATATAATTGCAAAACAAGGTTTGAAATGGAGAACAGCTATTTTAAAATGGAAAACCTTCAATCAAGTATTTAGCTTGAAAAATAATCAAATAGACCAATTACAACAGCTATTTTAAAATGGAGAACCTTTCTGTTTCAGAAATGAAAATGAATAGGTAGTTTACTTGCCATGAGGAAAAAGGTAAGAAAAGGGAAAAAATAAGGAAAAGCCTTGCTTGAATCTGTTATGGGAGACATTTGGAAATTACAAAGATATTGTTACCATGATCAATGAATCATGGAATCCTATATCAAACCAAATTACAAAGACATTTGGAAAAGCAACAACATGCAGCTAGGGATAGCCATGGAGCACGATCATATTAGGTTTGGCAAACTATAATGTGGCCATAAACCAACCAGCTCCAACCCAGATGCATGCAAGCTAGAATTCTACTATAATACATTACATATACAATGCAGTTTTTCAAGTGAAATATATAATTTCTTTAACATACATAGTTATAAAATATACATTTTATAAGCACAATTCACCTATGTTTAAATAGTGGAATGAATTAGAGGCAGGGACTAGGATCAAACCTAAACAAAACGTTTTCATGACTTTAACGTGCCATTGCAGGGTCAAATAAGGCAGCTATTCTCATGCTTACCTGCAACTTCAACCACAAATGCTTGAAAAAGGCAACAAGCAGTGGCAACAAGATATGAGAGAAAAAGGATTGAAGTCTGTCACCACTAAAACCTGTACTTGACATAAAAATGTGCCACATCAGCAACCTACCATGGAAATCCACTCTAAAAAAATGAAAAAGACTAAGCACTAACTAGAAAATTTACAAAAAAAAATTCCCTATCCTAACAAATTGGGGCTAACAGCATCAATCAAATTCATGTATCCCATTCTGTCAGAAACCATATTTTCAGACATATGACTTATATCAAAATCCTTACAAACTGAGTACATCTATGTTCTTTTTGGTCTTCTCATTACACTCTTAGATGCTATAATGTGTAAACCTTGCACCTTCTCGAAACCACCTCCTCAATCCTTATGTGTTTCTAATATTGTATTTGAGTAATACTTAGACACTCTCGAATATGTCATCTTATCTTCTTTGATCTTCTCATATATCCATCTCAGAATTCTCATCTCAACAATGGTCATTCTATTAGTAAGTTGCTTTTTTATAGCGCAAATTTCTAAACGTAAGGTAGCTGTCCTACAAAAATTTTCTTTTCATTTGTCTCAAGTTCTCCAATCCCACTAGAAACACCTCTCTCACTAATCAATCCACCTCTAACAACCTTACACAACATTCCCATAGCATCACCCACTTGATGGAGAAGGTGAGGGTACAACACAAGCAGTTCCTTGGAGGACACTTATCCTATTGATTATTTAAGCCATTGCAATGGGCATGTTAAAAAAAAGAAAGAAAAGAAAATTAAAAATAAGATCAAAGAAATTTGCACACAAATTTTACATAGTTCAGCCTTGTGCCTACATCAGTTACAAGAACATAACTGTTTGGATTTGATCTACAAAAGTTCCATGAGCCTCTTAATTATTAGTGTCATACTGTCATTCCCTCTTCAGCAAATCAACAATTTTCTATTTATTTTCCTGACACCAATCAGAAAAGATAATTGACTAATCATAGACTCCTTCACTCTTCATTTTTTTTTTCGTTATTCTTAGGGCATGAATTCAGGGATAAGTTCAGTACTACCCTTCCAACTGGCTAATGCAAATGTCTGAAACTTAAGGGATTTTATTTTGTTAACAAGGTTTGATTTGGAATCGTTATCTATTGTTTAAAACTTAAATCCCAGAATCTCCAAGAAATCAGACACAGATGCGCACCAACAATGAGTAACCTCAGCGATTAAGATCCACTTCAGTTCAACTAAAAATCCCAAAAAGGAAAGAAATCCTATCTCTGATCAAAGAACATGAGAGCAAATGAAAAAGTGCAGAAAATAAAAACCAACTCAAAAAATAAAGGTTCTGCAAGAGAGATCATACCTTCGAACTAGGGAAAATGAGACGGAGTAGCGTGGAAGCACGGAAAGTCCCTTCAGCATTACTTCTTGCTTGGATTTTGAAGCTGTGGGCCGTTAGCGTAAAAACCTAAATTAAAAATGTCACTTCTGCAATCAGAATGGTGATTGAATTACCAAGCTTGAAAGAATTAAACTTAAAACCCTAACCAAGGATCAATCAAAGAAAAACAAGATGAAGAAAAACAAGATGATGTAGGGATTTGAAATAGGGTTGTGGAGCAAGACGATCAGGTATTTGAAAATTTTCAGTCAGAAATCCAAATCAAAAGAAGCAGGACAATGAGAGAGAGAGAGAGAGAGAGAGAGAGAGAGAGAGAGAGAGAGAGAGAGAGGCTTACCGTCGACGGCAGCTAAACCGGCGTTGGAGAAACTCCCTTCTCTTCGCATGAGCCTTTCCATTCGCAGGACCTTTTTTTCCCTTTGAAGTGTCAAAAAAGATGCGAGCTTGTGTTTAGGGACCGCTACAGTGGCTCCCTAAATTTAGAGAGTCATTGTAGCACTTTCTAAAATTTTGAGGATTTGAAATAAGGATAAGTAAGCTGTTGCAAGGTCATTTTTGTTAAAATCCTTATTTTAGTTCCCTATTTTAAGGATGGGGAGCCTTATAAGTAAGCTGCTGCTAGTGCTCTAAGGCATTTTTGAGGTGTACCTAGAACATTTTGGGGGGGATATTTGGGGATACCCAAGGCTTATTTATTGGGTACGAAAGCCTTATTTTGGTGGGGGTACCTAAGGCTTAATTGGGTGTTGGTAATCCAATTTCTAGGTGTAGGTAAACCAATTTAGGGGGCCTATTTGTGGGTACCCAATTCTTATTTGTGGAATACAAAATGCATATTTGTGGGGTATGTAAGGTTTATTTCAATTTACATTTTGATTTTATAGATGGTACATGTAAATAGTCACATTGAAAAGTTTTTTTATCAATTTGTGTATTTATTTGTAGATAAATGGCACCAAGCGGGGAAGGAGTTAGCAATAGTTGTATGCCTCACCGACTGCAAAAAATTATCGAAAGGTTGAACGAGTCCCAGAGGCTAGCTGTTAGAGAAATTGGGCTGGGAAGCCTTCTTGATATGAGGATTAGACACTGTTATAAGGACAACATTGTGCCCTTATTGGCTTCATTTGATCCTGATAAATGTTGCCTTGAAGTAAGTGGAAGGACATTTGATATATCACCTCCTGATGTTGAGCGGATATTGGGGGTGGCCTCTGCCAGAGAGACTATAGAAATCGATGAGGTGGAAAACAACCTCACAAAATTAAGGACAATGTATTGTGATGAAAAGGGTAAGATACCTTTAGGAGAGCTGGAGATAAGACTGAAAAAGAAGAAGACGGCGGATGAAGTATTTAAGAGGCTTTTTATATTGCTTGCATTGGGCTCATTTATATGCCCTCAAGCTAAGCCAAAGGCAAGCACAAAGTTCTTAAATCTCATAATAGATATGGAGAAACTCCGTAGCCTCAATTGGTCGAAGTTCGTTCTTGATTGACTCATTGCCGCAATCCACCAATACAAGGAGAACCGCCAAAAATATGTCGGCGGTTGTTTGGTTTTTCTAAAGGTAAATTATTGTTATACACACATTTCATATATTTGGTATGCTTAAATTGTAGTGGAAGAAATGTTTACTCAATCGCAGATGTTCTATTATGACTGTTTACGCATGGATGGGACCTTGATAGACTCGGTTGCAAAAGCTCCTCTTATCACCGTGTGGAATGATGGTGATGCGTTGGAGTGGGAGAAAGAAGAGAAGGAAAAGGACATGAAAATTCCGGAACATATTGAATATGAAAATGTTCCGGAGTCCGATGAATCAAAGGGGAGGAAGAAGGTATATTATATTATATTGTATTTATATTTTCGTAGAGAGGGTACTCAATATTCATTATACGTACATGGACATAAATTTTACTTGATTGTGTGTTTAACAGGATAAATTGAGGGCAGAGATAAAGAAGCTAATGGAGGTAGTTGCTACCCTTCAGCGTGAGGTAGCCAAATCCTCGAGATTGAAGGCTTTGGAGAAGGAGGTAATGGAATTCAGTTTTTGTCATTATTTATCATAAGTTCCAGATCTTATAGAAATGCAAATGTTTGTTGCTTGATTTGTTTAGGCGGAGAAATTGAAGTTGATGATAAACAATCTTGAAGTAAAGCAAGCTGAATTAAGAGAGATGATTTTGGAGCTTCTTGGATATGTTCGTGCCTACCGAAGCTACTCTCCCCCTAAGTCTCCACGGGAACCATTTGAGGTTTCCAACGAATGTTGCTTCTGCACCGGATGGCCCTTGCCCAGTGTCGTCAATGGAAGATATTGAACCTATGGTGGAATGTATCCCGGATCCAACACCGGGAGAATATGAAGGGTCAATAGTTCCATTTCAACTCGTTGAAGCTTCGAGATTGAAACGTATGAAGGTGCCCGGCAAGGCAAAAAGGAGTCCTTTTACAACCATCACCGGGGAGAAAAAGAAGAGGAGGGCCATAAAGAGTAAGCAATCGCTCGATGCCGAGAGGCCAACGCAAACGGTAAGTAGTATATAATTGGATGTCTAATTGCATGTCAACCATTCATGTAGAACTTTACTATAGTAGATCGAAGAGCAAAATTGTCGATGTAAAGATCGTGTGACCTACATGAAATATATTTCAAGTGCCATCTGGCATGTTCAACCTGCGGAGGCTATGTTGTTGCTGGATCTGAACATTGCAGATGCAGCCATACAACCATTGGTATGTTTGTTCTCAGTTTTTCTAAAGGAATTGTTTTTTGTTTTTCGGTTAGAATTAGGTTGCTAGCCATATATTCATTTTTTGGAATTTTTGATAAACTTATAGGGAAGCGAACCAGCGGAGGCATTTTCAAGTAGGACTCCATTGGATGTTGGATGCACAGTCTGCAACTATGCATTCCGTGAGGACCTCAATCCAGAGTACGTAGTTTCGCATATTTATGTTTGTTGTGTTGTTTCTTTGTAAATTGTTGCGTATGGTTTGACTGTTTCTTTTGTGGGTTATATATGTAGCGAGGTTTTGGTGAGATTCTTCAAGATCTTCATTGACAGCAAGGAGTTCGATTGTTTGAAGCCAACGAAATGGGTTACCAACTCGGTAAAAGTCTAACAACCTAGGTATCTTGTCAGATCGCATAAATATTTGGATTTTTAGATTTTATTTTTTTCTATGTAGAATGTGGATTGCTACATGCGGATGCTGAATTTCCATGAACAGCAGGTTGGAGGCCCATGTTACTTCTTCATGTCAGATATTGGGGTAATTACTACGACATTCTTCAAAATCATTTAACAAGGTCTATAATACTCCTGTTGAACTTATATTATAACTTTTCAGACTTTTTGCGAGGCAGAAGCAAACCAAGACCTTACCAAACTTATTGATCAATTTGATCCATCGTACCTACTGAATATGGTGAACTACCAAATGGTAAGCTTAACTCACCATTGTTGTTGGGATCTTTTAATAAGGTAGAGCTAATAAATATGTTTGTATGCAATTGTTTTTCCCCATATTGGAGCAAGCACATTGGTACATGTGCATTATTGATATGAAGAAGAGGAAAGTATTTTTTTGAACTCGATGAAGGTGTGGAGAACCCGCGAAGTTCTCACAGGAGTAGTAAGTGATCAGCGTAATAATTTCTTGTGTCACTAATGTTGTTATTAAGTATCAATTTTTATATTTTAGCTAAAAGCAGTAAATATTATATGCACATAGCAATGGGAAAAGGAAGTTTTAGTAAGCACATTTCCAAGGAAGAAAGCAAAGACTCTTAAGCTTCCTCGGCAAGGCAACCCGTACGTTATCCACCTATACTTTCTTTTCTATCCTTACTACGATATGATATTAATAGCATTAACTTGTAATCGCATCTTTTGTAGCAAGGACTGTGGAATCTTTGCTATGAAGTTCGCTGCTTACTGGAGAAGAGAATTTTCTCTTCGATTCACGCAGGTACGCTACAACTCCTAACCTATTCAGTTGTGTTTTCAAAAGCTCCAAATGATCACATTGTTAATATAGTTTTGTTATTTTTGAATAGAAGGATATTCTGAACTTCAGAAGAAGTATTGTGACTGAGATGATCCTCTACGAAGAAAAACACGGTGAAGGATGATATTGTGAAGAAGAGTTCTACCTAGGGGGAGAGTTCGATGTATTAATATTTTTATATTATACATACGTAAAATTAAAATTTTATTTTTTGGGGAATCTGTATGTATTTATTTGAGAACAAGGATGTTCCTGTAATGAATGCTGTAACTGAATCAAGCATTCACTTGGATTTTACTTTTAGGGCATGTTTAGTTTTTTATGATGTTTCACGATCAGGTTTTTGTAAAGTATTGTGTACATAGGACATTGTATCCATTGAATAAAAGCTTTGTTATTTTGATTGCTTAAGTTCTGCCACAGATTCGTCAAACTCATTGTTCGTAAATTACGCCAAATTTTAAAATAAGTTACTATACATTAAATACTCCCCCCAAAACAAAACGAAGGTACGGTTCGTGTAAAGGCTAAGGTAACCCCCTAATCAGCACAATGTACCACCCCACCCCATATAAGCTTAGGTGTTACCTAGTAAGAGTTGAGTATGCCCTAAAATGAGCCCAAGGCCCCCACCAAATAAGCCTAATTTACCCCCCCCCCCCCCCATTAAAACATTGAGGTACCGACAAGTATGATGCGAAATAATGGAAGGGTACCCCTAAGTAAGACCCAAGTACCCCCAAAATTAATATTAAGGTAACCCATTAGTAAGCCGAAGGTACCCCCAAGTAGGAATTGATAATGAACAAAATGCGCGGACGTTAATCTAATACGCACGCACGTTTCAGCTCTAAAGTGCACAGCACGTGTGAGCGTTACCAGGAAACATTTGCACATTGAAGTGCTTCCCCTATTTTGTACGTGGGGGTACCTTCGGGTTTCTTGTGGGGTACCTTAAATCTACCTTTGGGGTACCTAGGTGTTACTTGGAGGTACTCTTCCCTTAATTTGGAGAATTTTTTGTGGATAAATTAAGACTTGTGTGGGGGTACCCTAGGCTGATTTGGGGGATACCTAGGCACGTTTGGAAGGGTATCTCAAGATTAATTTTGGGAGTGTAAAACCCCGAATTTCCACCTAATAAATAAATAAATAATAAATAAAAAACAATATGAGTTAAGTGAAGATTTAGAGGTAAGTAATTCAAATAGGTCATAAATTGTAAATAAAGAAAGAATTTTAATGAAATTAACCTAAAAGAGTAAAAAGGGTATTTTGGTAATTTTCAGAAAAAGGTAATTAGTAAATAGATCATCAAATAATAATTAGAATTGGAAAATAGAAGAAAATAAATTATTTTGACAAGTTAGAAATTAAAAGAAATTAATAAAAGCCTAAAAGTGGGAAAAAGGGTAATTAGGAGATTTCACGTCTTAATTTGGAGAAAATAAGGTTTTACGTGATAATAATGTTTAACTAAATGTTTTGCACGAAAATAGGTTATAAATAGGACTTTAGATAATAAGAAACTTAATTAGGATTGTTTAAGTAGAAAAATAGAATGTGGAGAAAAAGTAGGAATTAAATTAGCAGGATTAGACTTTAACTAGACCATGGTTGGGTTAGCCCAAATTAAATTAGCCAATTAGGGCTGGTTTAAGATTTCTAAAGCTTAGTATAAATAGGAAACTAAGGTTAGACAAGAGGGAATTTTCGTGGGTTTCTTATGGAGAGAAAGGAAGGAGGTTTCTAATGGAGGTGTCTGACCAGCCACCATCAAAATATGATCGGAGAAAATCCGCACGGTGGATCGCCTTCAAATTTGGAGGTTTTGTTCATCACTGATGGAACTACATTGTGTACGGTGGAGATTGGAATTTAAAGAGTTTAGCTTGGTGCGTTTGGGAGCAAAAGTCAGGTCCAGAATTAGAAGTTTCAATGGAAGAAGGATTTAGCGTATAAGGCAAGTAGTAACCCTTGGAAAACGTGAGGAACTGCATGATTTCATTTTCTGTGATTTCATATGGATTGAATGGATTAGTCGGAACAGTATTTACATGGAATCAAATTGTTTATATTTTAGTGTTTGGTGTTCTTGAAGGATTTGTTGAAATAATGGAGAAAACTTGGTTTGATCATGAAATAAATTATAGGATGGTATTCAATTAAGAAGAATTAATTTAAAGGGCTTTAGGAATGTTTTAGAATGTTATTAGATTAATTTAGACCAAAGAAACATATGGCAAAGGCATAAAAATCCGAACTTTAGAAATCTGGAAATTTCTGTTTAATTTTGCAAGAACGCCTAGGATCGCCCAGCCCTGTAAAGGTAGGCGCTCTGTTCAGATTTTGGGAATTTTGTAATAGGAATAATTATCCAATAAATTTTCTGATTAATTAAGCATGTTAGCATCTTTATAAGTACCTAATTAGGCTATAAAAATTATAAAATTAATTTGGAAATATTAAGCAATAAATTGAAAGTTATAATGAAAGGATTGTTTATAAAAGAGTCAAAGGGTATGGATATTGCTCGAAATAATATTACTGAAATTTATAGCTTATAAACATCTTTTAAACTTCATTCTAGGTCTGTAGAACATGCTGGAAAAATAAAATATTGAAAATTCAAATAGAAACTAGCTTAGGTGCTAAGGTAGGAAATTGGATTCTAATAAAATGGATTAATAAAGAAAACTCTAAGTAAGATTGGATTTACTTTATTTTGAGCTTTAAATAGGAATATTGGCTACTGGAATTGCATAAACTCAGATTTTATCGGATTTATGATACTTGAGTTTTATTTTGAATATAATTGGAAGAATTGCATATGTTATTCTAAAAATGCCTATAATTGGATTTGTTATGATTGAATCATGATTTTCACATGGAATGGAATACTTGGGTATGGATTGGTATGTGGTATGATGTTGTTCTCTTTAATTTTACGGTTGGGTGATACGGCTTCTGTGGTTGAGTTGATACCAACTTCTACGGCAGAGATGGGTAATCCTCTGTGTAGAGATGTGTAATCCTTTACGGGTAAAAGTGTGTATGCCTCCTACATTAGCGTGTCCTCCCGTATGTGGTTTTATCATGGTTTGTGTCAGTGGGCTTAGCTGTATATGGATCCATAGTTTTGGCTAGTTAGTTAAGTGGTATTTAGTTTGGGTTAAGTTACTCCTATATGCGAGCGCGCTTCCCTTTGCAAGTTAGTTTGCTCTGGGAAGGTCCTATGTCTGGAGGGACACCCCGGTGAGCCGCTGGTGATTCCCTGTACATGTGGATAAGCGACCACACTCCATGTATTAATTTTGGTGCCGCATGCTGGTGGTACGTCCAACTCTGCGGGGTTCGTGTGCAATAAGTCGGTGACTACGGCTCTTGCCTAAGCTGCGCTACATGGGGCTTGAGTATCATTAAGTAGCACTGCCCCTAAGCCGCAGGGTGGAATAGCAAATAGTTGAGTGTCATCTCAAATACTTATCAACTTTGTGAGTCCTGCAATGGCACGTGTTTTATCGCTTTTGTCGATTTTACCTCGTTAACATCAAGTTACTGGTATTTATACATGATCGTCTGTTTTATCGCTTTATTTAGAATTACCATGGATAACTTGGATTTCTCGTCTTATCGTGGATTAATCGAATACCTCATGACTATTTGCTTATATTGGATTGTTTCAATTGCATGCACCTGCTACTTGCTGAGATGTAAATCTCACCCCGTTTTCCCCTATTATTTTTCAGGTTGCTTGGAGAGATCGCGAAGATAGGGTTTTAATTTGATGGGTAGAATTGTAATTGGTATTAATGTCACATGTTGATTAAATAAACCTTATTGTAAACTGAATTGATATTATTGAATAAAGAATTGTTTTATTGGCCACCATAACTCTGATGTAATTAATTAGTAAAGTTTAAAATTATTGTGAATCTTGGTTTGTATCTGACCCCAGCTTCGTGGTAACACCTCGAGTTTTGTTGTTGAACCGGACTTGGGATGTTACAGTAGCGAACCGGGTTCGGGTTGGGTGCTTGTTTGCACTGACCCGGGTTCGGGGCATTACAGGGAGAGTACCTAATATATGCTAGATTGTTTTGCATTCTTCTTCTTCCCACAACCTTCGTTGCAGATTTTAGTCATTTCTCATAATACCTTAGTCTTATAGGTGGAATTTCATTACCATAGGCTAATATAACTAGTACCTTGGACTGATTGTTTTGCATGTACACACATTACGACGTGCTAGACCCAATGAACTCCATTTTGGGAGAAAGAGGAATATGACAAATGAAAGCGAAGACCAAACAATATTTGCTTTGTATACACTTAGCGGAACGTTTTACAAGCACATAAGTAAAAAAAGATGGTCAAATTATATGCATTCCATACTCAAATTACATGAAAAGAGGTTCAAGACTATGGAGCAGGCCCTCCTGGATCAGGAACATTGTGTGCAGGCTCAAGGGATTCAAGCAACAAATATTCATCTCGAATGTACTCCGCATCACTTGGAGGAATATGCTCTCCAACGACACCTTCAGAAGCTGCTTCGACAACTGTCCTCCGTTCTCCCTTGTCCCTATTCAGCCTTTGAAGCTCATGATTTTCCAATTCAAAGTGCTTCATGGTCCGGCTGTAGTCTTGTTGCATCTCCAAATATATCTCGTTCAACCTGGTCTACTTATCATGCACTACTTTTAGTGTGTCATCAGCATTCCATACTGTTGTCCTTACCCAATTCAACTTGGTGTCGATTTGTGCAAACTTCGTCCCAATCAGTTCTCGTACGTCCTTTTTCATAGAGTAGGTGTCACCTTCTATGTTCTAAAGAAGATGTTCCATCTTATCAACGTAGCGATTAATTTCATGCTTGTATGCAAGCTGACCATCATACAATTGTTTTATCTACTGCTTCATCGTCTCCTGGTTCTCAAGAAGTAGCTTGTTTTGATTCATCAACTCATTTTGCATGCCCATAACCTATGAAAGGATTGATGCGAGTCCACAAGGAAATTGGGAAGAAATTGTTTGGTCCATAGGAGCAGTAGTAAGAGCAGGCGCCGATGAGGATGGAATATCAGGTTCCACAAGTTGATCATGTGTAGCAGACTCCAGGAGAGGAAGATCATGCTCATGTCCTGTAGAAACATTGGGGGGAGTATCTTCACCAGCAGGGGGAGGAGATGGAGGAGCAGGAACCGGAGGAGGAGATGGAGGAGCAGGAGCATGGACCCCTGGAACAGGGGAAGGGGGTGGAGGAGGAGGATGATTCTTGTTGTACTGCCCCTTGGACTTATTATATGATGCAGTACTGATAGGAGGAAGGGGAGCAAGTAACTCATACTCTGGGAAGTCAATTTCATGCATCTTGACTATCTTTGTAATGGCACACCCGAGAGGAAGTCCATACCTATGTTTGGTTTCGAGAAAAGAGTCAAATATAGACGAAATCATGATGGTGGCAACATCAATTGAATGCCTCTTGACCAATGAATAAAGCAAGAGTGCTCTCATTGGAGGCACAGTTGATCTGTGACTCACCGGAGCAATGTTAGAGCATTGGATTTTGTATATGAATGAGGTGTCAAATGTAAAATGGGAGGAATCCATAGCTTTGCCCTTATAGTCCCCCTCCCTCCTAATGGTCAGTAAGAAAGCAGCCACTTCATTGAACAAATAAGGTTCGGGAGCATCAACATACAGGAATTCAGGATTTTCAACTCTCGAAATACCTAGGGCCCTAGCGATGGTATCAGAATCTATATGGATGGGCTGCCTTCTGAGAGAGGTATCGAAGTATAAGGGAGCATCTGTGATGTTGTGGATGTTTGAATAGAATTCATGTACTAGGTGTTGGGATGGGAGCAAGAAGTTGGTGAAGAGGTTATCCCATCCTCTCTCGGTAAATGCTCCACGAATAGACTCGAGGAAGTTGTCTAGAACAACCCCTCTTTCAAGCAAGATTTGTCTGTGGTTGATATTCGTCTCGTACATCTTCTTGGCTTTCTGATTGATGAAGATTGAATTATCAAATGAATCAGTCCTGGGTTTCTTATTGGATTTCCTGGAGGATGTCCTAAGTTTAGTAGATGAGGCTTGGTCTTAGGGGCCATCTAAGAGTTCAGAAGAAGAGAGGAAGAAAAAAATATGCACAAAAAAACACAAAGCAAACGATAAGGTTAGACACAGAAAAGATGAATACTACTGAATGCAAATAATATAGAATGTGAATAATATGAATAATTCTATGGAAAAAAACCCACTCCCTATATACATAAAAAAAACCCCCCAACACTTGAGAAAAAAGTACAGGCATTATTCACACGTTAGAGAGATAATAACTATAGGGATTTGTACTTGTCAAAGGCTTATAGGAAAAGTGAATAGTAACTTGATTTCAACCGATAATAGAAACCATTCCAACCAAGACAAAGCCAAATGTACCTCTTCAAGACATTCAAATAAATACATAGATCGGAAGCCCTAAATGAATAAATTAACACCCTAATCGTAACATATGAAATCAAAGCAGTAACGTTCGTAAAGCATCAGTCACACCTTCGAACCAGAAATAATAGATTTGGGCAACTTCCCGAAGAGAATGAAGTGGTATACCCACCTTGAGAAGACTTTATCGAAATGAAGATGAAGTACTTCGGAGCGCGCTACTTCGGATGGCTTTGATACACATGCACAAAATAACGCGCTAGTCCTGTTTCTTTGTATATATAGGCAAACGCCCGGACGCACGCTCCCATATGTACTTATTATTTTATTAAAATTTAAGTTTTTATATTAAAACATAGATACATGTATATCTCGTAATATATTTATATATTCTACTTAATATGTTAAATTCGACATGTTTCACAATTGTTATATTAGATATTTTATACATAAATTTATATGGATTTGTATGCACCCAACGCCTTGCAACGTAAACCCCTGAGGTTCCCTTTAGATGCCCCAAAATTAAAATGGAAGTAGGAACATAGGTTACCAAAGGTACCCCGAAAGGAAGGCGATGGTACCCTCGTGTGCGCCTGAGGTACCCCAAAGATTAAGTCGACGATACCCAAACGAAAATCCTAAGCCGAAATCGAACATTCGAGCGTACTTGTGTACACATGTATGTACATTTGTATATGTGTGTACACATGTACTGTAAAATCACTAATTTTTATGCAAATAAAAATTATATTAGTTTAATATCTTAAATAAAAATCTAATTAATGTTTTTTTTTTCATGAGTCAAGGGTGACCATATGGCCTTAATTTAATCCGGGTGGACCAACTTGGAGATCCTTTATTTTAACAAGGTAAGAAATTGTTTTTTTGTTGTGTAATATGAAGGTTTAGAGGTTGCTGATGTGGAATTAATGTGAGATAAATATAATGTGTAATAAATAGGGTTGCTGTAGTAAGGAGGTGTGGTGGAGTGGCACACCACAGAATCAAGGTTAAAAACTTGTTGGGCGGCAACTATAAAAGGTCAAGCATAAAATTCAGTCGAAGGTTTTTCTGGAGGGGGCGATCTGAGTTTGGGAGTTTCAGAGGAGAAGAGAGGAATTGAGGAAGAAGCCGGATCTGGAGTTGCTGGACTGCTCAAGGAGTTGCTGTAATTCTATATTCTGTCAAAGAGGAAGAGTAGAGGAATCTGCCGCAGCTGAGAAATTGAGTTGTGTCTTCTTCCAAAACAGTAGGTATTGGGTTAATTGAAGTTTCGATAGGTCATGTGGTGATTAGGTATTCAGATCTTAGATCTGACTTTGTGCTTTGCAAATTTCAGATTTCATTGGAGCAATGGAAGAGCTCGAATGAAAACATAGCTCGGATTGGGAGAGTGTGCTTGGCGACTGTGGGAAATCAGAAGTTGGTTTGCTTAAACATGTAGGTAGCATAGCTACTTCTCGGTTTTGTTGTTTATTATTGAATGAATTTCGTTATACTGGTGGAGGTGAAACCTGATCTGGAAATTCCAAATCTGTTTATGGCATAAATGTTAATTGAATGAATGGGCGGCAGGTGATACATATATAGTGTTCTTTTCTATGGTGAATGAAATTATAAGTAGCATGAATCTGATTTGGTATAGATGTTTGAATCTGGAAATTATACAAGTTCAGACAAGGATTTAGTCGAACCCTATTTTCCGGTTAGCCATTGACGCCTAAACATGATCAGTCTCTAAATGTGATTCAATAAGATTAAACGCATGGTTGCTGATTTCATATGTGAATGGAAATGTATTGGAAAAAAAAACAGAAGAACAATTAGATTAGACTGCTTACAAATGGAAATTTTATTTGATGTTTATGAAATAAATGCTAGCACTAAGGTTGGTGGTCTGGCGCCAATCCTTCCTGAGGTCAATACCAACTCCTATTTCACAGTTCTTATTCGGTTGTTTTGAGTATAAGCTTTATTCTATAATTTCCAATTAGAAATACCAGTTAGATGTTTAATTGGGCATTGGTGATGAAATTTTAAACCACCTATGATGAATGTAGTGAACCTGAATTTTCTTAGTAATGACTTGGATATTAAGTGGTAGGTTGTGTAATAATTGAAATGGTTATAGATGTTCAACTGGGAAATATGGTACAGCAACTTCATAAACAAAATGGTTCTATATTTCTGGTTAGTCATGGATGCATGACAAGTTTATTTACTAAAATGGTGCAAACAGTATTGTAAGGTATGGTTGATGTTTCATTATGTAATTTGAATGGGATTTGAAAGGTGGAATAGGTGAAAGAATGGACTAGCTCCATTGGGTACTAAAACATTACTAGTATTGCAAATTTTCTAAACGAAAAACTACGAAGGGCTACTGTTTGTGATGGGGTCTGAGTGACTTATTTTAACCCAAAGTGAGTCATATGCAGCATGTGAAGACTTAGGAAATTTCTGCAGGTAGTGGTGAGTGACACTTTAGAGTAAAGTAAAGGGTTTTGGTTGTGGTATTTAATTAGGATTTTAAGGTGTTGCTGGTGGCCCAGGTTTATTTAAGCATGGCTGAATTGATCCATCCATTGCTAATGTCTTGGGTGCTGTTATTTGGCCTAACGGCAGCCCATATGTATTTGTTGTTTAATGTACTTGGGGATTTCTTAGGAAACTTACTAGAGCAGTGTTGCTGAACTTTTAAAGGAAATGGATACTCTAGAAATGGGGAGCAGATTTGAAGTTCAGATAACTCCATTTCAGCTTTATCATTGTTTAAACACATTTGAGTTGGCAATGCTCACAATTACTAGTGGCTGTTGAGTAAACCAATAGCAAAAGTTTGGCAAATCAAAGTTGTTAGTTATTTAGTTAATACCATGGTTATTGATAATATAATTTGGTCAAAGTTTGGGCTGTTGTAGAAGTTGATAGAACAAAAATTTCAGTAAGGATTACACCTTGTGCTGAGTGCTGTCCACTTTCATAGAGGTGAGCGACAGCTATCCTTTAGCTCTTTTAGATTCAAATTTTAGTATCTATAAGAAAGGAGAATCAGGGAATTTCTGTTAGGAACTCAAATAGTTGTAAACTAGGTAATGTGGGTTATGTATATGTGCTGGAGCTGAGTATAATATGATGTGAGTTTGTTGTGTAGAGAATGTTAGAAATTCCTAGTCTTGGGAAGTCTTTAAGGAATCTGAATTTGATCTACTATTATTTTTGGAAACTTGTAGAATACATGAGGAAATTGCCAGCAGCAGTAAATGGAATGATTAAAAGGCGTGGAGTGTATTAGCAATTACGAAAGTAGATGCCTATTGGGGTTGTGATTGCTGAACCCAGAAAATTTGGTAACTAAGAGATGAGTTAGATAAATGAAGTGGTGGCAATAGGAATTGCATGGATTTAGTGATTATGCTGATTTTTATATAAGATTAAGGGGGATATATTCTAATTCTGGTGGTGGTCAATAGGAATGTTGAATAACTATAGTAAATGAAGTTAATGGGGTGGTTAGATAAATAAGAAAGATTAAGAAAGGCATGGGAGACTTTAGGCTAAATAAGAGTAGCATGAGTATAAATTTGGCATGGAATTCCTGTTGAGGTAAAAGAAAGTTAATAAAAGAATAAAAATTCTGATTTTAAGAGTGAAGTTAAGTTTAGATTTAAACACTAAGTTTTGCCGGTTTAACCGAGATTTGTCAGTTTTGGACACTTTTGACTAAAACGCACTTTATGCAAGATTTCAAACATAGGACTTTTAAAACCATTTGGTTTTGGGAATAAAATCTGGTTATTGGAAATTCTCCATTTATTTGAAGGATAATTTTATCACTTCTAATGAGAAGATGCTACTTTACCTCCGTGTATCTCGGAATGAAATTTGAACCTCTCTATGTACCTTGGAGAGAAGTTTTGTTTACTCCATGTATCTTGGAGGGTGTTGATGTTTGATTGGCACTATAAAATTTGTTTGGTCATTTTAATCATTGGTTTTGAATCTAGATGGCATAGCTCGGTGTGGATCCACATTTGTCAAAGTTAAGAGCTAGGTAGTGAAATGGATTGATCTTTGCTAGTAGTAATACCTTGTTCGCGCACGTGTTCCATCGTGTAGCTCGATGAGGCCTTCTCTGTATCTGGTTGGCTGCGGCTATGTTAGGATAGTACATGCCAACCCATTTCTGTATCTGAATGGATTCTTCCGCAATAAGTCGATGACCGTGTATCTCGGCTTCGCACATAAGCCGGAGGGTGGCATAGTGAGCTTGGTTTTACACTAGTAAAAGGTGGTTTATTTCATGAGTCCACTGTGGTCAGGTTTTTTTTTTGATTGCACTTATGAATCATTATTATGCGTTGACTGTTGCTATTGATCTTTATCATTATATATGTTGTATTTGGATTACTCTGATTACTCTTAAAGGTTGGTTATCGTTTCGAATGCATGTTTTACTATTGAAGCATGTTTTAGAATTAATATAAATGTTTTGTGCATGCATATGCTACTTGCTGAGATATTCGTATCTCATTCCGTTTTGATTTGTTTTGTTTTCAGATCCTGGTGAGGACGATATACCTGGGATTGAGTCAGACGCAGCTTACCCCGAGTATAGGGGAGAGGATTATTTTGTCGAGTGATTTCTGAGATACATTTTAGTTGTAAATTTCCATTGGAGATGGTGAGTAACTTTTGAATTGTAATTCTTTCAATTCATTGTGATTGGGTGATTGGGATATTTTTAGCGAACTCTGATATTTTGTTTGGTAATAATAAAATTGAATGTCATGTTTCTTATACTCTGATATAGATCCTGTGGTTTTGTTATCTAACCCTCGGATACAAGTTACGGTTCCATTACGTAACCTGGATCCGGGGCGTTACATGTATATGTATATATGTCTACACATGTACATGTGTGTACACATGTACATGTATATATGTGTACACATGTGTGTACATGTGTACATATGTATATACATGTACACGTACAACAACATATACGTGTGTACATGTACATGTACACACACACACACATGTATACC
The DNA here is from genome assembly GCA_947561395.2 of Buxus sempervirens. Classification (NCBI taxonomy): domain Eukaryota; kingdom Viridiplantae; phylum Streptophyta; class Magnoliopsida; order Buxales; family Buxaceae; genus Buxus; species Buxus sempervirens. The sequence goes on from OX387188.1 coordinate 1,959,997, forward strand.
TGCGTATACATGTGTGTACTTGTGTACACATGTATGAACATTTGTATATGTGTGTACACATGTACATGTACATATGTGTACACATGTACATTTATATATGTGTACACATGTACACATGTGTGTACATGTGTACACATGTATGTACATGTACATATACAACAAAATATACCTGTGTACATGTACAGGTACATACGTATATATTAAGGTACGCAACAGGTACCCCCAAATAAAACGAAGGTACCCACAAAAATAATACTAAGGTACCCCATAGGTAAGGCGAAGGTACCCACAAGAAGGAATTACTAACAAACTATAACGCGCGGACGTTGATCTACAACGCGCGAACGTTTCAGCTAAATAAGACAAATAACGCACGAGCGTTTAAATGGAACGTTCGCGCGTTGAAGTATATTAAGAATATTTACCTATGGTACCTTCGGTATAAGGTGGTGTACCTTCATCTTCCATTGTGGGGGTACCTCCGTTTTACATGGGATACCCTTACCATATTTTGGGGGGTGTACCTTAATCTTCCATGTGTGTGTTTGTGTGTATACATACACACACTATGCATATATGTACATATAAAAGTAGTACACAAATATATATAGATATGCAATGATGTTGTGTATTAAGAATGTTAAATATTTGTATGTGTATACATAAAAAATACACATATATATAAAATATATATTTGTGTATATATATAAAAAAATGTCCATATATGTACCGAAGTACATGTATGTTGTGTACACATGTACATTTATGTACAAGTACATGTGTGTATAGATGGATGTACATGTGTGCACATGTATACACGTGCACATGTGCACACATGTACTTGGGTCTACTCACAATGTACATATGTTTGCATGTGTACGTACACATGTACACGTACAACTGCATATATGTGTGTGCATATACATGTACATGTGTGCATGTGTACACTTGTGCATGTGCATTAACATGTGTACTTGAACCTTAACATATGCACATGTATGTGTACATGTGCATACACATGTATACCTGCGTATACATGTGTGTACTTGTGTACACATATTTGTATGTGTGTACACATGTACATGTATATATGTGTGCACATGTACATGTGTGTACTTGTGTACACATGTGCATGTATATATGTATACACATGTACTTGTACACATGTATGTACATGTACACGTACAACAACATATATATAGATATATATATATATGTTGTTGTACACATGTGTGTGTGTGTATCTATATATATGTACTTAGGAAAATTTCTTATATACATTTAAATATATAAGAATGCCCCAAAATTTTGTAAGGGTACCCCCTTGTTAAACGAAGGTACCCCAAAATGAAAGATGAAGGTACACCCCCTTATACCGAAGGTACCCCAGGTAAAAATTCTTAATATGCTTCAACGCGGCGAACGTCCTTTTAAATGCTTGCACGTTAATTGTCTTCTTTAGCTTAAATGTTCGCGCGTTGAAGATCAACATCCGCGCGTTATAGTTTGTTAGTAATTCCTTCTTGTGGGTACCTTCGCCTTACCTATGGGGTACCTTAGTATTATTGTTGTGGGTACCTTCGTTTTATTTGGGGGGTACCTGTTGCGTACCTTAATATATACGTGTGTACATTTACATGTACACACGTATATGTTGTTGTACATGTACGTGTACATGTACATACATGTGCACACATGTACATGTGTACACATATATACATGTACATGTGTACACACCTACAAATATGTGTACACAAGTACACATATGTATACGTAGGTATACATGTGTATGCACATGTACACATACATGTGCATATGTAAAGGTTCAAGTACGCATGTTGATGCACATGCACACGTGTACACATGCACACATGTAAATGTATATGCACACACGTATATGCAGTTGTACATGTACATGTGTACATACACATGTACACAGATGTACATTGTGTGTAGACGCGAGTACTTGTGTGCACATGTGCACGTGTATACATGTGTACACATGTACATCCATCTGTACACACATGTACCTGTACATACATGTACATGTGTACACAACATACATGTACTTCGGTACACATATGGACATTTTTTTATATATATACACAAATATATATTTTATATATGTGTGTATTTTTTATATATACACATATTCAAATATTTAATATTCTTAATACACAACATCATTATATCTCTATATATATTTGTGTACTACTTTTATATGTACATATATGCATAGTGTGTGTATGTATATACACACAAACACACTCATGGAAGATTAAGGTACAGCCCCAAAATATGGTAAGGGTATCCCCCGTGAAATAGAGGTACCCTACAATGGAAGATGAAGGTACACCCCCTTATACCGAAGGTACCACAGGTAAATATTCTTAATATACTTCAACGCGCGAACGTTCCTTTTAAACGTTCGCACGTTATTTGTCTTCTTTAGCTGAAACGTTCGCGCGTTACAAATCAACGTCCTCGCATTTTCGTTTGTTTATTTTTAACTTCTTGTGGATACCTTTGCCTTACGTATGGGGTACCTTAGTATTATTTTTGGGCGTACCTTCGTTGAAGTTGGGGTACCCTTCCATTATTTTGCGTCATACTTTTGGCTACCGTAACGCATCATTGTGAGGTACCTTTTGCTTATTTGCTGATGTGCCTTAGGCTTATTTGGGTGGAGTACCAAATGTATAGCATATATAAAATACATATGTGTATTATATATGTATAGAGATGTTTAGATTAATAGCAATAAAATTTAATATAAATACATGAAACGCCCAAACTTCCATTCTGATGTACGCACGTTAAGCCCAGAGTCCACATTTGCCTCTAACGGTCGGGCGTTCACGTTAACGTGCGCGCTTTTGTATTTGAATTGTTTCCTTATTAAGGTTTTTCATGGGGGTACCTTCGGATTATGTATGGGGATCCTCTGTCAAACTTTGGGATACCTCAGTCAAACATGGGGGTATTGGTGCTCTCTTCGTGGGTTTACGTTTCGGAAAACTTTGCGCGGTACCTTGGGCTTAAGAGTGGGATACCTTGGCCTTATTTTGGGGGTACTCAGATTTATATATATTGAAGCTTCAAAAATTAATTTGCATATGTTACATGAATCATATTCATAAAATGACATGAATATTATAAACTCTCACGTCATTCAATCTCTTTTCCATGATTTGTAGATACATTATTATATCATAATAATATACATATTATAATACAGCAAATCGCTATTTCATCAGGGTTAGGTCCCATGAGTAATCGGAACATGCCGATTAAGCAAGCGATTAATCTACATTATTTTGCGACTAATCGTGCGGCCGTATGTATTATTTGTATTCGCCCACGCAAGGGTTTTTGTTTAGGGGTATAAATAGAGGGTTTCGCTCTACTTCGTACTCACGATTAATCTAGGGTTTCCTACGCATGGGTCCCCTTTTTCCACTGTTCTCCTGCTGCCTATCGTCTCCAAATAACGATTAATCTACGGTATCTTATACAGATTTACCCTTCTTCCAGGGTTCTCCAAGTCTCTATCCTCTCCAACTCACGGCCAAATATACGGTTTGGCTCCACCAAGTTTCTACTATGCGTCGTGACCATTGGTAAGCTCTGAAATTATTCATTTTTTGTTTATATTTGATACAAATACCCTTGTGTTCCAATCCAACCCTTGTCAAAGTTATAGGAGTGGACTTTTCCCATTGTTGTTTCTACTGACCTTTCTACTTATGTTACTATTCCTTAATTCCAAGCAAGAGATATTGCTACCCTCTTTTGCTGACTTGTTTTGTTTTTATGTTTTTTTTTTAAATCATGCCTAGATCAAAGAATGCTAACATGGCCCATAAGAGGAGAAGGGCTAAGACTCCTGCACCTGTAAGTCCCTCATCATCTTCCAGCTCTCATTATAGCCCTTCTGAGATAGAGGAACCCAATCCCTCTTAGTCTACCATCTACAGGGAGCCTTATTCTCATGATAATTCATCGTCTGGACCTTCTCAAGCCGAGCAGATTCGGCAGCGACCCTTGATTGTTGAAAAACTGGTTGTTAGATCATGTTTAACACCATATGGTATTGTATAAATTCTGGAAGCTATTGGTTGGTCCGACATTCTAGATTGGGGGGATGATGCTGCCAACTCCTCGACTGTTGCTCAACTTTACGTCGGATCCTTAACTTGTCCGCCCCTCATTTTTGTGAGCCTGCATTTGAGATCAAAGTGATAGACTCTACCTATACTGTCACACCTGACTTGATAAATAATGTAATGGGCATACCTAAATCAAAGGTCCGTTTCCTGAACCCACCAACGCAAGAGGAACTTGCTGAGGGCACTCGATGTCTGTGTGGGATTGATGCACCATGGAAAAAGACAGTGTTTCCAGCTAATCAGCTCTTCCCTAGGTATAGAATACTCCATCTCATCTTTACATTCAATGTCTATCCTAGGTGCGGTAATAAGTTCGAGCTGACCAAAGCCATGGTCTTCCTTCTCTACCGTCTCGTTATTCGGACGTGCCTTTGTCTGCCCACATTCATTTGCAGACATATATGTCAAGTTGTCCATTCATTTGGTCACAGAGCCATTCCATTTGCCTATCTTATGACCAGGATTGGGATGAGGTTTGGTTTATGTGGACCTCCTGATTCCGTGGTTCGTTCAAACCCTTTTTCAAAGATGAATCTAAATCAAATGCAACTTACACCTTTGCACCACCACCGTCATGCTGATCAGAGATCTGGAGCATCAAGGGAGCACCAACAGCAGCTGCAAAGAGAGGAAGCAAAGCCAGTACGACCTTCTTCGTCATTACATCCTAGTCCAACCACTTCTTAACCGAGCTTTTTCAAGACATATTCATGACGTGGACAGTCGTCAGAAGCCTTTCGTAAGCTTAGCTAAGACGTTGGGGAGATTCGAGAGGATTTTGGCAGTCTACGACATGATTTTGGAAAGTTTCAGGAATCTATCACTCATGAAGTTGGTGGACTGAAGAAGCTGGTCAAGAAAACCGTGAAGATAGTAACTCATCTCTTCATTTGCTCAAGTCAGCAGAATCCATCCCTCCCACCACTTCCCGGGTCTGATGACGATGACATTGCACCGTAGTGTGCTGATTTAAGACGTACTTCTATGTTTTGAATATAAATGTATTTATCTCAACCCAACTCAAATGTATAGAATGTTTTGTTTTCATATAATAAAAGTATTCGTAATTACAGCATCATAATCCTCTGTTGTTTACATTTGGTATAACTTTGTCCATAAGGCTACTCCGAATCAGTTCCTTCTTTGAAAGGATGATTGGCGGTGTATCATAGGCTTCATTTGGGGGCTACCTAAGGCATCATTGGGGGGATTGCCTGAGGACAAGGGCATAATTACAGGGAATAAAGTGGTACGTTAGGAAGTAGGAAGAATCTAGATTGCAAATCTGTTGGACGAAGCTTACTATTTATCTATGTTCTTCTCTGAATTTAGATTTTCCTTTACTTTTAGGGAAGCCAATATGTGTGCTGATATGTTGGCCAATTTTGGTTTGGATTTTTGGTCATGCTGTTGTTTAAAGGCCTATCCTAAGGAGATCCATTCCGCTGCTGTTGCGGATTTTTTGGAATGCTCCTTCGCTAGATCTTTAAATTTTTACTCTGTTGTTAAGTAATTTAAACAGGTTTTTATCTTTGCACCCAAAAAAAAAGGAAGTAGGAAGAATTTGCTTCTAACGCCCACACGTTAGGAAGCAACGTTCGCATGTTGAACTCTCAATCACCAATTCGTATTGAAACGTTCGAGCGTTTATGTCCAAGGTACGCGCGTCATGCTATTTGTGCCGAGGGTACCTTGGACTTATTTGTGGGGTACCCAAAGCATGATTGGGGGTACCTTAAGTCTAGAAGGGTGGGTTCTTATTGTTGTTTGTGGGGGGGGGGGGGGGGGGGGTACCTTAACTCTTCAGTTGGGGTGTACAAAATATATATATTGGGTGTTTTTGGAACTATTATGGGTGGAGCCTAAGGCAGATAGGGGAGTACCTAAGGGTTGATTTCGGATGTAACTGTGTTATTAATGGGGGTACCTTATTTTGATTTGGGGGTGTAGCTAATTGTTATTTTGGCAAGTATTTGGGGGGGCACAAAAATTAAACATGTGACTTGCAAGAGGAACAGCACTATTTATGAATTACTCATGCACATTTAAAAAAACACATGCAACAGTGACTAGCAAGAAGCTCTAAAATATTAACCAATTAATGGAACTAAATAATTAACTCAAATTTACGATTCTTATTCCACCGGAAGTATACATTCGGTACATACACATCCATGTATAATTACAAAAAATGAACACTTACATTGCACTACAAAATCAATATAATTACAGGACTAACACTGTCATCGCATTCAATATACACAATTCACTCCCCCTTTTTGTCATAGCTATATACAAAAGAATCACAAAACTCCGGGGAAATGACCTAAACCTCCTTCACGAATTAAGCTCTCATCTCCACTATAAACTCCTGGAGATCTCCCTACAGTAGAGTTTGAACAAGAGGAAATTGATTCTAGCCAACAGTATTGCTTGAGTTGGATTCTTGGAATATGTTTGGACTGATTGCTCCCTGCAATTAATGGAATGTCATTGTAAAGCATTAAAATTCTTCACAAAGTATTGAAGAGTTGGATCTTGTAGAAAATATACCTGTAGTAGCTGTGTAAGTACCAGGCTGTTGGAATGGAGACAAAATTGCAAATTGAGCCATAGGATATGTTCTTGATTGCATTTCCGTCGCCACTCCATCTGTTCGAAACTGATGAGAGGCCTATGGAATAAATATAATTCATAAAAAAATAGAAAATCACCCATAAAACCAATAAACATGATATGATAAAACAAATACATTAGTATGAGGTAAGTATTATACCATCGACTCACTCCATCCAGAGCTTTGACTTGCATATTATGTTTGTGGTGGAGTTTGAGTGTGAATAGTATTTGCTGTTTGAATTGGTATTTCATGGTTCCTCTTCCTCTTTGGAGCTCTTTCTGAAAATGTTTTGGTCGACGTCCACTACGACATCGACCAGGCTTCCTCTTAAGTCCAACAACATTAATTGGAATATTTTCAGATAAATTCTCTCCTTCATTCCCATCCACTGCGCTCGGAGGCTTGTTCTTCAGCACATTTCCAACTTCGGTCATTAAAATGGTCAGCCCTTGTGCAGCGCATTCATATGCCTCAACAATTTCAGCGGCAGTTGCTGATAATTTAACGGCATTATGGCAAAGTTCTCTGTACCGTTTAACCATTAACAACTTTGCCACTTCCTCATTTGACAAACGACTATAACTTGGGCTGCAACCCTTTGCATCCTTTGTCCACCTCTTTAATATGTATTGACTTGGGATCCTCTTAATATTTCGCATGTCAAGTACTTTGAGTGCATGGCTACAAAAAATCCCAACAAATTCAAACTTATTGCAACTGCATTTCAACATATCATCCTCAGTGTTAACTGTAACAACATGCCCTCGAGGATGATCAAATAAGCTAACTTTATACATTATGGATGTCTCAGTCTATGAAGTCTCATTAACAACAAGATTCTGAGCTTTTGCATATTCCGATTGAAACATCTCAAACAGCTTCGGTGTGTATACCTCCCTTGCATGCTTCAATATGATGATTTCCGCCATCATTCTTGGAATCCGTTGGCTCATATTATAATTGTTTTCCTATTCCTTGTAACGGATATCATCCAAAAGCCTTGAAAAATGTTGGAAAAAACACGAGACGTCCAAGTTGTACTTTGTGTATTTCTTTAACCGGCTATTGAAGCTTTCACTTAGTTGGGTGCTCTTCATGTCAGCACAAAAGGTAGTTCTTCCATATACAATGGCCCATTTCTTCTTTATCTTAAATATGCCCTTTAGCCACTCATTGTCTTTGAGATGGTATTTTTTAATCATTGCATCCCATGCTTCCAAGAACTTAGCCTCTTCCTCGTAATCATATATACACCGATTGAAATCAAATGAAAAGGAGGTTGTTGTTTGGAATACGTGTCCGAGATGCTTCAATGAATTTCGGTGCAAATGCCATACACATAACCGATAATAGGTGTTTGGCAAAACAAAAGCAACTGCAGCTGACATAGCTGCATCTTGGTCTGTCAAGATGGTAACTAGCATTTTCCCATTCATTACCTTTATAAATGTTTGGAACAACCACACAAAGGATGCCTTAGTCTCATCATAAAGCAATGCAGCTCCGAACACTACCATACGTTTGTGATGGTTCACTCCAATTAATGGCACAAATGGCCTTTAGGCTTCGTTTGTCCTATAAGTGGTATCAAAGCAAACGATATCTCCAAAATTATTGTAGTCTTCTTGCATCTTCCGATCAGCCCAGAAGAAGTTTGTTATTTCATTGTTGTCATCAACTTGTACAACATAAAAGAAACACAGATCATCCTTCAGTTGTCCTTCAAAATATATTAATAAGCTTGATCCATCTCCTACTTTCATTGATCTCCGTCTGTCACGCATCTAGTTCTTATGGTCAATAGGTAGGAAGCCCAAATTCTCTCTTCCGCTGGCTTCTCTACCCATGAACTCAAAAGCATGCTTTGGTTGTATGCCACTGCTTTCGGCTAATAGAATTTCTGCTAATTGCGCCTATATAACTTTCCTCTGTGACGGTAGCATGTGGGCCTTACTTGGGGTAACAACCTCGTGATTATGCTCGTCCTCAAAGCTCAGTACAAAATACATGCCATTGTCTTTAGCTTTCACACTCATTTGTGCAGACAACCCGTACGTGTTTCATTTCTAGGGTTCTTCACATCTTTATCCCATTTGTCTGTTCCCTTCTTCCCTTCTTTATAGTAACAAAACTTCCTAGACAACTCCTTACCATCTTTTTGACTTTTACATCTCCAACTCTTTCAAATACTGAAGCCCTTATGTGCTGCATAATCGCTGTAAAATTTATACGCTTCTCCAGTAGATGTGAACTCCATTCCCACGGATGGCCTCAAATTTTTAGTATGCCCTTCGCCGTCATCAAATTTTAGCGCTCTTGCAAATCTAGGCTCTGTATTTATATCCGTTATATCATCACTAACCTCATCTCCACTTAATTGATCACTTCCATTTGTAGAAATGACTTGATCCATTTGTCCCTACAACATAAAATAGATATTCTACTTAGAATGTTATACTAATAATAATATATAGTACCCATGAACATCACAGGGTAACCATTCTCTTCAACCATGTGCCAAGTTGGTGTATTTTGAGGGCTTATTACAAAACTTGATTATGTCGGAATAATTTCTTAGTACCTTAGACACATGGTACCTACGAATTATTTTTACGGTACGCCATGGGTACAAAGGTGGTACATAAGTTTTGGACCTTCTTCATCCTCATAGGTTTAGTTAAAATAAGATAAAATATACTGAGAAAAAATAAAGTCCAAAAAGAGACCAAACATGTCCGCGCGATTAGCCCTGTGATTAATCGTGAGATCCGCGATTAGAATTCTAAGAGATGGATTTTCCGCGATTACGACTAATCGCCAAGTCGAGATGAGGTCTCGCGATTAATCTTGGGATTAATCGCGACCTTCCTGATTAACTTTCCAGAGAACGTGAAGTCTCTGTTTCATCACGATTACAACCTAAGATTAATCGGTGGTGGTATTGGCTTATTTGACGGCTGTTTATTTCTGGGGGTACCTAAGGTTATTTTGGGGGTGCTTAATTGTTAATTTCGGGGGTACCTAATTCTTATTTGACAAGCCTTTTGTGGGGGTTATGAGTGCTAAATGGGGTTACCCAAGGATTATTTGGGAGAGGTTTTTTTTTACAGGTACCTAAGGGTTGTCCTTGGGTGTACCTAAGGCTAGATATGTGTGTACCTTAGGCTTAATTGGGGGTACCTAATGCTTAAGTACACCCAACCTACGGCTTACTTCGGGAGGTACCTATTACTTAATTAGTTGAATCGTAATTACAAATTTATTATCTCCCTTTACTTCTGAATTTTTTTTTAACTACCCCAGGTCTCATTTTGAGGATACCACATGGTACTCTATAGATTTGTAGCGGCGCGGCGTAATTCGCCCGACCATTATTTGCATTTATTTAAGGTTCTACCATCTTCGGGGGTTGACATTAATGGAAAAAGCCATAAATCTGTTTATGTACCTGATTTAGATTGGTTGTTGCAGTCTTAAATAGAAACAGATAATGGTGGAGTGAGCAATGGTCCCTTATTCTTTAACACTTGGAAGTGGAAGTTGTCTTCCCTTTCTTTGAAGTGAGAGTAAAGACAACACCTTTCCTTTCCCGCCAATGTCTAAGTAAACATAGAAATGTCTGAGTAAAAAGAGAAAGTTCGGACGTCGAGAAGATTATAAGTTAAATAATATAAATGTTTCGCGTGTTTTCGTCTTGCTGAGGAGAGAGCCGAGGAGAATTTTAATACTTTTTTAAGTATTGCGCTCAAAATTACTATTATAGCCTTCGCTTATTTTGGTCCGTTGGATTGCGCTTCACAGATGATTCGTTGCTTCACAGAGGATGCGCTTCACAGAGAATCCAAGCGCTGTCACAATCCACGAGTGGCTGCTGTATTGCAGTGGCTAAGTTTGCTAACAATCAATTCTTTGCGACTCAACAGCCACCTATTTGTCTATTCGTGCAAATGAGCCAATGGTTTTCACCTTCCCCAGTGTGATCAGAAAATGAAAGAATAATAATGTTAAAGAGTCTTATTCCAAAACCTTAAACAGAGAAAAACGGTGTAGGGATCATCAAGCTGCATGAACACATAAACCAAGACTATCTATGACATGCTTCTCAATGCATTGTCCTTCATTGAACCTTCCAGTATCTCTTCCCTCATCGTATCACATTCACGTTCAATTTCATAGGCATTCACAAGACCAACTAAAGAAATAATGAAGGAATAAGAAGAAGAAACAAAGACTAAAGCAAATAGTAAACTAAAACTATATGTATTATCTATTGAAATAAATCAAACGATACTACATACCTGTAAGGGTTGAGAGGCTAGGATTTAAGCTTGTGGATGGAGCTCCTTGGGTCCTTCTATCTTCCTCTTCTTCAAGAGCAATGGGATGGTGTTTTGAGTGGGAGAGAACTCCAAGAAATAATGATTAGATGAGAGGTGGAAGAAGGGTTTGCTTGAGTTTGGACTTTGGACTAGGAGATGACGTTTCAGGTGTTTGCAACTTCAACTAATGGTCAAAAGTTTCTGAAAGAGGTGAGTAAGTGGGTTTTTAATTACTTTTTTGTTTGGCTGCTATCATTGAGCGGCCATAGTTAATAGGGGCACAAACTGGCCCATGGCCTCTTGACTCACCTACACATGCTTGAATCACAAGCCCACAGGATGACCCCGGCCTATTTGGACTTACGCCTTGGATTCATTGGCCCTACACCCACAATGGGCCAAGGCCTAAAACCCAAACATGGGAACTTTTATAGAGTAAAATCGTGATCTTGGTCACTGTAGTGTAACGGTCACTAGTTTTCCAATTTTTATTTATTTTAGGCTGCGTTTGGTAACGCTTTTTGGAAGTACTTTTTTGCTTTTGAAAGCAAAAAATTGCTTTTAGAAGCAAAAGTACCATTTGGTAACGCACACGAGAAGCAATTTACTAAAAGCAAAGAAGCAATTTTATTGCTTTTCACCGGAAGCAACAAAACGTTGCTTCTCAATTTTTTTACAAAATTGCTTTATTGCTTTCAAAACCCCTCGATACCCTATTGCTTCTTTCCTATATTAAAGATGATGCCTCCATACTCACTTAAGAAGCAACAACATATTGTTATTGTTAGAGCTGGCAAAATGCCACCCGACCCGACAGGTCAACCCGATTATAAATGGGTTGGGTTGACCCGTTTATTAATTGGGTTGGGGTTTCTCCAACCCGCCAGTAATCGGATCAACTCGATTATGACCCGCCAATCCGATTAAAAAAAAAAAGATGGCAAAAGTATCATGTTTCAACCCGATTAACCCCAAAACCCAACCCGAACCCGGTACAACCTGATCCAATTAACACACCAACCCTATTTTAATAATATTTTTTGAAAAATAAAAAATAAAAATAATAATAAACGGGTTGGTGGGTTGAACTCGTTTATTGGCGGGTTGGGTTTGGGTTGGGGGTTTTCCAACCCGCCTTAATTTAGTCCAACCCGATTATGACCCGATTACTCCAACCTGATTATGACCCGACCCGAACCCGATTGTGTACAATACTTTTATGGAAGCAAAAAGCAATTTCTATGTTACTGCAATTACCAAACATGCTTTTTTGCTTCTTAGAAACAAAGCAAAAGTTTACCAAACGCATTTGCTTCAAGAAAAGATCTTTCAAAAAGCATAAAATTACTTTTTTGATTTCTTGCTTTTAGAAGCAAAAAAGCAAAAGCGTTACCAAACGCAGCCTTATACTTCATTTCTTTATGCTTTGTGGGCCATAGGGAACTAGTCAAAGTCAAGGGACAAAGAACAAGCCTATTTTGGTTCAATCTAAATACTGAAATGGGCTCAGGCAGCTCACCATGTCACAATCCATGGTTGGTTGCTGTATTGGGTGGCTAAGTTTGCTAACAATCAATTCTTTGCAATTCAACGGCCATCTATCTATCTCTCGCCTTTTTTTCTTTTTTAGTTTAATTGATCCCTACATTCAACACTAGATAGGGTTCTTAACAACCTTCTGTCATGATAGTTATGGGTAAAGTCTAAAAAAAAGGGCCAAGAAGGTATCCGTATCCATCCATTCATGTACATGAGCCAACGGTTTTCATCTTCCCTTGTGTGATCAGAAAATGAAAGCAAAAAAATGTTAAAGAGTCTTATTCTAAAACCTTACAAAAAGGAAACGGTGTAGGGATCATCCGGAAGCCGGACTATACAGCCTCAATCTACAATTTTGTTTGCAGGTGAAACGAGATGCTACCACCTGTCCGGAAAACAAATACAGGCTTTAACATGCAAAACCTCGGTTAACGTTCTCAAACATTAACAGCACGTCATTAGCATTAACAATGGCTTGCCTTCAGTGAAAAAATTGGAGGGAAATGAAAATGGCTCTTTCCCTCCATCCTTTCCTCCACTACCAAATCGATTGAACACCTTCCCATTCTCTCTCCCTATAGCCATTCTCTCTCTACCATGAGAACACCCACAGCCACCATTGATTTTCTTGGAGCTTCCCACAGCCACGGTCTCTCTCTACTGCAAGGACACCCACAGCCACTCTCTCTTTCTACCGCAAGGATGCCCACAGCCACTCTCTTTCTCTACTTGAGGAAGTCGAACATAAATCTGGCGATAAATCCACACCTGCAATCTTATGTTCAAATCTTAAATCTGGCATAGAAGGAGAGAACGAAAGAGATTTGGGGGCTTTGAAAACCAGGTACCATCTCTACCACTCTCTCTTAAATAGTTTTAGAATTAGAGAATGTATGTTGAATACAGTTAAGGAAGAAAAGAAATCCACACCATGTAAACATAACATTCGAAGATTTGAAATAGAACGAGTTCCAGTGCCTCTGTTTCCTCCTCGTCTTGATTGCCCCCATGATCATCCAACTCGCTCGATACCTCTATTTTCTCCTTTTGATCCGTATTCATGCGACAATTTCCAAACTGATCGGAGACAATACACATAGGATGATACATGAAAGGACCATTGATTCCAGCCAATATGTGAGACTGATTTAATCTGAAATCTCAATGTAGATCAGCTGGTCTCTATTGGTATTGGAGCCATTGATATAGTTACAAGCACCGTTGCCTTGATCCGTTTTCTCCTCTTGAGCCATTGATATAGTTACTAAGACCTAGTATGAAAGGGACATGACCTTCTCTAAGATTTAAGCCTCCTAGTTATGTGTGAAAGCTCTAGCATGTGAAGTAAAGAGTGAAACACTTAGAATTCACTTTGATCACTTTCTCATTTGAATTTCTATTTTTTTTCCTTTTTTTGTTCTTTTCGGAGTTTTTTTTCCTATATTTGACATTAAAGTTTTAAGCATGACGTGATTAATTTAATAAGTGTTTCTATTTGCTCTTCCATTTACATTGGCCCTTCTTAATGGTCATATTATATTTTACCAGTAAATTGGTAATTTTGGTTGTCAAGTTATCCTAATTTGTTTTGTTACATATGGAAAACGTGTTTGTACTTTTCATTTTCTTATGTGTTCTTGTGAGTTCTGTGAGAAAATATGTCAAAATTTATGGATATATATATATATATATATATATATGGTTCCACATTGTGGAATGATGTTGCTATCATGACCATTGTTTTGAATGGTGTGTGAGGCTTACGCCATGAGACTTCCCTCAAGATAAGTCTCAAGGAAAAATCATAAAGCTTAATTTGAGATTTATACAGAAAACTTTTGGAATCTACTGAAAGAAATTTTCTCATTGTGAATGATATCAGTTCCCCTGGCCAGTGTTTTAGAAGGGCTGTAAGGCTTATGCCTTGATGCTTGCTTCAAGTCATTGTATTTTCTGCTATGTTCAAACTTTCTTTTATTTGTGTTATGAAGAAATTGTTGAATTGTGTTGTATATTCATATTATTATTATTATTTTTTTTTGAAAACTAGTATTGATGGTTCTGTGATTCATGATTTGTTCTGGTTCTTGTTGTTTTGATGCATTCTTCTTAAAAGGATATTTAGGATATTGAGTAATTTGATAAGTGTACGTTCTTTTCAGAGAGAACGCCTAGGGGAGTAGGGGTACTTTGAGGAGGATTAGAGAAGATATGGATATTGAAAAAGACACGTCAAGCGGGTGTTGGTGTGGTAGTTGTGCCAAATGTTGAGTTAGAGTATGTCTCAAAAATTGAAAACGAGTTTGACACTTTGAATGTAGCTTATGATTTTTACAATGCGTATGCTAGAATGGCTGGATTTAGTATTCGTAAAAATCAAGTGAGTAAGGACCCAAGTAGGATAGTCATATTTGATCAAATATTATGTTGCTCAATGGAAGGGAAGCGTTGTGAGGTATTTGATGTGCGCATTAGACCGAAGGCACAAATGAGGTGTGGTTGTAAGGCCTACAAGAGAATTCAATTAAATGACTATGGGAAGTATGTGATATGGGCATTGAATGAGAGCTATAACCATGAGATGGTTCCTCCAAGCATGAGTCATCGCTTGAGGTCTCAAAGAAGAATTATCGCTGGACAAGCAGCTCAGGCTAATATTGTTGAGCGTGCCAGATTCACACCGACTATGGTTATGAATCTTATGAGTACACAAGCTGGAGGAATTGAAAATCTTGGATTTGGGCATGACTATTATAGTTATTATATACGCACAAGAAAGAAAGTATAGATAAAAAAAAAGGAGATCGTGGTGTGTGGACATCCCAAAATTGTACAATTTTTGATAAATCTTGAAGGAGGGGAATATCTTATTGAAAATTTCAATTCTTAGCATTGGGTTTGAAATCCTTATCCCATTTGAATCCAAAACCACAAAGAAAAATGCCCAAATTCAATCTTTTGCACAAAGTCAAACTTTTCCGGTTGAATTTTGTTGACTTTTGACCCCAAAAAATGAAATATTTTGTAAGGCAAGATTTCAAGATACTTTTTTCCGGTAATAAGGTTTTTAGCAATGTTATTGCATAAATGAATTTTTTTAGCCTTTAAATCTTGACAAATACCTTGGTATTAACATGTTGAATCTTTTTACCGGACCTAAAAAACTGGAATTTAGCCTTGAACTGGAAAGTTGACTTTTTATTCACTTGGAATTTGGGTCTGGAACTATTTTTAATGGATTCAAATTGGGGGGGGGAGTGTTTGCTTATTTACATGTAATATCTTAAGTAAATGGAAATTAAAAAATACAAAGACATTTACTTAAATGATATTACATGTAAATAAGTATTGCCTGTGCAGGTAAGGGTCAAGGCTGTACAAAGGTGTGTTGCCCACACTTATATTGCGGTTTTGTTCTGTCTGCATACTGTTTGCGGACGGAGCTTGCCCGCACTATAAGTGCGGTTTGGTCTTGTCCGCATACATAGTACGGACTGAACATGACCGCATTGTATATGCAAACACGTTCATTTTGCGCAGTTTCGCAAAGGCTCGGGATCTGAGCCTTATTTACCCTTTTTAACTCTCTTTGGGAAACTTGATCTTCCCTATTTGCTCTCCGAATCCTTTGGATTCACTCCAACTCATGGCTTACAATTGAGTTGGAAGAATCTAGAAGGAAACTTTGGCATGCCCTTGTGACCTCCTATACCCTTGACTTTGCCTATAAATAGAGGGTCTCTTCTCAAGCAAATAGCTGGGAATTGAAGCTTGAAGAGCTCCAAGAGAAGAAGGGAACCCCTGCGTCTCTGCTTTCTCAAATCAAGATAAGTCTCTCCTCTCTTCTTTTCCTTTTTTAAATTGTAAAACCCCAAATTTTCTACATGATTATTGTTTATGAAAATTAATAAGTTGTGTATGTAGGGAAACTTGGTAGGCGAGCATGCACCAAATCATGGGTTTTAAAAATTCGTCGAGCGGCAAAGTATATAGGGTAAATATAAATACATAAGGTATTTAGTTTCGTAGGTTTTTCGCATAACTTGAGTTGAAGGAGATTTCGGCTGGAGTTCTAGGGTTTTGGAGAGAAGACGCTCGTGTGGTTCCTAGTCGCTCAGAGAGTTCAGAACGTCATCGTGTGAAGAGGAGATCGGCTGTTGGACCTGCTATCGTAGGAGTTGCAGTGCAAGGGGTTAAGCATATAAGAGGTGAGTAGCATCGTTTTAATCTGTATTTTGGTTTTGATCTCTAAGTTTAGTCGAAAGCATGGTTTTGGGAAACATAGTTTTCGAGCGTGAGTTATTCAATGAGATTCAGGGTCGTGATATAAAGTTGTTTGGATTAAATTCGAATCATGTTTAAACGTATTTTGGGGATGGTAGAAGCATAGAAAAGTAGTTACATAGGTCAAAAATATGGTCAGTCATGGAGTTCTAGCGTTAACAGAGAGTCGCGTTTCGGGGTCGGATCCACCGAGTTGCCGCCAACCATATTACCTCAGCGGCAGCTCAGTGTGGGATTGATTTTGGATTCGCCGAGTTCTCGCCGGCCTTGCGCCAACTACTTTTAGTCCGCGCAAGACACTAATTGGGTATAGGCCGAGTTGGGGCCGACCTCGCGCCAAGCACCAGAGGTCAGCGCACCCCCCTAAAACCTGCCGAAAGTTGTGTTTGACCAATCCAAGCCAATTTTTGATACTTTGAGACCTCAACCTCTTAACCAAAGACTAGATTAAGATATTAGAAATATTATATCTGTTCAAAACAATTGGGGGAGCATTAAATCAAATTCTTGGTATTTCTATAAGTTTTCGAAGTGTGAATTGAAGGAATCTTGGTAGGTTATTTTGATGTTCATGACACTATAGGTTAATGAGTTAGTCTTCTTTATGTGTTATATTTGTTTTCCGATTATGAATTTGTTTAATCTAGATTTGTTTGATATCAATGGGCTAAATAGTAATGTAAAATTTTCTTGTGTGAGTAAGAGGATTTTACTGCTGATGAGATTTGTTGTTTTGGGGTTGGGAATACCTACTGAAATTACATGAGTTGCTGTTCTGGTTGAAATGACTTGTGATGAGTGTATTGGGATACACATGATGGTAATCAGTGTTGGGTTATTGCTTTGCAAATACTGAGTTTTATGGAATTGTTAATTTGGTTTTGGTTTAGCTTCCCTTGGATCCATGTTAAGCTTAGTAATGTGATGGTATTGTTTGTTGGGGTAATTGCATGGCCTTGTGTGTTGCCACAACCGGTGTAGAGTAGCCAAATACCCTGAATAGGCCTAGTTATCAATGCCGATACCCGGAGTAGGCCGGCATTGGATGACAATACCCTGAGTAGGCCGTCATTTCAGAGTGTCCGAAACCCTGAGTAGGCCGGAACTGTGTACATGGAGGTGTGGAATGTCTCTTTGGCATGTGAATTAACCAATTTAAGCAATATGCATGACGTTGACTTTTCGTTGATTTATCGGTACTGTGGTTGATATTTGATGTGAACTATTATTAGACTTTTGGTTTTCCATCTCGTATTTATCTCTATTTGATGTATTGGTGTTGGTTATTTATCGGTGCATATTTATAACTGTAGTTAACTATTTCTGCATGCATATGCTACTCGCTGAGATATTCGTATCTCATTCCGTTTGTTTTTGTTTTGTTTTCATATACTCGTGGTGAGGCGCCTACTGGGATAGATCCGACTGATACATATAGGGAGGAAGACTATTACTACAATCCATAGACTAGTAGGTTTATTTTAGATTGGAACTTTGACTCATTTGATTTTGGGAAATGTAATAAAGTAGTTGATGTGGAATTGTTTGATTTTAATTAAAGATTATTTTGGACTTCTTAGATAAGAATTAATTGTGCACTCTGATATGGTATTAATTGCGTGATTATCCAGCGATCACACTTATTTTGGATCCTTACCTAACCCTCTGTGAGACGTGTTATATCTTTAATGAACAACACGGATCCGAGGCGTTACATAAATTCTAGGGTAGTCTAATCTTCTCCCTTTCTGTAGAATAAAGTCTGAATGTATTTGTAGCCCCAAACCTATCTCCGAGTACCTCAAGCACCCTCTCTAGCCGTAAAACGTGAAGAGAGAGCTAGGGTAAACAAGAACAAGAATTTATCCTTAGGTTAGAACCCTATTGTGTTACGATCTCTTATATGTCTTTTAATATTTAGTTTGTGTTGTGTTATTAGGATTTTATTCTGAATCTGGAGGAATCCCATGGATCTATACTGTTCATAGCATTAGATCCTCTTTTCCTCCTAAATGTATTGATTTTTCACACAATGACACCCACTTCACCAACTTCTTTCTTTTGGTTATTACAGGCTAGGATTTTGGATCTACCATGGTCAATATGGTAGATCTGAAATCAAAAGCCTTAAAATAATCCCTAGGGTTTCATAAAATGATTTCAAAATTGCTTTAATTTTGAGAGAGGATCATGTGGTCTAAACTCTCCCTTTTTTTGAGGTTTTTCCATCAATATGGGTAGATTTGGTTTCTTTCTCTCAATTCATGAGAGATCTAGGCCAGATTTGTACCCTAAATGGTTACAGGTTTATTCTTCAATGTTTTTGTCAAAAGATTTCAACTTGTGTTATGTTGATTTTACAATACTTCAATGATTTAACCTAAGACCAATTTTCCAAGTTTTACTTTAGGTTTATTTTCTTTGATGTTTATTTTGATTTCTTATTTAATCGTGAAACCCTAGAAATGGTGTAATCATATTGAAGTTCCCGAATTAATCAGGCCATTCATATGGAAAAACCATACACTTTTTTTTGTTCTTTTTATGTTTTTTTAATTGAATTTTAGTTGCAAGCATTTTTTTTTCATGAACAACACTTGGCAACCACCTTGTGTGGATGAATAGGGGTGCTTAACACCTTCCCCTATTCATAAACTAATCTCCTTACCCATGCTCTGGATTTAACCTTAAAGTAGAGTTACTTTTAACTCTATTTTCATTTTTTTTTATCATTGTAGTGTCCATTCACACCTAA
This sequence comes from Buxus sempervirens, assembly GCA_947561395.2. Lineage (NCBI taxonomy): Eukaryota > Viridiplantae > Streptophyta > Magnoliopsida > Buxales > Buxaceae > Buxus > Buxus sempervirens. Next base: position 1,979,683 of record OX387188.1, read on the forward strand.
AAAGGAATGGTGGTGACTCCTTCAACTTATTAACCCCGTGTAAGGATAAGGAAGTCATCTAGGTGATTTTCTATGTCTCACATGGTGAAGTTACATCTTATTTTCAGAAAAAGCTCTGTGAAGATCGCTCATTTTTTCATATCATTCAACTAGATGAAGATGACATGATAACAAACATATTTTGGGTAGATGGACAAATGGCTGCAGATTATCAGTATTTTGGTGATGTTGTTAGTCTTTATACTTCGTTCAAAACAAACACTGAAGACCGTCCTCTTGCGTTGTTTGTTGGATTAAATCACCACAGACATGCAGTTGTTTTTGGTGTTGCACCACTCTATGAAGAGGGCGCAGATGCATTTACTTGGTTATTTAAGACGTTTGTGAGTTGCATGCATGGCAAAGCACCGAAAAATTAATAAATCCACATTGTTTAAATTTAATTTCTTTTATTTTCCCTATAATCCAAATACAAGTCATAACACAATTCAAAAATGCCTTAAGAACACCATTCCAAATAAAATGCAAAAATAATGAATTATGCTAATTTCACATCATGCCAATATATATATATATATATATATATATATATATATTAAAGTCTTCTATATCGTATCTTGAGTTTGATATTTTAATTTTCCTCCACTTTGCTTTCTTCTTTATTTCCTAGATTAAACAGAATTTTATATAAGATTCTATAAAATTTCAAACAAATAAATATTTGTATTACTAAAATTTCAAGATATTACAGGTGAGATCTGATTTTAATCACTGGAATTTGTTGGAATTTAGTAATATTATGAGATAGAGATCAGATCAGGAAAAATCTGATCACCCAAAGGTGTTTCTTCAGAAATCAGTTTAATTGAGCAAGAGAATGTGATTTGAACTTAGATTTGATATTTCAGTGGTGTTGGAGTTCAAATAGGAGGTTGAATCAGGTAAGTAGTACCTAAACAAATTGTTTTACACCTTATTTTTGGATTTAGAGCATGAATTATTGAAATAGATATGCCAATTGAAAATTTCATGAGTTTTGATATGAAAAATAAGAAATCCTTACATCTGAATTAAATCTAGGGGGCGTTTGGTGGGCATTATACAATCTGGATTCTACAAGAATCCAATTCTATAATCAAGAAATGGTGTTTGGTTGGGATTTTGAGATAGGATTATGCATCAGATATTATAATTTAGCCCATAATCACAAGCTGCCCTGGAGGTGAATATAAGGATTGTGGTGATTTGTGCTTAACATCCCACAATCACCGATTATAAGAAAAGAAAAAAAGCCCGACACTTTTCTCTCTTCTCCAAAGTTCTTCGCAGCTACTCAACAAAACGAGAAGAGCCAAAACGCAGATCTTCACAGCTCTTCTCACTCAAAAACGCAGATTTCCGCAGCTCTTCTCACTCAAAAACGCAGATCTTCAGGTACCTCTCTCTCTCTATCTCTCATTCTGCACCCTTTATCTTTCTCTCCTTGCTCTGTTCCCTTTTCTCTCCTTGCTCTTTGTCCCTGTCTCTCTTTTTCTCTGGTTTTGCACCCTGTCTGCACTCTCCTAACTCAACAAAAGGGAATGCCGATATCTTCATCCAGGTATCGGCATTTATCTTTTCAGACTTTGGGTTGGGGGTTGTTCGTTTGTTGGGATCTTCCTTTTCTTCTAAATCAGCAAAACACGAAGAGGAAATGGGGTTGGGGATGGGTCGTTATTGATTGGGATGGGGTTTGAGGAAATGGGGTTGAAATGGGGTTGGGGATGGGTTCGTTATTGATTGGGATGGGGTTTGAGGAAATGGGGTTGGGGATGAAATGGGGTTGGGGATGGGTTCGTTATTGATTGGGATGGGGTTTGAGGAAATGGGGTTGGTGATGGGTTCGTTGTTGATGGGGGTTGAGGAAATGGGATTGGGGATGGGTTCGTTGTTGATTGGGATGAGGGTTGAGGAAATGGGGTTGGGGATGGGTTCATTGTTGATTGGGATGGGGGGTTGAGGAAATGGGGTTGTTGTTGATTGGGATGGTGGAATGGTGGGATGGGGGTTGAGGAAATGGGTTCGTTGTTTATTGGGATGGAGGTTGGGGCTATTCATTTGTTGGGGTTGTTGATTGAGCTTGTTCATTGATTGGGATTGGGTTGTTGATGGGGATGGGGGTGGTTGACATTGACGGCCATACCAATCCTTCTTGTCTCTAACACATCCACACAATCCAAACATGCGTCCCATTTCACACTCAACATTCTCCTTATTAATATTATCAATGTGTTACTTTTGAAAAAAGAACCTTTTTTTCTCCATGTTCCACCTTTTTCACCAACAATGAGAGCATTTCACATTTCAAAAGGCAAATGAATAGAGTCCTCTGTTTGATTTCTTGTTGCTGTCCGATATTTGTCTTCATGTGCCTGCTTAGTGTTTCAATATTTGGTTCATTTTAAATTCAAATACCTTTGACATGTGTTGTTTCATATTTAAGTTTTGAGATGGCTAGGAATCAATGAAAAATATAGCAAAAGGCCTAGCAAACATGAACCCCATATGCCATTTATTCACAAGTGCAAAACATGAATCAATGGTTTCTTCTAAATTCTCAATTCTACATTTCTATCAAAGGAGCTTGAATTCACTTTCCAATGGACCCACCTCATAGACTAGTCTGATTCTAATAGGCTATTATTATGGTGGATTCTTTTTCTATTTCTCTATTTCTTTCTTTTTCTATCAATTGCTCTTGTATTTAGGTTTGAACCATGACAATTATCTCTCATGTCAATTTTGGGCTTTATTGTGAAGAGTGTTAGGTTCCATGTTTTGTGTAAATTCTGCTAGTTTGAAGAAAAGGAGAGGAGCCTTGGCTAGTAGTGTATTTGTTTTTATTGCCTTGTATTTTGTTATTGTGCATCAAATTTGCACTTTTGCTATAGATTGATAATACAGACCTTTCTCAGATTTTGATGGTATATTTGTTACTCTATTGTTTTGAAAATTTTTCTCAACCTTTTGGTAATTAGATGAAAATATATATCCCCAATAGTGGTTTGGTTTGGGCTTGGGTAGGTGGAGGAGGATATACTAGTGTCTCCTTGTTATTTCTGCTTGGAAATAGATTGAATTTTTGATGTATGCTTATGGCATTCCAAGAATGTAATTGTTATAGACAATGATATACTTTGTTTCAATTTTTTTACTTTTCATACAAATTATGCTAAAATACTTTATGTGCTTGTCAAATCAAATGTTTTATTTCTTTTATGTTTCATGTTCTCAGGGTGTTGCTATCATAATTTTATCAAATATCAATGACAACTGAATCTGAACCAACAAATACAAAAAACAAGAGAAATTGAAGGCTGTTTGGACTTACAATAATAAGAAGATTCTCTTGGAAATTGCTGTGGAAGAGGTTAAAAAGGGAAACAGACCAACTACTACCTTCAATCACAGAGGATATGAAAATATCATTAGTGAATTTTATAAGAAGAGGGGCATTAAATATGAAAGAGGTCAATTTAAAAATATTCTCCAACAATTAAAAAATGAGTACAGGGAATGGAAGATTATCAAAGGGAGAAGTGGTTTGGGTTGGGATCCCGATAGCAATATGATTGTAGCAACTGAAGAAGAATGGAAAGATTATATCAAGGTAATTATAAGATATATATTTATTACATTTCATTACTCTTATATCCCTTAATAAAATATTCTAATATAAGCTTAGGTTTTTTTATACAGATGCACCCACATGCTAAAGCTTTTAAGAAAGGACCGCTACAATTTGAAGAAGAACTATCTATACTTTTTGATGGTACAGCAGCTTTGGGAGAGGATACTATTTGTCCAGCTCAAGACGGAGGATCATCTCCAAATGTTGGATTGGATGACGTAAATCCCACTACTCCAAATATTGAAGTTGAAGATCTTACCAATGATGGAGTCAGTGGTGTTAGCCAAAAGAAACGTAGAATAGATAAATCACTTCCAAAAAAGGATAGCTTTAGGGGAGATATAAGAGATATAAGGGAGGCGATTGCTAGTTTAGTTGAACTCTCAAAACTCAAGTTACTACGAGAGTCTACTTCAACACAGGTAGCACCGTCACCCATTCCTCCACCACCAGCACCACCAATTAATTACTCGTATGCTGCTGTGGTAAAAATTCTTGATGACATGGAGGAGGTGGATGTTGAAAGTGACTTCTATTTGGACGTGTTGGACATGTTCAAGGATAGTGATAAGAGAGAGCTTTTTGTGGCTATGAACCCAGCACCGCATTTTAGGTGGTTAAGTCGAACCGTTGCTAGCAAAAAGTATATTTAATTCGGGGCTGAAATTTTCTTTTTGAAATGTTGGATATATTTTGGACAAGAGATTTTTTTTTGTGCTATACTTTTGTTTGTGTATAGGGATGTATTTTGTGGTGCACTTTTGCTTACTGTATAGGGATGTGCACTTTTGCTTACTGTATAGGGATGTGCACTTTTGCTTACTATATGGGATGTGCTTACTGTATAGGGATGTGCACTTATTCCTATTGTATATGGATGTATTTTTTGGTGCACAAGTTATATTCTTTTTGTATGATAATAAAAAGTTAAGGAAATGAATTGCATTTTTGTAACATACATTGTTCTTGTTGAATTTATTTGTTCAATTATGTTCATTAGTTAAACTTCACCCATTTACAAATTTTCTGTTGGGTTTCATTATTAATCAACCTTTACTCTTGTATAAATTGCTTATAAATTTGCCTTGGTAACAAGGGGAAGGGGGTGGTGTTGGGTTACGGGCAGTGGGTGTTGGGGGATTTGATGGTTTGGGTGCTGCTATTTCTACTCATAGAAGCAGCACAACAAAAAGGGGGATGGCAGTGGCACAGTGAGGGAGGCAATAGGGGTGGGATGGTGGTGTGGTGAGTGGGGAGGGGCAGCCAACATTTTGTTCACAGCTGCTGCTATAAACAACAACCCAAAATATATATATATTGGAAATAAAGGGGGTGGTGGTGGAAGAAAAGTGGAGACCGATTTCATAAAGCTATTACGTGAGTTTATATAGGACCCGACTTAAATTTATTTTTTTCTTTATTGATTAGGTAAAATCTGTATAATATTTATAATAAAGTAACCACGACTCTGGGGCATTCACACATGTATACGCACTGCATACGAAGGACCTAAAGTAAAAACAACAGAAACCCTCTAAAAAACACCCCAAACTATAAACCCGAATATTAATTTCTCTAAAATGATTCCTAGCCCACTATGAAATCATTAAGCTTAGACCTCCAAAATTCTCATAAATTCTGGCCATATTAAAACCCGATAATATTTCAAGTTTTCCACTCTTCTTTTAAGTACATCAGTCCTACAATCTAAACTAGCAAAAACGCACTCATTTATTTTTTACGTAAAAGTCAACAAATCAACAAAGGGAACCTACTCCACAGTAATTCTCATTTATTTTTTACGTAAAAGTCAACAAATCAACAAAGGGAACCTACTCCACAGTAATGCAAACTGTAGCTCCTTTCTTTCCATGTTTACAAATGGAATCAATCCCATCATATTGCCAATTGACGAAATCAGTTTGATCTCCAGTTGAACCAATCCCACTATTCTTCCTTAAACAAGAAGAAGCAGCATCCACAACTTTGCAAGGCCTTTCTCTTCTTGAAAATTCCATTTTGTGAAATTTCTTCAGTTATGAGTCCTTCTACATTGGATTAACTGATAGAGAGCAAGAGACAAAATAGGAAAATATTAAAAAACTAGTGATGGCCTGTTAAGACCGGCAAATACAGTAGCATTCCAAATATAATGACAAGGAATGGGAAAAAAGACTCTTTCTTAGGTTAACAAAATATATGTTTTTGAATGTTGGACATTATTTTTTGTTATTGGTATCGTGAGTGTTGTTTTTCCTTTTCTAGTATATTTCTTCCCTAAATTTTGTCCCTTATGTTGTAATTACTTGCTTTTTGTTTATTTATTTTGTGTTTCATATTTGTGGCATCTTTCTATGCTATTAAAAGAAATAGCAAAAAGTATATTTAGTTCGGGGCTGAAATGTTCAAGTTTCTTGTAATTGCTTGCCCACAGAGTGAAGATGAGCTCAAATGAAGAGTTTGAGGAGGCTTTATATTACTTGACATTGGCCATGTGTCTAGAAGAGTATCTTGATTCAAAAACTAAAAAAGAACCGGTGCACAATTCGATATTACAAGGTAATGCTTGGTTGACAGAGGTGCTCGAAGCAAATTCTCCAGTAAGGTGTCGTGGTTTGTTTCGCATGAATAAACATACTTTCTATCGACTTGCTAATGCAATGAGTGACAGAGGTCTATTGCAACCTACAAGGCATATTACTGTGGAGGAGCAACTTGGCATGTTTCTTCTTACGCTTGGCCATAATCAAAGAAATTTCATGATTCAAGATAGATTTCAACATTCTGGGGAGACAGTAAGCCGACATTTTCACAACGTGTTAAATGCCTTCATACAATTTTCTAAAGAAATAATTGTGCCTCCATCATTTGATCATACACCACCTGAAATACGTCAAAATTTGAAGTATATGCCATGGTTCAAGGATTGTATTGGTGCAATAGACGGAACACATATTTCTGCATGTGAATCAGTGGATAGGCAAGCTGCTTATTGATCTGCACGGACAGGGATGATAACACAAAATGTAATGGTTGTGTGCTCCTTTGATATGCAATTCACTTGGATAATAGCAGGATGGAAGGGGGCAGCACATGATTCACGAGTTATGTTAGAAGCTATAAATAACCCAACTTTGCACTTCCGTCGGGCTCCCCCAGGTAAAATAGTTGGATGGGAGGGAGGGAGCATATCTATTAATTTATTTATTTTATCTTTAGTACTAAAAATTTTGTTTTTGTATTAGGTAAATATTATGTGGTTGATGCGGGCTATCCAAACATGACGGGTTTTCTTGCACCGTATAGAGGAGTTCGATATCATCTTCAAGATTATCGTCGTGGAGGTGGAAGAGCACGTGGCTCAAAAGAGATTTTTAATCATTTACATTCTTCGTTACGGAATATAATTGAAAAATGTTTTGGTGTCTTAAAAGAACGCTTTCCTATCTTGAAGACGATGTCGTCGTACACATTTCAAACCCAAGTGAAGATTGTAATTGCAGCATGCACCATACATAATTTTATTAGACAACAGGCAAGACAAGACTGGTTATTTGAGCAATATGAGGATGAGGAATTGATTGTTGTGGATAATGATGATGAGCACGAAGATGATATCAATTCGGATAGTTTGGTGCCACCAGGCCTAACTAATGAGATGGCGGCTTTTAGAGACGTACTTGCAAATGCGATGGAACAAGCTACTAGAAATTAATTGTTTTTTTTTATTAATTATGTTTTATATATAAACATAAGATGTGTACATTGAGCATATTCACTAGTTTTTGAATATTATTGCTTGTTCAACATATTTTATTGTTTTTTTGTTTTCATAGTTGGATATAGAAACTACACAATTTTTTTCAATAATCTAGGTGAACTAAACAAGATTCTGGATTCCAGAGGCTAAAATCTGAGTTCATAATCCAACTTCCCAAACAAGAGTCTGGATTATAAAATAAAGGAAATATAATCTGTGATTCTATAACCTAGGATCATAATCAGAATCCAGATTGTATAATGCCCACCAAATGCCCCCTAAGTTTATGTGATGATTACTTGTTAGGAATTATTCATTTAATCATTTAGAAGGTGTTTACAATGTTTTAGATGAATCAAATTATGTTTTGGCAGTTTAAATTTCAGAAAATTTGCATTTATGTTCGCGACATGAGAATTTGGCCGAGCAATTGGGAGGACACTCGAGTGTTACACCAAGTGCCCCACTTGTGTGTTTTTAAAATTTTAGAATCCAACTGTTAGATTTCCAAATAAGTCGAGCACCCGACTGGACGCTCGAGCGCTCTTCCGAGAACCAATTTCTAGAAATTAAATTCCTCGGACACCACATTGGACGCTCGAGCGACATTTCGAGCACCCAACCTAGATTTCCTAATTTTCACACTTTTGAGTACTTTTCAACTATAACATGATTTTTAATCAAATCCAATCTATGTAAAAATAAGATTTAGGTGTTTAAAAAGTGTTTGCATAAGATTTATCTTAAACTTCAATTTAACAAAGAGTTTGGGCACATTCTACTAAACTAAGTTCTTGAGAGAATTTTGGTTCCAAATTACAGTAGATTGAGTTTATTTTGATTTCACCACTTGTAACACTTTCTTGAGATCCTTTCTAATGTGTTTCCAAAGGTAAATTGCATAATTGGGATTTTATCAAATAATTGGCCACCTATTCCATCATAATAGCCTATTTTGAGGTTAAAATGTGTTTTGGGATTTTACACTAGATTGCGAAGATTTTAAGGACTTCCATTTATGTAATCATTGTATTTAATCATGTTTAGGTAAATAAACCTCTAAGATTACCTGTAAAATCCTAAATTTTAATGAAAATTAAAATTCTGATTGTAATAAGTTAAGTGATAATTTTTGCAGGAAATGTATAATGACAAAGAAAATTGAGGTTTCAGAATTACAGAAGTTGGAAATAAGAGGTAATTAGTTGGTAAATTTTTATTGGCTAAATTTTTAGTTGATTAGGTGATGTGGCAAATATGTAAACTAGTTGTTTTAAAAAGTGTTCATGCAGGTAGTAGTGGGTGGTGTGGCGTTGCAACAGATCAGGACCGTTTGAAACACTTAAGTTAGGAGGCAACTATATATAGTTGCCAAATTTCAGTTAGAAGGTTTAGTCGCTGGATCGAGAATTCTAGAGCATCTAAGAAGGAAGGGATAGAGATCTAGGGTTTGAAGGAGAAGAAGGAGAGGAGAAGAAAGGATTTGAAGAGTAGTTCGTTAGATCTGAAGATCGGCATCAAAGGGAGAGAATTCAGCTGCTGAATTGTGATCGGAGTGGCAGAATTTCCTGGTTCTAGAGAGAAATCAGGTTAGTTGCATTGTAATCTATATTTTCATTAGAATTAAGAGATGATAGAGTTAGAAATCAGATTGGGAAGAAGTGTTAGTGTTTTAAATGATTTACTGCAGAAACTGAGTAGGGTGATCGGGTGATCCGTTGCTTGAGCTCAGTTCTGAAATTCAGGAAAGGATTGTGTTCGAATTCTACTTCAGAGGTAAGTAGCAACCTTAAAATGTTATTTACTACTTTGATTTCAATTGGTGAAACTTGAACATGAGTTAAAGGAAAATCTCTGTTCCGTATGTATATTCGAGAATAATTTGGAAATTGTTGTAAATCTAAGAGTATGTAATTGAGGTATTAAGATGCTATGGAAGGAAATTAAATGGTTTTTGTAAAACCCTGGATTTTCCTAAAAATAAAATAAAATAAATAAGCCTAAAAATATAGAGGAGTTAAGATTTAATTTAGGTATTGGAGGAATAACAATATAATCCAAGAGATATTAGTAATAAATAATAATTTTGAGTAATTAGGAAATTAAATAGTAACTTCAAATTAATTAGAAAAAAAGAGGATGATTTAGATAAATTGGGGGAGTAAATTAAATATAAAGGATTAGAGAAGAAAGGTATTAATCCAAGTGTATTATATGGTTAAGATTGATGTGAGGAATAAAGAGGAGAATTTTTGGAAAAAGATCTAAAGGTTAAATATGGAATTTCAAGGAAAGGGTATTTTAGTCATTTTCCAATTAGCCAAATTAATATATTGGGTAATTAAATAATTATTAGACTTGAAATATTTAACTAGGCTTAATTTGGGTTAGGTTTGAATTTAAATAGCAAATTACGGCTTCAAAGTAGGAAAAAGGGTATATTGGCGATTATGGTTGATAAGGAGCCTTAAATTTGAGGATAAGAAGAGCTTTGGGGTGTTTTAGTAATATTTTAAAATAAGAAATTAAATTAACACAAAAATAAATTAAAATAAATCCTTCTTTTGTATGAGATACTTAAAAGAGGAATTAGAAGGAGGGTTATGAAGGTTTTCAATTAAAAGTGGGAATCCTATTTAGAAGGACTTCTAAACCTATTAGGACTTCTAATTAAGAGAGCTTATAAAAGGGGAGGTCTAGGGAAGATTTAGGGTTTTTAGCAAATCAAAAATAAGGAAAAAGAGAGGGGAATTCGTGCTTGGGCTTGGGAGAAAAATAAAGGGAAGAAGAGAGGAGAGAAAAGAGAGGTAAGAAAAGAAAAAGGGAGGTGCTGCAGGGGTCCGACCAGCATACTTTGAACGACGATCCTCGGAGATCCAGTCGTTGGATTGTTATGAAATTTTGAGGTTATGATCTATACATGAGATACTTTAATCTGAACGGTGGAAATAGGATTTGGAGGAGTCGGAGGTGGTGCGAACTAACCCAGAAGTTGATGGAAAATCAGATTTAGAAAGAAAAAGGAGTTGCATGGATGGCCGACTAGCCAACTTCGAACGAAGAGATAGGAAGATCCAACCGTTATAATGGGCTGAAATTTTAGGGTTTTGATCTACTCATGGAGGATTTCAAACTGAACGGTTGTGAGTTGAATTGAAGAAGTCTAGATGGGTGATATCGAGATCATAAAATGGGCACAGAAGGAGTTTTCAACAAATCTGGGTTCATTAAAAAGGCAAGTAGCAAACACTTAGAAAACTGGAGGAATTGCATATTTTCGTGTTTTATTATTTATATATATTATGAGATGATTTAGAAACAAACCATGTTCATTTAGACAAGGATTTTCGTAGGTGTTATGTGTTTGTTTGTGGTTTTCTCTAAAACTGTTAAAGTATGGTTATATGATTAGTTTTGATATGATTTAATTTATAAACAAAGTTTTATTTTGTTTAAATTGTTCTAACATGTTTATAAAGTGTTTTGGAATGATTTAGAATGGATTTGATGCATTGGATATTGAGTTGTAGAATTTTTATTGAATTTCGTAAACTTGCAGATTTTTGTAACGAATCAGGCCGCTTGAGTAGTCGCTCGAGCGCCCTATGTGATTATTCAAAACCCGAGAGCTATTTTCCCAGATTGAACTGTTGCTTGAACAGTCGCTCGAGCAACCCATCAAGCGACCAACCCTGAAACGACCAAATTGTTAGGTCGTTCAAGCACCCAATTGCCGCTCAAGCACCCTATCTGTCAGATTTTGAAAATTGGTTTTTCAGCCTTGTTTTTCACTACAGAATTGTTTTTATTCATTTTTAACCAATGTACCATCAAGTTTAGGGTATTTAGAGATTTTTTGCACTAGCGAACGTTTAAAATTCATTTTTATAAAGATTTTGGGTAGATTTTACCAAAGATGTACTTTTACTTAATACCATTGTTCCAAATAATTGTCTTTTTAACCAAAGTTTATTTTATGAGTTCCTACACCTGTATTTGGTCTATCTGAACATGTTTTGAGTTCTGAATGATTTTACATATACTTGGATTATCTTGCTCATTGAAACTGTAATCTTGAAGCATGTATTTGACTCCACTTGTGTGGGTTTTTGGATCACAGTTGTGACAAGGCAGGTGCTTGGTTTATTGTTTCCGTAGGGCGGATTTGGTTATTGGAATTTATTTATCCTAAATCCGTGTACTCGGTGGGAAGATGGTTATTTGTTTATCCTAATCCGTGTATTCGGTGGGAAGATGGTTATTTGTTTATCCTTATTCGTATACTCGGTGGGATACTTCCTAATCCGTGTACTTGGTGGGAAGATGGTTATTTGTTTATCTTAATCCGTGTACTCGGTGGGAAGATGGTTATTTGTTTATCCTAATCCATGTACTCGATGGGAAGCTTGTTATTGGTATTTACTTCCTAAATCCGTATACTTGGTGGAAAGAATGTTATTTGGTGGTTGTTGCCCTTTTATCCTCAGTCCGTGTACTCGGCAGGATACTTCTTGATGGTTGTGATTATTTTTCATTATGTGATGTTACAGGGTGATATGCTATTTGTCGTGATTTCTATATTATCGTTTTCTGGTTGTTGTTGTTGTTGTTTGGTTTAATTGCATACCTCATAACTTATTTTATATAAACATGGACTGATTTCATGCATGCACCTTGCTACTTGTTGAGATTTATTCTCATTTCAGTTTTCCCCAATTTTTCAGGTAATCTTGGTGAGGACGACAAGCATTGGGCTAGTATGTAAAAGGGGTAGCCAGTTTAGTTGTAGTCTAGTTTCATGAGCTCAAGGAAAATTGTAAAGGTTAAAGATTAATAGTTAGTGAATATTATTTTTAGGTTTCTACATATAACTCTGATGATGTAATTAATAAAGGTTTTAATTTGATCTGGATTTTAGTTGTTTTTGTTACTTATTATAACACCTCGGGTCCGAAAAGATTTAACCCGGAACTGGGGCGTTACACACCAACTTTCTAAAATTTTCGCACCACTCTAGGGATCTCCAAATTAAATCTCCACCCTTCAGATTGAAGCCTTACAAGTCGTAAACATAACCTCCAAATTTGAGGTCGATCCAACGGTTGAAACTCTCTAGAGCTTAATTTGATGATTGCTGGTCAGAATTCTGTAACTCCTTCGTAAAGTATCTTTTTCTTCACTCTCTCTCTCTCTCTCTCTCTCTCTCTCTCTATTTTATAATAGTCCAAGCTCTTATTTCTCCCTTCTATTCTCCATACTTTTGGGGTATTGAGAAACCCAAATCCTCTTATATTTCTCTCTTTTATAGACTCACCTAATTAAAAGTCCTAATCAGATTTGGATAATACCTTACTTTCCTATTTGCATATCTTTCCTTATTTCTTCTTTCTAAACTCATCTCCTAAGTCCTCTACAATTAGAGACTCCTAATTTTTTAATTTTCATGCTATTTATCATCCTTATTTTTTTAAATATTAACTAACTCTTTATTATCTCCCATATTACTCAAATTAAGGTCCCTAAATAAACATAATTACAATTAAGCCCATTTTTCCTTCTTTTAACCCTTAAATTTATTATTTAAATCCAACTAAACCCAAATTTAGTCTAATTAAGATTCCAAATCCAATAATTAATTATTTTATTCTTTTATGGATTTGACTAATTAGAAAAATGACTAAAATGCCCTTTCTTTAATTTCCACACTTAATCATTGAATTTCTCCATAATTCTCCAAATTTCATTCTTCTTATTACTTCTCTTCATAATTTGAAATTTAAATCCTAAATATTAATTCTACAAATTCTCACTTATAATATAGTTTAAATTCCTATACTTAGTTACTATTTTCTGTTTCTAGATTTATTTATACTTGCAAGTCTCTTCTAATTTATTCATTAATTAATTATTTATTTATTTTGTATTTGGAAAATCCAAGATTCTACATTTATGATTTGATCATGTTCTATTCATGTTTTCCTTTACTATGGTATAGATCTTGTGATTTAACTAACACTTCGTAGTCGAGTTATGGTTTCATTACGTAACTCGGATCTGGGGCGTTGCAATCTTATCTAGCCAAATTTTATTATTGTTTATTTTCATTTTATGGCAAATATGACAAAGAGAACCTATGCCAAATTTTATTATTGTGTATTTTCATTTTATGGCAAGGATGCCAAAGAGAACCCTTATGTTATAGTTTTTACCTCTTCGCATTCGAAGATAACACCAATAGCTCTCTATTAGATGTTTATGGGTTTTTTTTATTGGATAAGTTTTTCATATGCATAACCTCTAAAAAAATTGAATAATCTGCACAAAAAAAAATAAAAACCAAGAAAGTAAAAATAAAAAAAAAAAAAAAAACATAACGCATTTTCTAATAAAAAAGCATCAAGCATCAATAAGCAACATTTTCCACATGGAAAAGTATAATTTCTATATTGCGTCAATTAGCCTTTAATAGAGCATATCACATCATTTATCCTTTAATATACCTTCAAATCTAAGCTTGACTCGTATAAAGCCCACCTGAGCCAACCCAAACAGCAGTGCAAACTTAAATAACATGACAACTCAAAGAGAGAGAGAGAGAGAGAGAGAGAGAGAGAGAGAGAGAGAGAGAGAGAGAGAGAGAGAGAGAGAGAGAGAGAGAGAGAGAGAGAGAGAAATAACAATTTAAAAATATTTTGCTATATCATAAAAATGACATGGGTGAGATATATTTGACATATAATGTTCTTCATCACCATCTAGATCAAACCTCTTTAATAGATGAAATGGATGATGATGCATTGAAGTGGTGGATACAGGAACATAGTTATAACAATTTAATTTCTCATTTTGATGTATAAACTCATTAAATTCATTACCATGACTGCAAACTTTCCTCCATGCATGTTTGGTTAAAAAGTCCTCACAATTTGTTCTTTTAGTCTATTTGTATTTTGAAATGTTGTCAGTTCAATCTTTATCGAAACGTAGGACTATTCCAAATCTTCCATAAGCAAACTAACTCTATGTTTCTATGCCATTAGAATTTTTAACTTCTTTTCTACTTTGAAAAGTAAAAAATAGATTCGAAAAGTTATACCAAACAGACTCTTATTAATTCAATATGTTATAGTTTTTACCTCTCCGCATCCAAAGATAACCGTTTCAATCATACCCCTGACATTTATATTTTATTTTTATTAAATGACCAAAGTAACCTTTGATAAAGTAAAAATATTTTGCATTTATCCTCTTATATTCTTATAAATTAATTTATGTACTTACATTATTATAATTATTATATATATATTTTAAATCATTGATATTAATTTGTTTAATTAATACTTTTTCATTCGAATTCCACCTAGACCCATATTCATATGCCTATGTAATAAACTTTTCATCTCATAGAAGGTTAATTTAGTCATTTAATAAAAATAAACAACAAAATTAATGGAATTTGACATTAGGGGTACATCTGCAACAATTATGCTAAATGGAGCGGTATAAATATAAATACTTAAAAAAATGGATATAGATGCAAATATATCATAATGTAGGGGTATAGATGTAAAAAGCCCTTTTTTATTGGATAAGTCTTTCATATGCATAACCTCTAAAAAAACTGAATAACCTGCACAAAAATAAATAAATAAATAAAAATGAAGAAAGTAAAAATTATAAAAAAAACAACATAACGCATTTTCTATTAAAAAAGCATCAAGCATCAATAAGCAACATTTTTCACATGGAAAAGTATAATTTCTATATTGCATCAATTAGCCTTTATCAGAGCATATCACATCATTTATCCTTTAATATACCTTCAAATCTAAGCTTGACTTGTACAAAGCCCACCTGAGCCAACCCAAACAACAATGCAAACTTAAATAACATGACAACTCAGAGAGAGAGAGAGAGAGAGAGAGAGAGAGAGAGAGAGAGAGAGAGAGAGAGAGAGAGAGAGAGAGAGAGAGAGAGAGAGAGAGAGAGAGAGATAACAATTTAAAAATATTTCGCTATATCATAAAAATGACATGGGTGAGATATATTTGACATATAATGTTCTTCATCACCATCTAGATCAAACCACTTCAACATATGAAATAGATGATGATGCATTGAAGTGGTGGATACAGGAGCATAATAATAACAATTTAATTTCTCATTCTGATGTATAAACTCATTAAATTCATTATCATGATTTGACATGACTGTAAACTTTCCTCCATGTATGTTTGGTTAAAAAGTCCTCACAATTTGTTCTTTTAGTCTATTTGTATTTTGAAATGTTGTCAATAGGTTTAATCTTTATTAAAACGTAGGACTATTCCAAATTTTCCATAAGCGAACTAAATCTATGTTTCTATGCCATTACAATTTTTAACTTCTTTTCTACTTTGAAAAGTAAAAAATAGATTTGAAAAGTTATACCAAACAGACTCTTATTAATTCAATATTTATTTGTTCTTACATTTATGATGTTTGCTAGTATAGATATACATGGATGTGGTGATCTTTACCTTTATGTTTATTACTTCCAAAAATAAATGTAGCACTCGTCTGATTCCAGTCAAAATCCTCCGAATTGTTCAATAAAACCCGGTTTAAGTGTAATTTTTTCTTGATTACCAAAAAAAAAAAAAGTGTAATTTTTTCTTTTTATTATTTTTTTAAGTCTGACTGCGATATAGGTCCTGTTATGCGCCTTCATGGCACAGTGGTGTGTGGACCGAACAAAAGACCTGAAAGACCTGAATTAAGCCCTAGAGGATCGAAACAGAACAAACGGAATAAGCGGAAACAATAACAGGACATGGGCTTCCTCCGCCGCCTCCAACTCTCTACATTTTCATTCTCTTTTGCCATATGAATTGCGAGGTCCTCATCTTGTCGTATAATACGAACGAATCACGGTGTTAAGGCAGTAATTGGGTCTCTACACCTATTCGGTTGTAGAAACTGTCAGGTTGTTGCTAGAAGAAAGGGGGCTTGTGAGATAATCTCCTCTTTAGTTACTCTTCAAGGAATACATGTGTTATTGAAGATGGGTGATGAAGGAGGAGACGAGGAGACGCAGAAGCAGAATCATATCCAGAAAAGCATGTCAACTGATCCCAATGACTACACCGTTATAAAAGAAGGAGAAGCTGAAATCCTTATGCACGCGAAAAACGAAGTCTTCTATAACAAGACCCAGGTCTTGTCTTACTTCTTCCGCTACTTTGTTTTTTTTTTTATCAGTAAATTAAGATGTTATATATGAGATAGAAGAAGGAAGAAATAAGATATGTCTTGGTACACAAATAGTATACCAAAGACTACAAAGGAGAATAGAAAACTAGTGAAGGTTAGCCTCAACATATCCTGGCCACCCCACTAATCTGGAAATGCATCTCCTAATAGGAATTCATGAATTAAGATGTTAATACTTCTTCCACTCCTTTGTTTAGATTCTATAGTTTTTATTATTGCATTGTTGTACATGTACCATAAATTTTAGCAATTTTTAGTAGGGTTTTGATATCATCCGTTTTGTGGTTGAAAATTCCTTCTTTTACTTTTTTAAGTGACTAATTAACGTGGATGCTGTAGTTTGTAACCTAGTTAACTACAGAAGAATCAAGTCCTATTCGTTAGTGATTAGTGCCCTTTCCAGGTCAACACCCCAAAGCATCCCCATCCCTCAACCTGCACGCACACACACCTGAAAAAAAAAAAGAAAAAAAGAAAAAAAAAGTGAGCAAATTGTTCATGTGAATTGCCGAGAAGTACTGTATAAATTGCAACTGGAGTGAGCTGTGAATTTACCAAATAACAATATTTAAGAAAAGCAATTTTTTAAGTGCATGGAGGCTGTAGTTTGATATCTTGGGGGAGTTGGTTATGAATTGAACTATCCAAGGAACGATAGTTTGATGAAAAACACCATTTTCTTTCTTTCTTACTTTTAAAAAAAAAAAAAAATTATTTGTTATTTTTGGGTATATGTATGCCATGATGAATTCATACTCACCAAAACTTGACAAATGATTCAAGAATCTATTAAATCCAAATATTGAAGGGGTTCCTGAGGAAGGACTGCGATCAGAACAAAGGTGGAAACATATAGTTACATGCTATGGGATCTGCTCCTCTCGATTTTGACTCTCCTGAGAGACTTAAGAAACACTTTTTCATCTTACTTCTATTACTTTTCTGAACTTCAATGAATAAATCTGTTGATACTGTAAGCGAATGGAAAATTTCAGAATGGGTCACATCAATAAATACTATGATGAGCCTGTTTTTGGATAGCATCATCTGGGTCAGTACATCAAACCGTATGTCCTGCAATTTTTTTGTTCTTGGTTGTGCTGAAAACTTTTGAATGTCTGGGCAGTTCATGATGTTTATCAGGTTCCTCAAATTCATAGATTTAAGCATTGAGATGCTTGTGGAATTTATGACTGTGAGTCCAACATGTGTAGCTTTCAATTGAAGGCAAGATTTCATTTTTATGATTTGGAATTTCCGCCATCTTTTCTATCTTCTATTTTATTTGGTTTTTAGATCCTGACACGAACGAAAATGTGTGATTCATCTGAAGTCCCTTTACTTGGCCCCATCTTCTGAATTATTATTTGAGGTTTGATTTTCATTATGCCTTATGGAAGCATTTGCTTGATATTTTGTCTATTTGCTTATATAGAAGCAAATGTTGGACAAATTTTCAGAGTAAATATTTGTTATATAAATCACCTTTCCCTTGTATGCTAGATCTTCTGGCTTTCTAGTGTTCTTAATACTATTAAGAAATCCAGGTTAACAACAGAGACATATCCATTGCTGTTTTGAGGGCTTTTATTTTCAAACGTGAAGAAGAACATAGGGCATTGTTCACAAAAAGGATGACATCACCAAATATGATAAAGGAGGATTCTTTGGGACCCGTTGCAGAGGAAGCAATTGTTAAGTCTGTTCCTCATGATGAAAATTCTGGGGTAGAATATGAAGCTCAACCAGAACCTTCACTAAATGACTCATGTGGATTAGCTGAAGAACCAGTAAGGACACCTAAGGGAAAACGAACAGTTGAATTGAAGCCACTAAAAGTTCTTGAGGTTACTCTATCCACATTTATTTTGTTAATATTTTAGTTTTCTGTCTCTTCTTCATCTTTTCTTCTTTCCCAGTGCTAA
The DNA here is from genome assembly GCA_947561395.2 of Buxus sempervirens. NCBI lineage: Eukaryota > Viridiplantae > Streptophyta > Magnoliopsida > Buxales > Buxaceae > Buxus > Buxus sempervirens. The sequence goes on from OX387188.1 coordinate 1,998,290, forward strand.
CATATAACCATTTTCGTAATCAAAATATAATAATTTTTCTATAGGCAGAGCATTCAAGTATGTTACGACCAATGTTTGTTGAAATTAGAAACACATGTTGTTTTTGCAGGCGTTGGCTGCTTCAGGGTTAAGATCTCTGCGGTATGCACGTGAAGTAGAAGGGATTGGTCAAGTTGTAGCTTTGGACAATGATAAGGGTGACTGACTTTTTAATATTTTGTATTTTGTAATGACAGATAATCTGGAATAATACTTGTTTGCTTCTCCAAAATTCACCTTTTCATGCACCATATGGATTCATAAAATCACTTATGCTAACAAATATGCTTTCAGTTTGACACCAATATTCTCTATAGCTTACAGTCGTAAGAAGTGCTTGATAGTTGTGAGCCACCACTCATTGTGGTAGTGGAATTTAAATACCATTTGCCTTTCAGATATTTTGAAAAAGTAAACCTTGACTTAGAGCATCAATCCAGGTTGTACTGGAAAAGTTTGATCCTGTCCATAATCTTATGTTCACGACTTAATACTTTAGAAAGCATTCTATGGCTCTGATCTTGATAAAAATTGAAGCAATGTTTTCAATGTTTTCAGGACGATAAACCATGTAACTTTTCCTTATGCAGTGTCTGTGGAAGCTTGCAAGAGAAACATTAAATTCAATGGTTCAATTGCTTCTTCGAAGGTGGAATGTCATTTTGCAGATGCCCGAATTTTTATGCTCAGTCACCCAAAAGAATTTGATGTGGTATGCAACGTTTATGTATTGATGTTCAGAGTTTTTGAAGCCTGCTTTTGAAATGGATGGTTCATTAGGATATTTGTTGCAGCTTTCCAGTCTAATTCTGAATAAAAGAGGGAAAAAAGACCTTTCATGATGTAACAATGAGTCAGATGGTATCAAATTGCTAGCACAGGTCATCCAGAGTCATGATAAATATCTGTGTACCTACATTTTTAACCTAGGGTAATATCTCCAAGTATAAGTTTTGTATTTGAAGTGTTTGTTTTCTAGTCATTTGTAGTTTGTCATGGACTGTATTGTTAGAACATTTGTGTACTTAAATAGGGAAGCAAACAAGATAAGGCTACCTGAGTCCTACCCTGATCAGTTTGGTCTCTCGGGCATTTGGATGGGTCTCATTTGTTGGTAAGAATTATTGTTTTTGTCTGAGCTCAGGCTTGGCTCAGTTTGTGTGCTTTGGTTGACCACAAGATTGGTTCAGTCCACTCGTGAAGCCAAAATCCTAAAGCTTGTATGTCTGATAGGGACAAGCCAAGCATCCTATCGAAATGTAGGTTATGGTTTAATTAAAAAGTAGAAACATTAAAGTGATACTAGCTATTTCTTATTAATGTATAATTTTATTTTATGGTTAGACATAGTTATTATTTATGAATGTATAAAAGTTCTTTTACGTTATGAAAAATAAGATATGCTTTACTTTGGAATGGGTCATGCTTATGTATTGCCTAACTGGCTCAACTTTGGGACAGAGCTTGTTGATGAAATGAGTTCTTTTATATGATTCAACTTGCCTCAGAAGGTTCATATTTGATTTATAGTTGGATATACCCCAAGCTGAATAGCTCTATCTTAGCTAAGTGCCAATGCTAGATATTTAGATCTCTCTTTTAAAATAGTTACATTTCACACTATGATGTAGATGAGATCCAAAATACATTCATACTTAACAAATTTATATCCTCCCCAACAGGTAGATCTCGACCCTTACGGATCACCTTCTGTCTTCTTAGACTCTGCAGTTCAGTCAGTTGTTGATGGTGGGATGTTGATGTGCACAGCGACTGACATGGCAGTACTCTGCGGGAGCAATGGGGAGGTCTGCTATTCAAAGTGAGTTATCATTATTTCATTTCACTAAATAATATGTCGAAGAGTTAAAGAATGTGTTTGTGTTCTGATGTTGAGTCTGGAATATCAGATATGGTTCCTATCCATTGAGAGGAAAATATTGCCATGAGATGGCATTGAGGATACTCCTTGCATGCATTGAGGTACACCCATTTCCTTGAAAAGATGTTTTTATTTTATATAACCCGGTATGAGTATTTGATTATCTCTCAATGAAAAGCAAGATAAGGTTCTATTTTAATCTCTTCTGTCTTTGAAAATGTGCTTCACAGGGATATTATCTTTATGCTAAGGAAAACAGCAGTAAACACACCCACCACACCACACCCCCCCACATAACACCTTTTGGGGTTACAGTTTGGAATTTTTGACCTCTGTCAAGTGCAACTTGGCCAATGTGCCGATACACCATAGAACAACACCTAAATCCTTGCGCGAGGAATGGTGCTGGTTATAATTTTCTGCTAAGTGATGCTCTCTTACCAGTTATGACCAGAAATAGATATGCTCTAAATATCTCCCCGTCAATGTAGAAAGGAAGGAAGACAATTATGTTCTGAAGGTGTTGTAAAATTTAAAACCCATCTTGTAGTATTGTTCCTCTTCTTCTTCACCTTTACCCAATCAAAACACTTCATTTCCCTCACTAAATTTGTAAATTGATAGTGGATACATCCATTATTTATGTTTATCAATTATAAAACAAGGCAATTGTAACCATGAAACACGATGAAGTGGAACTTCTTGTGTAATTATTTAATAACTTGTTTTGAGAATTTTAAATAACCTACTTAATGTTTTCATGCAAGGAAAGATCCTTACTATTTGGTGGACATTTGGAGATTTAGGTGCAGATGTCTTATCTTATAATAAAAGTAAAAGTGGACATTGAAATTTTTAGTTAATATATCTCATGCTCTTATGTTCAATTTTGAAATTTGATTTTCTAATTATTGTTTTTGACTTGGGTGGGGAAAATTTTGGTAGGCATCAAGGAAAAGGAATTTGCTGTTAGACGATCATTTCCCAATTGAACCTCAAAATATATCAAAAGTCAATTATGGATATTATAGAAAAACAATTCTAAGGAACCCAAAGTGTTGTCATCATGAAATTATATATTGAAATCTAAAATAGCATCTACAGCTACTCAGAAACATGAAAAATATATGAAAGCAACACAGTTAAGAGAACTTCAGTCGGAAAGTCCATGTTCGTTACCCAAGATGTTTTGGCCACAACCACGTGGATTTTTATGCTGGATTGTGATCACGTTCTTGCCCTGATTTAAATAAAGAAAACATTATTATCGTTGCTTGCGGTAATTTATCCATGTTTATATTTTACTGTAATTGTTTTTTGTAAAAAGAATTTATAGTTTTTTTGCTTAATTTATTAATAAAAATAAAATAAATGTTTTTAAATAAAAAATTCCATACATAGATTCATGAAGGTCTAATCTACAGATTATTTAAAAATTATAAAGTTATCAAATTTTAAGGGTTAAAACCTAAAAAAAAGTTAAAAATTCTTTGTTTTTCCTTATCGATTTGTGGGTTATTTGTTGAATAAATGTATATCAATTATTTTACATATCTATACGTTTGTGCATGCTTTTCATATGCATCCAAATGTAATGTAGGCACGAGGGCTGGCGTGGGGGTGGATTCGGAAGAGAATAACAGAAAAATAATTTGAACTTGAAAAAATATATAGTTGTTTCTTAGCCTCAAAAACTCCTCTCAATGATGAAATCATCCAAATTTAGCCATTTTTCTAAAGACAAGGGGATGGGTTTGGAAGAGAACAACAGAAAACATTTTGACCTTAAAATAATACTGCTACTTCTTGGCCTCAAAAACTCCTTTCTATGATGAAATCATCCAAATTTAGCCATAAGCATGCTCAGTATGTTTAAAACACTAAGGTTTTTATAAAAGGGACCATAATCCAGTGTAGATCTTGTTGAAGCAGCGCTAGGAAGGGATGGAGTTGATGAATAAAAAAACCATCAAATATTTAATGTATCAGTACAAATAAAAGTATAAAATGGATAATGGATTTGTTATTAAGCTTATTGCATTTTGGTCTCCAAATCACTTTCATATTTATGCGGGGGTTCTCAATGCATTGAAAATATCATCTCAAAATATTCACTTAACAGAGATAACCCTAGTTTTCATTTGATGTATAAGGCACAGGCATGAGATAAAGACATTGTCATGATGCTGAGGCTTGAACCTCATAGTAACCATCATAGGACAGGCCTCAATGAATGTCTTGGGTTAAACGTCTAAGATATAAGTATCATGCTTGTGTAAGAATTTTTGTTAAGCCTTGACTTAAACTTTTGACGTATAGATCTCAAACTCTTTTAAAATACAAATCATGACGTATAGAAATGCATGCTTGATAGGGTGTAGTGTTTGGGTATGGTAGGCAGTTGCTGCTTTATTTACACAAGCATGTTTCCATTTGTTTTTTAATTTTGATTTTACCTGCATTTTGGGTGCAGAGTCATGCAAATCGTTACAAGCGGTATATTGTTCCTGTGTTGTCTGTCCAAATGGATTTTTATGTTCGAGTTTTTGTGCGCATATTCACGTAGGTGGCCTATTTCTTTGAAGTGATCATTAGAAGAAATTATTTAGGAATTTTAGTATATTGAGCAAAAATGGCATTTTTTCTTGTCATCTTATTTGTTGTTGGATCTATATTTGATTTTAGTAGAATCTGTAAATGGCAGGTCAGCAAGTGCGATGAAGAACACACCTCTTAAGCTTTCGTATGTTTATCAGTGCATTGGGTGCGATTCATTTCATCTCCAGTGTATTGGGAGGACAGTTCCTAAGGTATTGATCTGTTGGGCAGATAAATTAATATGTGCATCTTAATAGCGTTTATACACTGGTGTTGGCTTCTTTTAATGAATTTGAGGTTAATGTTTAAATGAAATAATGTATATAATCATTAGTTTCACTAGAATATAGCAGTGGACATGACTAAAAGAAAAATGAAAGAAGAACAAAACTTCTCCAAGGGGATACCACACTTTACAGCCTCCATTAACTACCCACTCTTGCCTAGACAAACGGTGAACTCGTTGGCTGACGTAACACATAATAGAGCGGCAGTTCAACTCTATGGCCATGGATGTGCCATATTGAGCAGATGTGATAGCCGCTGATAATTTTCATTGGGCCTGGATCAGTTATTATTGAAAAATTACAGCATGAACCTGATAGTTCTAGGTTTCTATCCTCTCTAAGACCCATGACATGGGAATAATTCTCTGCCACAATCACGTAGTACTTTTGAATTGAACCAGAATACATTTAAGATCTGACAATTGTGGTCCCTAAAAGCCGGTCCTTGATGGGCTTGGGTCCCTTGAGGAACAACCAATGTTTGATTCCTTCTTAATGTGGATTACAGGATCAATGAATCTTTTAATTTGGGGTGAAGGCTGTGGATTATTCTCCTCTTAGAACCATAGTTACAAAGAAATCTATTGAATCTGAACATATAGACTTAAAAAGCTGTCATAGTTGCCAAATAAGTTGTTAAAAAACCTAAGCAGAGCTAGGTAGTAGATCTACAAATATCTTAGGTGACAAGTTTTGGAGCAATTCATTTTATCAGTTCCTAAATACTCCTTAACAAGTCGAATAGTAATAAATGCAACATTTTGCCTTAAAAATGCTTAATATGACATGTTTTCCTCCAATATAGCCTTATTCAATGATTAGAAACATACTAAATATGAGGAACTTGGAAGGGGAATGAATCCAATTAAAAATCAGATGAAGGATTCAGACAACCTGTCATGATGAATAATCATGCAATAAACAGCAGGAAGTTTTTTGCATGCTTTCATACAAGGGGATTGAATGCCATTTTAGTGACTAGCAGTCGAAATAAATTATTAGTTGCTAACAATATATCATACTGAGCAGCATTATTACAAGTAATTATACTACAAAAAATGCAAATCTATTGTCATAGTGTAAAAATGATAAAAGAGATTGAAATTAGGAGGCTAGGGAACTTATAACAAATGAGAAAAAAGAAAACATAGTCTAATAGTATACTGTGAGTTTGGACAAGAGAAAGTCCAGGTCGACAATGAGGTGAGAATTTATTTCATATAAAGTGGAGAGTCATATTAAAATAAAGAATTTGTTGATTGATTTACTTTTAATGATATAGATAGAAGTAAAGGATTAGTTGCTTTCTAATTAAAGGGATTTATGTGCAGACTCAAGTAGGGATTTACTTTATATGCTGAAAGGAAGCATTGTTATATGCTAATTACAAGCCCTAGCAAGTGTGTGTGTGTGTGGTTCTGAAAGGAGGAAGAGGTAAAAAGGGTCTATCTTCTTTAATTGCAGGTAGTTTTAAGGAAGGCGAGAGGAGGAATCGATTTAGGAAATATCTTTGCTAGGAATTCATCTCTCTTGGTCAAATGACTTTGGTACTCCTGGAAAGACAGATTTTGGTACCAAGTAATAACTAACAAATATGGCCTTGCTTATAATGGCTGAGATTTTAACATTAGAGCCTGAACGTTGGCTGCATGTCCTTGGAAAGGTGCGGTGGCCTTAGCTTCTGATTTCTATGCTCATGTTTGTTTCTGTGTGGGTTCTGGAGCATCCATTCTTTCTTTAGCATGGTCTTGAGTGGGGAAACAGCTCTCTCTTCTCAGTTCCCTAAGGTGTTCTGTTTAGTTAGCTTCCCTAATGCTAGATAGAGTAAGGTTTTTTCTTGGTGCTTCTCTGGTTTACAATGGGAATTGCTATATGTAGTGATCCATGCCATGTGGAAGTTTAGAACTTGATTGTCTATGTGGTCATCTTCAAAATGTCTTCATTGATCCACAAGATATCGATGCACATGTTTGGTGTGTCTTGAACCTTCTGAAGTTTTCTCTTGTAAGTCCTTTTTCACCACTTACGACAAGGAAAAGTTTGTACCTTTTACTCCTGATCTTCATAAGTTGTTATGGATACCCATTGTTCCACCAAAAGTTAAGGATTTTGTGTGGACTGTGCTTGTCTAATTTGGGTTTGGTATGGTTATATTCTTTTTATATCACTCATCTGTATACATAATTAGGCTTGTGAGTGGTTATTATTTATTTTAGAAACATTATTTGCATTTTTTGCAAGGAAAAACAGAGAGAATTTTTGTCAGACTTCCATGTGATTCAGGTTTTATCTTGAATTGTCGAAATTTTGTTTTGGGCATTGGGTGAATATATAACTAATGAAACCATCAAAATTGACAATCAATATTTCTCTTTAAGTAACAAGTTTAAATATCTTGGATTAGTGGGACAAAATGATGGGGAAATTGATAAAGATGTAGCACATAGGATTAGAGCTGGTTGGTTTAAGTGGAGGGGTGCTTCTAGGGTATTGTGTGATAAGTGTGTTCCAATTAAATTGAAGGATACCTCAATTAGGAATCTTGAAAACAAGATGTCTTTGAGTTCACCAAGTGTAGGAATCTTCAGATCACTGTTTGCAAGCTCTCCCACGCCAATTACGCAAGAAATTTGGGGTTTTGGGGAGAAATTTCGACTGAAAATTTTGACACTTAAGGGAGGCACATGATGCTCTTGCCTCAATTCCCTCCCTGCCACATGCTGAGCGGCATGCAAGAGAAAAGCAGGGGGCAAAATACCCACCAGGTTTTCATTTCGCTCTGCTATTGGGAGTGAAATTTCTCCGGCATGCCAGTGACTTGCTAAATGCTGGTTCTGACTATAAGTAAACTGTATGAGTTATAATTACCGACTGGACAGTTGGATGCGCAAGGGATACTATTCTGATCACTCTGTCCCTTGTTTTATTTCGTTAAAACACATCATAACCATAGGCAAAATTTGTGTCAGCATATGGATGCATAAACATAACACACTCTGGACTCCTTGGGACTCTTGACCGTTGGCTGTCACATAATAGATCTATGAAAATTGAAGGGAATGTTATGTCAAATTTTTTAGGAAGGGGGATGAGTTGTCGAGTTTGTTTTGGTTTGGGTGGTGGAGGGTTTAGGGGATTCCTTCCCGCTTCCTTATAAATTGGATGCTTACAAATACAAAGACCAAATTGCTTTCTTGGTTCCAATAATTTGGTACCATGTTTCTACAGAAGTAAATACTTGATGCCCTAAAAGATACAAATTTACGCGGTACTCATCTTCGAGTTACGAAAGAAAGCAACAGTATTGGCTGCAGATATTTAAGATACTTAGATTTTGAATGAATGAGGTTCTTTGTGTTCATTCGTTGTTTTGCATTAAGTTTGTTCTCCTTTTCCATCACATGCTGCTTGATAATTAATAATGATAACAATATAAAGGTGAAAGTTATTCTTTTCTATCTCAACAGTTTTAGTTAGCTGTCGCGACAGACCAGAATCTGTTATGTAAACGAACAGTGTGACCAATCCATGCCATGCATTGACATGGTATCCTATGGATTTGCCGCATGAAAAATATCTTAACCTATAGAAGCCCTGATATCAATGTCCATCCCACTTCTTTAATATGAAGTTTAAGACAAAGAAAGACGTTAGTCTTTGCTGAGCCCTTATTCCTTGTGGAAAATTTGTTGTACCAGTGGAGAAGTGGGAGTCTCTAAATAATCTTCCATGTGTGTTAAGTACCTACCTCAGCAGGTTTCTCTATCTGAAGCACTGCAGATGACTCTGACGTTAGTGTAAATGCACAATCCTTGGATTTTATTCTTTCTTGTTTGATTAATGTAAGCAATATTGATTTCTGGTATCAATGAAGTTTGTTCTGGCACCTAACATGTCAGATCAGTGCCTATATCTTATTTTTGTTGAATGGTTAATGGAGAAACTGACTAGTTGGAAATAATGAAATAGTATGGTGCACATAGATTTTTTTTTTCCCTAGCACTAATCACTGTTTGAGGACATCTTTTTTGCTAAAGATAGATAGGAAGGTGTAGTTTTTCATTTACCAAAGTTCTTGTTCATAAAATAAATTTCTTTGTTTTAATTTTGTAATAGTGTAGTAACAATAAATCTTGTTTTTGATTTTTTTTTTCTTTAAGAACAACAGCGTGAGATATTTACCAGGGTTTGGTCCCGTTGTTCCTCAAGAGTGCAGTTACTGTGGGAAAAAGTTTAACATGGGTGGGCCTATATGGTCTGCACCGATTCATGATCAAGAATGGGTGGCCTCCATATTAGCAAATGTTAAATCTATGAAAGGCCGGTATCCTGCCTATGATAGGATATCTGCTGTTTTAACAACAATATCTGAGGTGTGTTCTTCCCTATCATTTGATAATGGTAACTATCAAAATCTCTTTTGCTCACTTCTCATATGAAGTTTCTGTTGACACAATATGTGCAGGAGTTGCCAGATGTTCCTCTCTTTGTCAGTCTGCACAACCTTTGTTCAACGCTAAAATGCACTTCACCATCAGCTGTAGCATTCCGATCTGCGGTGATCAATGCAGGGTACCGTATCTCTGGAACTCATGTGAATCCTTTGGGAATGAAATCGGATGCACCTATGAATGTCATTTGGGATATCATGCGCTGTTGGGTAACAACTTTTAGCTTTTTTTTTTTTAACTTCTTTTTCTTTTGTTATTAGCAATTAGCAATAGGATGTGCCAACTAACATTCATTAACAAATCACTGTTGGTGTTATACCTTGTATATCTGAAATACATTTTTCCAGCCCTAACGAACATGCTGTGATAACAGGCTAACAACATATGATGTTTGGTGCTTGTGCGCTTTTACTTAATGAATCTTGATTCTCATTTCATGGATATATTTAATGAGCATTTTTCCTTATTCCTTGGCTATTTATTGAAGGGCTGATGGATCATGCAGGTCTTAAATTTTTTTGGTCATATTAGTTTTTGAGTTCGTAATTTGCTCGAATTTATAAATTTCTCATTCATTTAGGTCAAGGATCACCCAGTGAAATCTCAACCATCTGATCAACCAGGAAGTGTGATTCTGGCCAAGGAGCCAGTTTTGCAGGTATTTAGCTAGCTTCCCTTCTATTTCAATTTTTTTTTTCATTTGTTGAAAAATTATGTGACTTATCCCCTTGTTGTCAATATTTTAATTGGTTAAAAAACCAGCCTTTTGCTGTCTACAGAGGATCAAACTCAAAAAAGAAAAACCACCATCCAGTGTGCCAAATAAGAGGCTAAGGGGTAGTAGAACATAAACTGAAACCCGAAATGTGCCGTAGGTCCTTTAACATGGTGAATTATGTCATTTTATTTGTTTGGAGCTTGCTCCCCTTGAGACTCCTATCCAACAATCCATATCAAATGACAGATGAACCCATAATTGTGAGGTTGTCTCTAGGGTCCACATCCTTCCTGGTTAGGATCTATTGTTAGTAAACTTGAAACCAATTGAACTTATTATGTCAGTTGATATTTCACATCATTGTATGGCTGGCCAATTAATTTGTACAACGAAAATGATTAAATATGAAATCAAGCTCATCAGCTTGGTAGTGGTATGGAATTTCAACTGAAGTCGAAGTTTTAATTGGCTTCATATTTATGGAGGATCCTAATTTGAGATAATCTAGGCCCTGGACTCTGACCTTAAGAAATACCATTTTTAGGGTTCTGTTGGTGGCGGTGGTGGTGGGACCCACACTTGAGAAAGAGATGGCACACCTTTCAAGGATGTGAATTCCATTTTAATGGGTTCGCATCCTGTGGAGCTCTTATCTACACTTTTATTTGGACCTTTTCATATGATTGTGCCAAGTGTATTAAAAAATTTATGTTTAAACCATTCAAGGTTCGCATCTTTGGTTCTTTTTTTTTATTTTTTACATGGCAGGATCCTGTGGATGCTCCAAATAAAAGTGCAATAGGAGCTCAACAGGATCTCAATAGCAATTTTAACACCTAGCAACAAGCTAACATGGAATACCTGTGAAATTTTTTTATGTTCATGAACTTCGCAAGCATCTGACCCCCTTGCATTGTGCAGGCTAATTTTGCCCGAGCAGTTGCTTCCCTCAGCAGAGCACAGGCTAAGAAGGCGGCACGCTTCCTGCCAAATCCTGAAAGGCATTGGGGCCCAAAGCTTAGGGCCGGTCGCCGGATCACGAGCAAGCACGCTTCACTTCTGGGTGCAGAAGCTGTTAGTGGATGTGGTGGCCATGACGGAGGTGAGACCGAGCACAAGCGTCAGAAGATAAACGAGACAAACTGAACTTCATGAGAAGTTCTCCAATGGTTTTTTTTCCCTTGTCCGGGTATCTTGAATAGCTGGCGAGTCTGGAAATCTTTTTATTCCCTATCGTTAAGACTGAAGCCGGATTTAGTTATGCTAGGCGAGAGTTAGACGGCTGATGGGGGCTTTAATATTTATAAATGTAAGTAAATTCCCCGCCTCTATTTTCGAAGATTTGTAGAGTTAGAGGCCGTTTGGTAACGTTTTTTTTAAAAACAGTTTGAAAACTAAAAGGTTTTTGAAAACAAGTGACAAGAAACCTGTTTGGTAACAATCATTGTTTTTTGGGTTTTTGAAAACAAGTGACAAGAAACCCGTTTGTTTGGTAACAATTGATTTAAAAAAAAAACGATTCGAGTTTTTAAATAAAAAATCGAAGGTCTTGTCATTTTAGCAAAACAAAAGTTCTTGAGAAATTTGTATAAATCAATAAACCGTTTTAAGTGTTGCAGACAATCTACAATATAAAACAAAAGGTCTTGTTATTTTAGCAAATCACAAGGGAGAGTTTTGTTTGATTCATCGTGAAGAAAACTAAGACGTAAGAATTGTCCTCTCTTTCGAATTTTCTTTCAGGCCGTCAGGCGATTCTGTTCCACGCTCCTCATCTTCTGATTGGACATGTCTCTTTTATTTGACTGTTACTTGTTTGGACGGACGCCACAGCGAAGTTAAATTCCATTCTCTCTCCGGTCAAGTCTTTTCTTACCTTTGTCTCCTGTAACTGCCCTCGGTTTTTCGATGATACGACCTCCGGTTCTTGTCGGATTTCCTGTCAGAAAACAGCTTGTCTACATTGATACCAATTTGTGTTAACTCTTGTGCTTGCTCAATACGGTTGTTACAGTCCAAATAGTACTTTTCCGTTTTAGCTCTTCTTGGTTCTTACTACTGTTCATCTCCATGCAAGGAATAAGAAAAACGATTTTAGAAAAGAGAACAACTCCCGAGGGCTTTTTACATGACAATCCAAACTGCAGTCCTGATCGAAGCCCTCACCGCTCTCGAAGCAGAGGTCCGTTGGTGCCCCTGTAACATTTTCTCCACTCAAGATCACGCCGCAGCTGTAATTGCCCACGACAGCGCTGCCGTCTTCGCCTAGAAGGGGGAGACCTTTCAGGAGTATTGTTTCATTTGATTTTTTCTTCTTCTCTCACTTGGATACCATAGTTGTGCTCACGAGGAAGAGGAGTTCTGTCGTCTGTGTGAGGAAGAGAGATGAAAGGTTTTGTATCGAAGAGAAAAGAAATAAGTTATTACAAAAATGCCATCCAACAAAAAACGGTTCATTGTTTTCAGAAATGGAATTTTTCGGTTTCTAAAAACCGAGTTATTTTTCAACCGTTTCTCTAAAAAACGGTTTGAAATTTTTTTTCAACCAAACAAGTTTTCAGTTTTAAAAAACCAAAACACTGTGTTTAGACACGTTACCAACACCCTCTTAGACGGTTGATTGGGTTTTTTTTGAGCTATTCTATTTGTGAGGGCAAGCATTGAGTAGTTTATGGTATACTTGTCATAGCTCCGGTTCTAAAACTAAATACAAAATTAGATGAACAGAATTAACTGTTTGAAAGATAGATTGTATACCAAACTTTACACATATGTAATTCAGATGATAAACTAGCAAGGATATATCAATATAAATAACTAAATTGTAAGTGACCTCAATTAGAATAGATGAACTTCTAATTAAGACTAAATGACTGAATGAGGAGAAGAAATTTTCAATAACAAAACAATTGATAAAACTACTGAAATTAGATATGATAAGAAGATGAAAGGACATTGTCAATTTATTTTTCTGAAAGTTAATATCCAGGTGAAAAGAGAGACATCGAATTAGGTGACAGGAACTAAACAGAGCTTAAATTTAGTTCTAAAGTAGAACTACAGAGAACACAAAATTAAACTTAACAAACCAGAAATAAATTTAAATCAAATCAGAACACTTGATTTAAAGAACAATTCCACAAGTCACTTAACAGCAAACATTGAAGAAAAAATCAAACACAATAAAAAAGCACCATGAGATTTGAAACAGTAGAATAACAAAAGGGGATTTAGATGAAATTTGAAATAGAAAACAAAAAAAGTCTAAACAAGATGAAAGACAAACAATACCAGAATAAGGGTAACACAGGAATCAAAATATAAAAGAGTGAAAACTCTATCCTAACACATTAGAAAATAAATAGACAATATTAGAACTGAAATTAAAACTTATCGGATGTAGAACCGAGGCAAGGCTTAAGAAGCCTTTGTGCTTAAAGCATTAAAGCACCCTTTTTGGATGAAATCCTCAGCACATAGAAATCCTCATCACACAGGTTATGGCACTCAAACTTCCAGCATTCAACGGGTTGAAGACATCTGATAAGTCGCACAACAATACCAGGTACACGAAGTCTCTTTGAGTGGCACTCAGATCAGTGAAAATTCAAAAAAAAATTGCAGAAAATAGAGGTAGACCATAGAATAAAACAAAGCAATAGTAGGGGTTTCTCTTCTTCTATTTTCTCTGATTTCTCTCTTCTTAGAATAATAGAAAACGACAAGCATAAGATGGTTTCATATTTCAGATGGAGAAGAAGAGAGGGATGATGAGATTTTCCAGATAATGGATGAGAGTTTCTGATTTGTGTGAAGAGAACGATTCGTGAAGAAGGGTTTTCAGATAAGAACTGAGGGTTTTAGATGTGAGAACTGCTGCTATCGTGATATTCTTTCTTTCTTTTTGAAGAAACCCAGAAGACCCCTTTATATAGCTGACCCAGATGAACCAGAATGCTGGTTTGTCAGTTCAGTTAAAACTAATTAGAACGTTAAACAACATTCTAATGACATAACGTTACTTAACATTAAACCAAAACCAAAATAACGATAAAATCTGATACACCGGATTCTTTGTTTTGAGACTTTCCAAATAAAAAATTACAACAATACTATCATAGATGGCTATGTTTAACTTGCATGACAAAAACCTTTGAGGGTTTAGAACGAATCTGTTGTATTTTATTGGTTTTTTCAAGGGCTCAAAATTCCCTCTTGTTGTTTTGTCATTTAGTGTTTGTCTCTTGTGGGAGGAATAGTCTCACATTGGAAGTTTATGAGAACTTCTAATGGTTTATATTGAATAGTGGGAACTAAAGGGGTGCAACCCCTAAAGTGAGACATTATTCCTTGTTGTCGGGGTTTCTTTGAATCACGCTCGCGCCGCCGCCGCCGTCCGTCCGGTCGGTCGTGGTGTGTGTGCTGCTATCTTTTTATACTTATTTTTTGTTGACTTCCTAAACGTTTTATTTTTATTTCTAAAACCGTTTTGCATTCTTAATCGTTGATTAACCGTTTGTGATTAACGTTAATTAATTAACGTTACTATTTGTGTGAACGTGTGCCATATGAAGGGTCTAAAACCGTTTTGCATTCTTAATCGTTGATTAACCGTTTGTGATTAACGTTAATTAATTAACGTTACTATTTGTGTGAACGTGTGCCATATGAAGGGTCATACACGTTCGTTCATTCTCTCTCTTATATAAGTGGAGAGATTAGGGTTTGGGGGATATACGAAAATCAGAGAATACAGCCTCTGTTGGACGTCTGTGTTTTCTTCTCTGTTCTGAAAGTTCGAGTGACACTGCATAAAGGGTTCGTTGTTCGTCCAGTATTTCTGTGCGGATTACTGGAGAAACCTTTGGTCGTTGAATGCTGGAAGCTACAGCGTCAAGCAACCCGTCGCACTGAAGAATCATTCTACAGGGGACGCTTAAGGCTTTAAGTACAGAGATTATTGAATCTCGCCTCGACTTTTGATTAATCCGATAAGTTTATTCCAATCCTGTTTACATTTGTTTTTGCTTAAATTGTCTGTTTGGATCTGTTACTCTTTTCTGTCTTGATTGTTCTCCTCAGATTCGTGCATCTGTTAGCATTTGTTATCTGATACTGTTTTAATTGTTTACCCAATTCCATTCGTATTCTGATACCTATTTGATAATACAGAACAGTATTTCTCCTAAATATAACAATAGAATCTTCAACTTGTCTTGGAGAGAAGCGTGGATAACGTGAGCAAGATTGGTAAAAAAAAATTGCACAAGCCTTGGAGATTTGTCCGTGGACACAAGCTGGCCCGGATACTTCGAGTTCCAAAAAAGGAAAAAATGACAGAAAGGCTTGGTTAAAATATTGAAGCTTCATCTTGGAAAGGATGCTTGAGAGGGTGAGAGTAGCATTGCATCTTCGTCTTTGAGGGGAGCATTGAGTGCGTGAGTGAGATCAATCATGGTTTTCCCCTTCAATTAGAAGATTTGGAAAATGCAAAGTTTTAATCTTTTAGGTAATGCATCTTTGAATTTCCAATATTCAAGCCCTTCTGTTTTCAATTTTGTGGCTATTGATCCAATCCCTTCCTCTCTCTCTCTCTCTATTTATTTATTTTTTAATCTTTCTGTTATCGATTTGAGTTTGCACAGAGCCTTCAATTAACCCTTTGTTTTTTTTTTTTCAGTTGTTGACTTGTTGAATCCTCGATTTTGGTTTTCCATTAGGGTTCATTTGGATCGCATGAATTTAAACATCTGTGAGAATTTGAATACACATGAATTTGAAATCAAATGAATTTGAATTTCTAGATATTAAAATTTTGGTGTTTGACTAAGTTTATGGAATTTACTTCAAATTCACACGTGAATTCCAATTCCATCATTTGGACACTAACATATCTGTAAGAATTAAAATATTTAAACACTTTCGAGCAAATTAAAACCACGTAACCCAACGATATTTTCTCAACCACCCCACACTCACCCAAGGCACCATTTGATTTCTTTTGCATCGCTTGGTATATATAAATATGCTTTCCCCATCAAAACTGTACGTGCAACACAATACAATTCCTTCAAAGAGCTAAAAAAAGATTGCTTGCTCCAACATTGCAGCTTCTCTTGCTGTCATGACCATCTTCTTGCTAGCTTCACGCTATCACATCCAACTAGCACTTGGTGTAGGTGAGTGTGGAAGGACCTTAATAATATCAACAAAGGTAGCTTTTAATTCATTCCCACATATGGCCAACGCCATAATTAAATAAATCTAAAAGAAAAAAATATTGCACAAGAAGTATGTCAATTGGCTTGAGATTAAGAAACAATGAAAAGGAAAGAAAAACCTTAAAACCCATTATTTGAAGATGTTGGTTTCTAGAATCTTCATGTACAAGCATAGGAATTAGAGAAGATGCGGACATCAATGTTCGAAGAAATGATTTAAAGTTTAGATTTCATACTAGAACATAGAAGTCGATAAATTAAACCTTTTTAAAATCACTTTCATCTCAACTTTATGTAAGAGAGATAGAGAGAGAATTAATGCAATCCGATTGAAGCAAAAATTTCTCAAAACCCATATTAGAACTCCACTTGGATGATGAATTCAAGCTTTAATCATGAAAGCAGTTAACCCTCAATATTCCCAAATGAAATTCACCCAAAAACCGCAATTCGAAAAGAAAACAAAAAGGACACCTTTAAATGGATCAAAAGACCACCTGAATTTGTAACCAACCATTTTCCTCTCCGCCCGTTTGTCTTGCGAACGGTCTTGTGAACGATCGGTGCGCGACACGCGTCCGACCTCCCTCTCTCCTCTTTTGACCGTCAACGTTATTTTTGAGCCTCGTTCGAGCAGCGTGAGAGCTGGTGAATCGACCTAAATCTCCGAAACTATACGCAAATATTTGAAACTCCCTCTTCTTTATTTCACATGTAGATTGTGCGGTACGTTGATTCCCTTTTCATCAAAATTACATCTTGGTTTGAATGAGAAATAGAAAACATGTTCGACGTCGGAGAAGAAAGTGGCCGATTGATTCAACCATTGTCGTTCAAAGGAGATTTCCCACATTGTCGTTCGAAGGAGAAGTAGAAAACGTTCGTAGGAGAACATAGAGGCAGATTTCCGAACGAGAGGACGACGCCCTGGTATTGTCTGACACTCTTTGTGATGCTATTTTTAGGTTTTAGATATAATGAACTTTTTTTGAGGATAAATCTTCTAATTTCCAGAGACTAATTGATAGAATCATATATTTGTTTCTCTTAAAAGAGAATTTGTGTTCAAAAGATTTAGTAAATGGACACTCTCATTGATCCTTCTGTGTAGAAGGCATCTCCTGAAAACATGGGACCATTTTTTCTTCCCTCTTTTAGAGAAAAAGCGACAAAGCATTGCATTAAGAGATGATTTACTAAATCAATCCACTGAAGACATTGAGCACCTATTATGGAGAGCCTGACCTCTATGAATTAAGTGATCAATTACGAGGTTCTTCTTTAAAGTTGCAACATACACAAAAGCTGCCCTTTTAGGAGGGATAAGAGGATTCTGGTCTAAAATGTCTCTACTTATCATCAGTGGGGAAAAATTAAGATACCTTGTAACAGTGTTGTAGAGTTCTCAACTTAATAACCATTCGGCAAGAGATTAAAATTCCTTATGACGTACTTACTTATCTCTTTGTTCAGATCCATGGGAAAAATGTGTGAACGAAACTTGTCCGGTGGAGGATTATAATTTCCATGAGAATGGATGGAGATAAGTGATGAAAATAGAAGAATTCAGATCTGGAGCAATAATCCTTGCTGTATATTTCATATCTTTCAAGGGAGTATTACTTCACAATTTATAGGTTCTCTCCTACCATGAACAAAGAAAGAAGCTATACAACTTGGAAACATTCCAGAGAAGATCTACAGTTGTACAATCAATTAGAAAAACACTTAAAAATAGATCCTACTGTGTGCACCTCGGGCGCGCTGAAATGGCGTGTTACATGTCTTTTATGGAGTCGCCACTACCTGAAATGGTGCAGGTAGACACTTTGTTGACTTTTGGTTTGAACCAGTGATTCCAGATAAGTGACCCGATTACAACCCAGGTGTAAGCATCTCATTTTTGCGCTCCCGGAAGAGCCGGAAATGCAAACCCTAAACAGAAAGTCAAACCCTGAGGGGTGGAAAATTGACTTTTTGATCGAGTGAAAATTGGCCACTTTGCTTTATCTCAATGGATAGAGAATCCCGACACGAGTCTAACGCAACTGAGTTTGCTGGAATCGAAGCTCGGATGAAGGTTCGGTGGGCCGGTCAAACTTGAGGATGAGTCGAAAGTTGGTTTTTCCTTGAACCCCGTGCCTAGTGCTTAGCCCTATGTCATTGAATAGAGGGCTTCGATACGAGTCTAACGCAATTAAGTTTGCTCAAATCGGAGTTCGGACGAAGGAGATATAAGCTGTCGAAGTTTCCGCGCAGCAAAACCGGAAACTGCACACGTGGCGAAGAAACTGCGCACGTGGCAATGAGGGCAGCAAAATATCTCAGGGACTAAATCTTAATATCCAAAATTCGTATGGGGCGATCCGTAGATATCCAAAAGTGTCAAATCGGTCGAATCGGTCAAGTCGAAGGGCAAATCCGTAATTTTTTGATTTGTATCCAGCATTTAATACCGGAGACACTTGCCCCTCTTCATATCCGGACTCAAATGCCGGATACAAAAAGATTTTCGGGCGAGATTCGCGCCAATCGCCCGACAAATTCGCGGCGGCATTTAATTTTCGAATGATCATATTTTGTATCCGGCATTGAATGCCGGATACAAAGGAACCTCTGTGTAACCGGCCATAGAGGCCGGATACGAAGGGTACTTAGTGTATCCAGCCTGAGTTGCCGGATACATTAAGTTTGTCTATAAATAGGAAATAGCAGCTCATTTTCGGGGTTGGTTGTTTTTTGTTGTTCTTCAGCTCCCTCCTCCCACCTGCCCCCCTCCGAACCTTGCTTCTTTCAACCCCATTAGCCCTCCACCACCTCTCCACACCATCCAAGCCACTCTTACCCTCCCTTTTCCCCTTCATCTCCCTCTACACTCCAACAAGAAAGAGAGGAAGCTGCTGTGGTGGCCAAAGGAGGAGCTCCAGCCCCTTTCCTTGCTGCAAGGAGGTGTCAACACATCCCAAAAAAGGTTTTAAAACCTCAGGTAAGGCTCCTCATCACTTATTATTGAACATATATTAAAGTAGGAATTTTCTGAAGTGTTTACCAAATTTGTCTTCACCTCTTTACATGGGTTCATCTTCATGTCATCCTATGTATGCATTTGCTATTATTTTCGTGTCATGAGGTCTTGCACCGCTTAGGAGTCCACGTAGGTCTCTTTTAGTAAGCATGGGAGTCTCTTTTCACATTTCTTAGTAATTTGTTTAGTTGCTGTTGTGGGCTTTATCTCCAGAAATCATTAGAGGAGAATGTTCCTTTCTTCTTTGGTCTAATGTACCCCAGCAATAACCCCCAGATTCCTTTCTTGGTGCTTTTATTTTCTTTTAAGCTTTCTCACGAGTGGTGGATGTTTTTTATCTCTTCTTGTGTCGCTGTTGGTCATACCCTTCCATGCATATTGTGCTTGGTTGTAATGTCAGCATGTTCCCTAACCCCCACAGCTATGCTTGTTTTTTTTATGGTCTCCATGGTAAAAGCATGCTTCCACCCATTTGTTTCCATTTCTTGTTACTTGCTGTTTTGGTGACTTGAGAAGTATGCTCCCCCCACCGGTGGTCCCTTGCCATGATCCAAACCACCTGCTGCTGTGGACAACACCCAGCCCTCGTAGCATGTTTGAACCCCCAGGCCCACGTATGAAAATGGCCACCCTATACGAACCCCTCGCATCTCTAGCCCCCCTTAACCATGCCCCAATCCCTGCATGTTGATGGCTGTGCTTCTTTTCTTACTATTTTTATTGCTGCTGGCCTGTACCTTCACAGCATGTTGATGGTGTGGTCAAACCCACATAGCATGAATGCCTAGCCCCTTGCCTTAGCTAGGAAATCTCTAAGGAAACCAAAGGGGGTGCACCCCAAAACCTGAGCCAGTGTGGGCCTTCCCAGGGGCCCACGGGACCTGTAGAAACCCCTAGGAACCCCCTGGAAACCACCCCGAATGGCAGAACCCAAAAAAAGGAACATTTCAGGGTGATCCGGCAACTCAGGCCGGATCACCTAGGGTATATGCATATTCGGCCACAAAGGCCGGATCACCTAGGGTTTGTTCGTATCCGGCCACCAAGGCCGGATACATGCAGAGATGTAAATTTTGTGTGTTTTGATGTTCCTTGGCCGAATTTTGTGATGGTTTGAACCAAACCAAATAAACCAACAGGGTTTCCGGGCCACCCGGAAACCCAACTTGGGACTTGGACCCTCGGTTCAACTCGGAATACCCGTGGGCCTTCCAACGGGGCCCACCAAGCCCAATAAACCCTAAAGCATGCAAAATAAACAAGCTAAGTAAAGTAAATTAATCGGACCAGATGGGCCAAGCCCAATGTGGCCCATCCGAACTTTGATGCATGGAAGTGGTGTGTTTAAATGTGTGGTTTGGCCGAGACCACGGGCAAGGGCCTATCGGGCCCGCCAAAGCCCGCCACCCACCAAGTGAGGGTCCAAAACCCCACATTTTTGGAACACGGGCTTTCAAGCCCAAATTTGGACTACGGGCCCCAAGCCCAGTGTTCAACTCATTTTGGTCAATTTAAACAAGATAAATATAAAAGTACTTTGGCAACCGACATGGGGGCCCACCTAGGGGCCCGCAAATCAATGCCGACCCGCTTCTTGCATAGAAATCACTTAAGTGTCATAAATGAACAATTAAAATAAAACCAACACACTTAACCAAAGCCCAAAGGGCCTCCTAGGGCTAGACAGAGGCCCACCAAAGGTACATGGGCTTAACCAAGCCCGCCAAGGACATCGTGGGCCTTCCAACGGGGCCCACCCAATCAGACTCAGATAACTCAAGTAAAGCAAGATAAAATTCATTAAAGGGACCCACACCAACTCAGGTGGTTCCGCCAAGACTTAACTAAACTACATGCTGGATTAGGAATCGGGTGAGAACCAAATAGAGAGCTGACTCAAACCAGGGAACCCACGGGACCCGTCATCCGACGGGGCGGACTAGGGTGTCTACGGACTTCCCTAGACCGCAACCGAGAATCAACTTAGAATCTCAAGCCGCAGACCAAAACCCAAAGTAGACAAGCTTAGGCACTCAGGTGTCCGCCTTCACCCCAAAGTAGACAAGCTTAGTTAAACCTATTATCTAAAGAATTAAGAAAAGGAAAAAAAATCTGGTTAGTAAAGTATTTTAATTAAGCATATTATCTAAAGAATTAAGAAAAAAAAAATCTGGTTAATATTTGTTTAGTATGTGTTTTAATCATACAAGAAAAAAAAAACAAAACAAATAAAGGCCTAAGGGTTGTTTTTAAAAAAACATTTTAAATAATGGGTAAAAAATGAAATAGAATAATTTCTGTTTAAATCCTCTAACTTTTTATCATAACAAACTAACCACAAAAGTTCATCAAAATTTCAAAATTTCACCCCCAAAACCATTCGTTCAACAGAATTTTTATTTGGTTTCTTTTTTGTGGCTTCCCTATCTTCTAATCCTTCCTCTTTCTTTTCATTCTAATCTCTCTCCATTCCTTCCCAACTCTCATCTACTAAAAAAAAAAGAAATTAAGAACAGCTGCTGGTGGCTGTTCAACAGCCACCTGCGGCTGTTTATCTTCTTAACCAAAAAAAAAAAAAAACAGCAACTGTTTTCTTATCATCTCACACAATTTCTTTTTCAATTCTCCCCCCTTTCATTTCCTCCAATACCTCACTAATTATTCCCAACTTTAAAACCAAAGAAAACAACAACTTGTAAGCAAAACCAAACCAAAACCAAACCAGGCTTAGCTGAAATGGCTGAGCCAATGTCTCTCTAATCTTATACATTCCCTGTTAGTTATTCTTCTTTTATCTCCTCCAATACATTTCTATTTTCTCTCAACTTGTAAGCAAAATAACAACTTAAAAATAGCCGCTGGTGACTGTCTTAACAGCCACCTGCGGCTGCTCTTTTTTTTTTTTTACCAGGCTCAGCCATTTCGGCTGAGCCAATCTCCCTTCCATTCTACACTTCTCTTATTATTTTAAACAGTTAAGTTATGAGGAAGAACTTGAGCAACATAAAACTTGACCACCTGAACAATGAGTTCAGCAGTGACCGAACATGGTGTTGTTCGGTCACTTTTGAACACCACATCTATTCCTTTTTTATTCTTTATATCTTTTCCTTTGTTATTGTTCTCTCTTGGCACATCAAACCATTTGAGGATGATGCTGCCAAATAAAAAAAACACCATCTGCCAAATGAGTTCAGCAGTGACAAAACTTAAGTATCACACTTGCTAAAGAAAAAAAAAACAGATCTGGCCATGCTTTGGATCATCTTATAGGTGAACAAATTGCACAATTGAAATTATCACAACTAACAAGTTTGAACAGGTTTGGCCATAACAGGTTGTTTCTAACAAAGTCAAGTTGCAAATTCGGCCATAACACCACTAAGAAAATTTGTAGATTAGAAATTGCAGATTTAGGAATAGCAAGTTAGAATTTTCAGGTTAGAAATTGTATTTGACAATTCAAAAATCACAAGAATACATGTTTGGCTACAGGTTCAGATATAGGTTAAAGATTGTACATGGTAATCCGATTACAAGTTAGACATTGGATCATATTTTTTATTTGACAATTCAGTAACCAAAAAAAAAATACATTTGGCCATGGCCATAACATTGACATGCTTTGTATTATATTCTTTCATTTGACCATTTAACAACACTAACAAATGCTTGATTAATAATCAACAAATAAAATAAAATAAAAACCTGGTATGGAGTCGATTTCCTGAACACTGGTGAGCACAACTTCAGAGGTTTCCTCTTTCTCACTTCACTCTTTGCTTCTTTTTTAGAACTCTCCTCCTTAGATCTTTTTTTTTCTTTGCTCCCAACTTCAAGCCCTTTTATAGAGGTTTCCCACCCCTTCAAATTCTTAACCCCAAGCCTTTCCTCTTCCTCTCTTAAACCTTTAACTCTTCCTCTTCCTCTTCTTAAATAACTAAACTCTTCCTCTCTTAAACAAATTAACTCTTCCCCTTCCTCTTCTTAAACAACTAAACTCTTCCTCTTCCTCTCTTAAACACCCTCATTCAATTAGGTTTGGTCAAAGTCCATTTTGTCCCACATTTTTATTAGGCTTATGTATTTTTTAAGCTTTGTTTCAATATCTCAAGAGAATATGAGTTGGACCAATTCGTCCAACTCATTTCTCTTTGTTTATTATTATTATTATTATTTGTTTAATCTTAATCTTTTATTAACTTTGTTATTTATTTGCATAAGAAACCCCATTAGGAAACTTACTTATTTACTAAAACAACCCCACAAAATTTTAATTTATCATTGGTTACATGGCATCCACCATGGCGTACACGTGGCTGCCATGTGGCATCCAATTTCAGTTTTGTAAAAATCCCCAAACTACCCTTTATTTATTTTATTCATAACTTAGTCTTTTGACATCCGATTTGAGCACGGTTCGGTGCATCGGAATCGGTTAAGAATTCTCTTTGTTATGGGCTTGTTATTTCAAAAAGATGGGTCCACTATAAAAACCTCGATTTACGTGCCCACATATATGCCGGTTTAAGATATGCTTCTTGGGCAATTTTATAGTGCAAAAATGGGGTGCTGATAGTTGCCCCTCTTTGTCAGAGTCACCAAGGTGATGAATGACAAAGAATAAAAAGAACCCTATTTTTGCATTTTGCATTTCTGTCGACATAACCGATGAGTCAAGTCCTTTAATGTTTTCAAAGATGCCGAAGCGCCGGTGCAAGCTCTGCGTTGCTTTAGCTCACTTCCAAGTTATGGGGAATTTCCTTGCCATTGGGCTTTTGGAATTGTTCCCTTTTTTTAGTTTAATTTGAAAATGATGGATTGGACTTAGACTCACCAACTTGTTTTGGCATTGATGCAAAAGTGCTTCAACAATGCTCTTTTCTTCTTGTTTGTTCCATTGACTTTTGACTTCTTCTTTTATCTTTTCAGATTTATTCACTTTTTTATCATTTTATTATTATTATTATTATTATTATTATTATTATTATTATTAATTTTTTTTTTTTAAAGTTTGAAATTCTTTATCCCCCATGTAGGTGCACTACCCCCTAACTCTATTTGGTTAAGACTAAGAGTCACTGCTGCCTAGCTCACCGAGGAAATCCGAATCCTGTTTCAAATCCTATGATACAAAAGTGGGAAAATGAAAATTACATGAGGGCCTTCTCCGCCCTTTAAATCTTCAAAACATGTCTTCTCCTCTTGGTCTCGAGCTTGCCTGAGCTTTATTGTCCTTGATGATTCTCCACTGGGATTTGTAAGACTCCCTTTTAAAGGAAAATTCTTCTGGGAATTTTATGAGAGCCTTCTCATCTGTCATTCTGTTTCATCCAGTGTGTCTCTATGTAGAATGGCGCTATTATTTCGCCTATCTGAGGTTCTCATGTTCTGACAATGTCTCTCCCTTCAATTGGTACTTTTTTTTTGTTGGGTAATCACTTCTTCTTGACGAGGAAACTCCACTGGGCATTTGTAGAGGAAGGTGTCACCTCTCTTGCTTTCTTTTCGGCATTCTCTGGTGGGGTCTTGGATGAGAAGCTTGTGTGTCCTTTAAGTGTACTCATCTTCTTTGTGGCGGATTCCCCTTGTTTGCTTCTCTTTCCCTTTGCCTATTTGCTCCTGAGAAAAAGAAGATCAATTAGTCATTGTTTATTAGGAAGTAAAAAAAATATATTTTTATTATTTTATTTTATTTTATTATTATTATTATTTTTTTAATTTTTTCTTTTTTTTTAAGCATGGTCCATTGCAGAAGTGGGCGGCCTTCATTGGGGTTATGAACTCGTCAACTAAGGCTAATAGCACAATAAGTTCAAAAAAGTAGAAGCTGAAGTAAACAAAGCATTGCAAACGTGTCTGTGTGTGCACGTGCTTTCAGTCTTAAAAGATCGGTCCCAAATGTCAAACGGGACTTGGTATACTTGGCATTTTCAATATCATTGTCATCATGGGTCAGTGAAGCTTTGACTCAGACAAATTCCACTAGTCTGAACCCTTCAGCTTCTATTCAATTCACTTTGGATCTGTCAAACTCATTTACTGCTCTGCTTTGTTCTCATTGTGCTGTTATTTTAGTAGAATTCTATTCCTTTTTTGCTTTTTTTTTTGCCGTGTTTGGTTTCTTTGAGTGCCATGGGTTCCGTCATCACCAACAAGTGTAGACCTGAATGTTGCCGAAATCATTCTTTTTGGGATCTGAGAGGTCTTGAGAATAGGACGAAACATAGGCAGGGTTTCAGGTTATGAAAAGAAAGTAGATGGTTCAAAAGGCTTGATTAATTGGGTTCTCAACAGTGATCTACCCTTTTATTGCTTTGGGGTCTTACATCCTTGCTTTTTTTTTTCTTTTTTCTTTTTTTTTCTTTCTTTATTGGGGAATGTTTGCCCCAGTTTTGCTTTTGCTGGGCAAACTTTGCCCCAATCTAACTTTTTTTTTTTGGTTGGGCAATGTTTGCCCTGCTTTTGCTGGGCAAACTTTGACTTAGTCTAACTTTTTTTTTTTTTTTGAAATGCCCTAGTTTACTGAGTAGATCACATGTGCAGGGTTGAAAGAAACTTTATTTAAGGCTCAAAAGGGGTTCACTAGGGTGAAAGAATTTTAGGGTTTTATTGGAGGGATTTACTATTTAAAGGAAAGGTCAAAGATGGCCTTTCTTCATTTCTCAATTAGAATGATCTCAAGCATAGTACAACTTGACTGCATCTGCATTTATTGGCTCAGGAAAAATGGCTCCGTCCATCTCTTGTAAGATCAATGCTCCCCTGGACAAAACCTTATGAACTACGAATGGTCCTTCGTAGTTTGGCTTGAATTTTCCTCTATTGTCCTCTTGGTGGGGAAAGATCCTTTTGAGTACTAGATCTCCCACCTTGAAATGACGTGGCTTGACTTTCTTATTGTAGGCTCGTGCCACTCTCTACTGATAGAGTTGGCTATGACATAATGCCTTTATCCTTTTCTCATCCAACAGCTGAAGTTGGTTAAATCTGGATTGTTCCCATGCAATATCGTTTATCTCGGCTTCCTTCAGAATCCTTAGCGAAGGAATCTGTACTTCAACAGGGAGAATAGCTTCCATTCCATACACAAGGGAGAAGGGAGTTGCCTCAGTTGAAGTCCTGATTGATGTTCGATACGCGTGCAGCGCATAAGGCAACTTCTCATGCCAATCTCTGTAGGTAACCGCCATTTTCTCCAGTATCTTCTTCAGATTCTTGTTAGCGGCGTCTACTGCTCCATTCATCTTAGGCCGGTAAGCTGTAGAATTCAAATGCCTGATCCTTAGATCTTCACACATCTTGTTAATGTCTTTATTGTTCAAATTCTTTGCATTATCAGTGATGATAGCCTTTGGCACGCCATAACGGCAAACAATGTTGTTTCTGATGAACTTCAACACATAAGACTTCTTCACATCCACAAAAGACATGGCTTCTACCCACTTCGTAAAATAATCGATGGCAACCAAGATGAATCTGTGTTCATTAGAAGCTTTCGGATGAATTTGTCCTATCATATCAATTCCCCATATTGCAAATGGCCAAGGTGACGCCATGGAGTACAGTGTGTTTGGCGGTGCATAGATGTTGTCTGCATAAATCTGGCACAAGTGGCATCTCCTGACATGGGTGTAGCAATCTGTTTCCATCGTGATCCAATAGTAACCCATCCTTAGGATCTTTCTTGCAAGCATGTGGCCATTCATGTGTGCACCGCACAAACCTCCATGCACTTCATTGATCAAGTTTCGTGCTTCTTCTTCTTTCACACATAGTAGCAACAAGTCATTGAATGACTTCTTATACACTCTGCCTCCGCTGAGAAAATACTGTCCTGCGAGTCTCTGTATTGTTCGCTTCTCTGCAGCCTGGCACTTTCTGGCAAAGTTCTGTCCTTTAGATATCTCTCAATGTTTGCATACCACAGCTCATCCTCTGGTTTACTCCTCTCGATGCTAAAACAGTAAACTGGTAGATGGCGAACTTCAATCTCTAGAGGTTGCACAAATGCATTGTCTGTGATAGTTGCCATGGAGGCGAGAGTTGCCGAGGCATCAGCAAACTGATTATTGTCTCGTGGCATATAATTGAATGTCACTTTCTCAATCTGCTCCTTTAATTCTTTGATCAATTCTTGGTACGGCACTAGTTTTACATCCCTGGTCCTCCAATCTCCTATTACTTGATAAATGATAAGACTTGAGTCTCCGAATACCTCCAACTTTTGTATGTGCATTTCGATTGCTGCTCGCAAACCCAACGCACATGCTTCGTATTCCGCCATATTGTTGGTGCAGTCAAATAGAAGTTTTGCTGCTACTGGGTGATGAACACCATCTGGGGAGACTAACACTGCCCCAATTCCCTTTCCATTAACATTTACCGCCCCATCAAAAAACATTCTCTACTTAGTTTCATCCGTTTCTTCCGTCGACTCTGTGCACATCACATCTTCATCTGGGAAGTGAGTCAGAAGTGGCTGGTAATTTGGGAGAGGATGTGCTGCCAAATGATCTGCTACTGCTTGTCCTTTTATCGCTTTCCTTGTCGTATAGACAATATCATACTTAGATAAAAAGGACTTGCCATCTTGCTACCCTTCCAGTTGAGATTGGCTTCTCAAAAATATATCTCAATGGATCCAAATTTGATATGAGCAGAACTGTATGACTGAGCAAATAATGTCGAAGCTTTTGAGGTGCCCAGACTAAGGCACAACACGTTTTTTCAAGTACTGAGTATTTTGACTCATAATTAGTGAATTTCTTACTCAAGTAGTAGATTGCTTGTTCTTTTCTTCCTGTTTCATGGTGTTGTCCTAGTACACATCCTATAGCTGTTTCTGAGACTGTCAAGTACATGATCAAAGGTCGCCCAGGCACCGGTGGTATCAGTGTTGGCGGATTCATGAGATACATCTTGATTTTGTCAAAAGCTTCTTGGCAATCTTCATTCCAGACCACTGGGTTATCTTTTCTCAGCAATTTAAATATTGGCTCACATATGGGAGTCATTTGTGCAATGAACCGACTGATGTATTGCAACCTGCCAAGAAACCCTCTTACTTCCTTCTCTGTTGATGGTGGAGGCATTTCTAGAATTGCCTTTGCTTTGACAGGGTCAACTTCAATTCCCCGCTTTCCAACAATAAAACCGAGTAGTTTTCCAGATGTAACTCCGAACACACATTTGCTTGGATTAATTCTGAGCTTGAACTTTCTGAGCCTGTCAAAGACTTTTCCAAGTTTTATTAGATGATTTTTTGATTCTTTTGACTTTGCTATCATGTCATCCACATACACTTCCATTTCTTTGTGTATCATGTCATGAAATAACAGAGTCATTGCCCTTTGATAGGTTGCACCTGCATTCTTCTCGAGTTCCGGCTTGCCCGGATTTGCATTGGGATTGATACTAAGATTACTGGATTCAGATTTATTATTACTATCAGACACATGCAAGTAGTAGAACTCAGTTAGGTACTCATTGAATAATTTAGAATCAGTTACAACAGAAATGTCAGAAGCAGTAGCAAAAACTCCCTTAAAAAGGTTAGCCCGGCTAACTGCAAAAGGCATGGAGCTCCAATTCTTGATTGGTGCTGAAGCTTCTTCCTCAACTGTTGCATCATTATTTTTCTCTTGATTCTTCTCAACCATGAAAATGTGCATTTTAGGATCACTCTCATTAGTGAACAGTGTCTCCAGACCTATGGCAGGAAAAGTGGGTGGTTCTTCAGCTTCAAATGGCATAGCAAGCAGTTGAAAAGCATCAGCAGATGTTTCTTTTGGGCCTAGCTTTGGCAGCTTGATCAAGTCTGAAGAGGACCAGTCAACAAATGGGTCCTGCAAGTTCAAGGTGGGGGTTTCAGCAATTGGCATATTCATGATAGGTGATTCATTCCAAAACATCTGTGCTATTCCTTCCAGATTATCTTCATCTTTCCTTGGGGAAGGTGGAAAATCATCACCCCATCCTTGGGCAACTACATTCTTAAGGGACCAGAGTGCCTTCAAACGGTCATTAGTAAATGTTCTGTACAAC
Source organism: Buxus sempervirens (assembly GCA_947561395.2). Classification (NCBI taxonomy): domain Eukaryota; kingdom Viridiplantae; phylum Streptophyta; class Magnoliopsida; order Buxales; family Buxaceae; genus Buxus; species Buxus sempervirens. Next base: position 2,027,558 of record OX387188.1, read on the forward strand.
TCTTCATAGAAGTAAATAGGCCATTCTGGTTTTCTGCTTTCTGCCTTTGCCCTCCTCAGCTTTGACTGACGCCTAAAAAGTTTTGCACAGTCATGTGGTCCTGGGGTGTAACCAACTCCAAATCCAGTGATGTTTTCTGCCACTTCAATGGCCTTCTTCATTCCTTGCTTGTAACGGTCCAGACCTTCTCCTGCACAGAGTCCCCAGTCGGCACATTCAGCAGTTCTGAACATGCATTCTCTCTTCCTTCTCTTGAATTCTCTTCCCCTTTCATATGCTGGGATATTAATCACATTAACTAGTTCTGTAGCATGGAATGCCAAGGATGTTGGCAACTCATAATCAACATAGGGAACACCTAGTCTTTCGAATTCCTTGTGGTCCTCAGCATGTACCGTAATTAACTCATTGCCAGAAATGAATCGGATCATTCTATGAAGAGTGGAGGGTACTGCCCCAGCATGATGAAGCCAAAGTCAGCCAATCAATAAGTTGAAAGAGGAATTCAGATCCATCAGTTCAAAGGCTGGGGTAAACGGCTTCTCTGCTATGATGATCGTTATAATAATCTCTCCAACAGAATCTCTTTTGGCATTATCAAAACCTCTGACATTATGTGTACTAGGCTTGATCAAGGAAGGGTCAAGCTGCAATCCATAAAAAGTCCTCATTGGGCAGATGTTCAAAGCAGAACCATTGTCAATCATTGCCCTTTTTACTACCTTGTCATTGCATTTGACCATGATGTAAAGAGATTCGATGTGATCAGGGCCATTAGGAGGCAAATCATCATCTGAGAAGGAGATAGCCTTTGGTGCCATTATCTGAGAGACTATAGCTTCCAACTGTTCAGGTGCAGTTGTTTCCGGCACATGGGCATCAGATAAGACTTTCATTAAAACATCCTTGTGCTTTGGGGAGTCCATGAGTAGTCGCATGATAGAGATCTGTGCAGGGACCTTGTTCAACTGTTGAACAATGTCATAGTCAAGCACATGTATGCTGTTATACAATTCCGTGATCTCATCATCAGATGCTCGTCCCTTTCTCTTTTGGGTAAACGGCTGCTCGACTGCCACTTCCCTCCCTTTCTCCTTCTTTCTTTTCTCCTCTTTTGTCTCTTCCTCGGGTGTAGGTGTAGGGTCTGTGTTCACATATCGACCAGATCGAGTGATCTGGTTGACTTCAGTTTGTGAGACATGGAAAAATCACCGAGATGATTCCCTCCGTCATCACACGGGCTCAACGTAAAATTGAGAGAGTCGCCACCATTCAGATTTTTGGGGTGTGAATGGACACCAAAATCATCAAAAATAAACAAAAAGAGCTAAAAGGCAAATTCTAGAGTAAAAATAACTCTAATTGAAAACCAAATCCAGAGATGGGTAAGGGGATTAGATTATGAATGGGGGAAGGTGTTAGGCACCCCCATTCACCCACACAAGGTGGTTGCCAAGTGTTGTTCATGCTAGAAAATAGGAAAGCTTGCTAAAAATCATTAAAAACCTTGAAAAAGGACAAATGTATGATATCTTCACATGAAAATCCAAATGAATTCCAGATCCTCTTTTATGTCAATATCACTTCTGGAATATCACCAAAAGATGGAAATCAAACCAAAAGTTGAACAAAACCAAGTTGAGTTAAATCCGGAAGATTCGGTAAAAGCAAGAACCATTTGTCTTGAAATCATTCAAATCCAATTTTAAATTGACTCAAATCAAATCCATTTGAAAGATTATGATAGATAGAAGACTCATGCAAAATTTCAATCCATTCCGGTTAAAATCCTAGGAGTTATGCTGCTTTAAAATCTGCTGCTGGAGATGGTTAAAAGTAACAAGTGGGCAAGTTTGGAAAATTATCTAGAACAATCGGCTCCATATAAATCCATGAAATTTGGTGTGAGTGAAGTCTGTATGACCATCTTTTAGATGAAACTAGCCTCATAAAAAAATTCATTCGAATGTGCCTTGGGTGATCTCCCGAACAGGCCCCGAAGATCACACATTTACCCAGAAAAGTGCTGTTGAACAGCTCTGAGTAAATCTGTTACCCATGACACAAATGGAGTCAAAAAATTATGAAACCAACTGGATTTAAAACTAGACTTCCATAGAAAAACTCAGAAACAATAATCATTCGAATCGGACTTAAAACGAACACATGGCGCTTAGTTGAAGTGACAGGTTCCGTATTTAGATCTGAACCGACCTATCAACTTCGACAGAGAGGTGTCAAAAATTCGCTTGATAGAAATTAATGAAATGTTACAGGCATAAACTAGACAGCCCCACCTTTCCCATGGCTCTAGAATTACTCCAAAATTCATCTGGACGATGAAGTTACGAATGTCCGAAGTTGGGGTACAGTTGCTGTCAAGTTAAGCCCTTTTTGAGTAAAATCAATTTAAAACAGTGATAAGAGGTGTGTGATCCGTGCAAGATGAATCAAAATCACTTTAAAAAGATGTTGAAGAGCCTCTAGAAAGAAATGGGGCACAGGTTTGGCTCACCATCCTCTCCAATTGGAAAGGATATGCCAAAAAGACCCAATATTGAGCAAAAGTGCCCAAAACTGAGAGGTTGGACCTAGAGGCCTTCAATACTCAACAAAACTTGCTTGAAATCACATTGAAAACCAACCCAGAAATATTCCAGAATTTTTTAAGGCTATTTATTCCAGATTTATCACAATGAATGCAATGAATCTGAAATATGAGCCAAATCCGACAAAAAGGTGCTATGTGTGTATGTGTATAAAAATCCATTCAAGAACAATATAACAACATATAGCATGCATTTAGATCAATCCAATGAGCAACCTAGGGTTCCGTTCCATTATCGTTTCCCTTAGTTCTCTCTCCCTGTTAAACACGGTTCTTCAAGATAATCTTGGGGTACTTTGAATATGAAACGGTTTTCATAGATTCAAAAGGCTTATTCAAATAGGTTCTAATATTAGGATCAATCCCCAGTCTCGTTTCCCCTAGATCCCGCCTTCACGTTTTACGGCTAGGGGGAGTCTCGAGGTGCTTTAAGTAGGGGAAGGGTTTTCACACACATAGAAGAGGCCTTATTCTACAGAAAGGTAGAAGAAGAGATCTAGATCTAGAATGTAAAAAATAGAAAAATAAAGAGAGGTTTGAGGCTTACCTGGATTTCTGGAAGCAAGATTGCAGCGGTTCCCCTCTTCACTCGGAGCTCTTTGATTTCCAACTTCTTGGCAAAAGTTCTTGGCAAGAGTTAATGGCTATTTGCTTAAGGAGGAGCCTCCTATTTATAGGCAAAGGTTAGGGTTAGGGTTGGTGGGATGGTAGACACAAACTAATGTCTAGAGCCCACCAACCTTAACCCTAAGGCTATTTCCGAGATTTCCACTCATTTAATGAAGGATATGATGGTAAAAAGTAAAAACTCTTAGAAAACCCTAATTTTGAGCAAAAAGCTTGTATCCGACATGTCAGGTCGGATACACGAGCACCTATACGTATCCGGCATATGTTGCCGGATACATTAAGGTCTACTTGTATCCGACCTGAGTTATCGGATACAAGAAAAAATGCTTATTTTCTCAAATTTTGATCTGGCTTCAAAGGAAATAATGATTTTTGCCAATTATTCTTCATTTTTACTGTGCAATTTGGGGTGTCTACAACTACCCATCTTTGCGGGAGTTGCGAAGCAATGAGCTGCAAAGATTAGACAAGCCCAAATTGCATTCCCTTAACCATGATTTGCTTGGTTCAATTCAATTTTGTAAAATAATTTTTGGGTGAAGATTTGCCAAAAAGCCCTAACTTTAAGGGGGGCATTTCTCCAAGAGGTCTTAAATTCCACTGAGCTCTCGCGGCTATGAAGTGGATTTTAAGCCCAAAAATAGGATTTTTTGAAAACTGATTTTTTATCAAACCAAGTTAAAAATTGAGTGAATATTTTCCTTTTGACCAGCACATTTCCCCAAGTTGTCCCAAATTCCACTGAGCTCTCATGGTTGTGAGGTGGATTTTAAGGCAAAATAGGGTTTTTTTTGTGAAATAGCGGACTTTGCAGCACATTTCTTTTTGCTATTCTTTTTTTCCTTTTTTCCTTTTATTTTTCTCTTTTTTCCTTTTTTCTTTTCTCTTTTCTCTTTTCTCTTTTCTCTTTTCTCTTTTTTTTTTTGCCTGTTTTTTTTTTTGTTTTTTGTTTTGTATCCGACATAGCATGTCGGATAAGAGGGGTCTCTCTTGTATCCGACATACGATGTCGGTTACACCCTGTTACTTAAGTCGCGTGCGACCGCGACTTTCCCTATTCCTTTCTTTCTTCCCCGATTGCGAACCCCGACCACATACCTTTTCTTCTTCGTCCCCGGTAGCTCCTCTCTTCTCCGGTGGCTTCCTTTTTCTCCGGAGACTTCCCTTGTTGCCGGTGATAGCCATTAACTCCGGCGAATTCCATTGTTTCCCATTTACGGCAGTGGTCGAGCCCTAGCTCGATCTCCTCTGATTTTTGGGTGATTTTCTCAGCTCAGTGCCGTCGCCTTTGCTCCGGTGATTTCCTCGGCGACTTGCTCTTCACCAATCCGACTTATTTGCTTGCAATCGGTGCTCGTTTCTCCATTCAACAAGTAGGTGCTACTCAGCCTAATCCAACCGAAATTTTTTTTTTCATAGTTCACCCACCGAATTGTTATGTTCGAGCAATTCCAAATGTATGCCATGATTGTAAACAATTGCCAATTTCTCCACTGTTCTTGCCAAAATTGAAAGTGGGCAGCACACATTTTTTTTTGAATTGCAATGTTCTGCTTGTATTGATTTCTGCTGGTGAGGAATTTCTGCTTGTATTAAATACCATGCTGCTCCCCTCTTTTTTTTTTTTTTTCTGCAATTTGCTTCAATTCTTGGTCTATGATTCCTTAGGACACTGCATTGTTTATTGGGTGATTTCAAGACTTTGAATTGACTGCCGATGTCTTTATAGAACTGCTGATTGCATGCTTTTTGGATAATATTTTTCTCATGCTGAAATGCTGATTTCCTGTTGGGATTTTTTCTGATTTCTTGTTGGTGGTGACCTCCCACTGGAATTGTTGATTGCATGCCTTTCTTCCTCTTTTTTTTCTTTGCTTCTGTATTGCCGGAAGTGAAGGTTTCTGATGAATTATTGCTGGTGGACTGTCCACTTTTCATTTTACCACCAAACTCTGCTGTGAAATTTTTCCAATTGACCTCCCCACATGTCTTGCCAATTTGAGTTTCTGTAATTCTGTCTACAATTCCTGCTTTTGATCCTTTGGCCCCTAATTTTCCCATATTCTGAAATCACAAAACATTAGGAAATATTAAGTTTTGTAGGAATCTTTTAGGGTTAGGAAGAAATGTTTTAGAATTAGAAAACAGAAATATCTATCCTTTCCCAAATGAGATAAAATTCCCTCAAGATACAATTCATGATAATTTAAAAAAAACCTGCTAAGATCCCTGATGAACTAGAACTGAAACCTAGACCAAAAGCAAGGTAAAATTTCTGATAAATTTGAACTGAAATTCATAAAACACTTCCTTGTGTCTTGTAGATGGCTAGGAGTCGTTCCCATGTTCGAGAGGAGGCTGACCCTGCTGATCAGCCTTCCACTTCGCGGGCTCGGACAGAGGCGAGTTCTAGCGCCACCCTGTCGGAGCCATTAGATGTTTCCAGAGAGAGCTCTACTGAGGGCTTTGCTGAGGTAGGCTTCCTAATTTTTCTTCTTTCTTTCCCTGCTTCCCTTGAAATTTTTCTTCTTTTTTTAGCCGGCTGTTGTTCCTGCTTGAGGCCGTGGTAGAGGCCGGGTTGGTGAGAGGGGTCTAGGCCGAGCCGGAGAGAGAGGCCGAGGCCGGGCCGGAGCTTCAGGCCAGGAGGGTGCTGCTGTAGCCTTGCGCCTAGGGGTCTCTGCGGAGCTGAGAGCATCTGTTCATGATACAGAGCTCCTTAGTGGTTTGGATAGCCACCCTTCCATGTGCATCCGGGCCGATGTGCCTCTTCTATATCCTCCTTCTCATCTGCGAGGCAGTTGGGGGAGATTTAGTGAGTTGGCGTAGACACTTTCCCCGGCACTTAGGCGTGAGTTTGGGAGGTGCCACTTGGATTATTTCCACAACATCCCTTCGTTCCGAGCCGACCGTCCCCTCATCCTCGCTATGATGGAGCGATATTTTCTGGAGACGCAGTCATTCCATCTTCAGGACGTGGAGCTAGGGATCCACCCCTCCGATTTTGTGATGATCACCGGCATTCCTCTGATGGGGCGGACTATCGTTTTGGACCGGCCTTCAGCGGCGGATATCGGCCTTCTCTTGGGATATCAGGACCTGCCTCTTGCTGCTTGGGACGGGCGGAGTGGTTGTATCTCCATTAGCTGGCTGCGGGAGAGCCTCGCTCGACATTATGAGGGGAGACATGCGACCATCACCGTGGAGGATGCAGCCTTCGTACCTATTTTCCGGCACGTGTTTCTGTTGATGCTTAGGAGCTGCTTCTTCCAGGAGGACATGACCAGTGTTAGTCCTCTTTTCCTGGATGTTTTGAGAGATCTCCATCAGACCCGATAGTTAGCCTGGGGTTGGCTCATATACGGGACTATCTTGGTTGGATTGTGCCGAGTAGTTCGAGGCTTGGCAGCCCCGAGAGGTGATGGAGTCAGCTGCCGGTTCTTCTGGCAGATCCTGCAGGTATTAAATTTATCTGTCTTGTCTTATTCCATAGGCTTTATCTTCTTTATCTCTGACTGATTTTTCTTTTGCCAGGTGTTTATGTACACCTACATGACTTTCTTCCGCCCATCCCTAGTACCTGGTGTCGCGGAGTTCCCCGTTGCCTTGCGGTGGTCGGCCCAGGTTCGAGACGCAGATAGGAGTTAGCCCCGCACTGCTCGGGTTCACTTGGACCGTGCCCGACGATCCGATGTAAATTCTTTGCCCATTTTCCTTTTATTTCTTTTCTTGTACCTCGACTGTATCTGACCATTTTTTCTTCTTTGCAGCTCATCCTGGCACGCTTTGACGACGTGGATATTGGGGTGGCCTGTGAGATGGTAGTACAGGATGCCTTTGATAGAGATCTCCGACGTCAGCCCTACCAGTGCTTCCTTGGGAGTCTTGGTAGGGTGATGTATTTAGGAGAGCGCCTGTACTACCAGCACACAGGCACACTTTGTATCCCTGTTCCCCCTCCTCCTGTGGGTCCCGACACACTCCAGCCAGGTTTTGATATTGGCCAGTTTGACCAGTATCAGGATGCGGAGGGGCTCACAGTAGCCGGGGATTACGACGAGTGGATCCAGAGAGTATCCATTGGGTGCTTGATGGATAGACCCACTCGTGCCGGAGTGACAGAGATCGGCGGGATCTACATCCGGGTTCATGATGATACTGTGAGTTTCATGATTTTCATTTTTCATCCCATTTCCTTCAATCCTATATTTCTGACTCTGATTCGGTTCTTATTGGCAGGTACATGAGTTGAATGCCCTCCGGGATCGGTTCCTGAGTCAGCGGGCCGCAGTGGATGATTTGATCACAGAGCATGACGCGGTCGTGGCCCAGAGGGATGCTCGGATCAGAGAGCTGGAGGCTCTGGTTGCTGAGCTTCAGGCTAGACAGGTATCTGGTTTCTTTATAATTTTATCTCTTTCATTTCCATGTTTCTGCTATTCTGATATGCCTGTTTGACTTTTGCAGGATCCCATTCCAGATCATGATGCTGCCTTTGGGCCGGATCCTCCTGCTCCTGATCTGTCTCCGGTTCGGGCTACTGAGGATGCTCCAGCTGCTGTTCCTGATCCATCTCCAGTTCAGGCTGCTGCTTCTGCGGACCCTGTGGGCCCCTCATCTCCAGTGGTGGCTCCTGAGCCGGAGGACATCCCTGCTGCTGATCCGGTTGAGCCGGATCCCCCAGTTCTTGCATTAGATATTCCTGGTAAGTTTTCTTTAATTTTCCCTCTTTGGTTTATCTTGACACTTCTGCTTCTGATCCTTTCTGTTGATCCAGATACTTCTGTTCTTGGTCCTTCCTCTGCTGCTGCTGGAGCTGCGGGATCGGAGACCGCTGTGGCTGAGGGTCTAGTTGGGCCGATTGCTGCTGAGCCTGTTCCTGCTGGGCCTGAGGCTTCTTCGCCAGATTTTGCTCTTGATCCGCCTCCTGACCTCGAGGATTATTGCTGGGAGTACCAGCTTCAGTCCATTGTGGGTCGGAGACCGCGCTACATGGCCGAGCGCCTCATTGCATATTCTAGGCGCCTGTCACCTTGAGGTAGAGGCCGCAGAGCGCGTGGTAGAGGACGCGGGGGTGATCCTGCACAGGAGCAGTAGATTAGGATTTCCATTTTTCATTATCACTGTACAAACGAGACTTATATATATGAAAAGACTTTTTTATTCATTCTCTCTTATCTAGCTCTCTTTTCTTTTCAATTTCATGCAATTGTAACTTGTACATTGGTGAAACAGGTAAAAAATTCGGATTTTTCTCCATTTTCTATTTTTTTTTTGCATTTTTTCTTTGTATCCGGCATATCAGACCAGATACACTAAAACGTCTTTGTATCCGGCATGTTTTATCGGATACACAGGGTGCCTTTTGTAACCGAAAATATTCATCGGATATGAATAAAATCCTTTGTATCCGATCTGATATGTCGGATACATTAAAACATGCTATAAATGCGACCAGCCTCGGAATTTGAGTATTTTTTACGAGTTTTTGAGTTTAGAAAACCCCTTTTTCGCCTTTTTCTTCCTCCCATTGATTCTTAGCTTGCTCCCATCACCTCCAATGGATTCCGGATCATCTTCTGCCCTACCATTGTCTGTCCACGCAGCCTCCCCTGCAAAACAACCTTTTAGAGCAAAACCCCCTAATCTCACCAGGTACAGCCTTGCAGATTCATTCTACACTAGGTGGGTCAACTCCATGACCCTTGATGAAGAGATCAGATGGGGTTCTATTTATTTAAGCCACACTTTGCTTATCCCCTCCATCCCATTCAAGTGGGAAATTATTGAAGCCATGATTGGCCACTGGGTACCAGACCTAAGCCTTTTTCGTTTTGGAGACCATGAGATGACCCCCACTATTGAAGAGGTTGAAACCATCTTGGGTTTGAGGTTTACAGAGAAGGTAGTGAACCCACCCCTTAAGCCTAGTTACAAGAAAGAGGCTTCTACTTTCTTAGGCATAGGGAAGAAGGATTTAGGGGATTCTGACACCCTTTTGACTTTGTCCAAGTCTTTTCTGACTGAGAAGCTCTTGAGGGGGCGAACAAGGAAACCAGGTTCAGTGCCCTGACCCTGACAGTGGTTAACCAACTGCTTTTCCCCCGGGATGACGATGAGGTGGACTTGGCCCTTATCTCAGTTTTATGTCAGGTTAGGGAGCGGAAGAGATTGGCCCCTATGATTTTGGCAGGGATGTACCAGGCTTTGACTGACTATTACTACAGGAAGAAGAAGCGCTTCCTGTCATGTGCACCTATCCTGCAAGTAGCTTTTTTTTTTTGGCTTGCTTTTCTTTACAATGCACTGAAATATCCCTCCTCCTCTATAGCTTTGGTTACTTGACCACCTGAGTCAGATTGAGGAGATCAATCGACACTTCTTCCCAGCTTGAAGGTTCCTATTTTGATGAGCAACCTGGGGTGCCCCGACATTCCAGGAGGTAAACAGGGCTGGTTTACTTTCTTGGCTACACTCCAGGATGATTAGGTGAGGTGGCCTGGTATTTATCAGCCCAATGCAGAGACCGTGATTAGCTTTCGAGACCGCAACGTTTTGGTTCTGGCTGGCTTAGGACATGCTGTGCTTTACCTTCCTTTGCGGGTTCTTCGTCAGTTCAGAGCGACCCAGGGGATTATAATCCCAAGTGGATATGAGGACCATCTTGGGCCACTTTTACCAGCCACCATGAAGCTGAACGCTTGGTTGATGAAGGAGTGGTCCTATGTTCGTTTCATGCGGGGCCCAGTCTTCTCAGAGTCCCATGTGAAGGACTATCTCTTCTGGATCAGGGAGCAGATACAGAGTCAGGCTCCAGTACCCGAAGATCCTCCTGCAGTTTTGGCTCTTACCTATGAAGATATTCTGGAGTCCGAAAGAGCTTCTCACAAGTGACTTCAGTAGATTTGGGTACAAGAGGCCCAGGAGCTTAGTATATAAGGCCTTTACATGGAGAGGCAACTTGCAGAACAGGTATCCCGCCGTCTTGCTGTGGAAAAGCAACTTGAGGAGTAGAGGCAGGCTCGCTGCTTTGAAGTCCGAGCACTGAGGCAGAAGCACCAGGATGCTTTAGCCAGCCTTAGGAGCATGAGGATCAGGCAGACCCTTTTAGATGAGGTCATTTCATTCTTGAGTGATCCCGATGCAGAGGGGGCTTCTGGAGTTATTGTAGCTCAGGCAGCTCGGATTCGGGAGCTTGAAGAGCGGCTAGGAGACAGAGACTAGCCTTATTTCCTGCACATTGTTTTTCATACCTTTGTACGAAATTGAAATCCAATAGTGGAAAGCCAAAGGATTTAATTCAAAATAAAATTTTTTATATTATTGGCCTCAGAATGCTCAGATGCTTGTAAAAACAAAGGTTTAATGAAAAGTATTTGATTTATCATCACTGGCCAAAGTATAGTTTTTCTTATTTATTTATTTATTTTTTTAAATTTGGTCCATATACTTAATCACCCATAATTAAAGGAATTAAAAACCAGGTTAAATAAAGAAAAAGGTAATCCAAAAATAAGGAGGGATCAAAACTGTCCATCTTAGGACCTTTAGAGTCATCCCCAAATTCCTCTTCTTCCAGAATTGACTGTGTTACCTAATCTGATCAGTCTCAGTACTTGTGTTGATTTCTCTTCAAGCTTGGACTACATGATCAACTCAACCTTTGATTTTTTTTCTTTTTTATTTTTTCTTTCTTTTCTTCTTGCCAATATTGCCCTTAGCGCCAGTTACGGTTTTCACTAGGGCTGGCTTCTGCATTCCGTCATCACTAATTTCACTCTGAAATTTGAATGAACATACTAAGATCACCGAGGGCTTAGAAATAGGACGAAACAAAGGCTATGCTCGGTTTATGAAAGAAAAGGTATTAAAGGCTCAAAAATTTTCAAATGTGGAAATAGGTCAACTGGACTTACAGTCATGATGAGTTTTGCCCCATTTCCCAAAATGAATCCTTTTCCTCTCTTTTCACACTTGGCTTTCATTTGCCAATTTTAATTGCTTTTTCCTCTCTTTTCTCCTTTTTCTTTATTTTTGCCCTAATTGGCCTTGCCCCAATTTGTTTTGCCCCAATATAAGACTGTAAGTCCGGTTTAGGTTTATCAAAGAAACGAACCGGCTCAACTTGGTTAGACTAGGGATTAAAATTTGAGGGAAATAAAGGAGAATGGCCTCGGATCATTTTCTAGTAATGTTTAATCAAGGAAAATACCTTTTTACTGCATCAGAGTTAATTGGCTCAGGAAAATTTTTCCCATCTATTTCTGTCAAGATGAGTGCACCCCCTGACAGGACCTTCTTGACGACATACGGCCCTTTCCAATTCGGCTTAAACTAGGTTTCCTTCTTGGAAAGTTCTTGGCCTCACTTTCTTATTGTAGGCCCGGCCCATTCTCCTTTGGTACAATTGGCCATGACATAGCGCTTTCAATCGCTTCTCTTCTATTAGGTTGAGTTGATCACTTCTTGACTGTATCCATTCAGCTTCTTCTAATTCAGCCTCCATGAGAACTCTGAGTGATGGGATTTCTACTTCCATTGGCAAGACTGCTTCCATTCCATAGATTAGGGAATACGGGGTTGCCCCAGTCGAAGTCCGGATTGAGGTTCTGTAGGCATGTAGAGCAAGTGGCAGCATTTCATGCCAATCCTTGTAGCTCACTATCATCTTTTGAATGATTTTCTTTATGTTCTTGTTTGCTGCTTCCACTGCCCCATTCATCTTTGGCCTGTACGGAGCAGACTTGTGATGGGTAATCTGAAACTGCTCACACATCTTCTTCATGTCCTTATTCTTAATATTTGAAGTGTTGTCTGATACTATGGAACTTGGCAGTCCATAGCGACAAATAATGTTGTGCTTCAAAAATTTAATAACATGGTTGCTTGTGATATTCGCATATGAGGCTGCTTCCACCCACTTAGTGAAATAATCAATCGCTATCAGGATGAATCTGTGTCCGTTCGATGCCTTAGGGGAAATAATGCCAATGACATCTTTGCCCCACATAGAGAAGGGCCACGGTGATGTAATGTTGTGCAACTCACTTGGGGGTGCATGCTTGTTATCTGCATATATCTGACATTGATGGCATCTCCTGACATGTATACAGCAATCATGTTCCATTGTCGACCAATAATATCCCAACCGCAGGATCTTCTTTGCAAGCATGTGTCCGTTCATATGGGGTCCACAAACTCCTCCATGTACAGTCTCGATTAACCTTTCTGACTCAGCCTTAGCAACACACCTGAGCAGAATGTCATTATGTGATCTCTTGTACAAATGTCCACCACTTAGCAGGAACTGACTAGCTAATCTCTGTATTGTCCTTTTCTTAGTAGACGTGGCATTTTTTGGCAAACTCCTATTGTTCAAGAAATTTTTAATATCTTGAAACCATGGTGTTTCCTCTTCTGGTGCTCCCTCCAGAATGAGACAATAAGCCGGTTCATCTCTGACTTCAATTTCCAGTGGTTTGATGTCTACCCCTTCTGGCATGCTGACCATGGAAGCCAATGTTGCTAGAGCATCCGCGAACTGATTCTTGGCCCTTGGCATATAGTTAAAGGAAATTCGAGTAAAATTTGTGCTTATTTCTTCCAAATACTGGTGATAGGGGATCAATTTGTGATCCTTGGTTTTCCATTCACCAGTTGTTTGGAAGATGATAAGACTCGAATCTCCGTATACGTCAAGTTCCTCCACTTCATGATTTATAGCGGCTTGCAACCCAATTATACATGCTTCATATTCTGTAATATTATTGGTGCACTGGAATCAGTTTCACTGCAATCGGGATGTGTGAACCATCTGGTTTGACCAAGATTGCCCCTATTCCAATTCCATTCATGTTGGCGGCCCCATCGAAGAACATTTGCCAAGAACTTTCACTTTCCTCTTCTTCAGTAAACAGAATTGCCTCATCAGGAAAGTTGGTCTTCAACGGTTGGTATTCTGGCAAAGGATGTGCAGCCAGGTGATCAGCAATGGCTTGACCCTTGATCACCTTCTGAGTGACGTAAGTGAGGTCAAACTCGGAAAGTAACAACTGCCATTTCGTCATTCTGCCAGTTAGTGCTGGTTTCTCAAATAAGTACTTCAGAGGGTCCATCCGGGATATCAATAATGTGGAGTGATAAGAATTTAATTTGTTATATTTTTCTCTACTAATGTTTAACCTTTTGAATTTATTTTTGTGCCTAAATATACTGATTATGCTCAGATTTTGATTTAGGTTACAATTGGCAGCATGTGGGCAAAATGAAGCTAAACTGAGATACTCTCGGTGATTATAGAAGTCACGGTTCAAACGACGTAAAAATCGGAGTCAAATTGTAAGAGATATGATCAACGTTCGCTGGCCGTTCGCCTGTCGTTCGAACATTCGTGTTCTGCAGAGAAACCCGAGAGCAGCGTTCGCTGAAAGTTTGCCTGTCGTTCGAACGTTGGTGATCTGCAGAGAAACCCGAGAGCAGCGTGAGCTGAACATTCGATTGTCGTTCGAACGTTGGTGAAAAATAGAGAAATTGTGAGCAGCGTTCGCTGGCCGTTCGATGAACGTTCGAACAAGAGAAGAGGAAACAACTTTTTGACCTGAACGTTCGACCCGCGTTCGATGAACGTTCGAACGATCAAGTATTAAAGCCTGTTATAAAATTCCGAACTTTGCGGATTTGTTTCCTTTTTCTTGGGGATCTTCTTCTAGTTTTTAGGAGGACTTTAAGGGGTTTCTAATTAAGAAGATTAGGTCGTTTTTGGACTTCTAAGTCGTGGATATACAAGGAAAGGAAGTTCTCTCTTCCTTAGGAGTCTTGGAAGGAAAGTTTCTATTTTCTTTTCAAGGGATTTTTGGGCAAGTTTATGTGATTTCTATAAAGGAGGATGCTAGGAACGTGAGGAAGAACGAAGGAACGTGGGAGGTTTTTCTGGAGAGCTTTTATGAGTTCTGGACGTCCTCTTTCTCTTCCTCTTCTTCCTTTCTTCTTCTATTTATCTTCTGAGTTTGTGATCCATGGCCATGTGTGGCTAAACTTTTATTCTTGGTCAAAGGAGGCTGAAACCTCGGAATTAATAAAGCTGTGAGATCTTAGTGTTTTAATTGTTCAGTTTATACTTGAGCATTGAATATTCTTCTATGTTTATTCTCATGATTGTCCCGTCTAATTGCTAGGAGGCCTACTAGTTCATTATTCGTTGCAATTTATTGCTAGGCTAGATATCAAATCCGTAATTGTTTGATCCCTCTAATCTGTGAAGCAACTGAGGTTTAATAATTTGCTGCATCAGGAATTGTTAGACTTTAGGAAGAATTTTCTGCTAGATTAAATACAGCCGCTTGTGATTGTATTGTTTAGATTCATCAATCTTTCTAGTCCCTAAAGCTGCTGCTAGATTAAATCTTTACCGCTTGTGTGAGGTTGTTTAGTAGTTAGGGTTAATTAGATCGTTTGTTTTCTGATTAACTATAATTGAAAGAGTTTGGAAAGTATTTCCAAGGGTGAATGTTCAATGTGTGAATTGATATATTTTAGCATCTATGATCAGCTTTGATATTCTGATGGTGGATGTAAACTTAGACCAAGGTTTGTTTTCTTGATTGATTGATTTATTAAAGTCTTTTTAGTAATCTGTTATTTTCTGATCTCATTGTGACAAAACCCCCTCTTAATTCTGTTTTATAAAGCATAAAAAGAGATAGAAACTCTCGGTGGAACGATCCCTACTCACCTTGCTATATGCATATTTTTAAGTAGTGGTTTATTTTTGGTTGTGTACGACAGTCACCATGGAGTGACTAAGGAAGTAATGCCTTAGCCTCTGAGTTGCCCACACTAGAGCACAACAGGTCTTTTCCAATGCTGAGTATTTGGCTTCATATTCTGTGAATTTTTTACTCAGATAGTAAATTGCCCTTTCCTTTCTACCAGTCTCATCATGCTGCCCCAAGACACATCCCATTGATGTTTCCAACATTGACAAGTACAGGATCAGTGGTCTTCCTGGAGTTGGTGGCACTAGCACAGGTGGATTCAGCAAATATTTCTTTATTATATCAAAAGCCTGCTGGCAATCCTCATTCCAGACTGTCGGGTTATCCTTTCTTAGGAGCTTGAAAATTGGTTCACAGATAACAGTGAGCTGTGCTATAAACCAGCTTATATATTGAATTCTTCCAAGAAAGCCCCTAACCTCCTTCTCTGTTCTGGGCGATGGCATTTCAATTATGGCCTTGGCTTTAGCCGGGTCGATTTCAATTCCTCTTTGGCTTATAATGAATCCCAGCAACTTCCCTGATGTAGCCTCAAAGACGCATTTAGCCGGGTTAAGCCGTAGACTATACTTCCTGAGACGATCAAACACTTTCTTCAGATTGATCAAGTGGTCCTCTTCTTTGCACGATTTGGCAATCATATCATCCACATAGACCTCCATCTCCTTATGGATCATGTCATGGAATAGTGCTGTCATGGCCCGCTGGTATGTTGCCCCAGCGTTCTTAAGCCCAAATGGCATGACTGTATAGTGGAAGGTGCCCTAAGGTGTGATAAACGCTGTTTTTTCTTGATCCTCCTTAGCCATTTTGATCTGATTGTATCCCGAGAAACCATCCATGAACGAAAATAGGCTATGTACCGCAGTATTATCGACCAGAATGTCGATGTGTGGAAGTGGAAAATCATCCTTTGGGCTTGCCTTATTCAGATCTCTGTAATCCACGCACATTCTGACTTTCCCGTCCTTTTTTGGTACCGGCACTATGTTTGTGAGCCACTCGGGGTACGTAGAGACTGCTAGAAATCCTGCTTGGAATTGCTTGACCACTTCGTCCTTGACCTTCAGAGTCCATTCAGGTTTCAATCTTCTCAGCTTCTGCTTGATTGGCTTAACCCCTGGCAAAATTGGCAACTTGTGCACCACCATGTCAGTGTCCAACCCCGGCATGTCTCGATACGACAAAGCGAATACATCTTTGTAGTCTACCAAGAACTGTGTCATTTCACCACGCTGTACATTAAATAGACATGACCCGATTTTTACTATTTTTGGGTCATCTTCGGTCCCAAGATTTATTGAAATGGTCTCCTCAATATTAGGTTGGACCCCTTTTTCATGATGTTCCAATTGGTATTCAATTTCTTTTGGAACGTCTTCTTCTTCGACCTCGGTCTCTTCTTCGATCCCCATGAGATCAAAGTCAAGCTCAAAGTCGAAGTCATATTCAACCTGGTCCAATTCGGTTTGCTTATATGGTTCATAAGTGGTTTGGACCTTTTTGAAAAATTTAAATTTTCTAGAAAAAATAGAAAAATCTTTTTGGTTTTTTTGTGAGCCTTCTAAACATAATTCCCTTGAAGACGAAGGCTCATTAGGACCTTTAGGGAAATGGCATTCCACTATTGGAGTTTTTTTTTGGAAGCCGCGTCAGTTTGCCAAACAAACGCTACTTCAAAGGTAAGGGGAGTTTCCTCCCAATTGTTCAATACAAAAATTTTGGGGGCAAGGGAAATAGGGAAAGCCTGCTCCTCAAACCCAGAATCCGATGCCATCATCACTGGGTGGGTACTGCCCTTTTTTACTACGGGGCCCAGTCCAGAAATAACCTCATCCGGAATCTTCACTGCCGCCCAGTCAATGAAAGGCAGGTCCATGTCTGTTCCTGTCTTTTCGTCCTCAGTCATGGCGAAGAAAGCCCCAACATCTTCAGAGAAGTCCACCTGCTGCTCTGGCTGTGGCCCAGGCCCGTCCAATGTTTCTAGTGTAGGAGATGGGTTGTAGGGTTGCAAGGTTGGAACAGAGGGCCTTTGGTAAGGATTGACATTTCGGTATGGGGGTTTGGATTGGTCCATGGGGGGAGATAGTTGCATTATACATGAGGGTTTAGGAAAATTTTCCCTTAGATGAGGGATTTTTCCTTTACTTCTTTTCTCTCCTTCTTCATGCTTCATCTTCCTCCAGCCTTAGGGTTTAAATCCCAACCTTACTTTAGGGATCAGTTTCTTAGCTCTGATTGGCTCCACCATTCCCTGCAAATTTATTCCCAGGCCTTTCTCCGGGTGAAAGTGGTATTTCTCCATCACTTTCTTCACCATTTTCTCTGCAGTTGTTCCTTTCTTCTCTTTTTTCTCATACCCCCAGGTATGAAATTAACCGTTTCAAACTGAAATGAGTGAAACGCAATCTTGTCGACAGTTAAGTCCACATTTATCAAGGGTACATCAGGTGACACAATGGGAGGCACCAAATTCTCAGCTAGGACTGTTATCACCCTTTGCCCTCTTATGTATTTCACCCTTTGGTGGAGCGTGGATGGTATTGCCCTACCCGAGTGTATCCACGGTCTCCCTAGGAGCAGATTGAAGGCTGCGGGAATATCCATCACTTCAAATGTGATGTTGAAAATATTCGGTCAAATTGTGACCGGCAGTTCAATCTCCCATAGGGAGTGTCTGAGAGCTATCGAAAGCCCTCACTATCCTCCCATTTTGCTTAATCTTTGATTTATCCAGACCCAGCTTAACAAAAGTGATTAACGGGCAGACATTTAACGTCGACCCGTTGTCAATTAATACTCGTGCAATCATACTGCCCTTACAAAGCACTGTGATGTGCAAATGGTCAACATGATAACACCCACCTGGGATTATCTCACATTCGGAGAAACTTATCACATTATGTGATAGGATTTGACCAACCATTTTGCCTAGCTAGTCTGGATCAATGGTCTGGGATACATGTGCACTATGTAGCACCCTTAACAATGCGTCCCTGTGCTTTTCAGAATTTAGCAAAAGGCCCAGTATTGAAATTTGGGCCGGGACCTTGTTCAGCTGATCCACAAGATTGAATTCACTTTTTTTTATAATTTTTATGAGGTCTGATGCCTCATTTTCTGCACCCTGGGGGGTGTCTTCTCCCACTTTTGTTTTTCCTTTTAATCTTCTTTTTTCTTCTGTTTCTTTTTTCTCTCTCTCAACCTCTGTCTCTTTTTCTTTCCCTACTCCTTCCACACATTTTCCCGACCTCGTCATGAGGTTCACCTCCTCCTGGTTCTGGTTCCTGACCACTGGAACCGTCGCCGTGACCCCATTGTTGTAATTCCATGGTACAACAGCCTCAGAATAGGCTAGTTTAGGGACATTGACTACCAACTGCTGGAGTTCGGACCGGGATGTATGGGCCGGTCTTGGGACACTGTAGGAAGCTGGAATGTTTACAACCATGGGTTGGTGTTTGGACCCAGATGTGGCTGATGGAACTGAAGAGGTGATGGATGCGGTAGTGGGATCGAGGTTGACGACCAATGGAGACTTTGATGGCTTGGCTGGAGAGCAAGTGGGTGGACTACAATTAAAGACCAATGGATCCAGCCCCCTTCTTCTGTGCCAGGTGTAAGCACCTTATTTTTGCACCCCTGGAAGTGCTGAAAATGAAAACCCTAGCGAAAAAGTCAAACCCTGAGGGGTTTAAATTTGACCTTTTGATCAAATGATAATTGGCCATCTTGCCCTATCTCAGTGGATAGGGAATCCCAACACGAGTCCAACGCAACTGAGTTTGCTGGAATCAAAGTCCGGATGAAGGTTCTGTGGGCCAGTCAAACTTGAGGGAGAGCCGAAAGTTGACTTTTCCTCGAAACCCATTCCAAGTGTTTAGCCCTATGTCATTGAATAGAGGGCTCCGATATGAGTCTAACGCAATTGAGTTTGCTCAAATCGGAGTTCGGGTGAAGGAGATATGAGTTGTCGAAGTTTCCGAGTAGCAAAACCGGAAACTGCACACGTGGCGCAGGAACTGCCCACGTGGCAGCCAACGCAGTAAAATATCTTAGGGACTAAATCTTAAATATCCAAAATTCACAGGGGGCAATCCGTAGATATGCAAAAGTGTCAAATCGGTCGAATCGGTCAAGTCGAGGGGCAAATCCGTAATTTTTTGATTTGTATCCGGTCAAATATACCGGATACACATACCCTTGTGTATATCCGGACTTCAATACCGGATACAAAAAGATTTTCGCGCGAGATTCTCGCCGATCGCCCGACAAATTCGCGGCGGCATTAATTTTCTGAATGATTATGTTTTGTATCCGGCATTGAAGACCGGATACAAAGAAGTCTTTGTGTAACCGGCCATGAAGGCCGGATATGAAGAGCACTTAGTGTATCCGGCCTGAGTTGCCGGATACATTAAGTTGCCAATAAAAAGGAAACAGCAGCCTGATTTCCGGGGTTGGCTCCTTTTGGGTTGATTCCCTCCTTTCTCCCTCAGACCACCTGCTCCGAAACCCCTTCCTTTTGGCCTCCTTTGGCTCCCCAAACCCTCCAAGCCTTACTTCAAGGATCTCCCACTCTCTCTTCCCTTCTTCTTCTCCATTTCCTCACAAGCAAGAAGAAGGCCTGCTGCTCTTGGTGTCCAAGAGGAGGAGCTCCAGCTGCTTCCACCACTCCAAGGAGGCTCCACACATCTTCTACAAGGGTTCAAAACCCAAGGTGAGACTTTTTGTACCATTTTATTTCATATATGTGAATATGGGATGATTTGAGCACATGAGGTTCTGTGTATGTTATATACTTTCTGTTGTGGATGTTCTTGTATTTTTAGTTTATTTTCCATCACCCATTCACATCATCGCATGAAGGTTATTCTCTTAGGGTGAGATAAATGTTTCTCTAGTTTAAAGGTGAAGAGGGGAGACCTTTTAGTCGATAAAAAAGAGTCTAAAAATCACTTGAAGTTGCTGTAATTTTTCTTGTTGGTAATGTTCCTCTTACAAAATGTCTCATGTATCCCATATGTAAGCCCCCTGCCTCTTCCCTTCTTTATATGTTATTTTATTAGGTTTGGTAAAGTAATATTAGCATGATCAAATACGTGAAGTGCACGGATGGTTTCTCATCATCCTTTAGTCCCTACTTGTAGTCATGAGTAGATGATCCCTCTTGTATGTACATCCCATAGGTTTATATGTGTTAGTCCCGATTGAGAGCATGTTTAAGAAGCTTGATATTAACATGGCTAAATTGTTTATTTGCATTTGAATTTGAAGCATGCTTATTGTAGTCATGTGGCTTGACTTTTAACCATATGCAAGCATGATGTTCTGTTGGTAGGATAAGGTGAACCAAACTAGGGATATCTAGATCCTTGGTTGGTCTTTATGCATGATTTTAAGGAGGGAAGGGATCCCCCACCTATCCCTTTGTGTTTGAATTTGAAAGCCCCAAGAATAAGGCCAAAGGGCCTCATTCGAACCATTGTGGGCCCACGCAGGGGCCCATATAATTGCTGTAAACATCCTAGAGGCCTAAGAATCCAACCCCAAGGCAAAAATCCGAAAAATTGGCTTTTGTAGGTTGATCTGGCAACTCAAGCCGGATCAACAAAGGCCCACTTGTAGCCGGCAAAAGATGCCGGATACACTAAGATTTATGTGTAACCGGCATCTTAGGCTGGCTACATAGCCAGATTGTTATTTTTGATGTTTTGTGATCTTGTGCTGTTTTTTTGGTTCAGTTGATCAAACCAGTCGAAGCAGAAGGGTTTCCGGGTCAACCGGAAACCCAAGATGGGCCTTGGACACTCGGTCCAAATTGATTCTCGGTGGGCCTTCCAACGGGGCCCCTCAAGCCCGATAAACTCCTTTTGTTAAATAAAGATAAAATCAATCCATTTGAGTGGGCCACACCATTGGAGGCCCATCCAAGCCCAATTTTGAAGCATGTTGATCTAGACTTAGATATGGTTTGGCCGAGGCAAAGGGCAGGGCCTATCGGGCCCACCAAGCCCATTAACCAACCAAGGTTAGGGTTTCAAAACCCTAACTCAAGAAGCCTTGGGCTTTCAAGCCCAAGCGAAGGTAAAGGGCCTCAAGCCCAAAGCCTAGCCCATTTTGGCAAAGATTAACCCAAATAAACTCAAAACAGTTGGCAACCAAGCCGAGGCCCACTCAAGGGCCCACAAAGCAATCCCGGCCCACTTTTGGCATGAAATCCATTTAAATAATCCAACTTAAACCCTAAAGTAAAATCACTTCATTTGAACCAAAGCCCAAAGGGCCTCGCAGGCTAGACTGAGGCCCACAGGGGACACGTGGGCTCAATCAAGCCTACCAAGGGATCCGTGGGCCCTCCAACGGGACCCACCCAATCAGACTCACTTCATTCAATAATAAGAAGATAAAATCAAGTAAAGGGACCCACACCACTTTGGCGGTCCCGCCAGACTTAACCAAAATTGAATGCTGGATTAGGCATCGGGTAAGTGAGAGACCAACTGAGTTGACTCAAACCAGGGAAACTTATGGGACCCGTCACTTGATGGGGTGGTCTGGGGTGTCTACGGACTTCCCCAGACCGCAACCGAGAACCTACCTAGAATCTCAAGCCGCAGACCAAGCCTTAGTAGAAGAACTTAGGCATCCAGGTGTCTGCCTGCACCCCATCAGGCAGTGGCGATTCCAAACAAATCCCGAGGCACGCATCGTTTTGCATGCGCCTCGTCGTGCGACCGAAATCGGGTGCGCACATCAGGGAAGCAGAGGAATCAGACTGCCTCGTCAAAGTAGAGTAGTCAATTAGCCTTCCTGACCTGACCCTTCCTCGATCCAGTCTGCCACCTGTACCAGGGCTGCAAAATTGGTGGTGATCTGCCCCACCAGATGGTTGTAGAAAGGCTGCCCCAGTGTGCCCGATCATTTCAGGTTCCAGCATAGGCGGCCTGACCTGGAAGGCGGGCTCTCTCCACCTCTTGGCATACTGCCATACAGGCTCATCTTTCCCCTTGCTCATTCTCATAATGTCGTACCGGTTTGGCACGATCTCCGAGTTAAACTTGTACTAGTCCAAAAAGGCGTCGGCCAAGTCCTTCCACCTCCTGATCCTTCCATGGTCCACTGTGGCGAACCACCTAAGAGCTGACCCTGTCAAACTCCTCTGGAAGAGTTGGATCAGTATGCCGTCATCCCGGCCAAATTTGCATAGGGCCCCGCAGTATAGTTTCAAATGGCTCATTGGGCAGCCTGTGCCGTCATATTTGTTGAAGTCCGAGCACTTGAACTTGGCTGGTAGACATGCATCTGGGTACATGCACAGGTTGTCGAAGGTGGTACCTCCGTAGCTGTTTCCCCCCTTCACCTCCTTGAGTTCTTCCTGAATCCTTTCTATCTTGTGCAAGAGTTTCCTTTCCATTTCCTCCCTAGCCTTCTCTTTCTCTATCTCCTTTTTAGATTCCACGGTGTTTTCCCTGATCAAGATAGGTTCAGAAATGGGCTCAGGCATGGGTTGAGCCGGAGGCGGAATGTAGGCTTGAGGTGGCGGTGCTTGATGGGAAGTAGAGGCTTGGTTTTGGTCCTGGGCCTGTTGGGCTTGAGCCGCCAGTAAGTCCCCCAGCATTTTGGCCAAACCGGCAACCTGCTCTTGCAGCTGAGCAAAGTCCTGAGTGGGCATAGTGGCTTGAGCTTGATTCTCTTCAGTATTCATGGTGCGGGCTTTGGATCTGGTCACGGGAGCAATGATTGCAAGTAAATGTACCTGGAGAATGAAAATCAAAGAAACATGTCAGCTTCCATTTAATTTGAGTCACACCCCTATAAATGTAGACAAGTAGGTTAGGTGAACACAAGTCCAGATTTATTTGTTTTTTGTTTTTTTTTGTTTTTGTAGGAATATTTTAGGGCTTCCAAGTGTCCCACAAATCTTTTGATTTGATTGATAAAAATAACCAACCAAAGGCCTCTTGGAATATTCTAGGGCTTCCAAGTGTCCCACAAATGTTTTGATTTGATTGATAAAAATAACCAACCAAAGGTTTCTTGGAGTATTCTAGGACTTCCAAGTGCCCCACAAATGTTTTGATTTGATTGATAAAAATAACCAACCAAAGGTTTCTTGGAATATTCTAGGGCTTCCAAGTGTCCCACAAATGTTTTGATTTGATTGATAAAAATAACCAACCAAAGGCTTCTTGGAATATTCTAAGGCTTCCAAGTGTCCCACAAATGTTTTGATTTGATTGATAAAAATAACCAACCAAAGGCTTCTTGGAATATTCTAGGGCTTCCAAGTGTCCCATAAAAGTTTTGATTTGATTGATAAAAATAACCAACCAAAGGCTTCTTGGAATATTCTAGGGCTTTCAAGTGTCCCACAAATGTTTTGATTTGATTGATAAAAATAACCAGCCAAAGGCTTCTTGGAATATTCTAGGGCTTCCAAGTGTCCCACAAATGTTTTGATTTGATTGATAAAAATAACCAACAAAAGGCCTCTTGGAATATTCTAGGGCTTCCAAGTGTCCCACAAATGTTTTGATTTGATTGATAAAAATAACCAACCAAAGGTTTTTTTTTCTTTCTGAATTTTCTCAGTTTTCAAGTTCAAAAGCTTGATTGAAACATGTTTGAATTGAATTGGTATCAAAAATATGACACCTTAGTTTGCCTTCATGAATTTCAAAATCAGGTTAAATCCTGAAAGAATATTTTATTTTATTATTTTATTTTTTAATTTAATTTAATTTTTTTTATTTTTGGCACATTTTTATGTTCTTTTTGGGGTGCCTAAGGATTATCCACAGTGTTTTAGGCATTTTATTCTAAAACTTTGGGCTGAAAAACCAATTTGGACATTTTCTGCATGTATCCGGCATGAAATATCAACTAAAGCTATGTCTCATTGTATCCGATATGAATGACCGGATACATGCATAGGTCTTTGTAACCGATAGAGTATGCCGGATACGAATAAGACTCTGTTTAACCGACCTGAGTTGTCGGTTAAGGCCGAAATGGCCCTTTTTGACTCATTTTTTCACCAGATTATGTTATTTTCATTCCCACTTGATGTTCACCTTGACTTGGCCTTTAAACCTTGCCCCAAATTGGGCTTTGACATCATTCTTGCTAAAATTCACAAATTCATGAGGGTATTTGTACCCTCCAAAGTTACACACCAATTGTTGGACTTTGTACACTTGGTTGCCTCTTGCTTGGACTTTGGGTAGGATGACCTTTATTGAGTTGGAAACTCATCCTATGGGTTACACCAACTTTAGGCTACAAACATTTTTGGGAAAAATTTCATCCCAACCATATGGACACCATGGTTTTTAATTTACATGAAGATAAAAGAATACATGGCTTTATCTTGCCACATTGTGTTACCTTCAATATGGTATTCATATTATACCTTGGCCTGTAAACATGCAAACAGCCTTCCCACATTTACACCCAATTCCCCAAATGCAATTGTGTACTTTTAGCTGAAAACGTGTTTCTCCACCTTCAAGCGTATGGTTTTTGGGTTTTGGCTTAATTGGCAACTTAGAACTCAAGTCTAGTGATGCCTGGAATCGAATCACAGATCCCATTGTCATCACATCATTGACTCAAATTCTAAGGTGAATGTTTTCACTTTCGCTTTCCGAAGTAATCGACCTCGGTGCGCCAAGCTACCCACATTCATGGTTCAACTTCCTATAGGTAATGGGTAGGCTATGCAAATAGTTTAAAGTGCTCAAGTGCCTTTGAAATTCAAGGTGCATTCATAACGTCCCAGCCCCTTGCCACTCTTTTTCGTAGCCATGCATAAAATTTCAAGCCAAGGCATATGACATTATATTGAAAGCAAAACATAAGCAAGCAAGAGAGCCAAAGCAACCAAATATGCACACAAGTATTACATACCCAAAAAGTAGCATACAAACATGGCATTATGTTGCACAAATCACCATTAGATCATGAAAAGCATGCTTGTAAAATTCAAAACATCCCCTAAATTTCCAGATTTCATGCTCTTTTTTTCATGCTCAAAGTGCATTATTTCTACCCAAATTGAAGCCTAAAAATTCAGCAACTAGGCACTTTGTACAAAGGGGTGTTTTGTTAGGGAAACATGCTTGAAGAAAACCTCTACTGAATTCTGGGTTTCCGGGCTCTCAATTTTATGCCCAAAGTGCATGGTTTATACTCCAAATTGATGCTTAAAAATTCAGCAACTAACAATATGGTCCAAGAAAAATTTTGTTGGTGAAAACATGCTCGAAAACCCTCCAAATAGCTACTGAATTTCCAAATTTCATTGCTAATTGTTTTCATGCTCAAATCATGTCATCCTATACTCCCAAATCCAAAGTATGGCATAAAACAAACATTAAGCACTAAAAAAACATTATTCATGGGAAACATGCTTGAATGCCCAAAATTAACACTAAATTTCCAAATTTCAAATATTTTTTTTTGTTCAACTCATGGCATTGAAACCCCAACATAACACATGCTATCATATAATATAGCCAAATCATATCACAATATGGGTTTTCCTTTAACCAAGTTTCTAGACAAAATCAAGCAACATGCCCATGCTTTTATCTATGTGAATTTTCTAATCATACAAATCAGATTGGAGATTCAATATACACAAAGAAAGTAGGCAAAATAGCAAGCATTCAACAATAAAAAAAAGGCATGAACAAATACACAAAATGGCTTAAATCCACATTTCCCTAGCAGAGTCGCCAGTTGTGAGACATGGAAAAATCACCGAGATGATTCCCTCCATCATCACACGGGCTCAACGTAAAATTGGGAGAGTCGCCAACATTCAGATTTTTGGGGTGTGAATGGACACCAAAATCATCAAAAATAAACAAAAAGAGCTAAAAGGCAAATTCTAGAGTAAAAATAACTCTACTTGAAAACCAAATCCATAAATGGGTAAGGGGATTAGACTATGAATGGGGGAAGGTGTTAGGCACCCCCATTCACCCACACAAGGTGGTTGCCAAGTGTTGTTCATGCTAGAAAATAGGAAAGCTTGCTAAAAATCATTAAAAACCTTGAAAAAGGACAATGTATGATATCTTCACATGAAAATCCAAATGAATTTCAGATCCTCTTTATGTCAATATCACTTCTGGAATATCACCAAAAGATGGAAATCAAACCAAAAGTTGCACAAAACCAAGTTGAGTTAAATCCGGAAGATTCGGTAAAAGCAAGAACCATTTGTCTTGAAATCATTCAAATCCAATTTTAAATTGACTCAAATCAAATCCATTTGAAAGATTATGATAGATAGAAGACTCATGCAAAATTTCAATCCATTCCGGTTAAAATCCTAGGAGTTATGCTGCTTTAAAATCTGCTGCTGGAGATGGTTAAAAGTAACAAGTGGGCAAGTTTGGAAAATTATCTAGAAACATCGGCTTCATATAAATCCATGAAATTTGGTGTGAGTGAAGTCTGTATGGCCATCTTTTAGATTAAACTAGCCTCATACAAAAATTCATTCGGATGTGCCTTGGGTGATCTCCCAAACAGGCCCCGAAGATCACACATATACCCAGAAAAGTGCTGTTGAACAGCTCTGAGTAAATCTGTTACCCATGACACAAATGGAGTCAAAAAATTATGAAATCAATTGGATTTGAAACTAGACTTCCATAGGAAAACTCAAAAACAAGAATCATTTAAATCGGACTTAAAACGAACACATGGCGCTCAGTCGAAGTGACAGGTTCCGTATTCAAATCTGAACCGACCTATCAACTTCGACAGAGAGGTGTCAAAAATCCGCGTGATAGAAATTAATGAAATTTTACAGGCATAAACTAGACAGCCCCACATTTTCCATGGCTCTGGAATCACTCCAAAAGTCATCCGGACGATGAAGTTACGAGTGTCTGAAGTTGGGGTATAGTTGCTGTCAAGTTAAGCCCTTTTTGAGTAAAATCAATTTAAAACAATGATAAGAGGTGTGTGATCCGTGCAAGATGAATCAAAATTACTTTAAAAAGATGTTGAAGAGCCTCTAGAAAGAAATGGGGCACAGGTTTGGCTCACCATCCTCTCCGATTGGAAAGGATATGCCAAAAAGACCCAATATTGAGCAAAAGTGCCCAAAACTGAGAGGTTGGACCTAGAGGCCTTCAATACTCAACAAAACTTGCTTGAAATCACATTGAAACCAACCCAGAAATATTCCAGAATTTTTTAAGGATATTTATTCCAGATTTATCACAATGAATGCAATGAATCCGAAATATGAGCCAAATCCGACAAAAAGGTGCTATGTGTGTATGTGTATAAAAATCCATTCAAGAACAATATAACAACATATAGCATGCATTTAGATCAATCCAATGGGGTTCTAAAACAACCTAGGGTTCCGTTCCATTATCGTTTCCCTTAGTTCTCTCTCCCCGTTAAACACGGTTCTTCAAGATAATCTTGGGGTACTTTGAATATGAAACGGTTTTCATAGATTCAAAAGGCTTATTCAAATAGGTTCTAATACTAGGATCAATCCCCAGTCTTGTTTCCCCTAGATCCCGCCTTCACGTTTTACGGCTAGGGAGAGTCTCGAGGTACTTTGAGTAGGGGCAGGGTTTTCACAGACATAGAAGATGCCTTATTCTACAGAAAGGTAGAAGAAGAGATCTAGATCTAGAATGTAAAAAACAGAAAAATAAAAAGAGGTTTGAGGCTTACCTGGACTTCTGGAAGCAAGATTGCAGCGGTTCCCCTCTTCACTCGGAGCTCTTTGATCTCCAATTTCTTGGCAAAAGTTCTTGGCAAGAGTTAATGGCCATTTGCTTAAGGAGGAGCCTCCTATTTATAGGCAAAGGCTAGGGTTAGGGTTGGTGGGATAGTAGACACAAACTAATGTTTAGAGCCCACCAACCTTAACCCTAAGGCTATTTCCGAGATTTCCACTCATTTAATGAAGGATATGATGGTAAAAAGTGAAAACTCTCGGAAAACCCTAATTTTGAGAAAAAAGCTTGTATCCGACATGTCAGGTCGGATACACGAGCACCTATACGTATCCGGCAAATGTTGCCGAATACATTAAGGTCTACTTGTATCCGACAACTTATGTCGGATATAAAGAGGTATGCTTGTATCCGACTTGAGTTGTCGGATACAAGAAAAAATGCTTATTTTCTCAAATTTTGTGCTGGCTTCAAAGGAAATAATGATTTTTGCCAATTATTCTTCATTTTTACTGTGCAATTTGGGGTGTCTACACAGTTTCAGTAAAAAGGCGGGGAAGTTCATAAAAAGTGGGATCAATGGTATAGGCAAGTGGAGCGGTGTGGTATGATGGGGGATCCAAGGTGAGTTGGGAAAGATTCAGGCTTTCTGGCTCAACTGGGATGATGGTAGGGTTAGGTATTACTGGGTTCCTAAGAGAGAAGAGGTTGATCAGTGGTGCTCTGGTAGGGATATAAGCTAGTGGAGTGATATAGCTATATGGTGTGGGATCATCAATGGGTGATGGGAGAAGATACTCAAATTCTGAATCGGGGTGTAGATGCACTCGGGGGAATTGTGGAGGGAATTCTGTTCTATCTTCTCCTCTGATGACATTTACTTCTTGCCATTCAATTTCTGCTTGGAGGTGAACCCTCACTGTTTGTCCTGGATGTCCAATCAAAATTGATGGATCAAATTGCATTGTGTTGTAGACGGTGCTTATATGATTGACGGTCTTACTGGTAGATGCTTGAGAATGACTAGGCAAAGGGTTGGTTGCAACACCAGTGGCTGGAGTTACTGGAGGCGGTGCCGGAGGATCGACTGTAAGGCGTTTCTGATCAATCAAGTCTTGGATATCATGCCTCAGATCCCAACATCGGTTGGTGTCATGTCCCGGTGCCCCTGAGTGGTACTCACATCTCTCATTAGAATTGTAATTCTTGTCAATGAATGTTCTAGGATTTGGTGACTTGATTTGCATATACCCTCCTTTCAGTAGAGTGGGTAGTAACTCAGCTGGTGTGTAGGGAAGTGGAGTGAATACTCTTTTAAACCTTGCCTCCATTTCTTCTCTTGTCTGTCTCGGTGGACCTTGATATGGTATGGCCACTTGCCCTTGATTCTATGGAGTTGTTGTCAAGGGCCTTCATGAAATGTGATAAGGTTGAGTAGGCTGTACATAATTCACTGCCTGCCCCTCAGTTCTCCTTGGTTGCTCTTGTCCCTGGCTTCTATTACCAAGATTTGCCATTGGTCTCCTCTGAGTAGCATTCTGCCCACTGCTATCTATCTTTCCTGACCTTACTGCATCTTCAATTCTGTCAGCTGTTAGAATCAAGTCATTGAAACTTGTAGAACTCTGCCCCAGTAACAGAGTGAAGAAAGGTTGACCAAGTGATGCTATAAACAAAGATGTCATCTCTTGCTCTAATAGTGGTGGTTGGACCAGTGTTGCCAGCTCTTTCCATCTCTTAGCATAGTCCCGAACTAACTCATGACTCTTCTTTGCTAACCTTTGCAGCTCTGCCCTTGTTTGAACCATCTGGCTGTTCAAACGATATTGCTGAATGAACACCGTAGCGAGGTCATTACAAGTCTTTATCTTGGCTTTGTCTAAGCTCAAAAACCAAGAATAAGCAGCCCCGGTTAAAGACCGCTGAAAGAACTGTACCATGATTTTCTCATTTTTTGCGTATTGGCACATGTCGCCTGAATACAACCTTAAGTGGTTTAGCG
The DNA here is from genome assembly GCA_947561395.2 of Buxus sempervirens. NCBI lineage: Eukaryota > Viridiplantae > Streptophyta > Magnoliopsida > Buxales > Buxaceae > Buxus > Buxus sempervirens. The sequence goes on from OX387188.1 coordinate 2,057,291, forward strand.
GACAACCAGTTCCATTAAACTGGTGCAACTCAGGACATTTGAACTTGGTAGGGAGTTGTATATCTGAGAAAAAACAAAGGTTTTCCAGAGTAGCCTCACTCTGAACAGTGTTTGGCTGCAGCTGCTTCAAAAGATCTTCCTTCATGGCCGCCAGACGGGCCTCGAATTGAGCTTCTTGCGTTCTATACCAGTCTTCTTCATCCTGCCCCAGTTGGACAGGCGTGAATTGTTTTTGCTGCTGTATCGGGTGGACAAGATCTACCACAGGAGGTGGGAATGGAATAGCTTGCGGTGGCGGATGTGGCGGTGCCATAGGTAGAGGTTGTGCTGGTTGTTGCGGAAGTGGTACTGCTGGCACTTCTGCCCGTGGTGGGAGCGGTGGTTGGTGCTGTTGAGTGATCGGAACAGTTGATTGAACTTGTTTCAGATCCCTGATCTCTGCCATGAGGGACTGAATAATCATAGCCATGTTTTCGACCTTTTGGGTTAGGTCATTAACCACTTGGGTTTCACTAGATTCCGCTTGGTACTGAGCTGGCGGAGTCTAATTTCCTTGTGCATCCATATCTAGTCTTTTGCGAGATCGAAGATTGTATGGGCTTCTGGGAGCAATTTTGGATACCTGTTGATCATTTTGCAGAAGTTAGTGCATTTCTTTGGCAATTAATCATATATACATATTTTTATGTTTTTTTTTAGAACCTATTTGCAGATTTTTTTTATGGTCAATCAAGATCAAAATTTGTGATTTGATTTAGCTGTGTGGAAGCAACTTAGGGGGAATCTATGAAAATGTATCATTTTTAGTTACACAAAGGCAATTGGGAGAGAAAGCCTAAAGGAATGATCTATTTTAGCTGTACAAAGACAACTGGGAGAGAGAACCCTATGTCTACTGGTCTGTCTTAGCCATCTATGGACAACTAGGAAAGAGAACCCAAGGTAGTGATCTATTTTAGTTGCACAAAGGCAACTGGGAGAGAGAACCCAATGTCTACTGGTATGTCTTAGTCGTCTATGGACAACTGGGAAAGAGAACCCAAGGTAGTGATCTATTTTAGTTGCACAAAGGCAACTGGGAGAGAGAACCCAATGTCTAGTGGTCTGTTTTAGTCGTCTGTGGACAACTGGGAAAAAGAACCCAAGGTATTGATCTGTTTTAGTTGCATAAAGGCAACTGGGAGAGAGAACCCAAAGTCTAGAGGTCTATTTTAGTCGTTTTGTGGACGACTGGGAAAGAGAACCCAAGGGATTGATCTGTTTTAGCTGCGTCAAGTCAGCAAGGAAAGAGAACCTAAAGAATTTGATCTATTTTAGTTGCTTACGACAAGGAAAGAGAACCTCTTGGCTCATGCCCTAATGAACCGGAGCTTGCTTATAATGAATTGAACTCAATATCACGGGATTGGACTTATGTCTCCGCAGGGGTGAGCTAAAACAACACCTAGGCTCACCCAGCTGGTCTTCGATTTAAGAATCGGTCGTCAGGCGCCACAATTTTTGGACTCAAGTCGAGTCTCCGCAGGGGAAGGGCTAAAAATAGCCACCTCCAGGTTCACCCAGTTGGTCTCTGATTTAAGAATCGGTCACCAGGCACCACAATTTTTGGACTTATGTCTCCGCAGGGGGTAAGCTAAAAAGCAAATACCCGGGTTCACCCAGTTGGTCTCCGATTTAAGAATCGGTCACTAGGCACCACAATTTTTGGACTTATGTTTCCATAGAGGAAGGGCTAAAATAGCCGCCTCCGGGCTCATCTGAAGGGCTGGTCTTGACGGGGCCATCTTCAAACGCCACCAATTTGGATTGTTGGATCCAGGGCAAAAACCGTGTGATCTTGTGAATTCGGGTGTGATTTGAGTTCAATCCATGAGCACTTTAAGAAACGCCTATAGGTATTAATATTAGAATAATTAAGGAGTAGGATTTGAAGGAAGGGATCTAATATGACCAGAAATCATGATTTTGAATAACTGGAAAGAGAGAGTCACTTAGGACCAAAAAGGCAATATTAACTTTACAACAAGCATCTGCAAACTAATTTCTGTTTCTTCATTTCCATTCAAAATTTAAATTAAAGCATTAAACTGAAATAAAAACATATGCATAAATTATATCACAAAAAGCCCAACATGGCTCAAAATACATCAAAGTTAGGTCCAAGAATGAAAGCATCCTAGCCAATGTCTAACTAGGTGGGTCATCATAAGAGGAGGACACATCCTGCCTCCTAAGGGCGCGCAGAAGTTTATTCCACAAATGCCTGTCCTCATCTGCGTGCTTGCGCACGCCACTCAGTTGCTACTGGAGGGCCTCATTGGCCTGCCTACTCTCCTGCTCCGATTCAATGTAGGTTGAATGGATACAGGAGTGTGCCTCTTGCAGTTCGACCACCCTATCTCTATAGATATCAAGAGGCGGAACTGGAATGTCCTTGGGTATGTCAGTCTGGAGAGGTGGGACGCCGTCATGGCCAAAATCCCTAGCCATTTTCTGCTTATATTCTCGAATATGATGTTTCGAGAAAATATCATGCTCGTGCTTGCGCACAGTCTTCCACTCTATCAATAACTGTTTCCTCAAATCCTTCGAGAGCGGGCCTGTCAGATTAGTCACATCATCCTCAAGGGGGATTCCCTGCGGTTTCCCAAACTGTCTCAAAACTCTTACTGGATAGTAAGGTACAACATGTGTGAGGCCAATTAAGGCCAGGCATCTCCTATCTCTGAAGGCTAAAATGGGCTTATAAGTGAAATGGAAGGTTCCCCACCACCTGATATCAACATCCTCATCTAGGTGTAGAAAGTAGTTCAGCCACTCCTCTCTAGTAGGTAAGTCTGGATGTATTTCTCTTCCGGCCATGTATGTGACGTTGTCACGGACTAGCCCATATCTCTCACTGATGGGTTCTGCAACCATCAGGTGGTCTTGCAGCCATATATGAAGAAAGGGAGCGCACCCTTGAAACCTTTTGGTTCCATTCTTGGACAAGGTTAAGGCATGATAGAGTTGAGCAAGTATCAGTGGCATGATCCGGTATCCAATTGAGAGTTGATCCACAATTTCCATGAGGGCCAAATTAATGGTGTCTCCCTTAGTTTGAAAAAAAATTTGTGACAGAACCACGAGGGTGAAGGTGTCCAACCAAACACGGGGTCTTTCCTGCTTTTTGTTCCTTAGCTTTTCTGTGAGGAATTTCTTGGAGACCCTTGTGAATGATTTGTCACCTCCTAAAGTCTGGAATTCTTCCCTCGAAAGGCCAAAGAAAGTACAAGCTTCATTCTTGTAACTGTCTTTGAGGTTTGGCCTGGTGTGAGACATGAAAAAATCAATTTACTGATTTCCTATTCATCACACGGGATTAAATTAAACAAAGAGTCGCCACCATTCAATCTAGGTGTGAATGGACACCAAAATATTAAATAAGCACAAAAGGCAAATTTTAGGGCAAAATATCCCTCCTAAAAAAAACAACCAGAGATGGGAAAGGGGATTAGGTTATGAACAGGGGAAGGTGTTAGGCACCCCTATTCATCCACACAAGGTGGTTGCCAGGTATTGTTCATGTTTAAAATAAAGGAAAAAGCTTGCTATAAAAATCACACAAAATCACAAAAAGGACAAAAATTGTATGGTTTTTTCATATGAATAGTCTGATTGATCCAGAACATTCAATTATGATCATACCATTCCTAGGGTTTCATGATCAAAATAAAATTGAGATAAAATCAAATAAAATCAATTTAAAGTGAAAATTCCAAAAATCTGGCTTCAAGCTAAATTCTAGAAATCTAGAAAAATATGATTTTTATAAAATATTTCAAAATTGAACTTGAATAGTCCAGGACATAGATAAAGCCCAAATTTCACATTAAATCTGAAAATCAAAACAAAAAATACCCACGTTGATGAAGAACACCAAAAGGGGAGAATCGAGATCGTAGGGTCTTATCTCAATAATGAAAAACAATTGAAAAACCATATCATGAAACCCTAAAATTTATTTTCAGGCTTCTGGATTCAGATCTACTATATTGATCATGATAAATCCAAGATCCTAGCCTAAAATCACAAAAATCACGAAAACAGTGCTGTATGTGCAAATATGTGAAAAATCCAAATTTTAGCAAAAAGTAGGGATCTCATGCTATAAACATCATGGATTCATGTAATTCATTCAGATTCATCATAAAAAGCATTAAAACATGATCAGGATATTTAAAGCAGCCACATCTCACAAATTAGAGCACATGGGGGTCTACCCTACGGATCCACCTGTTCCCCTTTCCCCTAGTTCTCTCTTCACGTTTTACGGCTAGAGAGACTCTTGAGGTACTTAGAGATAGGTTTGGTTACACAAACACAATCAAAGGCCTTATTCTAAGAAAAAAAAGAAAAAAACAGATATGGGGTTCTATTCTAGGGATCCACCTGTTCCCCTTTCCCCTAGTTCTTTCTTCACGTTTTACGACTAGAGAGACCCTTGAGGTACTTAGAGACAGGTTTAGGAATACAAAAACAGATATGGCCTTATTCTACAGCAATAGAGATGATCCTATTACATCTAGAATTGAAGACAGAAAATAAAAAGGGATAGGGGACTTACCTGGATTGAGCAGGCAGAGCAGCAGGGATTCCTTTCCTTCTCTTGGAGCTTTTGATTCTTCAAAATTTCGTGGCCTTTAGCTAGAGGAATGAGCCTCTATTTATAGACACACCCAGGGGTATGGTTGGTCCAGAAGGATATAGCCTGATCCTCAAGATAGAGAGAAAGTTGGAGATAATGCCCATCCATAGCCAACCAAGGTGGCCTCAGCGAATAAAAGACATAATCCGCTCGCTTAAAGATATATTGGACTTCAAATAAAGCTCGGAAATCGAGAGAAGGACAAAACTTGCACGTGTCTTTAATGCCCGTAAATACACTACGGTCCAATGGGGACCGTATAGATACTACGGACGCGCCTGTCCGTAGATAATTTGCGGGCGCGATGAGCCCGTGAAGGAAATACGGGCAAAGCCTGTTCATTCTATTTTTAGGCTTTTTTGACCTGTTTTAAGCTCTAATTACATGTTTTTATTATTTTCTCATTTGGCAGTGCAATTTGGGGTGTCTACAGCTGCCCCCTCTTTGCTGGTAATTGGAATCAATTACAAGCAGAGAGCAAAAAGACCCTCCAATTGCACCTTCTGAGATTTTTGTATAATCAATTGCACTTTGCAAGGATTAGATGGATGATTTTTGAAAAAAGAATTGATTGTGGAAGATTTGCTAAGAAATCCCTCAGCTTAAGGGCCAAATCTTCCTCTCTCTTCTCACTGAGCACTTGTGGGCTATGAAGTGAGATTTGAGACAAAATTTTTAAACAAAAGTGGGTAAGATGGCAATCCTTGCAACTTACAACTAATATGTACATTAATCTCTTAAAAATGTGAGAAAATGATAAAAATATGCAATTTTTGGCTTCGCCCGTATGGTGCTTACGGACAGACCCTGCCCGTAGAGGGTTCACGGGCGACCGGGACCGTAGTACTTTCACGGGCGTCTGATGCCCGTACTGATTTTACGGATTTTGAACTCCTTCTTAATCTCGCGAACGCGACTTTTCCTTCTCTGCTCGCATTTTGCCCTAAACCTCTTCTGCCCGTATTCTCTTCTCCGGACGTCTTTCTTCTTCTTCAACAATCCTCCGACGATCACTGTTCTCCGGCGACTCTCCTATTTCCGGCGACGTTTGCTATTTCCGGTGGTGACCTTGACCATTCGTTGGACTTCCTCATTTCAGACGACTACTGTTTCCTCTATTGAACCCAACGACGACCAATTTCTCCGGTGAGTCTTCTTCATTTTCAAGCTACTGTCGAGCCTCCTCATTGCTGTTTCGATCATCCATTGTGGGTGAGCTTGAAGTTTCCATTTTTTTCCTTTGCTGATTTCTCCTTTCGACATAAACAGGTATGCCAAAAGTCTTTTCCTTTTTCTTGTATTCCTTATCAGATTATAACCATGACTATCTCTTGCAATTTCTCTGAGAATTCGAATATGATCAACTGTTTATTGCTTTGGATACTCCATGATTTTTCTGCTTTGTATTGGTTCTCATGTTTGACTAGAATTGATTCTGCCTATTGGTGTGGCCGAAATTTCTCTAAGTTTCTCATGTGTTAGTAATTTTTCTTGATTTAAACCACATGCTCACTTTGTCTCTGTTTCCACATGTAAGTGACAATCCGAATCAAGCTGGATTTTGGGGATTTTTCTATCTATATTGAGGACCTCCAAAATTTTCCAGCATTTGTTTGTTTTGCTGATACCAATTGACAGTATTTCTCTGATTCTTGTTATGCCTATTTTCCATGTGATTTTCTGCTTTGATCTTGTATGCTTCCAATGGAAATTCTGATTCCCTTTTGTCCTTGGCAAATTGGACTCAATTCTTTGCCAACTGGTTTTTAGGTTCTTGAGGTGATATATTCTTAATCACCTGCCATGCTTTTATTGAATTCCTGATTCCTGTTTGCCATGTGAGCACTTACAAATACTGAATCCCAAAGTTTCTGTATCTATCCATGGCTTATATTGTTTTGATTTGACTGCCAGTTAATGAATCTTCAATTAGATCCTTGATTCCTTTTACTTTTGCTGCCTTGTTCAACACTGACTGATTCTCTGATTGTTGCATGACTCATACTTCTTCCTGATTTTTTTATACTTTCTGACACACTGATGTCCTTTTCTTGCAATATTCGAGATCCTTTTGCTGATTTCCTGAAATAACATATAATTAGCAATTAGGGAATTCAAGCATTCTTCAATATCAATTAAAGACAAACCAAGGACTCTTGGGTATTTAGGAAATTCCTTCATTTTATCCTTATAATAAATCTGCACTTCCTATATCTTCATAATTTCCTGATTAGAGCCAAGACAGCAATAAAATTTTTCAAAACATAAACCCCTTTAAGGAAATCCTAATTTGAAATTTCTTCAACATTTCCTTTCTTTTTTCCTGCAAATCAATTAAGCTTGGTTAGGATAAAGATTAATCAATTAAAAATTTTAACAAGAATAATTAACCAACTCCCTGGTTTGAACCGTAGATGGCCCGCCTTAGATCAGCTTCCAGAGATCCAGCAGATGAGCCTTCCTCTTCTAGGGTTAGGCGAGATCCTGCTGATGTGGCCTCGTCTTCGAGGACCGAGAGGGATTCTGATTTTGATATCCCAGATTTCCCTTCTGGGGATTCGCGTGAGGCGACCCCAGAGGTATACTCTAACCTTTCTGCAATTTCATATCTTTTCCCAAAATACATCCTCCTGATTCTTCACTTATTTTCTTTTAGCCGGCTGTTGAGGCTTCTGGCAGAGATAGGAGTCGTAGCAGGCGTCGAGCTGGAGGCAGAGATGGAGGCCATGATGAGGGCCATAGAGGAGGCCGCAGAGGGGGCCGTGGCAGAGATGAGGCCAGGACCAGGGTTGAGATCCCTGAGGAGGTAGCTGCCCAGATTAGGGACACCGATCTTCTGCATGGTTTGAGGACTCATCCCTCAGCGTGCGTTAGGGCGGATATCCCTTTGGAGTATCCGATGTCCCACTATAGAGGGAGATGGGCTAGCTTTATTAAATTTTTGAGAGCTTGCAGTTCGGCCTATCGTCGGGAGCTAGGATTGTACGGTTTCGGCATGTTTATCACCATCCCGGACGTTCGCTTGGATCGAGCCCTCATTGCAGCATTATTGGAGAGGTTTTTCCCAGAGACCTTGAGCTTCCACTTCCCAGATATTGAGATTGGGATCCGGCCTTCTGATTTTACGCTCATCACCGGGATTAGGATGATCGGTGATGTTATTCCTGAGATGACGATGCCAGAGGCTGATGAGATCGCTGGTTATCTTGGATATATTGTGCTGCCTCCTGAGGCATGGGATCGGGGGAGAGCTAGATTGTCTCTGACATGGTTGAGAGAGACTTTCCGGAGGAGGCAGTTTAGCCAGCTTGCTGCCGGTGATCATGTATTCCCCTTCGCCTTCCGATTCCTCTTTCTGTATATGATGGGATCATGCTTCTTCCCAGAGGACACGACTTCAGTTAGTCCTCACTTCTTGAGTCTTCTGGGAGATCTGCAGCGGGCGAGGAGGTACGCCTGGGGCCCTCTCATATTTGGTACTATTCTGGCTGGCCTGCGCCGATCAGTGAGTGGCCTCTCTACATCCAGAGGGGCTGGAGTTGGATGCCGGTTCTTCTGGCCTTTTCTGCAGGTGAAATGTTTATTTCCTTTCTTTTTCACTCTTTCTCTTTTCCTTATCTCTCTTTTTCTATTCTTCTGACTATTTTCTTCTTTCTTGTAGTTTTTTGCTAGGGTTTATATACCCTATTTCCGCCCTACCTCTACGATGCCTGAGGAGACGTATCCTATGGCACTTAGATGGTGTCATGTAGAGCATGACTCTGAAAAGAGTCGTCCTAGGTCCGCCCGGGCCCACTTAGACAGGTTATACCGGTCTGAGGTAATCTTCTTTAATTCCTCTACTTCTTCTTTTCTTTTCTTCCTGGATCGCATATCTGATGTCCTGTTCTGTTTTTCAGCTATTTGTCCCCAGGATGGAGGACATTCATGAGGTGCTAGCCCTGCAGGCAGCCAGAGATGATGCATTTGTCCCTGACCAGAGACGACAGAGATACCAGTTCTTTATTGGTCAGTTGGGCAGTATCTGGTATTGCGGCGAGCGCTTTTTTTTTCAGCATGTGGGAGAGCCCCGGATTCCTGCCATCCCGCTAGATACTACCCCTTCCTATCCCCCCATGCCTACTGATCCTGCCCAGTTCTTAGATTGGACTGAGGCAGAGACATTATTAGAGGAGGGTGACTATGATGCCTGGTTCAGGCGAGCTTCTGTTGGGTGCCTCATGTCACCCATGCCTGTCCGTGGCGGAGTCACGGAGATAGGAGGGGTAGTGATTAGGGCCTACGACACCACGGTATGCCTTCTTCCTTTTCTAATCTTCTATTTCTATTTCATTAACATTTTTCTGACTTCTTTCTTTGCTATTTCAGGAGGCTCAGTTGGCAGAGATCAGGTCTCGCTATGCTGATTTAGAGCGCCAGCGTGATGCCGCGATCGCAGAGCGGGACACCCTCTATATCACTATTTCAGATCTCCGGGGGCAGCTAGCCAGAGCCCAGGGCCAGGAGGGTCCATCTGATGCACAGGACCAGGCGGGTCCATCTAATGCACAGGTTAATTTCTTCTTTTATTTCCATTCCTGCTTTTGTATTTGTTTGTCTTGTTCTGACTGAATTTTTCTTTTAGTTTCAGGAGTACACAGCTGGTCCCTTTTCACCTACTTCACCCGTGCCTATGCATTTCCGGGATGAGGTGTTTTCTGTGGCACGGGTGGAGTTCGTGACGTCTCCCAGTCCAGTGGAGGTTCCTGCAGCAGAGCCCGAGGTCGAGGCTGATATTGTACCTGCTGCTGAGGATGTGCCAGAGTCTGCCCCAGTAGCTGAGACTGCTCCTGCTGCGTCTGCTGATGTAGATATGGATTCGGCTATGGACGCCGCTGTGGTAGAGCCTACCGTGGAGACTGCAGTGATGGAGGAGGCTACAGCTGATCCTGTAGAGCCCGAGGTGGAGATGACTGCTACTGAGCTTGTGGAGCCGGAGGTTGATGTACCTGGGACATCTGCTCCTGCTGGTCCTGCTATGGAGGCTGTAGAGGAGACGTCTGCTGCTGTTGATCCCTCTGCGGATTCTTCCCGTACAGAGTCTGATCCCGATTCTACGGGATATGTAGATACTTCAGGGTACGTCCCTCCTGATCATCCCACTGCTGGCCTTGTGCCTTTATATATGTGGCATGATATTCAGTCTGTTTTGAGCAGGATGACGCGTAGCACAGCCCGCAATATTGTGCGGCATGTCTTTGAGCGCAGGCGATCTACAGGCCGTGGTCGAGGTAGAGGACGAGGCCGTGGCCGTAGGGGCGGACCTGCATGGTCATTAGATTAGGATTATTCATATACACTTGTATTTTTGACAAAAGTGATGTAAAAATTCATATATATAAAAGAAGTTTGATTTATTTCCATTTGTGTTCTTTCTTCTTTATTTACAGTATTTATTACCTGATGAATGTTAAACAGGGACAGGTGCAGCTTAGGAAAACCAAGGAAATTAAAATTTCCCATTTTTTTGCATTTTTTTCGAAGAAACCGTATTTATACTACGAGCAGGCTGTGTCCGTAAAGTTATTACGGGCGTGCTTTGCCCGTGAAGTTTTCACGGTCAGGCGTGTCCGTAATTTCTATACGGGCGAGCCTGGCCCGTAATATAATTACGGAATTTACTGTCTTACGATTTTTTCTATATAAACTCCTAGGGAACATCATTGTGACACTTTTATTAATTGAAAAACTCCCTGAGCACGTCTTTTCTCGCTTTCCTTGGCTTCTTTGGCACTTCCATGGCTTCCCCTACGCCGCTTTCTCCTACCGTTGAATCTCCTCCTGCAAGACAACCTGTTAGATCAAAACCTCCTAATCTTACCAGGTACAATATTGTGGATTCCTTTTATGATAGATGGGTTAATTCCATGACCCTTGATGAGGAGATTCGTTGGGATTCCATCCACTTAGGGCACATCCTACACCTCCCTAAAATTCCCTTTAAGTGGGAAATCATTGAAGCTTTGATTGGCCACTGGGTACCTGAGCTGAATCTCTTCCGTTTTGATGATAAAGAGATGACTCCCACCATAGAAGAGATTGAAACCATCCTTGGCCTTAGATTTTCGGAAAAAGTTGTGAACCCACCCCTAAAGCTTAGTTATAAAAAAGAGGCTTCCACTTTCTTGGGTATAGGGAAGAAGGACTTAGGAAATTCTGATGCACTATTGACCTTGTCCAAGACCTTTTTGACTGAAAAACTTCTGAGGAGTAATGACAAGGACTCTAGGTTTAATGCATTGACCCTGGTAGTGGTCAATCAGCTGCTTTTTCCACGGGGTGATGACCAGGTTGACTTGGCTCTCATCTCAGTTATCTGTCAGGTTAGGGAACGCAAGAAGTTGGCCCCTATGATCCTAGCAGAGATATATCAGGCTCTTACTGATTGTTATTTCAGGAAGAAGAAACGCTTCCTTGCCTGCGCCCCTATCCTACAGGTAAAAATATGCATATATTTTTTTTCTTCTATTTTTTTTTTCTTTTTATTCTTCCTTTCCCTTTTTTTTTCTTTTTTTTTCTTCTTCTTCTCTTTTTCTTTCTTCTCTTTTTTTTCTTTTTCTCTCTCTTTTTCTTCTTTTTTTTTTTTTTTTTTGGAAATAAATTGAAATACTCCCTTTTTCTGCAGCTTTGGTTGCTTGACCATCTTAGCCAGGTTGAAGAAATAACTCGCCGCTTCTTTCCAAGATTGAAAGTTCCTGTTTTGATGAGCAATAGGGGATGTCCTAACATCCAAGGTGGCAAGCAAGGCTGGTTCACTTTCTTGGGTACTCTCCAGGATGATCAAGTGAGATGGCCTGGCACTTATCAGCCTACTCCAGAGACAGTGATTAGCTTTAGGGATAAAAATTTTCTGGCCCTAGCAGGCTTGAAATCTGCTGTTCTCTATCTTCCTTTGAGGGTTCTTCGGCAATTTGGAGCGACCCAAGGAATTATGATTCCCACAGGTTATGAGAGCTTTATAGGGCCACTTACTTCAGCCACCATGGGGCTAAATGCTCAATTAATGAAAGAGTGGTCCTATGTTTGCTTTCTGCGGGGTCCAGTCTTTTCTGAGTCCCATGTGAAGGACTATCACTTCTGGATTAAGGAACAGGTGCAGAGTCATGCCCCAGTACCAGAGGATCCTCCTGCAGTTCTTCCTCCTACTTATGAGGACATTCTGGAGTCAGAAAGGGCAACCCATAAGCGGCTTCAACAAATATGGGTACGGGAGGCTCAAGAACTTAGGATAAAAGTCCTTGTTCTGGAGAGGAAGCTTGAAGAGCAGAAGTTTGGCCGCATTGCCATGGAGAAGAAACTTGAAGAACAAAGGCAGGCTCGTCGCTTTGAAGTCCGTGTGATGCGGAAGAAGTATCAGGATTCCTTGGCTGACCTTAGGGCGTTGAAGATCAAGCTTTCTTTTTCAGATGAGGTCATCTCCTTTTTGAGTGATCCTGATGCAGAGGGTGCTTCTGGAATCATTGCAACTCAGGCAGCTAGGATTAGGGAGCTTGAGGAGCAGTTAGGGAGTAGGGATTAGGGATTAGATTCTTTCATCACTTTTTTTTTCTTTTTTTTCCATACTTTTTTACAAAAGCAAACTCCATTAGTGGAAAGATATTATATTTGATTCAAAAATAGGTTTTATATTATTGACCTTAGAATTCTCAGATGCTTATAAAAACAGAAGTTTTATGAAAAAGTATTTGATTTCTCATCACTGGCCAAAGTATAGTTTTTTTTTTTTGAAAGCTGATCCAAAACACTTAATCACATATAATTAAAGGAATTAAAATCAGGTTGAATAATGAAAAGGGTAGTCCAAGCAATAGGAAGAGACCAAATTTGTCTACCCCGTGACCATTAGAATCATCCCCTAATGATTTTTCCTTCATGATTGGCCTTGCTAATCTGCTCAGTTTCCAGTGCTCATGCTGATTTGAAACTTAGACCACATGATCAACTCAACCCTTGATTCTTTTCTTTTTTTTTTTTTTCTTTTTTTTTCTTTTTGCCCTTCTTGCCCCTAGTGCCAATTACGGTTTTCACTAGGGTTGGCCTCTGCATTCCGTCATCACCAATCTTACTCTGAAAGTTGAATGAATATACTAAAATCACCGAGGTCTTAATAATAGGACGAAACAAAGGCTAGGTTCGGTTTATGAAAGAAAAGGTATTAAAAGCTCAAAATTTTCTAAGTGTGAAAATGGGTCAACTGGACTTACAGTCATGGTGAATTCAATCCCATTCCCCTTCTCTTGTATTTGGCATTTATTTGCCCCTATTTTTTTTTTTTTTTTCAAAATTTTCTTTTTGCCCCTATTGGCCTTGCCCTTATTGGCTTTGCCCCAGTATAAGGCTGTAAGTCCAGTTTGGGTTTAACAAAAAAAGACGAACAGGCTCAAATTGGTTTGACTAAGGATTCAAATTTTGGGATATAAAGAACAATGGCCTCAGATCATTTCCTAGTAATATTCATTCATGGAAAATATCTCTTTACTGCATCAGAGTTGATTGGCTCAGGAAAATCCTTCCCATCCATTTCTGTTAAGATGAGAGCACCCCCTGATAGGAATTTCTTGACCACATAAGGTCCTTCCCAATTTGGTTTGAACTTTCCACGAGGATCTTCCAAAAAGGGTAAAATCTTCTTTAATACCAAATTTCCTTCTTGGAAAGTTCTGGGCTTTACCTTTTTATTGTAAGCCCTAGCCATCCTCTTCCGATATAATTGGCCATGACTAAGTGCCTTCAAACGCTTTTCTTCAATTAAATTGAGTTGATCATGTCTAGACTGTATCCATTCAGCTTCTTCTAATTCTGCTTCCATTAGCACTCTTAGTGAAGGTATTTCCACTTCCACTGGTAAAACTGCTTCCATTCCATAGACTAAGGAGTATGGGGTTGCCCCTGTAGAAGTCCGGGTTGAGGTTCTGTAAGCATGTAGAGCAAGTGGCAGCATTTCATGCCAATCTTTAAAACTCACCACCATCTTTTGAATAATCTTCTTTATATTCTTATTCGCTGCTTCCACTGCCCCATTCATCTTTGGTCTATAAGGCGCTGACTTGTGGTGGGTAATCTGAAATTGTTCACACATCTTCCTCATGTCTTTGTTCTTAAGGTTTGAAGCATTGTCTGTTACTATGGCACTTGGCAAACCATAGCGGCAAATGATGTTGTGCTTCAAAAACTTAAGAACATGGCTACTCGTAATGTTTGCATAAGAAGCCGCTTCTACCCACTTGGTAAAATAATCGATTGCTACAAGTATAAACCTGTGTCCATTTGATGCCTTTGGAGAGATCATTCCAATGACATCTATACCCCACATAGAAAAAGGCCACGGAGATGTCATACTGTGTAATTCACTTGGGGGTGCATTCTTGTTATCTGCGTACACTTGGCATAAATGACATCTTTTAACGTGCATATAGCAATCATGCTCCATAGTCGACCAGTAATATCCCAATCGCAGAATCTTCTTGGCAAGCATATGCCCATTCATATGGGGTCCACACACTCCTCCATGTACCGTTTCAACTATCCTTTCTGACTCAGTCTTTGCAACACATCTGAGTAGTATATCATTGTGTGATCTTTTGTACAACTGACCACCACTTAGCAAGAACTGTCCTGCCAGCCTTTGTATTGTTCTTTTCTCTGTAGAGGTGACATTTTCTGGTAAGCTTCGATCATTTAGGAAATTCTTAATGTCTTGAAACCATGGTACTTCTTCTTCTGGGGTTTCTTCTAAAACAAGGCAGTAAGCTGGTTCATCCCTGACTTCAATTTCTAATGGTCTAATATCAACCCCTTCTGGCATATTGACCATTGAAGCCAATGTTGCTAGAGCATCCGCAAACTGATTTTTGGCCCTTGGCATATAATTGAAGGAAATTCGAGTAAATTTATTGCTTATTTCTTCCAAATACTGGTGATAGGGGATCAATTTGTGATCCTTGGTTTTCCATTCACCAGTTGTTTGGAAGATGATAAGACTCGAATCCCCATATACGTCAAGTTCCTCTACCTCATGGTCTAAGGCTGCTTGTAACCCAATTATGCATGCTTCATACTCTGCTATATTGTTCGTGCATTGGAACCTTAACTTCACTGCGATCGGGATATGTGCCCCATCTGGCTTGATCAATACAACCCCTATTCCATTTCCATTCATATTGGCGGCCCCATCAAAAAACATTTGCCATGAGCTTTCCTCTTCTTCCTTTTCAGCAAACAGGATTGCCTCATCAGGGAAGTTGGTCTTTAAGGGTTGGTATTCTGGTAAAGGGTGTGCGGCTAAGTGATCTGCAATAGCTTGACCCTTAATGGCCTTCTGTGTGATATAGGTGAGGTCAAATTCAGAGAGTAACAATTGCCACTTTGCTGTTCTGCCAGTTAAAGCTGGTTTCTCAAATAGATACTTCAAAGGGTCCATGCGGGATATCAATAAGGTGGAATGACTAAGGAAATAGTGCCTTAGTCTCTGAGTTGCCCATACTAAAGCACAACAAGTCTTTTCTAATGGAGAGTACTTTGCTTCATATTCTGTAAATTTCTTACTCAGGTAGTAAATCGCCCTCTCCTTTCTGCCTGTATCGTCATGCTGTCCTAAGACACACCCCATTGATGTCTCCAAAACTGACAAGTATAAAATCAATGGCCTTCCTGGAGTGGGTGGTACTAGCATAGGTGGGTTCAATAAATACTCCTTTATTGTGTCAAAGGCTTCTTGGCAATCATCATTCCAGACTGTCGGGTTATTCTTTCTTAGAAGTTTGAAAATTGGTTCACAGATAGCGGTGAGCTGTGCTATGAACCGGCTTATGTACTGGATCCTTCCAAGAAAACCCCGAACTTCCCTCTCGGTTCTAGGTGATGGCATTTCAATGATGGCTTTAGCTTTAGCTGGGTCAATCTCAATTCCCCTTCTGCTTACTATAAAGCCCAACAATTTTCCTGATGTAGCCCCAAAGACACATTTCGCAGGGTTAAGCCTTAGACTGTATTTCCTAAGCCGGTCAAATACCTTCTTCAAGTTGATCAAGTGGTCTTCTTCCTCACATGATTTGGCTATCATATCATCCACATAAACCTCCATCTCCTTATGGATCATATCATGGAATAAGGCTGTCATGGCCCTCTGGTAGGTTGCCCCAGTGTTCTTAAGTCCAAATGGCATGACAGTGTAGTGGAAAGTACCCCAAGGGGTGATAAAGGCTGTCTTCTCTTGGTCCTCCTTAGCCATCTTAATCTGATTATACCCAGAAAACCCGTCCATGAATGAGAATAGACTATGTACAGCGGTGTTATCCACCAAGATGTCTATGTGTGGAAGTGGAAAATCATCCTTTGGACTTGCCTTATTCAAATCTCTATAATCTACGCACATTCTGACCTTTCCATCCTTCTTTGGTACTGGCACTATATTTGCAAGCCATTCGGGGTATGTGGACACTGCTAAGAATCCAGCTTGGAATTGCTTAACCACTTCATCTTTAACCTTCAATGTCCATTCAGGTTTTAACCTTCTCAGTTTCTGCTTAACTGGCTTAGAGTCTGGTAGAATGGGTAGCCTGTGCACCACCATATCTGTGTCTAACCCCGGCATATCCCGATACGACCATGCAAACACATCTTCATAATCAGCCAAAAATCGTATCATTTCATCCCGCTGTACCTCAGATAGACATACCCCAATCTTCACTATTTTTGGGTCATCTTCGGTCCCTAGGTTGATTGATATGGTCTCTTCGATATTGGGTTGGACCCCCTTTTCATGACGCTCTAATTGATATGTGATTTCTTTTGGAACGTCGTTTTCTTCATCCTCGATCTCTTCTTCAACCCCCATTAGGTCAAAGTCGAGCTCAAGGTCGAAGTCATACTCATCCTGATCCAATTCCGTTTGCTTATATGGTTCATAAATGGTTTGGACCTTTTTGAAAACGTTATCTTTTCTAGAAAAAACTGAAAAATCTTTTTGTGTTATTTGAGAGCCTTCTACAAAATCTTTCCCTGAAGACGAAGGCTCATTAAAACCTTCAGGAAAAGGGCATTCCACTAATGGAGTTTTTTTTTGGAAGCCATGTCTGTTTGCCAAACAAACGCGGCTTCAAAAGTAAGGGGAGTTTCCTCCCAATTATTCAGAATGAAAGAATCTGGGGCAGGGATACAAGCCTGCTCCTCAAGCTCAGGATCTGCGTCAGAGATCACCAGTACTGGGTGAGTTGCATCGCCTGCTTCTTCTGTAGGGCTAGTTCCAGATGGAACTTCTACTGCAGCCCAATCAATAAAAGGTAGCTCCTCTGCTACTTTTTCTTGGTCGCCTTCTGTCATGGCAAAGAATGCCCCTATGTCCTCAGAAAAATCCTGCTTTTGTTCTGTCTGTGGCCCAGACCCACCAGATGCTTGTGGAGGTGGAGGTGGAACATATGGTTGTATGGTGGAGGGTTTGGGTTTCTGGAATGGGTTGATATTGTAGTATGGGGGTTTGGACCGATCCTCAGGAGGAGACAGCTGAATCATGTGAGACAGCTTAGGAAAAGTTTCCCTGATGTGCGGGAATTTCATAGCTTCTATCTGCCCCTGACTTTTCCATTTCCTTGGCTTGGACCCCAATCCTGCTCTGTGAACCATCTTCTTAACCTGTACTGGTTCTATCCTTCCTTGTAGGTTAACCCCCAGACCTTTTCCAGGGTGAAAGTTGTACTTTTCTAGCACATTTTTGACCATTCTCTCAGCACAGGTCAACTTTCCTTCTTTTTCCCTAGGTATATAATTCACAGCTTCAAATTGAAAAGAGTGAAATGTCAACTTGTCTGCAGTCATTTCCATGTCAATACAGGGTACATCAGGGGACCACATGGGGGGAACCAAATTTTCGGCCAGGACGGTAATCACCTTTTGCCCTCTAATATACTTGACTCTCTGGTGGAGGGTAGATGGTATGGCCCTAGCCGTATGAATCCACGGCCTTCCTAGGAGTAGGTTGAAAGCCGCAGGTATATCCATCACCTCAAATGTGATGTTGAAAATATACGGTCCAATTGTGACCGGCAGTTCAACCTCCCCTAGGGAGTGTGTTTTAAAGCTGTCAAATGCTCTTATAATTCTTCCATTTTGCTTTATTTTGTTTCGCTCCAGATTGAGCTTAACAAAGGTTATCAATGGGCAGACATTGAGAGCCGACCCATTATCAATCAGAACCCGGGCTATCATGCAACCCTTACTGAGTACAGCTATGTGTAATGGGTCAACATGATGGTACCCTGCTGGACTGATTTCAGTTTCAGAAAAAGTTATCACATTGTGGGATAAAATTTGACCAACCATCCGGCCTAGTTGGTCTGGTTCAATGTTTTTAGGCACATGGGCCCCCTGGAGTATCCTTAACAAGGAGTCCCTATGTTTTTCAGAATTTAACAATAGGCCCAGTATTGAGATCTGGGCGGGGACTTTGTTCAACTGCTCAATGACATTGAACTCACTCTTTTTTATTATCTTAATGAGGTCAGCAGCCTCACTGTTAGTTACCTAAGGGGCCTCTTCCCCTACTTTGGCCTTGCCTTTATTTTTTTCTTCTTCTTTATCCTTCTCTGTTTCTTTCTGTTTTTCTTCCACCCCTACACACTTTCCTGACCTCATCATAAGGTTTACTTCTTCCTTGCTTTCAACTGCAGGGCATGTAGTGGTAAATGCTTCACTGTAGTTCCATGGTACAGCCGATTCAATGTAGGAAGGCTTAGGGACATTCACCACCAATGGGGGAAGTTTGGACTTGGCGATGGAAGTCTGAGTAATAGGAACATTAACAACCAATGGAGGAAGTTGTTTTGGTTGGGGGTTTGCAGAAGTGACTGACGCACTAAGGGGGTCACAATTTATGACTAATGGTGGCTTAGACTGAATGGGCGGAGTAAAAGTGGATGGATGGCAATTAATGACCAAAGGTGGCTTGGTGATGTTCATCTGGGCCATGAGGGATGAGACCCGGTCCAAAGATGAGCTAATGTTCTTTGCAGCACTATCATTCCCCTTTGAAATCATATTTATTTCTTTGCCTTCACTTCTCCTGTCAAAATATACTTTGACCGTTGTCCCTATGGGAGCAATTAATTGAGATGGGTCAAAGGTTATTTTGTCAGAAGAGATGACTCCTATGACATTAGATGGGCCTGCCCCGTGATGCTGGGGCAGTGGGTTTTGTCCAATATCTGTTCTTGGAGGATTAGGAGCCCCTGTATTGAAAGACAGGGTATTCTGGTCCAGTAAATCCTGAATAGCATGTTTCAAAGGCCAGCACTTGTCTGTAGGGTGCCCAGGTGCACCCATATGGTAATCGCAAGTGGTGGAAGGGTCAAAATTTCTCCCCTTAGATGCATTCGGATTAGGTTCTCTTAAGGTGATATACCCTCCTTGCAATAAAGTGGGCAGCAATTGAGAGGGAGTCATTGGAATAGGGGTGAAAACCCTATTTCTCCTTGCTGCAAAATAGGCATCCTTTTCCTCTTTGGTAAAAACCCTTTTTTGGTCCGAAGGTGCTGTTGGAACATTAACCCTCATAGGGGCCTGGGTAGGTGGAGATGGAGTAGGAAAATGAGCGGGTACGTTGATTTGTATGGGCTTGTTAGGGCCAGATGGTGGCTGTACCATGTTTACCTCACCCTCCTTCTTGTTCCGATTCTTTTTTGTCCCGCTTCCTTTCTTTAGGTTGGGGTCCTGCTGGCTAACCATGGCAGAGTGGTCAATTATCTTACCTGACCTTATTCCATCCTCAATTTGGTCAGCCACCTGAACCAAAGCTGCAAAATTAGTGGTGGTCTGACCCACCAAGTGACTGTAGAATGGTTGACCCAAAGTGCTTATGAAGGTAGAAATTATTTCCTGTTCTAGCATGGGTGGCCTGACCTGGGAGGCCGTCTCCCTCCACCTCTTGGCATATTGCCTTACAGTCTCTTCCCTTCCTTTGCTCATTCTCATGACGTCGTACCTATCTGGCATGATCTCTGAATTGAACCGGTATTGAGTTAGGAATGCATCAGCTAGGTCCTTCCATCTTTTGATCTTTCCATGGTCTAGAGTGGCGAACCATCTTAATGCGGTTCCAGTCAGGCTCCTTTGGAAAAGTTGGATCAAGATACCCTCATCCTGCCCGAACTGGCATAGGGCACCGCAATACAACTTTAGGTGGCTCATGGGGCAACCAGTGCCATCATACTTGTCCAAGTCTGGGCACTTAAACTTAGCCGGCAGGTTAATATTGGGGTATAGGCACAGGTCTTCAAAATTGGTGCCTCCAAAGTTGTTTACCCCTTTGACTTCCCTTAGTTCATCTTGGATCATTTCTAACTTATGCATGAACTTTCTTTCAACCTCTTCCCTTATCCTTTCCTTTTCCTTAGCCCTGTTTGATTCAGCTGTCTCATCCTTGGTCAGTATAGGTTCAGGGGTGGGTTCATAGACGGGTTCAGGAGTTGGTTGCACTGGAGGTGGAACGTTGACTTGGGGTGGAGGTGCAGGGTTGGATATGGATGCCTGGTTCTGGGCCTGCATTTGTTGGGCCTGCACTTGTTGGGCCTGTACTGACAGTATGTTCTCTAGCATTCGGGCTAGTCCTGCCACTTGTTCTTGGAGTAGAACAACATCTGGATGAGGAGCATCAACTTCATCTTCAATGGGATTCATGGCTCGAGCTCTTGATCTGGTTACAGGAGCTATGATTGCGAGTGTATTAGTACCTGGCAAAAATAAAGAGAAAATATCAGTGCCAATTTAATCTCATTCACATGTCTAGGTATGCCTATGTGCAAGCTGGGTGAACACGAGTTTGGATTTTTTTTTTCTTTATTTGCTTCTTTTTTTTTTCTTTTTTTTTCTTTTTTGAATTGAATTGTTGGAATATTCTAGGGCTTCCAACAGGTCCCACAAAAGAGAGAAAGGTCTGAAATTCAAAGGCTTTCAGAGGCCCGGGGGTTTTTTTTTTTTTTTTGAAAAAGGTCTGAAATTCAAAGGCTTTCAGAGGCCCAAGGATATTTTTGGAAAAGGTCTGAAATTCAGAGGCTTTCAGAGGCCCAAGGATTTTTGATAAAAGTCTGAAATTCAAAGGCTTTCAGAGGCCCAAAAGTTCTGAAATTCAAAGGCTTTCAGAGGCCCAAAAGAAAAAGGTCTGAAATTCAAAGGCTTTCAGAGGCCCAAAAGTTCTGAAATTCAAAGGCTTTCAGAGGCCCAAAAGAAAAAGGTCTGAAATTCAAAGGCTTTCAGAGGCCCAAAAGAAAAAGGTCTGAAATTCAAAGGCTTTCAGAGGCCCAAAAGAAAAAGGTCTGAAATTCAAAGGCTTTCAGAGGCCCAAAAGATCTGAAATTCAAAGGCTTTCAGAGGCCCAAAAGAAAAAGGTCTGAAATTCAAAGGCTTTCAGAGGCCCAAAAGATCTGAAATTCAAAGGCTTTCAGAGGCCCGGAGTTTTTTTTTTTGAGAAAAAGTCTGAAATTCAAAGGCTTTCAGAGGCCCGGGGTTTTTTGAGAGAAAGTCTGAAATTCAAAGGCTTTCAGAGGCCCAGGGATTTTTTGAAAAATCTGAAATTCAAAGGCTTTCAGAGGCCCAAGAGTTTTGAGAAAGTCTGAAATTCAAAGGCTTTCAGAAGTCCAAGGAACTTTTCTCTATATATATATATATTTTTTTTGTTTTTTTTTTTTGAAGCATTTTATTCAAACTTGTTTCCCTTTATCATTATTTAAAGGTTAAATGAAGATTTTAGTGGGAAAAACTGATTAAAGTTGAATATTCCGAGAAAACCGTATACATAGTACGGTCCAGCCATGCCCGTATTCAAATTACGAGCAAGCTGTGACCGTATGGAAAACACGGGCGAGCCTAGCCCGTATAACTAATATGGTCAAGCCTAGCCCGTGTACTAAATGCGGTTTTACGGAACCCTGTTATATTTTTCCAGTTTTTACATGGTTTGATCACTTTCATTGTTCATCCAAACGTACGGTTCACCCATTGCAGAGCTTCTAAACTGTCCCAAAGTGGACTTTGGCCTTTTTGCTAAAACACATGCTTAGGAGGGCACATGTACCCTTCGAATTGACACCATACTCAAGAATTTGGTACCCTTTTGTTGCCTCTTGTGTGTACATAGGGTAGGATTGATTCTAAACAGAGTTAGAGACTCTTCCTATGGGCCACTCCATGCTTAAGAACAAACATATTTGGGACCAATTTTGTCCCGAACCAATGGGCACCATGACACCCCTATGACATGAAAATAATGCAAAACAATAGGATTACACTGTTACCTTGTTTACCTTTAATATGGCATCCGCATTATGCCCTGGTTTGTAAGCCATGCACACGGCCTTCCCACAATCATACAACCCCATATTCCCCCGTAATTGTGTACTTTAGCCAAAAACGTGTAACTCCACCTTCAAGCGTAGGGGTTTTGGGTTTTGGCTTAATGGCAACTTAGCACTCAAGCCTAGTGATGACCAGAATCCCAGATCCACGTTATCATCACATCATTAGCTCAAAGTTCTAAGGTGAATGTTTTCACTTTCGCTTTCCGAAGTATTGACCTCGTTGCGCCAAGCTACACACATTCGGGTTCAACTTCCTATAGGTTAAGGGTAGGCTGTGTAAAAAAATAAAAGGTGCACAGTGCATTGTAAAAATAGGGTGCATTCACAACGTCCCAAACCCTTGCCACTCTTTTCGCAGCCATGCATAAACAAACCAAGGCATAATAGGAAATCATATTTAAAATAAACAAGTAACGAAAGCAGTCCTATAGCACCCAAAACATGCTCATAAAAAAAATCATCTATCATGTAAACATATGATCATGTTATACACCAAAAATCATCATGGAGATCATGCTGAAAATTAAAACATGCTATCATAAAAATATAGCAAGAAATAAACATGGTTCAGCAAAACAGGCCTCCCCTACGCATGTTTGTAGAAACAATCCTATAAATCAAAATTAAGCATGTTTCTACCCCCATGAATTCTTAAGCAATAATTCAGATTTAAAACATACCCAACATGCTTAAGAACACCAAATAGCAAGCAAATCAGAAAATATCAAAAACATGAACTAAAACACCAAAAGGCTCAAATCCACAAGTCCCCAGCAGAGTCGCCAGTTGTGAGACATGGAAAAATCAATTTACTGATTTCCTATTCATCACACGGGATTAAATTAAACAAAGAGTCGCCACCATTCAATCTAGGTGTGAATGGACACCAAAATATTAAATAAGCACAAAAGGCAAATTTTAGGGCAAAATATCCCTCCTAAAAAAAACAACCAGAGATGGGAAAGGGGATTAGGTTATGAACAGGGGAAGGTGTTAGGCACCCCTATTCATCCACACAAGGTGGTTGCCAGGTATTGTTCATGTTTAAAATAAAGGAAAAAGCTTGCTATAAAAATCACACAAAATCACAAAAAGGACAAAAATTGTATGGTTTTTTCATATGAATAGTCTGATTGATCCAGAACATTCAATTATGATCATACCATTCCTAGGGTTTCATGATCAAAATAAAATTGAGATAAAATCAAATAAAATCAATTTAAAGTGAAAATTCCAAAAATCTGGCTTCAAGCTAAATTCTAGAAATCTAGAAAAATATGATTTTTATAAAATATTTCAAAATTGAACTTGAATAGTCCAGGACATAGATAAAGCCCAAATTTCACATTAAATCTGAAAATCAAAACCAAAAATACCCACGTTGATGAAGAACACCAAAAGGGGAGAATCGAGATCGTAGGGTCTTATCTCAATAATGAAAAACAATTGAAAAACCATATCATGAAACCCTAAAATTTATTTTCAGGCTTCTGGATTCAGATCTACCATATTGATCATGATAAATCCAAGATCCTAGCCTAAAATCACAAAAATCACGAAAACAGTGCTGTATGTGCAAATATGTGAAAATCCAAATTTTAGCAAAAAGTAGGGATCTCATGCTATAAACATCATGGATTCATGTAATTCATTCAGATTCATCATAAAAAGCATTAAAACATGATCAGGATATTTAAAGCAGCCACATCTCACAAATTAGAGCACATGGGGGTCTACCCTACGGATCCACCTGTTCCCCTTTCCCCTAGTTCTCTCTTCACGTTTTACGGCTAGAGAGACTCTTGAGGTACTTAGAGATAGGTTTGGTTACACAAACACAATCAAAGGCCTTATTCTAAGAAAAAAGAAAAAAACAGATATGGGGTTCTATTCTAGGGATCCACCTGTTCCCCTTTCCCCTAGTTCTCTCTTCACGTTTTACGACTAGAGAGACCCTTGAGGTACTTAGAGACAGGTTTAGGAATACAAAAACAGATATGGCCTTATTCTACAGCAATAGAGATGATCCTATTACATCTAGAATTGAAGACAGAAAATAAAAAGGGATAGGGGACTTACCTGGATTGAGCAGGCAGAGCAGCAGGGATTCCTTTCCTTCTCTTGGAGCTTTTGATTCTTCAAAATTTCGTGGCCTTTAGCTAGAGGAATGAGCCTCTATTTATAGACACACCCAGGGGTATGGTTGGTCCAGAAGGATATAGCCTGATCCTCAGGATAGAGAGAAAGTTGGAGATAATGCCCATCCATAGCCAACCAAGGTGGCCTCAGCGAATAAAAGACATAATCCGCTCGCTTAAAGATATATTGGACTTCAAATAAAGCTCGGAAATCGAGAGAAGGACAAAACTTGCACGTGTCTTTAATGCCCGTAAATACACTACGGTCCAATGGGGACCGTATAGATACTACGGACGCGCCTGTCCGTAGATAATTTGCGGGCGCGATGAGCCCGTGAAGGAAATACGGGCAAAGCCTGTTCATTCTATTTTTAGGCTTTTTTGACCTGTTTTAAGCTCTAATTACATGTTTTTATTATTTTCTCATTTGGCAGTGCAATTTGGGGTGTCTACAGCTGGCTGGTTCTCCACGATCACGAAACCTGAGGAGTAAGTCTAACTCCTCAATTGTGGGTGTCAACTCAATAGTCCCAAATCGGAAAATTGAAAATTGAGGATCCCAGAATAACAAGGATGATTGAATCATGTTCCAATTGATTGGCACATTCAATAGGGACAAGGTTTGCCCCTTGTGGTATTGTGCCTCCCACTTAATTTGCTCATCCCCTTGGAGTTGCCGTGTCCAAGATCGGATCCAAGGAGTATCCCAGGCACACTTCTCTATCCTAGGGAACTTGGTTTTCTCAGAAGATGAAGACGATGCCATGTACTGTACTATCCAATTAGTGTTCCAAGTCATTTTGGATTTCAACGTGAAAGCTCTCTATTAGTGTAATGAAAAGTAAAAATCAAAGCAAGTAAAAAAGAACGGGACATCACCATATTTCATGTCTCTAAACAAGAAAAGAAACCATGCACACAAAGTGTGTGATCCTAAGGGTTGGTGCCTGTCAAGGCACGACTCCTAGACATACTTGTGTAAGGAAGCACACCTAAGTCCTGACCAGCCTTATCCTTTCATCTGCTCTTTTATCCGCTAATGTTAAACTTACAACTTGCCAGCTAGGGCGAAAATTACATGATGTTCAAAAAGCTAAAAAATGCAATCTTAGGGTTGTTGAGAACTCTAAGAAAGGATACATTTGATTCAAAAAGGGTAGGTTAAAAAAAACCTAAATCTAGGGTTCAAATTTCTTTGTTCTGATCTGGCCTGCTTTCATCTGCTTAAAGACTGATCCGGACTCAAGATACTTCCTACGGACTCAATAGGTCGAGGCCCACCACTCTCAGGACTCAATGCATGGATCTGGGGTGGTTCCCCTGATCAAAGTTTAGGTAAGCTCCTTAATTTAGGGCTGAGGTAGCCCAGAATCTAGGGTCTACTCAATTTGATACAAAAGAAGGCAAGGGTTGTTGCCCCTGATGGACTCTTGGGTTTTAGACTTCATTCATCATTCACATTCACATTCACATAGTAGGGTGTATCAGAGCATTAGGTGGGAAAAGGGTACCTAGCCTGAGACAAATGCCTACAAGGGTCTGAGCCAAGTATTAGACCCTTGCATACCACGGCAAGAAACCAGTGGCACTATAGGAATCCAGATACCTGGGGGGATGTTTTACCTCACTTTCCCTGGCAAGCCAAGGGCGCGTGAGGCTAATACCATCCCAAAATTTGTTTATACGATAAAGAAGGGTGGCTGCTAGAGAGATCTAGGTTTTGGTAATCATTCAATCGGATCACCCACGCGAGCTCCCTCGCACGTGTCACCCCACACAATTTAGATCAAAGCATCTAAAGAAACCACAGTGTGCGTGAGTGCACGTGTGCAAGGGAAGGAATTCTCACTGTCTCATATAGTAAAGTGATGAATTGGTACACAAAACAATGTTCCGGGAGAGTTCCCAGGTAATTGGAGGGGTCACAGTGGTCCCACTTAAAAACCAATTTCCTTAGGCAATTATCTCGTCCTTTATGACAGAACTCCCCAGAATATGTTCTTGCGTATATTCAACACTTACAAAATAAGGCGGCAAATCTTCCTTGACCCATTTGTGTAAGTGTGTGCATATGTACAAAAAGAGTGTGCGTGCATGTGCAAGTGTGTGCACATGTGCAAAGAATAAACCCATTATAATCCAACTAATCAAACCGGGTTAGGTCGGTCCCTAGTGGAGTCGCCAAGCTGTGCGCACCTCGGGCGCGCTGAAATGACGTGTTTCATGTCTTTTATGGAGTCGCCACTACCTGAAATGGTGCAGGTAGACACCTTGTTGACTTTTGGTTTGAACCAGTGATTCCGGATAAGTGACCCGATTACAACCCAGGGAAATCCTTGAACACCCTGGGTTGCCCCACCGAAATGGGTTCCCTTAAATCAGTTGGATCGTATTTGGGTTTATTTATTATTATCTAAATTTTTTTATCTTTTATCTTATATATATATATATATATATATATATTTATTTATTTATTTTTTTTATGATCACATGTGTACAAATATTGGAGGAATGAAGGTTGCTATTCTACATTCTATAAAATATAATACATATAAAAAATATCTAACATAAAGGAATTCAAATCATGGAGCAATGTACTTGGTAACTTAAATATATATATATATATATATATTTATTATTTATTTATCTTTTTATTATTTTATTATTTTTATTATTATTATATTTTTTATTTTATCTTTCTCATATATACAAGGGATTAGAGGAATTAACATTTTACATTATATATGAAGAAAAAATAAGAAGGTTTATTAAGATATTCTAATAAAAAAATTTCCAAATGAGTAAACCTACAGCCAAAAAAAAAAAAAAAAATACAATCCCACATCATTTAATCTTTTCTTTTTCTTTTCATTGTTTTCTTATATTTTTATGATAATTTATTTAAACAAAGCTTGTGTTAAAAAACAAAACTCAATCATATTTTTTTTATTGCTTTCCTTATGCCTTTTTCTTATTCTTTTTTTTTTATGATAATTTCTTATGCCTTTATATATATATTTTTTGTTCTTATCTCTAAGGATTTGGAGAAAAGGAGAAGTAATATAAGAAATTAATAAAAGTTACCCAAAAAAAATCTGGTTAAAAGAATTAAAAAATTAAAAAATTAAATATGTTAGTTAAACCTATTATCTAAAGAATTAAGAAAAGGAAAAAAAATCTGCTTAGTAAAGTATTTTAATTAAGCATATTATCTAAAGAATTAAGAAAAAAAAAATCTGGTTAGTATTTGTTTAGTATGTGTTTTAATCATACAAGAAAAAGAAAAAAAACAAAACAAATAAAGGCCTAAGGGTTGTTTTTAAAAAAAAATTTTAAATAATGGGTGAAAAATGAAATAGAATAATTTCTGTTTAAATCCTCTAACTTTTTATCATAACAAACTAACCACAAAAGTTCATCAAAATTTCAAAATTTCACCCCCAAAACCATTCGTTCAACAGAATTTTTATTTGTTTTTTTTTTTTTTTGGGCTTCCCTATCTTCTAATCCTTCCTCTTTCTTTTCATTCTAATCTCTCTCCATTCCTTCCCAACTCTCATCTACTAAAAAAAAAAGAAATTAAGAACAGCTGTTGGTGACTGTTCAACAGCCACCTGTGGCTGTTTATCTTCTTAACCAAAAAAAAAAAAAAAAAAACAGCAACTGTTTTCTTATCATCTCACACAATTTTTATTTTTTCAATTCTCCCCCCTTTCATTTCCTCCAATACCTCACTAATTATTTCCGCAGGTGGCTGTCCAACAGCCACCTGCGGCTGTTTCATTTCACAAACCTGGCTTAGCCGAAATGGCTGAGCCAATGTCTCTCTAATCTTATACATTCCTTGTTAGTTATTCTTCTTTTATCTCCTCCAATCCATTTCTATTTTCTCTCAACTTGTAAGCAAAATAACAACTTAAAAACAGCCGCTGGTGACTGTCTTAACAGCCACCTGCGGCTGCTCTTTTTTTTTTTACCAGGCTCAGCCATTTCGGCTGAGCCAATCTCCCTTCCATTCTACACTTCTCTTATTATTTTAAACAGTTAAGTTATGAGGAAGAACTTGAGCAACATAAAACTTGACCACCTGAAAAATGAGTTCAGCAGTGACCGAACATGGTTTTGTTCGGTCACTTTTGAACACCACATCTATTCCTTTTTTATTCTTTATATTTTCCTTTGTTATTGTTCTCTCTTGGCACATCAAACCATTTGAGGATGATGCTGACAAATAAAAAAAAACACCATCTGCTAAATGAGTTCAGCAGTGACAAAACTTAAGTATCACACTTGCTAAAGAAAAAAAAACAGATCTGGCCATGCTTTGGATCATCTTATAGGTGAACAAATTGCACAATTGAAATTATCACAACTAACAGGTTCGAACAGGTTTGGCCATAACAGGTTGTTTCTAACAAAGTCAAGTTGCAAATTTGGCCATAACACCACTAAGAAAATTTGTAGATTAGAAATTGCAGATTTAGGAATAGCAAGTTAGAATTTTCAGGTTAGAAATTGTATTTGACAATTCAAAAATCACAAGAATACATGTTTGGCTACAGGTTCAGATATAGGTTAAAGATTGTACATGGTAATCCGATTACAAGTTAGACATTGGATCATATTTTTTATTTGACAATTCAATAACCAAAAAAAAAATACATTTGGCCATGGCCATAACATTGACATGCTTTGTATTATATTCTTTCATTTGACCATTTAACAACACTAACAAATGCTTGATTAAAGAATCAACAAAGAAAATAAAATAAAAACCTGGTATGGAGTCGATTTCCTGAACACTGGTGAGCACAACTTCAGAGGTTTCCTCTTTCCTCTTGCACAAACTTCTTCCTCCTCTTTCTCACTTCACTCTTTGCTTCTTTTTTAGAACTCTCTTCCTTAGATCTTTTTTTTTTCTTTGCTCCCAACTTCAAGCCCTTTTATAGAGGTTTCCCACCCCTTCAAATTCTTAACCCCAGCCTTTCCTCTTCCTCTCTTAAACCTTTAACTCTTCCTCTTCCTCTTCTTAAACAACTAAACTCTTCATCTCTTAAACAAATTAACTCTTCCCCTTCCACTTCTTAAACTACTAAACTCTTCCTCTTCCTCTTCCTCTCTTAAACACCCTCATTCAATTAGGTTTGGTCAAAGTCCATTTTGTCCCACATTTTTATTAGGCTTATGTATTTTTTAAGCTTTGTTTCAATATCTCAAGAGAATATGAGTTGGACCAACTCGTCCAACTCATTTCTCTTTGTTTATTTTTATTATTATTATTTGTTTAATCTTTATTAACTTTGTTATTTATTTGCATAAGAAACCCCATTAGGAAACTTACTTATTTACTAAAACAACCCCACAAAATTTTAATTTATCATTGGTTACATGGCAGCCACCATGGCGTACACGTGGCTGCCATGTGGCATCCAATTTCAGTTTTGTAAAAATCCCCAAACTACCCATTATTTATTTTATTCATAACTTAGCCGTTTGACATCTGATTTGAGCACGGTTCGGTGCATCGGAATCGGTTAAGAATTCTCTTTGTTATGGGCTTGTTATTTCAAAAAGATGGGTCCACTATAGAAACCTCGATTTACGTGCCCACATATATGCCGGTTTAAGATATGCTTCTTGGGCAATTTTATAGTGCAAAAATGGGGTGCTGACACCTACAATTAAGGAACCAATTGTGTAATCAGTTAAAGAAGTAAATCTCTAGATCCTACAATTAAGGAACTAAATCTTCAACACTCCCCCTCAAGTTGGTGCATAGATATCACACATGCCCAACTTGTCTTGATCTGATCTTAGGTAACTCCAATATACCCTCATCAAGCTTCTCTTTAATAAAGAATCTGTCCACCTCTACATGTTTTGTACGATCATGTTGGACTGGGTTGTGGGCAATATCACATGCAACTTTATTGTCACAATACAATTGAATTTGTTGCATAGATGAGTACCCCAAATCTTGCAAAAGAAGTTTCAGCCACAATGCTTCACAAAGTGCAAGGGCCATACCTCTGAATTCGGCTTCTGCACTTGAACGAGCAACAACATTTTGTTTCTTGTTTCTCCATGTAACAAGGTTACCACCCACAAATGTAAAGTAACCAGAAGTTGATTGCCTATCATCTTTTGCTCCAGCCCAATCAACATCAATTTAGGCATTGATGTTGCAACAGTCTGTATTTTTAGTGAACAGAACCCCTTTTCCAGGTGCAAATTTTAAATACCTCAAGATGCGCATGACTGCATTCATATGTTGCTCTCCAGGATCATGCATAAATTGACTAACAATACTCAATGCATAAGCAAGATCCGGTCTTGTATGTGCTAAGTACATCAGTCTCCCTACAAGTCTCTGGTATCTCATTTTATAAGTTGGAACTTGGTCTGACTCAACATATAACTTCAAACCTTCTTCCACTGGTGTATCAGCTGGTTGACATACTGACATTCTAGTTTCCTGTGATAGGTCCAAGGTATACTTTCTCTGTGACAGAAATATCCCTTTCTTGGATCTAGATACTTTGATCTCAAGAAAATATTTTAAGGAACCAAGGTCCTTCATTTCGAAATCTTTGGATAAGTACTCTTGTAGTGCTTTCCTTTCTTCTGGATCATTCCCTGTAACTACCATATCATCTACATATATAATGAGTGCCGTGATCTTACTTTGTTGTCTTTTTAGAAACAATGTATGATCTGAATTGCTTTGATGGTAGCCAAAGCCTATCATGGCCTTTGTAAACCTTCCAAACCATGCTCTTGGGAATTGTTTCAATCCGTACAATGATTTCTTCAATTTGCATACCTTTTGACTATGTTTTGCTAGTGTCATGCAACCTGGTGGAAGATCCATATAAACTTTTTCAGATAATTCTCCATGTAGAAAGGCATTCTTCACATCAAATTGTTGTAATGGCCACTCTAGGTTTGCAGCTAAAGACAACAACATCCGAACAGTGTTGATTTTAGCTACAGGTGCAAATGTCTCTGTGTAGTTGATCCCATACATTTGGGTGTACCATTTTGCCACAAGTCTTGCTTTATAACGTTCAACCATGCCATCTGCCTTGTACTTCACAGTGTAAATCCATCGACATCCCACTGGCTTCTTCCCTGGTGGACAATCAACAAGTTCCCAAGTTTTATTCTTTTGCAAGGCATTCATCTCTTCATTCATAGCAACTTTCCATCTTGGGTCAGCTAAGGCTTCCTGCACACTGTTAGGAATAGCTACAGTAGATAATTGATTCACAAATGATTGATTTGATTCAGATAGATTTTTGTGAGACACATAATGACTCATGGGATACTTAACTTTAATAGAAAGTTCAGGTTCATATATGGGTTTAGGAATACCTATGGTTTGACGCTGTGGCAGTTGTTTTATTGGTGGTTGAGACACTCTATCAGGAACATCCTCAGTAGATGATTGGTGTGGTATATTGACGAGAGGCTCGCACTCGAATAGGAATGGACTGATGTCTTCTGATTGTGTTATTCCTTCTGTTTCACAGATTCCTTCTGGTTGTGTTACTCCTTCAGTTCCTGGCCATTCATCACCATTCAAATCCAGTTCAGTAATATTTTCTGCTGTTTCTGTGACAGAAGGTTCTGTTGCAGCAGGTGTTGCAACATCGTTAGCACAGATCTCTCCAGAAGTAGTTTCTTTAGAGATATGATATTCATACTATAACAAATTATAATCTAGAGTCTGAATTTCCTTCTGGTACTCCCCCTGAAGTTCAGCTCAGATAAGAAATACATTTCATTTTCATGGAAAACCACATCCATTGTGATAAACATGCGTCGAGTTGGAGGATGATAACATCTGTACCCCTTTTGGTGTATAGCATATCCAACAAAAACACATCGCAACGCTCGAGGAGCTAACTTATTGCATTGATGTTTATAGAGATGGACAAAAGTTACACAACCAAAGACATAAGGGGATAAATTTGGGATGCTTGTTGCACCAACAGCATTAGTAAGAACTTGGAGCAGTGTCCGGAAGTCAATAGAGCTAGAGGGAACTCTATTGATCAAATATGCTATAAAAGTAAGTGCTTCTCCCCAATAGGATAATGGCATATGGGCTGCGATCAAGGAGGCATGAACAACTTCCAACAAATGTCAATTTTTTCGCTCTGCAACTCCATTCTGTTGGGGTGTATTGGAACAAGTAGTTTGATGGATAGTGCCATGGGCTTGAAAAAACTGTTGAAGTTCAGAACTTTGATATTCTCCACCATTGTCACTCCGAAGAATCTTGACTTGTGCATTGTACTGAGTTTCAATCATTTTATGAAACTTTTGAAATAATGAGTTCACTTCACCTTTGGATTGCATTAAATACAACCAAGTCATCCTTGTACAATTATCAATAAAAGTAACAAACCAACGAGATCCTCCCAAAGTTGTGATTTTAGATAGCCCCCAGACATCAGAATGTATCACCATAAAAGGAAGTGGACTCAATGTTAAACTCAATGGAAATGGAGTTCGATGGTTTTTTGCCATTTCATATACATCACAATGAAAATTAGAAACATCCACTTTTGCAAATAAACTAGGAAATAATTTCCTTAGATAGCCAAATGAAGCATGCCCAAGACGTCTATGCCATAGCCAGATTTCAGACATCTTCTTCTCCCCCTCATAGCCATTTACTGTGAAGGCTTGTTGTAACTTGTCTGAGATTCCTGACACCAAATCCAGGTAGTATAGCTTGCCTCGTCTAATACCACAACCAATCGTCTGCTTTGTTTGGATGTCCTTAAAAACACAACAATCAGGCCAAAAAATCACAACACAAGATAAGGCTGTGGTTATTTGAGAAATTGACAATAGGTTATATTCTAAAGATTGGACAACCAAAACAGAAGCTAGATTCAAAGTATCAGTGAGAGTCAAGGATTCTTCCCCAATAACTAGGGTAGTGTTGCCATTGGCAGCGGAAACAATTTGCTGTGAGGAGGGTTTAAGAAGTTTTACTTGTCTTTAATCAAATATCATATGATCTGTAGCACCAAAATCAATTATCTATGCACTATTAGAAACAGGTGAGGAAATATTAAAAACCTTACCATCGTTATTTGTAGTTGTTACTAACGTTGAGGAGGTCTGTGTTTCAACATCTGTTCCGACATCTGTTGCAACAATAGCAGTAGTTCCAGTCTTCTTCTTCCGGGTTGCACTGCTATGATCCCACCATTGTAGATATCCTACCAATTCAAAGCATCGATCTTTGGTATGCCCAGTCTGATTGCAATGGATGCATTTATATGCAGACTTATCAACACCATTGGTGCGCTTTGGAGGGAAGTCTCTTTGACGGTCCTCCCGGTTGTGGGTTGGGTGGTTGCGGGTCACCATGGCTGAAGCTTCAGAATTTCCAGATTCCCCAACCAGAGTTGCTCGGCGTACCACCTCTCTTTGAATCAATGCATAGCATTTTTCCAAATCTGGAACTGGTTCTTTGCATAGAATCTCTCCACGAACTTGATCAAATGTTGCATCCAATCCAGCAAGAAATATGTGCGCCCTTAGTCGTTCAATAGACTTTTGGTATGCAATGATATCATCAGGATCCTTCTGTAAAATCCCAAAATTTTAATGAAATTAAAATTTATTAGTTTAGTAATTAAATTAAGATTAATTGGTAATTTGGCAGAGGAAGTAGACCAAGGAGTTAAGCCGGGGACTTTTGGGTCGAACCAGATGGGAAAATTTTATTTAAAAAAAAAGAATATTATTAAATTACAATTAATTGATTTGTGG
Source organism: Buxus sempervirens (assembly GCA_947561395.2). Lineage (NCBI taxonomy): Eukaryota > Viridiplantae > Streptophyta > Magnoliopsida > Buxales > Buxaceae > Buxus > Buxus sempervirens. The sequence goes on from OX387188.1 coordinate 2,091,295, forward strand.
TGGTTCGGCAGTGTGTCAAGCATGGGATCGAGTTATTTAAGTGGTGCTCATGCGGGGAAGGTGTGCTAGAGTTGCAAGCATAAATTTGGGCTTTAAATATGAGTCTGGCTGAAATTATAAATATGAAGAAATTTTCAATCAATTGGTTATTTTTGTGGGTTGATCGAGAGATCTGGAAATTAGAGAGGAGAGAAAGAGGTGAATGAGGGTTTTAAAAGAGTGATTTGGAATTTCTACAGTGATCAAGGGGATTTAATCTAAATTGTTATCTCTGTTCGACTGGTAGTAAAGAGCATCTGTAGCAGAAATTGTTTGATCGTCTTAGAGCAGCAACCTTAGTAATTTCAAACCAATTCCAGGTGAGAATTTGTATTTAGGTTAGATCTTTGTTGAGACTTATCAAAGAATCTCAGATCTGTAGAGATCTGATCAAGCTACTTCAAAATCTGTAGGAGATTTCAACGTCTGGTTGAATTAGATCAGTTTTCTCTTGCGGCAGAGGTTTCATCTCTTTTGGAATAGATTAATCTTGCGAAATTAGATCAAGTAAGTAACACGGGATTTCTACTTCGTTTTGCAACCGATTGAATGAATTAAATTGGATCTATGTGTTGCAAGTTAAGTCTATCGATGTAAAAACCATATTTCGAGCACAGTGTTGAATCGGAGCTGATTACTTAGAGGAATTAATTTTGAATTGGTTTTAAAGGGCCATGGGAAGTGGTGTGAGTATGGATTAGTGGTTGTATAGGTTTAAAATTAGGTCAAACACGTAGGAATTGAATTAACAGAGGCTAAATCTAATATCGGGAAAATTTGGGGTATCCGCTGAGTGCCGCCTATTGAACTCACTCAGCGGCAACTCAACGGTAGTTCATTTCTTGGGTGCGCCGACTGCCACCTAGTGACCTGAAGTCAGCGCACCTGCAAATTCTCCAGGTTGAGTTCAGCTGAGTGTTTTTAATCAATTTTCGCAATCCTAATGTTTCCGAAACCTGTCTATGAGCTCAATGAAGATGCTAGAAATATTCTTACATGATGTTAACCTCTTGAGATTATTTTCTCAATTAGTTGGGGGTTTTTGGAAGGAATTAAAGGGTAGAAAATAAGGTGTATTTTAGTAGTTATTTACTAGTTTGTCTGATAAATGCATGGTTTCGTTTATGTCAGTTTTCACTACAAAATTTCAGATTGTGGTATATGTTTAAATGTAGTTTTACCGGATTATGATGTGTTGGGCAGAATTTATAAAAAGTAGTTTTTCTTGAGTAAATGGTGTTACTAAAGGTGTTAATTGTAGTTATTGGTCTTTGAATTTAAATTGAAGTTTATGTGTTATGGTTCTGGTCCTGAGTGACTTGTGGAAATGTTGATTTGTTTTGTTAAGGGTAATACCAGAGGTTGGTATACCTTATCACCAGAAGTTGGTTTATGTGTGGAGTGTTTTGTTTTGGTCTAGCTTGTTCCGGATCCTAGACTAAGCTTAGTAATGTAATGAGTTGTCTTTATTGTGGTAATTGCATGGCCATGAGTGTTGCCATGACTAGGGTAGAGCAGCCCGTGATCCTTGGTAGGCCGGGTTGTCAATGCCGAAACCCGGAGTAGGCCGGCATTGGATGACGAAGTTCCTTGGTAGGCAGTCATTTCAGAGTTCCGTGTCTATGTTGACCGGATTGTGTTCCAGGAGGCTTGGATGTCGCTCTGGCATGTAAATTACACAATACAAGTGAGCTTCATGAAATTGGCCTCAATGTTTTGATTTTATCAGTATTTGTAACTCCAATTGGTTCTAAGTGGCCCATGATAAACACTCAGCTTTCTGAAGATTATTATTTCATCGAAGTATTGGTATCTGGTTATAAGTGACTTTAAGGTTATATTTGTGATTTGATACTGACATTAATTGCTTGGCTTACATGTTGAATTACACTAGCTATATCATCTTTATCTGTTATATTATTGTGGGATTAGTTGGATTAATCATGTTATTGGCATCGTTACCGGTGTATTATTTGAACCATGTTTCATAACTTTGAAAAATGTATTTGTGCATGCATGTGCTGCTTACTGGGATATTCGTATCTCATTACATTTGTTTTGTTTTCAGCGGATCTTGGAGAGGACGATTCCTGCGGGTAGTTGAACGGTCATGTAAGTTTAGTTCAATTTGAGATTTTTAGCGTACTCTGATTATCTAGTTATTGTCATTCATGTTTTTCCTTCACTCTGATATTGCGATCCTGTGTTATATATTAACCTTCGGAGACGAGTTATGGTGTTATTACGTAACTCGGACCCGGGGCGTTACACCTTCATGACAACTTTATCACGATGATCCAATTCTCAGAAAACTTTGGTTAACTCTCCATAATATTATGAGAGAGACTTTCCCTTTTGTGTGGCTGTGAATGCCTTTTGATTTAAGGCAAACACTTGCAACTCATCACTTCCATCATAGAAGGCTTTTGACAGAGCACTCTAGATTTCATAGGTAGTGGATAAGCGTAAATAACGCTTCATAATTTCTAGAGTCATGGACATCAATATCCATCATTTCACTTTTTGATTTTCAGCATACCATCTTTCATAGCCATCTTCAAATTCTGCAGGTGGCTTCGTCTTACAATGAATATAAGAGAGTTTCTCTCTTTTGGCGATATGCATCTCCATCAACTGTGACCAAACATCGTAATTTGATTCATTAAGAATAATTCCAGCATTAAAAATACCTTCAGATTGAACAACAACAGGAACCGATCTTGTTTGAGATGGTTCCGGCATGTTGTTGGAGGAAGAAGCTATCACGTTTGTGTTGTTGGACGTGGTGGTTCAGCAACGAGCATAACGATCTGAACCTCTAGCTCTGATACCATGATGAAAATAGAAGAATTCAAATCTAGAGCAATAATCCATGTTGTATATTTCATATCTTTCAAGGGAGTATTACTTTACAATTTATAGGATCTCTCCTAACATGAACAAAGAAAGAAGCTATACAATCTGGAAACATTCCAGAGAAGATCTACAGCTGTACAATCAGTTAGGAAACACTTTAAAATAGATCATACAATTAAGGAGCCAATTGTGTAATCTGTTAAAGAAGTAAATCTCCAGATCCTACAATTAAGGAACTAAATCTTCAACAATAAGGAGATTATTATAGTATTTTACTTCTGACGTGATGAAATGCAATAACCTGCATTAATTGTTTATCTAACAGATGGCAATGTTTTCACATGGGGCTGGGGAGGTTCACATGGAACATTTTCTAATGATGGGCTCTCTTCTGGAGAACATTTTCTTACATGGTTTTGCTTTATAGCGTAGTGTTTCCTCCCATGATTTTTTGTTTTATCATTTTGTTTTTTTATTGTTTGGGTGCTAGGACTCATTGAATCTATATTTCTTTTTGCAAAGTCAGTATGCTCTGTCCTATCTATTTGAATGTCTCCAGTCATTGTCTCAAGAAGAAAATAGCATCAATGAGTTAATATTTGCTCCATCACTCTTTCTAATAATCTCAAAGAGGAGACAGACCATAAAAGTATAAAAGTAAAGATGACGTCAAATTGTGAATTGGACAAAGATATCAGCCTATTTTATAATTTCCTAGCATTTTTGTGTTTCAGCACCTATCTCTATTGCCATATAGTTATTTTGATCTTTGCATATGATGATTTTATTCCAATGAGCATCTTTAGGAATATGTTCATCTGCATAAATGACATTTATGGCACTCCAAGAATTTATTGTGTCATTTCTTTCCCTTTCCTTTCTATCAAAATCATTAAGCTCCAAATTGGATGTATAGGTTTAGTCATTATGTTGGACAAAAATAATCCTAAAAACAGTCAAGGTAGATTACTTCCCATGTCAAGTAAGGTACTTTTGGTTTGTTAAATCAAAATCAACATATGTAGATTTTCTTCCCAAGTGTTTTGTCTATCTAAGCTATTGAGAGTTAGTTTGAGTTGGAATCTATCATTGTCCCAACAGTCAAGGTGGTAAATAAGGGTATTTTTGTTGTATGTTAAATTGGCAAACACTTAAGGTTGTTGGTGTTTCTATTAGTTGTATAAACTGAAAAATAAAGAAACAAAAGAATTACTGTATTGGCTGATTAAATTTTGTCTGAAGGTTTAAAGGCTCCTCGGCAATGTTAACAGAAAGTAAAAAATAAAAAAAAACCTGGGGGAGAGAAAAAGGGACTTTAATGTGAAGATAATCAACATAAAAAGGTGGAACACAAAATGAAAGGGAAGGAAACAAAATTGACAGACTGAGAGATAGAGAGGGTTTACTAATTCTCACGAAAATGTATGTCATTCAAGATCTTGGATGGCTCTCTCTTTGCTGACTTCCCTATAACCTTTTTTTTTTTTTTTAATTTTGCTTCCAGGTCTTCCATTCATTTGTGGCTAGACCTTTGATGGTAGGGAGCTTCTCTCATCTGTTTGCTATCTTAGGTTTTTAAACTTGGCTTCAGAATGGCTATGATGGTAGTTGTCTTGTCTTTCTCATTTAAAGGCTTGATTTGAAATTTGGATGGATCTTGTACTTGTTGATAAATGGATTGTATACTTGTTGACTTGAGGAGTTATTCTTCATAATTTTGGCCCTTAGGAATGTGTTTATTTATGATTTTGATTTTAGTACTTGTATTTGGAGATGTGATCCAAGGGAAATCTTTCTGGCAATATTTTTCTGTCATGCAACCAATAGGGATAGGCAGAACCACCAGCGCAACCACCCTCTATCCCCCACCACACACTTCAAGCTTTCCTTCCTCACCTTTCTACTTTGAAAACTTGTGGCTCCCAGAATAAATTCCGTTGTGTGAATGTCCCCCTTTAAACCAATATTTTTTAGTGTTAATATTCTTTACAAGACAAGGAAATTTCTGTCCTTGTTGCCTGACATGTTTCATATGGATTAGCAGTTGAGAGATGGAAAATTCATTTATTTGTTATTGTTGAGTTGCCGATAACATGTGTTGTTCATTTGTGCATTTGATTGGGGTTAGATTCTTAACTATTCCTTGAACAGTTTTTTTTTCAAGGAATTCATTTGATTGATGGGTCATAAGACAATTCGGGGTTAAAATTAAGAATAGTAAGCAACATTGGCGTTGAGCTCATGGATTTAATTAGGTTAGTTTTGGACCTACGAATTCCCTTAGGATCATTGTGTTCCATGATGCTCAGTTGGGAGAGTTAATCTCTATGTTGTTTGGATCATAGTCCAGTGTAAGAATAGAATCCAACATAGGCCTCTTCATTTCTTTTTTCCTCTTTTTACCAATTTAAATCATGTTATGGATTTTGATGAAAAGCTTAGTACAAACAAGAATCCCACATTTTATTCAATGTTATTAGCTTTGTTTGAGGTGTCATTCATGGGCAGATGTTTGAACTTGGAAGACAATATTTTTTATTGATAGAATACCATCATATATCCTTCTTTATCATTCTTCCAGTTCTTATTTAGCAATCCATATATCCTTATTACATTTATCCTTATGACTTCAATTGCAACATTCATGCTTACAATTAGTACTATTCTTTTAATACTGAAATTGTTGTATACATATTTGCGTTCATTGTATTTATTAGATTTAAAGTTGTAAGTGTGAAAACTCACACTCCTGTTATGGCAAATGATTGACAAATTATGTCTCCTAATGAAGCTTCAAGATGTGCAGGTTAAACAATGAAAATTCAGTGAATTTAGTAAAGAAGGAGAAGTTGATGCCACCACACTGCTACCACGCCGCTGCCACCCCGCTGGCAGCGCATAAGGGAATTAGTGGTTTGAAAGAAAGGTCCGTGCACATGCCGCGTACCCTCCCGCTGGCAGCTCGCTAGCAGCGCGCTTTTAATTGATTCAACTTACTCTGAGCGGGACTTGAGTTCGCTACCAGCCGTCTACATCGATCGCTTCACGACGCTACCAGCGCTCGACGCGATCTGAGTTTTATTCTTTAAATAGACGAGTTGTAATTTTTAATCGTGACTTTTTTCTTTGGATCATTTGGTTTTCGAATCTTGAGGTGTTTGAGATTTGATCCAATCTTCTTTAGAGAGTCGGCGATCGAGTGAGGGGGAGATCTGAGATAGATCGCCTGGAATTGAAGACAGAGGATTCTTCTTCAATTCGGAACTTCATCTGATCGTGTGATCGCCTGGACTGGTGATCGGCCTTGATTGATGCGTAGGTGGATTCCTACTGCATTGGATCGTCTCAGTGGATTCTGAGAGGATTGCTGCGATCTGGATTGATCGTGTCCTGCAGCTTGTGGATTCAAGCTGTGTTGCAGTTCGTGGATTCGAACTGTGGATCACTGGTGAGTGATTGTTTGCGATCTGGACTGATCGTGTTCTGCAGCTTGTGGATTCAAGCTGTGTAGCAGTTCGTGGATTCGAACTGTGGATTGCTGTTGAGTGAGTCAAATTGTAAAGGTTAAGTATGTACTCCTTTGTAATTGTCCTCTCATTCAATAGTGGATTTCGAAGGGTTAGTCGCCTCATATAGACTCGAGGTTTTTCCTGGATCTGGATCCAGGTTTCCTCGTATAATTCTCTGTGTATTGTTTCTGCATTGTTCAATTCTGAATTGTTATAGATCGTTGACCTAAAGAGTAGTCCTCTACTCTTTCAAGTGGTATCAGAGCCTATTCACTTTGAATTGCTATACATAGTGTGATCTAGATCTATAGCATGGATTTTGGAAAAGAAGGAGGATCTGCCTCTAGACCTCCTTTATTTGAAGGTAACAATTATTCTTACTGGAAAGCAAGAATGAGAGCTTACCTGAAATCAATCGATGAGCGTGTCTGGCTCTCGGTTTGTAATGGTTATCATCCACCTGTGATCACAACAGAAGTAGGTGTTGTGATCCCTAAACCTCATGATCAGTGGACTAAAACTGAATCTGATCAATGTGGATGGAATAACAAGGCAATGAATGCCTTATTTTGTGCTGTTAGTGTTGAGGAATTCAGGAGAATTTCCTCATGTGAAGTTGCTAAGGAAGCTTGGGACACTCTTGAGGTCACTCATGAAGGAACCTCAGCTGTCAAGCTTTCCAGACTTCAGAGACTTACTACATCTTTCGAAACTCTATATATGAAAGATGATGAGTCTTTTGATGAGTTTTATGCTAAACTCTCAGATATTGTTAATTCTAGTTTTAATCTTGGAGAAAAAATCTCTACATCAAAGGTTATTAGAAAAATCTTAAGATCTTTGCCTGAAAGATTCAGACCTAAAGTAACTGCAATACAAGAGGCAAAAGATGTAGATAACATGAGAATTGAAGATCTGGTAGGATCTTTACAGACTTATGAGCTAGATCTGAATATTCCAAAAAGAAATAAAGGAATAGCTCTAAAATCTGTAAATACTGAAGAATCAGATAATTCTGATGTTGATATGGATGAACTTGTTCTCTTAGTCAAAAAGTTTAAGAAAATGTTTAAAAAGAGACAATCCAGTTCTTCATCATCCATGGACAGATCAAATAGGAGATCTGATAAGAAAATGTCTGATCCAAGAAAGGAGAAGAAATTTTCTCAGAATGATGAAGTCCAATGTTACAAATGTAGAGGATTTGGACATGTTGCATCTGATTGTCCCTCAAAGGATAAAAAGAAAAAGACTAATTATCAGGTTACTTGGGATGACAGTAACTCTGATAATTCTTCACAATCTGATGAGGATATCTCTGCAAATTTTACTGCTTTCAATTCTTTTTACTCATCCTCTTCTGGTAGTTCAATCTCTGGAATTGCAGGAGATAATAAAGAGACTTTATCAGATGATGAAGAAGAACTACAAGAAGCCTACAATCAGCTCTATAAGGAATTTAATAGAGCTCAGAAGAAAGTCAAGAAACTGAGTAAAAAATTGAAGGAATCAGAAACAGAGAAAAATAAAGCTATTGCAGAAATAGATTCAATAAATCAGAAGTTACTTGAAAGACATGCCAAAGAAGATTTTCTGGTAACTTCTTTAACTGAAAAAATTGAAAAATTAAAAGAAAAGGAAGCTCAGATTTCTGTACTTCAAGGTAAAGTGAGTGAACTTGAGAAAGTTTCAAATTTAAGTAAATCTGATGTTTCAAATTTTTCTGCAGGAAATCCTCAAATTAATGAGGAATCAATTTCAAAGGAAGTTCCTGAAAGCTCAAATTCTGCTGAAAAAAGAATGAGTGTAAGTAATCAAAACAAGGAATCTTCACAGAAAATTTCTGCTGGAGAAGTAAGACCAACAGGTAAATCTTCAACTTCTGAGAAATCTAAATCTGTTCAGTTTAGAAATGATGGCAAGTCTAGAAATGTTGATTTTTCTGAACATAGATTCATACCTGTATGCCATCACTGCAATAAAAAGGGTCATATAAGACCAAAGTGTTATGCTCTGTATGGTTTCCCTGATGGATATTTTGATAATAAGAGAAAGGTAAACCAAAGTCAGTCCCTGGACTTATACAACAGATTTGACTCTCTGTTAAAATTGACTGAAACATTAAATCAGGAAGTCTCAAATCTGTCAAAGAAGCTTCCTTCAAAAACTCAAGTAGTTGATGAAGGTACTTTTCAGAAGACTCCTGAAAAACAGATTTGGGTAAGAAAAGATTCATTAGTTGCTAATGTGGTTCATGTAGCTTTAAAAGCTCATGATGTCAACATGTGGTACTTGGACAGTGGTTGTTCAAGACACATGTGTGGTCATAAGGATATGTTCAGTACTTTTGAAGAATACTTTGGTGGAAGTGTTACATTTGGTGATGGAAGCACTTCCCAGGTCAAAGGTAAAGGAACTGTTACAGGTCCAAATGGAGTTTGCTTAAAGAATGTTCTATTTGTATCTGGTTTGAAGGCAAATCTTATCAGTATTAGCCAATTATGTGATTCCAGATTATTTGTAAATTTTACCAGAAAAGAATGCAAAATAGTGGATAAATCTGGTAGAACTGTTCTTGTAGGTGAAAGAACAAGTGATAATTGCTATGGGATTATTGGAAACAATGAGTGCTCTTTAAAATCCTCCATAGGCAATGAAATTGATTTGTGGCATAGAAGACTTGGCCACATTAACTATAGAGATTTGTCAAAAATCTCTAAGTCTGAGCTGGTTAGAGGAATTCCCAAGTTTGGGAAAAATAAAAAGAAAGGAATGTGTGGTCCTTGCAACCAAGGAAAGCAAATCAAAGCCACACACAAGAAAACCAATATTGTAGGAACATCAAGACCATTAGAATTGATTCATATGGATTTAATGGGACCTACAAAGACTGAAAGTCTGGGAGGAAAGAAATATATATTTGTTGCTGTAGATGACTACAGCAGATATACCTGTGTAGATTTTCTAAGAGAAAAATCTGAATGTTTCAACTGTTTTAAACATCTGTGCTGTCAAATTCAAGTTGAAAAGAACTTGCAAATAGGAAAGATTGTTAGAATCAGATCTGATCATGGGACAGAATTTGAGAATCAAATGTTTTCAAATTTCTGTGAAGAACAAGGAATCAAACATGAATTTTCTGCTCCTAAGACCCCACAACAAAATGGAGTTGTGGAAAGGAAGAACAGAGTTTTACAAGAAATGGCTAGAACCATGATGATAGCCAAGAAAAGTTCAACAAAATTCTGGGCTGAAGCTATAAACACTGCCTGTTACATTAGTAACAGAGTTTATATCAGATCTGGGTGGAAACAAACTCCCTATGAACTTTGGAAAGGAAAACAACCAAACTTGAAATATTTCAGAGTATTTGGAAGTAAATGTTATATCTTAAGGGACAGAGAAAATCTAGGAAAATTTGATTCTAGAAGTGATGAAGGAATTTTTCTAGGATATTCTTCTTCTAGTAGAGCATACAGAGTTTTTAATTTGCAAAAATCTGTTGTAATGGAATCTATAAATGTGCTAATTGATGATGAAGGTATTGACAGTGAATTTTTGCAGGCTGTAGATGAAGAGGATGAAATCAGAGATGCTTCCTCAAGCATTGAAGTGGTGCCTCTGACAAAAACTCTCAAAGATCATCCTACTGAGCAAATTGTTGGAAATATTTCAGATGGTGTCAGAACAAGACATCAGGTACATAATGAGGTAAGATTTTCTTCTTATCTTTCTCAATTTGAGCCAAAATCTTATAAAGATGCATTGTTAGATGATTCTTGGTTGAATGCTATGCATGAAGAACTGAATCAATTTACTAGAAATAATGTTTGGGAATTGGTTGAAAGACCTTTTGATCTGAATGTGATAGGAACCAAGTGGATTTTTAAGAACAAATCTGATGAGAATGGGATAGTAACCAGAAATAAGGCTAGGCTTGTTGCTCAGGGGTATACTCAAGTAGAAGGAATAGATTTTGATGAAACCTTTGCTCCTGTAGCTAGGTTAGAATCAATCAGATTACTGTTGTCTATTGCATGTTACTTGAAGTTTAAACTGTTTCAAATGGATGTTAAGAGTGCATTCTTGAATGGATATCTGAATGAAGAGGTCTATGTAGAGCAACCTAAAGGATTTGAGGACACAAATCATCCTAAATATGTCTATAAACTGAACAAAGCCTTGTATGGTCTCAAACAAGCTCCTAGAGCTTGGTATGAGAGACTTACCTTCTTTTTACTTGAATCTGGTTTTATGAGAGGAAATGTGGATAAAACTCTCTTTATTCAAAGAGAGTCCAAACATATTTTGATTGCTCAAATCTATGTTGATGACATAGTGTTTGGGTCCACTTCTGAAAATCATGCTCACTCCTTTGTTGATTTAATGAAAAGTGAATTTGAAATGAGTATGATGGGTGAACTGAACTTTTTCTTAGGTCTTCAGATTTATTAATCTCAACAAGGAATTTTTTTCTCTCAAGCAAAATATTCAAGAAATCTTGTTAAGAGATTCAGCTTAAATCATGCTAAACATGCTAGGACTCCTATGAGTACTAGTTTAAAACTTGGAAAAGATGAATCTGGAAAAGTTGTAGACCCTACCCTGTACAGAGGAATGATTGGGAGTCTACTGTACTTAACAACAAGTAGACCTGATATAAGCTTTAGTGTGGGAGTCTGTGCTAGATATCAGGCTAATCCTAAAGAATCTCATTTGAATGCTGTAAAAAGGATTATAAAATATGTTAATGGGACTATTGATCTGGGAATCTGGTTTTCCAAAGAGACAAACCCACATCTTACTGGATACACTGATGCTGATTGGGCTGGGTGCATGGATGACAGAAAAAGCACCTCTGGTGGTTGCTTTTACATGGGAAATAATATCATTGCCTGGTTAAGCAAAAAGCAAAACTGTGTTTCTCTGAGTACTGTTGAAGCTGAGTATATTGCTGCAGGAAGCAGCTGTACTCAACTTATATGGATGAAACAAATGTTATCAGATTATGGGTTAGATCAAGATCAAATGATTCTCTTCTGTGATAATGAAAGTGCCATAAATATCTCTAAGAATCCTGTTCAACACTCAAGGACCAAACATATAGATATCAGGCATCACTTTATAAGAGAGTTGATTGAAGACAAAACTGTTATGATTGAATATATATCTACTGAAAAACAGTTGGCTGACATTTTTACTAAACCTTTAGATCAGAACAGATTTGAAACTCTTAGGAAATCCCTAGGAGTATGCTCTCAAAACTGAAAATCAGGTTCTGTTTTGAGTTAATTTTGATGTAAAATGTCTCACATATCTGATCAAAATGAATTTGTGTGTTCTTATTACTAAGATCTGTTTTCAGGAAGATTGAGTGTATGCATATTGACAGAAATGTCTTATTTCTAACCAGCAACTTTGTCTGAAACACCTTTACGTATTGAAGCTTATTGTGTGGTAAAACTTGGGATCTATAGGCTATCACCTTTATGAAAAGAAAAGTTTTGGAAATGGCTGCCATAGAGATTAAAGTGAAAGCCACTGTAAATCTCAAAAAGAAAAAGATAAAGAAGGTATATTCTTGGAATGAACTGTAAACTCAGGTTTTTTAAGGGTCAATGCCTTCTTTAAAAAGAAAAGAAAAAGAGATCAGAAACGGCTACCTATCTCTGATGTGCGAAAGCCACCAAAATGAAGTTGGGATATGTCTATACTTTTCAAGATTGTTTACACTGAAATAGCCTTCTATATGTATGAAGTGTAAAAGTCAAAAATGTTGCTCATTTCTCACAAGCATTGATTTATTAATATGCATATGTGCTTAATATCTTGAAGAAAATTTATAGTATGAGAAACCATGAAGGAAATTTTGCTCTTTGATATGAAATCTACCACATCTGAATTAACTTTGATAGGTACTTCAAGATCAGTTTTGTGATAAGTACTTCTTAGATTGAATAAGTTGATTATCTGGATGATTTTTGGGGTTAGCTAAAATCTTAGCTTTGTGTTTGGAAGTATGAAGCTGTCATGAAGAATAGTTCAAACCTCTTTTATAAATTTCTGCCTTGAATCTGTGTTTTTCTTTGTGTGTGCATGTGCACCTTCTACGTCGCTAGAAGCGTGCATGTAGCCTTCTCTAGTTTTCTTGATCTGGCACTTGCCCTCTTCTACGTCGCCAGTTGCTCGCTGGCAGCGTATTTTGTTTGCCTATATATAGGTGAAAGTGCGGTCATTTTTTTTTACCCCTGTTCTTTTTCACCCTCTTCGTTTTCCCTCGCCTCTCGCGTCGTGTCCCGGTGCTGCTGTCGCTGTCACCTTCTTCCTTCCTGCCTACTGTTCAGGTAAAAAATTTTTTTACTATCTTCGTCCTGCTTCTTCATTTTCTGCTTCCTAGTTTTGTAGTTTTTTTCTCATTATTCTAAGCTAGGGTTTAGTAGATTTTTCAGCCATTAGGGCTTTCTCGTTTTGTTGGTTGGTTCTGTCTGTTTTCTCTTTCTCTTCCATTTTTTTCACCATGCCTCTCAAGAGAAAGTCGAGAACTGATTCTCCTTCAACATCGTCTCCTCCTGTGAGGTCTCCTCCTGTGAGGTCTTCTCCTGTTCCTTCTTCCCCTCCAGTGAGACCCCCTTCCCCTTCTCATTCTTCTGAACCATTTGTGGGGAATGGTTTATCTGATTTCAATGCATTCTTCAAGCACAGGCCACTTCTTCTGGAAAGGGCCATCAAGCTTGAGTCATTTTCTGAATCCCCTTTCTACTCATTGTTTTCGGACAATGGTTGGAAAAAATTTGCTTTACTCGGTGGTTTTGCTTATCCGGACTTGGTCCGAGAATTTTACTCTAATCTTCATCATCTCCATCTTGCCAATCAAGGCTCTGTCAAAGCCTATGTCAGGGGAATTTCTTTCGACTTCTCGAAAGAGCTTATTTCCTCTCTTCTTGAACTGCCTCTTGTTGACTCTCCCTCTTTTAACTTTCTTGAGTCACATATTGATCCTCCTATGGAGTCCATCATTCCTTCTCTAATCGTTCAGGGTGCTCCTACATCCATCAAGAACAAGCCCAACTATTTGCCTCATGGCTCTCTTCAAGATTTTCTCCGGATCTTGAATCTGTTTGTGTGTGCTTCTCTGGTTCCATCTAATCATCACTCAGAGATCTCTCACCCTCGGGCAAGACTTCTTCATGCCATCTGGAACAGAGAAAGTATCTGTATTCCTTCCATTATCTTCCATCAGATCCTTCAGTCTCGGAATTTAAAATCCAAGACTGCAGCTCTTCCTTTTGGAATATTCATCTCCTACATGTGTGTTCATCAGGGGGTACTCCCTGATCCGACTGAATTGATTATTCATCCCCGTCCTCCCATTGATTCCTCCACTCTGACCCGAAGTAAACGTGCAAATCCGTTTCGGTTGGTGTCTTCTGAACCCTCCTCTTCTCAGTCCTCTCTGTCCAGCTCTGATGCTGTGGCTATCATGGAAAAAATGAATTCCATGCAAGCCTCTTAGGAGGCTTTCAATTCAGAGGTTAGGTCTCACATGCTCATGATGAGCATGTTCAAATCAGAAACCCAAGAGAAGCTGGGGCTATTGGCAAAGGATGTTGATTTTACGTGTGGTGAAGTACAAAGGGACGTTGCTGCTCAGCAACGGATGCAAAATGAAGCGGATCATTTTCTGGAATGCATTCGGAAGACTCAGCTGGAGATGGATCACAAACTCAGTTGGCTGCACTCCAGATCCCAAGATGCTTACAAGCACTACTCCAGGACTTGGGAACCCAAACCACCCTCCAGAAAGGGGGAGAAATTTGGATGATGTTTCTGTTGATGGTTTGGCTGGGTTGATGCTGATGCTTGCTGTTTGCTGCTGGATGCTTGCTGTTTGCAGCTGCCGGTTATTTTTTTTGCTGTGGATATGATGTTTTTTTTTTGTGTGTTCTGTTCTGGGTGTCTTCTCCTGAATATGGGTGTATAAGGGGAGTGATAAGTAAGGGGGAGAAAATGTTTGTCTTTCTTGAACATTGTATACGATTATGTTATCTGTATATCTTTTTGTAAATGAATGAAATTCTGGATTCGTCCAAATCATTGTGTCTCTCGTTAACAGTGTGGTTTTAAAATTCTTAAATGGAAATCATCATTAACTGAGGTTGATATTAAACACTGGTGTAAGGTTGTTGTCAGGCATTTGCCAAGGGGGAGATTGTAAGTGTGAAAACTCACACTCCTGTTATGGCAAATGATTGACAAATTATGTCTCCTAATGAAGCTTCAAGATGTGCAGGTTAAACAATGAAAATTCAGTGAATTTAGTAAAGAAGGAGAAGTTGATGCCACCACACTGCTACCACGCCGCTGCCACCCCGCTGGCAGCGCATAAGGGAATTAGTGGTTTGAAAGAAAGGTCCGTGCACATGCCGCGTACCCTCCCGCTGGCAGCTCGCTAGCAGCGCGCTTTTAATTGATTCAACTTACTCTGAGCGGGACTTGAGTTCGCTACCAGCCGTCTACATCGATCGCTTCACGACGCTACCAGCGCTCGACGCGATCTGAGTTTTATTCTTTAAATAGACGAGTTGTAATTTTTAATCGTGACTTTTTTCTTTGGATCATTTGGTTTTCGAATCTTGAGGTGTTTGAGATTTGATCCAATCTTCTTTAGAGAGTCGGCGATCGAGTGAGGGGGAGATCTGAGATAGATCGCCTGGAATTGAAGACAGAGGATTCTTCTTCAATTCGGAACTTCATCTGATCGTGTGATCGCCTGGACTGGTGATCGGCCTTGATTGATGCGTAGGTGGATTCCTACTGCATTGGATCGTCTCAGTGGATTCTGAGAGGATTGCTGCGATCTGGATTGATCGTGTCCTGCAGCTTGTGGATTCAAGCTGTGTTGCAGTTCGTGGATTCGAACTGTGGATCACTGGTGAGTGATTGTTTGCGATCTGGACTGATCGTGTTCTGCAGCTTGTGGATTCAAGCTGTGTAGCAGTTCGTGGATTCGAACTGTGGATTGCTGTTGAGTGAGTCAAATTGTAAAGGTTAAGTATGTACTCCTTTGTAATTGTCTTCTCATTCAATAGTGGATTTCGAAGGGTTAGTCGCCTCATATAGACTCGAGGTTTTTCCTGGATCTGGATCCAGGTTTCCTCGTATAATTCTCTGTGTATTGTTTCCGTATTGTTCAATTCTGAATTGTTATAGATCGTGGACCTAAAGAGTAGTCCTCTACTCTTTCAAAAGTGTTTTGTCATGTTTTGTATACTTTTTAGTCTTTTTATTTCGTTTACAACCTTCATCCCTCTAGGTAAACACTGTGGCTAGTAAAGTCGACCCTGTGCTCAGAAGGCTATAGGGCAACGGCCGAAACCCCACAGCCTTAACCGAGTACTGTTGACTAGTCTTATGATTACGAGGTATATTTTGTTAAGGTAACCTTTGTTATCAAGTCCTATTTAGTGACCCGCATACATGCCAATATGAAAAGTTTGAATTGAGTTCAACAGTTGGAGATTTGATGTGAATTTTATATCTAAATAGAGAACACAAGGGAAATGGATATTGGGGAGGAGATGTCGTGTAGATCAATTGATGGTATTGAAGACACCATCAATGAGGTTGTAGATGGTTTGCAAGAATCAATACAGACTTATTATTTACCAAATATTGGGATGGTGTTTGATTTTGAAGATGATGCACATCAGTTTTATAATGAATATGCAAGACGAACTGGATTCGGAACGAGAAAAGATGTAATGCATAAGCATTAACGCACAAGCATAGTCCTAGATAGGGTTTTTTGTTGCTCAAAGGAAGGGTATTGTCGGACGGATAAAAGGGATATAACGGTTGTAAAACATCATGCTGATACTAGGACTTGTTGTATGGCAAGAATAAAAATTGTATTGGAAGCGAGTGGAAAATATATTATTACACAGTTCGAGGAGAAGCATAATCATGAGTTGCTTTTGCCAAGGATAGTCCATATGTTACGATCGCATAGAAAAGTAACAGAGACCCAGGTAGCTGAAATTGATATAGCAGATTTGACAGGGATACAACCCAAGAGAACTGTTGAAATGATGAGAAGGGAAGTAGGTGGCATTGAATCTCTAGGATTCATGCGGGTAGACTGTCATAATTATTTGTGGTCTAAACATATAATCGCGATGCAAAAGGGAGATGTAGGAGCCTTATTGGAATATTTTCAGAGAAAACAATTGGAAGATGCATCCTTCTTCTATGCCATTTAGTTAGATAATGAAGATCTTATTAGTAACATATTTTGGGCTGATTATGGGATGATGGCAGATTGTAGTTATTTTGGTGACGTGGTTTGTTTTGACACCACATATAGAACAAACAAGTATGGTAGACCATTTGGGTTATTTGTTGGTGTTAATCATCATCGACAAACAAAAATCTTTGGCGCTACCTTATTATACGATGAAAGCATTTCGACATTTTGTTGGTTATTTGAAAGCTTTGTAAGAGCTATGGCTGGTAAGAGGCCGAAGACAATTCTCACGGATCACGACCAAGCTATGACCAGTGCAATTGCAAAGGTGCTTCCAGATACATACCATTGCTTCTGTGTTTGGCACATGTTCCAAAATGCTGCAAAGCATCTTAGCGATATGTTTAACCGTGAGAGATCATTTGCTAAAGATTTTAGTAGATGTGTTTATGAGTATGAAGACGAGGAGGAATTCATAGAAGCATGGAACACAATGATTAACAAGTATGATTTATCATCGAAAAGTTGGTTGCAAGCAAAGTTTGAGGAAAAAGAGAAATGGTCTCTAGCATATGGAAGGAACACGTTCTGTGCAAACATGAGTATGACACAAAGATCCGAGAGCATGAATGCATCACTAAAAACTCATCTACATATCCAAAAGGATTTATTATGATTCTTGGGTCGATTTGATGAATTATTGGATGATAGATGGTATGGTGAATTGAAGGCTGATTGCAAGATGATGAACAGTACTCCTGAGTTGCCAATCAAGGGAAATCAAATGTTGGAATGTGCAAGAAATGTCTACACAGAAGAAATCTATGAATTAGTTCGCAAAGAAATACTTGATGGTGTTCTTAATTGTGAGATGCAAGTTTGTGGGGAAGTTGGCGAAGTGGTTAAGTATAAAGTCACTAATGATTCCGCGCGAAGGGCTCATGAGCATACTGTGACATTCAATCATTCAACTACTTCAGTCATCTGTAGTTGTAAGAAATTTGAATTCAGTGGCATATTGTGCAGTCATGCATTTTATATTCTTCGTTTTAATAAGATCAAGAAGATACCCGATGAATATATTTTGAAAAGATGGACAAAAGAGGCAAGAGTGGCTTCACTGCATATGAACAAGGGGTTGTTGTTGAGGAGGACCCTAAAGTGGCAATTGGGAGGAGGTTTAGGGAATTGTGTTGCACGTTTGTCCAAACTGCAAGAAAGGTTGCACTATATGAAGATTCCTCCGATTTTGCTAGTGATCTGGTTAAACAAATTGAATGTGGGGTGAACAAAATACTAAAAGAAAAGAACAAAGCAAGCAGTTTGGACGATGCCTCACGAAAAGAGGGATCTCAAAGTGAAAAACAAGTGTTCGTAGGCGAAAAGGTGCGTTGGAACAATCTATCAAGCGTACAACGAAGAAAGTTAAACGATCCTACAATGTCAATTGTAATGTGTCAGGACAGGAAAGCAATAACCAAATAGAAGTTGCAGCAACTTTCACCCGATTTACCTCTAATAGCCAACTTACTCAAAGTTCTTTTACTCCACTACCACCATATATGAGGGATGCACTTATGATGCCCATTAGCCCGTTGACTCAACATACTCCAGCATTTCAGGTATACTTTACTTCATTGTTTTCGTTTTGCACACATCAATAGTATTATTGTTTCGTATAATTCAGCTAACAAATTATGCAGGAATTTTTGGCCTCCAACCAAGTGTCACAAGGTAATGTTGGTGATCATAGCATTTTGCCGCAAGGTCTTCAAGGCAATTATGGCTTCACTCAAATGCTACAGGTAATAGTTCAAATTGATTGATTCACAAACCAAACTTTTCATTTCGCTAAATATACATTTGCTTTCCGCAGCCATTTGTGTTCCCCCATGGCAATCCGCCGAATGCAAAATGAGAGACTCAATGTGGCTATCTCGTATAAGGTTTTATCCTTCGTAGCATTCTTTTGCTTCTTTTAATTCTCATTTATGTTAGTGTGCTTAATTCTTTAAGTTTATCTTTCATATATATCTGGTCTCCTTTTAGTCTTTGACAATGGTAATATCGTATGTCTGATCTCCTTCGAGAATTTCATATTCGAATCAGTCTTGAGATCGATCATGTGGGTGGAAGGGGGAGGAATGCATTTCTTGAACAGTAGCAATATTGATAATGCTAATGAGTGAAATTATGGCTTTACAATGTGGGCAAATTGGTAAGATGTTCCTTGTTGCCATGTGAGAACACACAATTAATTAGGGGGATCTACAACAAGTTCAATTGATGTTAGTTAGCAAAATATCCATATTACCAATTCAGCAAAAGAGCGTCAATCTTGAAATATTTTTTACCTTTGCAGTGGGTTACCAATATTAGCAAAAGAGCAACTATCTTTAATTCTGAGTTGGTTTCTGAAAGTTTAGAGTTATTTGGAATTTTGTTGGAGAAAATATTATTGTTTCTCTTTGAAACATGACTAGCATTTAAATTTTTTTTCCATCTAATGTGTAATTGAGTTAATTTCAGTTAAAGATCAAAGTCATTATCACATTTCTTTTGCCTTTCAAATTAAGAAATATAATCTTCAAATTGAAAGTGTTCAATTTTATGACCTTTGTTTTTTTGGGGATCACAAATCTGACAATACTTTAAAATTCCAAAATTGAGAACTCTTTCTTGGGTCCCAAATTTCAAGTCGAGGCAAAGATGATAATAATCTAACTTACAAAAGGAATCAAACAACTATGGAACTATGGAATGTCTGAAGTTCCCTTTCTACGAGCAACAGTTTTTGTGAAATCCAAGCATGACAACATAAAATTGTCGACCTTGATAATTGTTTTGGTTGCTTGGTTAGGGGAGAATGCAGATAAAGAATCTTTATGAGGAATTCCTTGCTTGGCGAATTTGATTATGTTTCATTTGTTGTCAATGTAGTATTCTTATTAAGAGTAATAAAAATGTTAGAAGGTGCATATTTTAGAGGACTTGGTTTTTAGCGAAAAAATTGGAGGTGCATGGAAGGAAGGGGGGGGGGGGGGTGGTGTAGGAGAAAGGGCCTGTGAGAAGGGCTATGGAAGGAGAGGATTTCTTGTACATGACCTTTTGATGGTGTAGAAGAGATTGAATGTGTAGTTTTTGAAGTTTATAAATTTTGGTAGCAAATATATACTCAGAACCTTTAAATCCAAGGTAAAATTTCAAGACTCCAGGAGAGGGTGTTCTTTGAAGAACATACTTGCTATGGTTTTGTTTTAGTTGTTCTTTGAAGTGCACTACTATTATGTTTATGTTTTATGAACCAATTGTAGTTGAACATTGCATCTTGGATTTATTGTTTGTGTTAGCAAATAAATCTTCATTGTTTCTGATGGCATTTAATGTTTGATATTTCTTGTTTCTCTGTTCTTATTTCTGTTTTAGGAAAGTGAAAGCGTTATGTGGTTAGCTTGGAGTCTCAGAATTTCTATTGAGTTTTATTGCTCATATTTTAGGTTGGTACTAGATGCTTAGAATAACCTTAGATACAAGGAAACATTTTAAAGCCAACTGAAATTTTCTAAAAGGGTGTAATAGTTTAGCTTTCATCTAATAAACTGCTTTAAATTGACCAGTATGATTTGGATGTATTCCATACAGCATCAACAAGTCGACCTGAACTTAACATGTCAAGTCCTTGTTGTTTTATTTTTCCTTTGTTTTGTTTTTTTGTTTTTTGGTGTGTTGTTTTGTTTTTGGGGGGTTGTGTTGGGGTGTGAAATTCAAAGTTCACCGCCCTGCACCACATCTCTTTCTTTGTTCCAGCTTTTCATCTAAGAATCCCCCTAATGCAGGAAATAATAATGTCATGTACTTTGCATTTTTTTTCTTTTTTGTAAACAGATATATAATATTCTTTGTAACCATGGTCATGTGGAATTTAATAGTAAGAAGCTATCTCTATCAAAGCTTACAGCTTGTATTACTTTATGTAAGAGAAGCTTCTACTTGCTACTTAATAGCTGTTTAGCAGGACTTTGGTGGGTGTGAAATCAGGAGTGTGTTCATCAAGAATTTGACTCACATTTCTATTCTTGAGATATGCCCCTTCCTCCCTTTTCCCTTTCCCTTTCCCTCTCTCTCTCTCTCTCTCTCTCTCTCTCTCTCTCTCTCTCTCTCTCTCTCTCTCTCACATTAAATTGTAGTCTAAGGTCACTTTGAATATGGGGAGTAGCAGCACATGGGTGATGACCTTACCATCAGCCTTCAAGTTGAAGAGGGCAAAGCTCATTTAGTCATTCTCATTTATATTATCGACATAAACCCAAAAGGGTCTTTAATATGTGAATCCAAAAGATCTGATTTCTTAACCTGCAAACTACATGGCATGTGGAACTGAAAAAACAAAGACCACTGCACATGTCCAAATATTATCTTCAGCGCTCTTCACTTTGACTTTTTTGTTTTCTTCTTTTTGCTTATTCCTCTACATTTATTTTTTAGCTACCACATAGATTGTGGTATTGGGTAAATATGTAGGAGTGAGGGTTCAACAATATATTGGTCTTGGGAGAATGAAATGAAGGAATTGGATTAGTCTCTTGTGTTGTGTCACTGGATTTTCTTGATGGCACATTATATGTGAGACAAACCATATATTGAGTTACTCAGTTACTATGAAATTGCCTGGCATTTACACATTCTTGTTCAATGCTTCTTCAGGTATTGCTGCCTAGGATGTGGATTATTTGAAGATGTTCGTATTGTAGGTGAAGTGATGCAGTGAACCAGATAAAAAGACATAGAATTTCATGCATCTCCCATATTTTGAGCATAATGGTGAGATTTGTTAATCCCGGTCCTAATTTTTTTAATGCGTTAGATCATATCACAATACAAGTTGGATGGACTAGATTATCAATCTAATGATTTCCTTTTCTATTACCGCTTTTGATTTTCATGTTTTGAGAGTTCTATTAATTTTTTTTCAGATTATTGTTGCGGAGAATTTGATATGCCGATCATACTTGATATCCATCTCAGAATTTGATAAAGCCACGAGGTCTCCCATCGTCTGAGATAGTCTTTGCTCCCATTGAGATATGTTAAAGGTGATGTCTTAGCACAGGCGTCAGATTTTAGTTTAGATCAGATTTTTCTTTATTACGCAAGAATTTGTAGAAATGTTTAGTGTTTCTGGAATTGTTCTATTGGGTTTGTAGTATCCTACATTAAATTATCAATGAAGGTTAAATCTAAAGTAAAAAATTATTATTTTTTTAGCAATACTTGGCCATTTTCCATTGTATTTATCCTTGATTTTTATCCAAATAATACCATACATTTTCTGATTGTATCATGTTCTTCAAATCTGAAATTGAAGTCAATTCATCAACTAATCTTCATTCTGTAAATGCAGGAAGTAGAGGATTGAGAAGCTAGTGTACAGGGATGTGAAGAGGGGCAAAAAATGTATTCCATTTAGAGATCCTAATCACCAACAAGTATTTGTTTTTTCTGAGAATCTAAAAAGCAACGATTATCTTGGTTGTAATCAATAATTAGTTTCGCCAAGAAGGGTAACCTCATGTCTATGCAGCTATGTTTGTAAACACTCCATTAATTGTTTGATCAAGGGTTTGAATTATGCGAATCTCAATTGTTTTCTTCTAGAATTCATTAGAAATGAAAAGGGTTGTTAGTAAATGATGTAAAGGTGTTGTTAGTGCTAGGTTCTTGAATCATGCTCAATGGGGTAAGCAAAACAATAACATGGGTTGAGGTTGTTAATGGAGCTTGCCCAATATTATTTGCTCATAAGGCTAATTTGTTTTTACATGTGAAGAAACCCACCAATGGCCCCCATGAGGCCACTCATTTTGAAAACTAGCAAATTTTGCAGTAAATGAGCAATTTTTATAAATAAAAAGTGGATATTTGATTCCCCTATCATCAAGTTCGCAAACAATTTTAAATGTATCCTTTCCGTAACTACTCTCATCTCTAGAGTTATCATTGTCAATACTTCTTTCATAATATTAAATCAATCAGCTTAGGGCTATGTAAAATGAGAAGACATCATTTCCCCTTCCTCCGATTCATCTTTTCCTTTTCTTCTTCATCTTCCATGTTTTTTCTCTTCTTTGTTTCTTTCTTCCTTCTAATATCATAAATTGATTCACAAAGCTCCTTTATGTCATTTATGGTCAGAGAACATGATTTTCAGATTGCCTATGCAAGCAATACAGTCAAATAACGATTGTCATATAACCTAACCAAATTCAATGGGATCTATCACATGTCTCAAATTTATCAACACCATGTAACAAGGCTATAAGAATAAGATCTTACTAATCAAATAAAAGAGGGATATTTTACACATAAAAATAATTAAATAATAAAAAAGAGAGATTTTGAGATGATTTTTGGGTCGTTTGGCTTTATTTTGGGTTAACAGTTGCAAACTTGGTTTTGTCATAGGTTGAAGTCAATTCAGACCAAACCAAACCAAGTTTGCAAAGTTTACATCTACTTGTTTTCTTTCATTTTGCACCTAATATATCTGTCTATATAAAATCTATTAAGTGTTCCAATATATAGATGCAATAGTAGGCCTAATAAATTAACTTAAAGAAGAAGAGAGCATAAATATCATCAATTTGAGAAAAAATGTTTAATTTACATACCGGTTCAGAAAACAACACCTTTAGTGTTTTTACTATATCTTGTGCTGTGCAATATTATGTTGATACCAGCAACCGTTGTGGTAGCACGAAAAATTTTAAAATTTTCACCTGAAAGACATTAATATGGGAAGGGAAATTGATAAGAAATACTAAAGAAGTTCTGAAATTAGTATTTTCCACTATCACAGAAAAATTTAGCCTCATTTCATGAATAATGGTCTTTCACTGCAATAAGAACTCCTCATATTCACTGCTTCCTAGTAGATGAGATGTGTTATTTCCCACATTTCAATTCGGGTTTTTTTTTTTATTGCAATTAAAGAGATAAAGCAATCAATAATGAAGCAAATATCAACTAACAGAATTCTTCAATGAGGATGATAAATGAAGGATAGAGTTATGCAAAATAGACCAATGGGAAAGGCATTTACCAAATCCTTATTTTGGTGATTGGTGAGAGAGAAGTGCTTAAGACTCCTAATTCAAAATAAAAAATGTGCAAGGGATGTTGGTTTTCAGATATCAACCAAATGAAATTTCAAGAAGAAAACAACAATATAGAACAACCAAGCAACCTGATGCTCGAAGGAACCCACTTCTTACATTCATTAAGTTTTCAGCAGAATCCAAGTCTCTTCCATAATGATGAGCATGTGTACATGACGTGGTTTCAAGACACATGGTTCACGATGTGGATTACCTAATGCAAGTAATTTATGGCCTGTAATTACCTTTTTTTTAGCAGTTAAAAGCTCATGGAGATGATGTATTTATGACCACCCAGCGAGGTGTACTATGAATTTCCACTCAAAATTGTATTTATGGATGTTGTTCATAAGATTCAGACTATAGATTATCATCTATTTTCAAAGGCATTCTACAATAAAATAAAGGCAATAAAGTAGAGCTCTTATGCACCTTGATTTGGGTTCAATAGGTTTGAAACCAGAATTTGACTTGCCGAGGAGCAAGGTCTAATTGCTTGCGCAGTTGCTGTCTTTGCTTCTCATCTGGATGGGGAAACTCTTTAAATAGCCTGCAGAACATGCATACCAATAAACAGAAAGTGCAATAGTCAAGAGATGAAACTTCAAGCTTGCAATTCTTCCTGGTAAACTTATATGTAAACAAAGAGAATTAAAAGTGCAACAAATAAAAACATGAATATCTAATTTGCAAGAATTTATGACATATATTAAACATTTTTTTCTGATTTTTTCCATATGGTTTATTTATCTATTTGCACACGAAACACATGAATGGAGCTTCAGATAATGAAAAAAAAAATCAGAACAACGTGAAAGCATGTTCTTCTTTTAACTAAAAAACACATAATATATATAAAATATCTGAAGTTTTTGGCTTATGATTGAATCAGGTGATAGTAATCTGGGTGGGGAAGGTTGATTAACTTGGGTATAAACAAAGTTGAATCAGGCCATTTTCTTCTAAGAAGTAGCTGTTGTAAAGAATCATGATATGATGGTTTTAATATGTTCTTTCAGGTAATTTGGGTAGAGCATTTAGAAGATGACAGAATAACACCATGCCTAAAGTGAACAGTTTCAGTTAGCACTGTTATCCCTAAATATGACCGAATAGCACCATGCCTCACTTAAAAACAAAAAATAATTATTTAAAAAAAAACATAAATCCTTCCCATTTATATGTACTGGCGGGTGCACATGCATACTGCACATACATTGAAATTAGTTATGGTAGTCATTCAGGAGATATGATAGTCTTTAGAATTTTAAGAGGCATTGTCAGGTGTATATTGAGCTTGAATTTTAGTGAGTTTCAGTTTCTTTACAAAGAAAATCAAAGCACCTATTTTTAGGAGTTAGGGAATAGGAAATTTATAATTTTGCAAATGTTTTAGTCTACAAAGTACTTAAACACTCCTAGCCTCCAAATAATATTTAGCAATTCCTTATTTAACCACAAGAGTTTACACATATATTAGAAACTCTTCACCACAACCTAATCGCACCTCTACAAACCAATACAGAAGTTATTGCCATTCGATATTCGAAATAGAAGATTAGATGCTTATTTATAGACGCAATTCCTTATGTCAAATGGACATCTAATTCTAGTAGAACTAAGAAACTATAATTACAAACAAATAATGAAAATTTAATTCTACTCGACCTAAGAAACGCATATCCTACTCAAACTATAATATTTGAGCTAATCCTAACAAAATAACAAGAAAGATACAGTAAGGGAAGAAAAAAAAAAGGCAAACGAAGAAAAAATAATTATACGAAGTGGAACTTACCATGATCTCTGTGGTCAGCACTATACTCAAACTCTTGGATCTTGCTTTGCAGCACCAACCCCAACATCGGCGCCGGCACCCGATTTCGTTAACCTCACAGATTTATGAGGCGTAGCCCAGCCATTCCACACCTTCCTAAACTACCTTGAATTAACCAAATTCCTCCAGACCTTCCAAAACCAAGCAAACAACACCGATCAAGGCATTACCTTAAAAAAAAAAACAGATCAAGGCATCACCATTTTTGTGCCTAACAATGATGCCTTCTCATCTCAGAAAAAACCTCATCTCACCAATCTTACTCAACTGTGAGGGCATTCAATTGCAAGCAACAGCCATAAGAAATATTATTAAAGAACAATTAGCTTAACGAAAATGTAGCTTATTACACAACATGAAAAAGATCCATAAAGGTAGGGCTTTTTCTTCAAAACTTAGGAAAATTGAAGAAGGAAATAAAACTGAAATCAAGGCCAGAGATGAAAAGAATGGCAGCAAATTGAGAAAGAAACATGCGTAAGATAGAGAGAGAGAGAGAGAGAGAGAGAGAGAGAGAGAGAGAGAGAGAGAGAGAGAGAGAGAGAGAGAGAGAGAAAGAAGAAGACGAAACCCTAATACTCTTCATATCGGACCATCTCAGCATTTAAAGCTACGAAATTCATGAAAAATAAACAAAGAACAAAGAAACAAGTTGAGAAGGAAGGCATGAAAATCAATGTCTCAAAAGAAGCTCTATCTACGAAGTAGAAAGTAAATGAGTCACAAAACAAAAATACCCACAGGGCCTCCTTTTCTTCTACTCGTGATCCCACTAGACAAAGTTAATTCTTTTCTCTTAGTAGAGTTTAAGCTTTCCATTCTTGTTTAAGAAGCAATATGCATTTTAAATTCAAGTATCTCAACTAATTCTCTTTTGCAACATATGAGATGGGGAGAACAAATTGTGCGTAACCTCAGCTACCTCAATTTTGATCCGTTGTCTTCAGGTAGACCTGATATTATTGGAAACTAAAAAAAACTGTTCACTAGGTACTAGGTATAGTAAACATATAAGTCTTTGCACATGTAATACTATATTTAGGCACAGATAACCAGTTATGAAAAGGAAATAAGCTGGGGGAACCAGCAACCTAATTACTAAACAGAAAAAGAAGCAAAAACGAGGAAAGCATACAGATCAAAAAAAGCAATTGTAAAAAAACATTGAGGTCCTTCAATTTCAAGAAACGGCCATAAGACAAATTATTAAACAACAATCAGCTTAACAAAAATGCAGCTTATTACACAACATGAAAAAGATCCATAAAGGTAGGGCTTTTTCTTCAAATCTTAGGAAGATTGAAGGAGGAAATAAAAGTGAATTCAAGACGAGAGATGAAAAAAATTGGCAGCAAATTGAGAAAGAAACATGCGTACGATCTTTTAAAAAAAATGGAGAGAAAAAGAAGAAGAAACCCTAATGCTCATCATATCAGACCATCTCAGCATTTAAAGCTAAAAAATTCGTGAAAAATAAACAAAGAACAAAGAGAAGAAAAAGGAAAAGAAATTTTAACTCTTTCCATCGGCTATGTGGCTTAAATTTTCCGAATTAGTTGCATTGAAACCTATCTCGGTTAGATAATAACCCAAAAACACAAAATCTCAAAATCCCTAGAATAATCGGAGATGGAAAAAAATAGAGAAAAGAAGAACCGAAACCAATGGCCAAGAAAGACGTAAAATATAGGCCAATACATCAAGATTTCACAATGTAGATAAGAAAAAGCATCTCTTTTATGGATCTATGTTCGAAAACTGCTACATTTCATTTTCTCAAATGAAAGGAAAATTTACAATTTCAAAATGTCCATGAAAGCTGACCTTACTTTGCAACACGAGCTCAAAGGCCTTTAATGGCGGTCTGGAGAATAGGGTAGGGCCTCACTACAGACGACCATTGCAGAGCCAAGTGCTAGAGAGACTGAGAAAGTGTTTACTTTGCAGAGAGATTTATAGAGCAACCGTCCTTACTCTGCAAGTTTTCGGAATATTTATTTCACCTCCTCGAACGAATGACTTTTATTTGACCTCACCACAGACAACCATAACTATGCTGTTTTCGGATTTGTTTTTGAGAAGAGGAAGAAGATATTCTTCAATGCTTTGGAGCTTCCTCTTCTCTCAGATATGGATGGGGTTTGGTAACGCTTTTCGGAAGTTCCTTTTTGTTTTTGAAAGCAAAAAATTACTTTTAAAAGCAAAAGTACCGTTTGGTAACATGCATGAGAAGCAATTTACTAAAAGCAAAGAAGCAATTTTATTACTTTTCACCGGAAGCAACAAAACGTTGCTTCTCAATTTTTTTACAAAATTGATTTATTGCTTTCAAAATCCCTCGATACTCTCGTGCTCATATTTTTCTCTAACAGAGTCCTCAGTTTCTCTTAACCGTGTGGCTCATCTTCTTCGTGAAAGTCGAGTGCCTTCAACCAAGAGATCATCTTCTTCTTCGGCCTCTGACCTTCTTCTCCGGTGACTCGACGTGTTGTCTTCTCCGGTGATGGTAAGCCCCTTCTTCTCCGATATGATGTGTTGTCTTCTCCGGTGACTCCTCTCTGTTCGAATTTAATTTCTTAAGACATCAGTTTCACTAGTTGATTGAATTACTCGCTTTCAGGTGACTCCTCTCTGTTTGGATTTAATTTCTTAGCTGCGTTGGCGATGCATGCTTGCGCATGAGAGTTGTCGTCTTTTTGCACAACCTTTTTTTTGGGTAATCGAAATAAATTCTATTAAGGATTAGGAATGTCTTTGAAATACAATACCTGTAACGCCCCGGATCCGGTTACGTAAAACAACCGTAACTCGTACCCAAAGGTTAATTAAAAATTCCACAGGATCAATAGAGTAAGGGAAAACATGAAATAAAATAACATAAAGATTCAAACGCATAATGCCAAGGTTCACTAATTTCCCAAACACTATCCAAAAGTAATACAGGGTTCATAATAAAACTCACTAAAGTAAGTAAAACCAACAACTAAAATCTACTCAATAAAGTAATCTTCCTCACGATACTCTGGATAGTCCACCGGAATATCAACCCTCACGGTATCGTCCTCGCCAAAATCTGAAAACAAAACAAAAACAGTGAGATACGACGATCTCAGCAAGTAGCAATGCATGCACAAATATACAGTTATAACAGTTCTAAAACATGCACAAGTTATAATCAACTAAATTACGATTAACCTCGGTTAATCCGACTAATCTCAAAAATACATCGTCAAGTTCAAATTTGAAGAAAAAACATTATATATTGGGACTCATGAAGTTTGTCTATTTTGTGTGGCTAAGCACTAGAGTTCCAGACAATCCAATCTAACACTGCAACAGCTCGAACATCCAAAATCGTCGCCCTCATAGCGGAAAAACTCAAGTGACCTCACCATCATGGTGGAAACGGAGTTGTTGCAGCGCTTCCCTCATGGAAGGCCTCTCCATCATGGAGGAAACGCATAAAGGAACTCCAGACTTAAATCCAAACAAAACATACAAATTCCACCTACAACTAGACTGTGGATCC
Source organism: Buxus sempervirens (assembly GCA_947561395.2). Taxonomy (NCBI): domain Eukaryota; kingdom Viridiplantae; phylum Streptophyta; class Magnoliopsida; order Buxales; family Buxaceae; genus Buxus; species Buxus sempervirens. Next base: position 2,120,462 of record OX387188.1, read on the forward strand.
ACACTAAGTCTCGCCCTTACTAATTTGGCAACAATTATCATATACTACGTAAATTTAACATGAAACCTTGCTTATAGTGAAATAAGACTTCTTAGATTAACAATATCAAATTCAAGTTCAATAAATCACCAAAGACATCCAGCCTTAAAAATTTTCAGAAGTTGCACATACCCTAGAAGTACTTATAATTTCATCAAAACGGGGACAATGAACATGTGGAGAATCCATAACCAAAAACAATTCAGATCATAATGAACATTCAGCAAAATCATTGTAATGTTAAATCAGTTCCATAATTCTCAAATGTCTATTCCTCTTAGATAAAAATTAAATTTTCTGCTAATACTTTTACTATTTAATAAAAAGACCACTTATGCCCAAATTCTTATTGCTAATGCTACTTGCTACAGGTATTATCAATGCTGGAATCCCATCTCCCATTAGCTAATCCTATATTGTAAAAGAATTCAGATTTTTTTTTCTATCTTGTTCTAAATGATTTAAATATATATTACTCCCCAGATTTTTCTTGTCAAAATATATTGCATGGACTTCTAACAGTTCTGAAATCCCTGATTAATTATTGAATCACTCAAGTGAAACAACTAAAAAAAAATGGACACAAGATAAGCTTAAGAGAAAACTGTTGCAGAATATTTTTAGCATGCATTTAGTATTGTCTCCCAATAAATCTCTAATCCACCTTAGAAATCTGATCTTCACATAAATCTAATATCTCTAGATGTTACTTTGATCTTAAATAAACTCATTTGATAATGTTTAAGAAGCTAAAAATATGGTTATATTCTAATACCACAACAGCCACATATACTACTGAATTGGAGCTGGCGCCAACCTCACCAAAGTCAGCAGCCCTTGGCGTCAGTCACCTAACCCATTTAATTTGAACTACCACTGAAATAAACACTTTTAACCTCTTTAAAATCATCCACAGAACAGAATTAAACTATCTCTAATTTACTATAACTAAGCTCAACTTGAATCATAAGATAAACGCCTTGTTCATGTACAGCAATCCTCATTCATTCAAATCAGTTCCCCCTTGTTCAAATAACAGAATAGAAACCTTATATTTCTTTTTTTTTTATTCCCAACAGTAGCTGTCCACTTCTGTAGGTTCATTGGAACTAGATTTTCTAAGATAGAACAAGGTTTCACTCAAACCCCACAGCCGTACTATACCTATACACAATAACTAGTGCTGAACTAGTGCTGCCCATGTTCAAAACCACAACCTCTCCAGGTCAACATGGGTTGGAAAGCCTCCCCTATATTTTTAAACCAACGCTGACCTCTAAGAGGTAAGCAGCCCTGGGAGTGGAGCTACTCAGCGCCAGGTGAGACAACCCAAATCAATAACTAGTGCTGACCTCCCAAGAGGTCAACAGCACTTGACGCCAAATCTATTTTTTTTTTCTCTTCAACTTGCGGCAGGTTCCAGTTCTTCAGTTCTGAACCAAATGTTTCCATTCTAAACATGTCTAACATGATTAACAATTGATAATTTAGACAACTAACATATCCAACCTCACCTAGATTCGGTCAAATCCATAAACCAACAGCACCAATAGATTAGACATTTATAACATGAACAGAACCTGGGCATTTGTTACATTCAAATCTAATTTCTACATGGTCACAAACACAACGAAAAACATGATATTTTGAAAGGCTACTTACCTCTAGTTTGCTGGAGTTCGACTTCTGCAAAAACAGCAATGAAAACCAATACTTTCCACGACCAGCAGTCCCTCACAAAGTGGTTTAAAACCTGAGTTTTCTTTTGAATGATTTTCCACTCTAACAGAATAGGATGACTTCTTCTTTTTTCTCCAACAAATATCTCCACTCTTTCTAACTTCTTAGATCTGAGTTGCATCTATTTTGCCTTCTCCAAAGCTGTAACTGTTGGTAACGCCCGGAGAGAAACTGTTGTTACAATCAGCAAATATCCTTACGTTTTGAAAAAAAAAAACTGTCGTATTCTATTTTTGATCAAGTGTAGTGCCCTCCACTATATTACCTACACCAAGTTTACTTACGTTCAACAAAATCTCTTTTAACTCCCTCATGATCCACCGGTGCTCCACCACAAAATTTCCTACACCCACTAAAATCAAATACCAACTAATAGATAACCAAATTAATAGCTAATCAAATTAATAGCTAATCAAATTATTAAATAATAACTCATATAACATTTGAAATTGAAACCGAACTTTACTTACTTTAGTTTAGATAAATCCAACCATTTAAGAATTTTACCAAATTGCCCTTGGACATTGCTCACCTGAAAACCAACATAGAATTGAAATGATTTTCTAATTATTTTTTTCAAAATAAAATACCCAAAAATTCAGGGTTTTACAATACCACTAGAATAGGAATGTCTTTGATAGAAATTCTATCAAGGGCAGCCAATGCTTCAGCATGAGGATCCAACTGGACGAAATGCTTAGAAGCTACTGCAGCCAGGAAATGACCCTGTTCATCTCTAGCTATAACTCCAATTCCCCCTTCACCAGATGCTGCATGATAAGAGCCATGGAAATTAACTCCCCTGTTCATCTTCTTTTTGCACAACCTGCTTGGGAAAATGCGGAAATGAAGGAATAGCTATAACTCCAATTCTGTTTGCTGCAAAGGTCTGTTGCAAATTTGAAGACCAATATAAAATGTTGGGTCTTCAATGGTGTTATATGACCAACATTTCCAACTCAATCCATAAGTTGTTAGAGCATAGTTGCTTGTGTGGCCACTTAACTTCACTTGTTGCATTGGGGTTGATCTCTTTTTGACAGCAATTGAGGCCCATGCTTGTGTGATAGAATAGTGAATTTTCAGAATAATAGAATAGGTACCTTCATGTACTGTGGAGGTAACTTCACTTTGTTAGAGCATAATTTTGCCAGCAATATTAATATACTGTGGAGGGAAGAAGGAACTTGTTTGATTTGAACTGTTGAAAAATAAGTACCTTCATGTACATTGATGGTTAAATAATTCAGAATAATAGAATAGTGAATTTTCTCCAAAGAAACATTATTCCAACTGAGAGCATTTGGCAACTCCCCCAGTATGATATTTTTTGTACCTTCATGGTCTTTGGATTCAAGGAGGTTTTTCGAATAAGGTCAACCATATTTGAGATACATGGACATGGGGTTCTCTGATCAGGTTGGACTGTTAGGGGTTGTGGGTTGTGGACCTTGAAAAAGGCCAATGTGCATAGAAAACTTTATATCTCTGAAATGCTCTCTTCCATAGTTAACTTCTGTAATGACTTTTCAGCAGTACATTTCAAAGGAAACATATCATTTTTGGAGGCATCAAAATGTACATATGTTCAAAAATTTTGAAGCATGAATTGGAGTAAAAAACTTATGAGATCAACCTTGATAAAGTAACAGGAAAAAAAACAACTATTACTTTCCTTTAACTGGAAATTATGTGCAAATTGCTTGTGTATATATCTATTGATTTTGTGCAAGCATTCCTTTGATTTGATCTATCTCAATCAGTCTTTGATGATCTCATTTATCTGGAATGATTTCGTGAAGTTGCAATTTCTTTTTTTTTTTTTTGGAAGTCTGATAAATCAAACTGTTGATTATTTCCCATCTTGACGGCAGATGACTCAATTGTGACAACTGTTGACCTATAGCCCATCTTGACGGTATATGACTTAATGGTGTAAAATGAAAATCAATAGTTGGTGTCTTTTGGGTTTTTGTTTGGGTTTTGGGCACCATCTTCCTATGGTTTAGTGAACTACTTACCTTAAAACATCAAACCAAGTCTGACTGGAAATTATTTTTTGTTTCATGACTTTGATTGAATTACTTGCTCGGATATAGATATGCTCTTTTTTTTCGTCAAAGCCACCACTTCTCTTCATGCTGAGAGAAGCTCTCTATTTCATGAGTCTGATGCTTTTCCTCTCTTATTAAAAGCAATTGAGAATTGTCGTTTGATGCTTCCCTCTCTTATTTCTTTCTCTGTTTGACCTTGGCTCATGGCTTGTTTATATTAATGTCTATCTATTCTGTTACACTTGCTTTCCTATATGAATTATTGTTCTAATCCTTAGAACGTTGTCAATTAGATGTCTTCCATTCCTACTACAAATATATCTTTTGAAGATGCCGAAGAGTCAGTGGCAAATTGGAATGGGGATCAAGAGGCAATATTCATTGAATTGATGGTGGACGAAGTGAAGAAGGGAAATAGATTAATGACAACATTTAAGAAATGTGGATGGAAAAAGAATAGAGAGGAATTTTATAGAAAGATTGGGAAAAAATACAGGATGAAATATTGGACTCAATTGCACGTAGACTAGCTAGTGCATATGGATTAGCACAATGGTGATATTAGATACTTGTTTAGTTATTTGAATGTAATTAAATGACTATTTTATGAATCTTTTATAATATTGGACATATATTTTTGGGTATATTTTTAAGTACAATACATAAATTGTGTACAATACTTTTATGGAAGCAAAAAGCAATTTCTATGTTACTGCAATTACCAAACATGATTTTTTGCTTTTTAAAAGCAAAGCAAAAGTTTACCAAACGCATTTGCTTCAAGAAAAGATCTTTCGAAAAACATAAAATTGCTTTTTTGCTTTCTTGCTTTTAGAAGCAAAAAAGCAAAAGCGTTACCAAACGCAGCCCGTATCTTCAACAAAGCCAGAGTTTCTTGACGAGGCCACCGGTTACCCACTTAATTCCGGTCACCCTCTTCACATGATCTACTTCTCTCTTCTTCTCCAAATCCATCTATAATCAACCCAACAACACCCACTTCACTCTCATCATCAAGCTTTCTGGCAGTAGTTCCGCCGCCAGGACTCGCCATAAAATATGAGATTCCCAACATCAACTCGCCGGAATTTACAGCTACTAGCCCAACAAGAGAAGGTGAATTCAGAGATACTGCGAAGACGGGACGTTCGGTGAAATTGGTTATTTGTTTTAGGTTGTGGATTCAAAAATTTTCCATTTCTCAAACTTGAGACGTCCTTGTCTCCGGTTTTCGAATCTGTTGAATTTTTAGTTGTCTTAGTTTGTTAAGCAATATCTCCAACCCCTTTCTCGTAATGGATGCAATCTATATGGTTACCTGCAACCCACCCTCAACGAGGGCAATAACAAGGCGAGATGACAGGACCAACGGGCAATTGATAGACTAACAGGATATATCTATTATCTATTACCTTATAAAAGAATCAAATCACCTCAAATTTTTGTTTGTCCCTTTATCCTTTAGCTATTTAGGAAAAATTAACTTTTACTGATACCTTTTGTAAAAATCTAAACTTCCCTTGAAGTTAACAAAATTTTTATTTTGCTGTTTAGTTAATAGTGTTTGGTAGTTTATCTTTGGGAAACGTAACTTGTAGTGATACTTTTAAAGCAGCTCAAAAAAATTTTTTTTCATTTGTCCTTGCAGCTAATTTTGTATGGTAGTTTATCTTTGAGAAAATTGACTTGTAGTGATACTTTTTGTAAATATTTACAATTCAGTGGAAATTAAAAAAAATTTTCTTCCTTCGTTTGTCCTTTAGGTAATAGTGTTTGGTTGTTTATCTTTGGGAAAACTAACTTTTAGTGATGTTTTTAGTAAATAATTAAAATTCGGTTGATATTGTTTGACAAATTAATTAACCCTTAATGGCATCTTAATGTTTTTTTTGGGTGAGATAGTGGCATCTTAATGTTACAAAACAAACCATAACGTGAATGCAATAAATGTGCCAAAATTTGCCTTTATTTTAATCAGAAAGTCATTTTTTTTATTTAGCAACTAAATAAAAGATAGTGGCAGCAAATACTCTTGCTGCAATTGGCCAACCTTTGCCAGATAATGAGGTTACTTCCTACCTCCCTGGTGGACTTGATTCCGCTTATGATCCCTTTGTTATGTCAATTAAAACAAAGAGAGTATCCTAAGGAACTTGAAGACATCTTTGGCCATCTACTCAATTATGAATTAAGATTAGAGCAGCACACTAATGTTTTGGAAACCATTTTTGGGTTTATGAATGTTACAATGCAACATGAGTACTTTATAGGTCGAGGTAGAAAATCTCAGAACCAGCAACTTCATCCTTCCAACAATACCTCTCATAGTCGTGGTCGTGGAGGTCATGGTGGATCTCCTTCAAATAGACCTCCCCATAAGTGCTAGATTTGTGGAAAAGCCGAGCATACGGCCATAAAGTGCTTCTACTACTTTGATCAATCCTTTCAAAGCACGCCCAGTAGTATGTCTGCCTTTCTTGCTACTCAACAAGACTTACTTGATGCAAACTGGTACCCATATATGGGTTCAAATAATCACTTGACTCATGACTTTCAAAATCTAAATATTCATGCCAAACCATATAAGACCACATATCAAAATCAAGTTGGTGGTAGAGCAGGTTTGGCTATCTCACACATTGTTTCTTCTCGTTTCTCTTCTCCAAAATCTCCTCATTTCACCTTCATGATCTCTTACATGTAATCACACATCGGATGCAGATAACAACATCTCAATGCAATCACACACTAAATGTAAATGAAAGTCGTCTCAGCGCAATCATATGCCAGGCGGAGATGAAAGTTGTAACAGTGTAGTCACATATTGGACGTAGATGAAATTCATAGTGGAGTAGTGTAACAACCCAACCCAGCGAGGTATTGTCCGCTTTAGGCCTTAGCCTGCATGGTTTTGTCCTCAAAAGGCGCCTCGCTAGTTAGAGTGTTCTCATAGTCTCTTATACCATACTAGGTATTCATCCGTTTCCGATGTGGGATCGGGATGTCATAGTCTCCCCCTTCAGAGCTGCATCCCGTGCAGTGGCTACCTAGAAGCCTGCCAGCCCCTCATGGGCCCGCCCTCGTCGGTGCAACTACCTCCTACAGGCAACGATAGGACCCACATTAGCTACGGACTGCTCGACTCGGATCCAGCTCTGATACCATTTGTAACGACCCAACCCAGCGAGGTATTGTCCGCTTTGGGCCTTATCTCGCATGGTTTTGTCCTCAAAAGGTGCCTCACTAGTTAGAGTGTTCTCCTAGTCTCTTATACCATACTGGGTATTCATCTGTTTCCGATGTGGGATCAGGATGTCACATGTAGTCACACATCTGTAGACACCCCAAATTGCACTAAAAATGAGAAAATAATTGAAAATATTAATTGGGATTTGAAACAGGTCAAAAAAGTGTAAAATCTGGCCAAACTGGTCATGACCGTATTTTGTTTACAGACTGGTCATACCTGCAGTTGATATACGGTCACGGCGTGCCCGTATTAATAATACGGGCAGGGCGCGACCGTAATATATATACGGGCACGGGGGTCTTTGTGCGAATTTTACCTTTTTTTATTTTTGAGCCTTATCTGCACCCAAATATCTCTCTTGGATAAGCGAATTCACTTATTTATCTGTTCGAATTATCTCATTTATCCTTGTGGATAAAGGATTGGCATGATCTTGTGTTTAACTCAAACTGAAACTCTATCTTGCCAAACCTTGGACCAACCATACCCCTGTGTTTGCCTATAAATAGAGGGCCTTTCCTCAAGCAAAAGGCCATGAAATTTTAAAGTCCAAAGAACTCCAAGGAACTCCAAGAGAAGAATCCTTGCTGCCTGCCTGCTCAATCCAGGTAAGTCCCCTTTTCCCTTTTTATTTTCTATCTTCAATTCTAGATGTAATAGGATCATCTCTATTGCTGTAGAATAAGGCCATATTTGTTTTTATATTCCTAAACTTGTCTCTAAGTACCTCAAGAGTCTCTCTAGCCGTAAAACGTGAAGAGAGAACTAAGGGAAAGGGGAACAGGTGGATCCCTAGAATAGAACCCCATATCTGTTTCTTTATAGAATAAGGCTTGTGATTGTGTTTGTATACCCAAACCTATCTCCAAGTACCTCAAGAGTCTCTCTAGCCGTAAAACGTGAAGAGAGAACTAGGGGAAAGGGGAACAGGTAGATCCGTAGGGTAGACCCCCATGTGCTCTAATCTGTGAGATGTGGCTGTTTTAAATATCCTGATCATGTTTTAATGCTTTTTATGATATATCTGAATGAATAATATGAATCTATGATATTTATAGCATGAGATCCCCACTTTTTGCTAAAATTTGGATTTTTGCCACTTTTGCACCTACAGCACTGTTTTCGTGATTTTTGTGATTTTAGGCTAGGATCTTGGATTTATCATGATCAATATGGTAGATCTGAATCTAGAAGCCTGAAAATAACTTCAAGGGTTTCATGATATGGTTTTTAAATTGTTTTTCATTATTGAGAGAAGACCCTACGGTCTCAGTTCTCCCCTTTTGGTGTTTTTCATCAACGTGGGTATTTTTGGTTTTGATTTTCAGATTTAACGTGAAATTTGGGCTTTATCTATGTTTTGGAATATTCAAGTTCAATTTTGAAATATTTTATAAAAATCATATTTTTCTAGATTTCTAGAATTTGACTTGAAGCCAGATTTTGGATTTTTCACTTTAAATTGATTTTATTTGATTTTATCTCAATGTTATTTTGATCATGAAACCCTAGGAATGGTATGATCATATTTGAAAGTTCTGGATCAATCAGACTATTCTTATGAAAAAACATGCAATTTCATTTTTTTTGTGATTTTTCCTGATTTTTATAGCAAGCTTTTTCCTTTATTTTAACATGAACAATACCTGGCAACCACCTTGTGTGGATGAATAGGGGTGCCTAACACCTTCCCCTGTTCATAACCTAATCCCCTTACCCATCTCTGGTTGTTTTTTTAGGAGGGTTATTTTTTACCCTAAAATTGCCTTTTGTGCTTATTTAATATTTTAGTGTCCATTCACACCTAAATTGAATGGTGGTGACTCTTTGTTTAATTTAATCCCATGTGATGATTGAGGAAATCATTAAATTGATTTTTTCCCATGTCTCACAACATCGAACATAGATGAGGACATCTCAGCATAGCCACACGCTGGATGTAGATGAAAGTCATCATAACACACGTTGGATGTCAATGGAAGGCATCACCATGTAGTTACTCGTCAGTTGTAGATGGGAGCCATCACAGCATATTCATGTGTTGGATGGAGAACAAGTTATGTGTCCTTACAGTGACTCAGAAAGAGAAAAAGAAGGCACAACTACATAATCACATGATGGATGCCATCACGGTGTATTCGCACATCAGATGTCACGAACCGAGGTAAGACCCTTGTGAAATGAATGAACTAAGGCGGGGCCTCCCCATGGAGCAGATGAACCAAACCACTTCAATGGAGGAGGAAAGAACTTTTCAAGAATGAAGGTGAGAAATCAGATTAAATATTTTCTAGGCAAAGATGACCTTTTTGTAAATTTCTTGTACCACTTTTGTAATTTTAGTTATCACTTTTGTAATACTCGAAGAAGCTTGGTGCCGAGCTCCTTGAAGTGCCTGGTAGCAACGAGAGTTCCTCCAATCGTCTTCCCTAAATTCAAAACATTTTCCCCCTCCATAAAGGGCCAAAGGGTAATGAAAAAAAAAAACCTTAAGAGCTTTAATGGAACAAATGAAAAGGTAAAGAACAGTGTTGAGCACCCTTGCATCATCGCCGAAACAGGTCAGCGCGTCTAAGTCTGACCCTCATGTTTTTTTACTTGAAGATTGGGAATGTACTTGTATGCCAAGTGACATGGAAGTTCCCCAAAACTCGGAAGTGAGCCAAACAACGCGAACTTTGCGTTAGGCACTTCCTTCATGAAAACACATAAAGGACTTAACTCGTTGATAATGTTGATAGAAATACAAGGTCCAAAAACAAGGTTCTTTTATTCTTTGCAGTTCATCAGCAAGGTGACTCTGAGCAGGGGGGGGGGGGGGGGGGGGAGGGGGCGCACAGCTGTAAGCATCCAATTTTTGCACCCTTTAAAAATTGCCAAACCATAAAAGAATTGGTTAAAACCCCTAAACTAGAAATTTACATTTTGCTAGAAGCTGAGTTGGCTTATAATTCTTACACCACTTTGCAAAAAATTTTGACATGATTCCAATGTCATTGACTATGTGTGAATCAAGGTTTAGATGGAAGAGTTATGGCCAAAATAGTTTGAAGGGCAGTTTTGTAATTATTTGCAATTAATTTGACAAGTGACAAAAATTCATGCATTGCGCGTTTGCCACATATGACAGGCTAAAACCAAATTAACTAAAAGACAAAAATTGAAATTTAGAAAGAGAAAAATAATAAAAATTAAAATATGTAAAAAAATAATAAGAGAAGAAAAGAAAAGTAAAAAGAAAAATCAAATAATAAATAAAAGAAAAAAAAAAAGAAGATTTAAGGGAGAGGGAAGAGACCCATGTGGGGTCTCTATCACTCACTCACTCTCTTCCTCTTTCCCATGAGGTTTGAAGAGAGTCCTCTTAAGGACTCTTTTGTAAATTGGCAGCCGGATAAGGGGGAGGTGTGAGACCATGGAAAATCACCTGCGTGACCTCCTAATCATCATATGGAATCGTACAAAACATGGAGTTGCCACCATTCATATTTAAGGTGTGAATGGACACCAAAGTGAGCCTAAAAATGGAAATAGAGCTAAAGTAGCTCTACTTTGAGGTTTAATCCAGAGATTGGGCAAGGGGGTTAGGTTATGAATATGGGAAGGTGTTAGGCACCCCTAATCATCGACACAAAGTGGTTGCCATATGCTATTCATGCTTAATAATTGCTTGCAAAAAAAGATCACTTAATGAAACATGTAAAGTAAATAAACATGTGCATGATTTTCCTCATGAGGTGTCCAATGGATTGTAGACTGTAAAACCCCGAATTTTCACCTAATAAATAAATAATAAATAAAATGAAATATGAATTAAGTCCTAGTTGAAATAAAAAGTAAAGATTTAGAGGATAATTAATTCGAATAAGTCCTAAGTTGAAAATAAAGAAAGAATTTTAATAAAATTAGCCTAAAAGAATAAAAAGGGTATTTTGGTAATTTTCAGAAAAAGGTAATTAGTAAATAGATCATCAAATAATAATTAGAATTAGAAAATAGAAGAAAATAAATTATTTTGACAACTTAGAAATTAAAAGAAATTAATAAAAGCCTAAAAGTGGGAAAAAGGGTAATTAGGAGATTTCACGTCTTAATTTAGAGAAAATAAGGTTTTAGGTGATAATAATGTTTAATTAAATATTTTGCACGAAAATAGGTTATAAATAGGAGTTAGATAATAAGAAACTTAACTAGGATTGTTAAGTAGAAAAATAGAAGGTGGAGAAAAAGTAGGAATTAAATTAGAAGGTGTTAGACATTAATTAGACCATGGTTGGGTTAGCCCAAATTAAATTAGCCAATTAGGATTGGTTTAGGATTTCTAAAGCCTAATATAAATAGGAAACTAAGGTTAGACAAGAGGGAAATTTTCATGGGTTTAATATTGAGAGAAAAGAGAGAAAAGGAAGAAGGTGGCTAATGGAGGTGTCTAACCAGCCATCATCAAAATATAATCGGGGAAGATCCGTACAGTGGATCGCCTTCAAATTTGGAGGTTTTGTTCTTCACTGATGGAACTACATTGTGTACGGTGGAGATCTGAATTGGGAGAGTCTAGCTTGGTGCGTTTGGGAGCAAAATTCAGGTCCAGAATTAGAAGTTTCAATGGAAGAGGGATTTAGCGTATAAGACAAGTAGTAGCCCTTGGAAAACGTGAGGAACTGCATGATTTCGTTTTTTGTGATTTAATATTGATTGAACGGATTAGTCGGAACAGTATTTACATGGAATCAAATTGGTTATATGTTAGTGATTGGTATTCTTGAAGGATTTGTTAAAATAAAGAAGAAAACTTGGTTTAATCATGAAATTAATTATAGGATGGTATTTAATTAAGAAGAATTAATCTAAAAGGCTTTAGGAATGTTTTAGAATGTTATTAGATTAATTTAGGCCAAAGAAACATATAGCAAGAGCATAAAAATCTGAACTTTAAAAATCTGGAAAATCCTGTTTACTTTTGCACGAGCGCCTAGGATCGCCTAGCCCAGTAGAGGTAGGCGCTCTATGTAAAATTTGCAGATTTTGGGAATTTTGTAATAGGAATAATTATCCAATAAATTTTCTGATTAGTTAAGCATGTTAGCATCTTTATAAGGACCTAATTAAGGTATTAAAATTATAAAATTAAATGGGAAAGATTATCCAATAAATTGAAGGTTTCAATGAAAAGATTGTTTATAAAAGGGTCAAAGGGTATGGATATTACTAGAAATAATACTACTGATACTTATAGCTTATAAACATCTTTTAAACTTCATTCTAGGTCTGTAGGACGTGCTGGAAAATAAAAATACAGAAAAGTTAAAAAGAAACTACTTTAGATGTTAAGATAGGAAATTGGATTCTAATAAAGGGATTAATAAAGAAAACTCTAAGTAGGATTTGATTTCCTTTATTTTGAGCTTTAATATGAATATTGGTTTATGGAATTGAAGTAACATTGTTTTCTATTGAATTTATGACACATGAGCTTTACTTTGAATATATTTGGGAAATTGCATATGAAATTCTGAAAAAGGCTTCATTTGGATTATTAAGGATTGAATCATGATTTTCACTTGGAATTGAATATTCTAGTATGGATTAGTATGTGGTATGAAGTTATTAGCTTTTCTTTTACGGTTGAGTGGTACGGCTTCTGTGGTAGAGTTTGATACTATCTTTTAAGGCAGAGATGGGTAATCCTCTGTGTAGAGATGTGTAATCCTTTACGGGTAAAAGTGTGTATGCCTCCTACATTAGCGTGTCCTCCCATATGTGGTTTTTATCGTGGTTTGTGTCAATGGGCTTAGCTGTATACGGATCCATAGTTTTGGCTGGTTAGTTAAATGGTATTTGTTTTGGGTTGAGTTACTCCTATATGCGAGCGCGCTTCCCTTGCAAGTTAGTTTGCTCTGGGAAGGTCCTATGTCTGGAGGGACACCCCTGTGAGCCGCTAGTGATTCCCTGTACATGTGGATAAGCGACCACACTCCATGTATTGATTCTGGTGCTGCATGCTGGTGGTACATCCAACTCTGCGGAGTTCGTGCGCGATAAGTCGGTGACTACGGCTCTTGTCTAAGCTGCGCTGCATGAGGCTTGAGTATCATTAAGTAGCACTGCCCCTAAGCAGCACGGTGGTATAGCAGTTAGTTGAGTGTCATCTCAAATACTTATCATCTTTGTGAGTCCTGCAATGGCACGTGTTTTATCACTTTTATCGGATTTACCTCGTTAACATCAAGTTATTGGTATTTATACATGAACATCTGTTTTATCGCTATATTTGTAATTGCCATGGATAACTTGGATTTCTCGTCTTATCGTTGATTAATCGAATACCTCATGACTATTTGCTTACATTGGACTGTTTCAAATTGCATGCACCTGCTACTTGCTGAGATGTAAATCTCACTCCGTTTTCCCCTATTTTTCAGGTTGCTTGGAGAGATCGCGAAGATGGGGTTTTAATTTGATGGGTAGAATTGTAATTGGTATTAATGTCACATGTTGATTAAATAAACTTTATTGTAAACTGAATTGATATTATTGAATAAAGAATTGTTTTATTGGCCACCATAACTCTGATGTAATTAATTAGTAAAGTTTAAAATTATTGTAAATCTTGGTTTGTATCTGACCCCAACTTCGTGGTAACACCTTGAATTTGGTTGTTGAACCGGACTTGGGATGTTACAGTAACGAACCGGGTTTGGGTTGGGTGCTGGTTTGCACTGACCCGGGTTCGGGGCATTACATGGACTCTCTTTGAGGAAGTATTACCTTCAGGACTTCATGATTAAGGTGAAAATCAAAATAAAAGTTGAAGAAAAACAAATTAAAGCAAATCTAGAAAAATCAACACAAGGTCATGCTATTTGAGTTGAAAATTTCAATCAACCATAAATCATTCAATTCAAACTCAAATTGAATGAAACTAAAGCCATTTGAAATCTTGAATGAAGTAGAAGATTTAGAAAAAATTTCAATCAAAACCGATTAAAATCAAAGAAGATATACTTGTTTAAAGTTGCTGTTGTAAAATAGTAAAAGTGGTGAGTAGCAAACTTTGAAAGCTTATTCGTGGAGATTGGCTCCATATAAATCCTTGAAAATTGGTATAAATGAATTATGAGATGCCATCTTTCGAATGGAATATGCCCCATTCAAAACTTCATCCATTTGTAGTTTGTGTGCCCTCTCAAACATGCTTAGAGGATCACAGATTGACACTGTAATCTGCTACTGAGCAATACAGAGTCAATCAAGCACACAAAACTCAAATCAAAGTGGAAAATTATGAAACCAATTGGATTTGAAATTAAACTCATAAAGGAAGATTGAAAATTGAAATCACTCAAATCAGAGTTGAGATGAGCCTTTAGTGGGTAATCAAAGTGACAAATTCAGCAATCTGCTCTTATCTAACTCATCAACTTTAATCAAATGGTTTGAAAAATGGGCTTCATATAAATTGCTTAAATTTTACAGGATTAAACTAGACTTCCTCACCTTTAACATGCCTTTGGAATCATTCAAAAATTCATCCATATGATGAAGTTATGAATGATCCAAGATAGGGTACAGGTTCTGTCCAGATCTGTAAGAATGAGTGAAAACCAAGACAAAATCAAGTGTATGTGTGCTTGATCCATATGATCTGATTTGAAAAGACTTCAAGTGACTTGAAAACAACCCAGAAATATTTAGGGCATGGGTTTGGCTCAGATCTCTCATGGTTTGGAGAGAGAGAGAGAGAGAGAGAGAGAGAGAGCCAAATTTACCCAAATTAATGAAAATTTGCTCAAATCAAAGAGATTAGACCATGTGGTCTTCTCTAGAAGATAAAAATCAATTAAAATCAACTCAAAAAGTCTTGAGAAGTTGCTCTAAGGCTTTTGATCTCAGCTCTATTATATTGAGCTTAGTAGATCTAAGATCTATGCCTATTTTGACAAAATCAAGTGGATGTGTGCATTGAAGTGTGTAGAAAACTCAATTTAAGGAGAGAATTGAGATCTAATGTTATAGAGAGCATAGATATATGTATTTCCTTTAGAATTAAAGACAAAACAAGCACAAACAGCAATCACACACAAATCACCATGAATCATGCAAGTATTTCATGAAAATGGTTCTAATCTTAAAGGATCCATTCCAATACTTGTTTTCCCTAGCTCTCTATTCATGTTTTATGGCTAGAGATGATGCTTAAGGTACCTTAAGCATGGTTTGGGGTTTCAAACACAACAAGGTCTTACACTACAGAAAGGTAGATGATGTAAAATCCCAAATTTGAATGAAATTAAAATTGATTATTTTAGTAATTTAATTAATGCCAAATTGGAAAATTTTGCGGAGTTGGAGATCGAAAGGGTTTGATCAGATCCTTGAGTGAGCCGGATGGAGATAATTAATATTTAAATTTGTATGAGAAATTGTTAGGTTTTAAAATTAAATGATTGGGTGATTAAAGATGGGTTGATGAGGTGGCATGCATGAGATATTAGGCAAATCTGAGTGCTACTGTAGGAAGTTGCTGGGGTGGCAACTATAGGTTTTTGCTTTAAACAATAGCTTGGCGGCAGCTATAAAAGGCGTTCAATTTTAGAATCAGCAATTTGTTGCTTGATCGAATTGAAGGCTGGAGAGATCAGAGGAGGAGAAGGAGAGTTAAGGTTCTAAGTTAGATCTGGAGGATTAGAGCTGATCAAAGAGATTTGATTGTTAGTCGATTGATTCCTGTTCAAGAGAAGTGAAGCCTCTTGCGTCAGCTGTTCCAGATTCGTATAGGAACTGGAATTTCTGCAATTTGATCCAATTCCAGTTTTCACTGGCAGCAGATGTCTCATCTCTTCTGGAGCAGATTAACCTAGCGAAATTAGATCAAAGGAAGGTTGGCGGCTGGTGAATTTTGGGTTGCTGAGTTGTGCTAGGTGAATTGGGAAAAACCTAAAGCTGTAGTTAGTCCTCTACCAGGTAAGTAGCACAACCTGATTTCTTTTTGGATGATTTGAAACTGTTATGTGATTTTGTTAAAGTATAGATCTGCCGAACCCTCTGTTTTGATGATAATATCGCTTAGAACTTTGTAGGATGTTCATGTGTTTTATTACAATGGTATGCATGCTAATTGAGTAATATTAGACTGAGAATTATGCTGGATTTGGTTTGAGCATGAAGCATTAGATAAGTTAGGAACAAATTCTAGTTGCGGCAAGTCGTGGAATGTGAAAAAGGGAGGGCGCCTAGGATGGCCTAGGATTGCCTAGGATGGCCTAGGATTGCCTAGGATGGCCTACCTATGGGAGGTAGGCGCTAGTGCAAATTTTGGAGAGGGCCTAGGATTGCCTAGGATGGCCTACCTTCTGAAGGTAGGCGCTCATGCAAAAGTGTATAACTTTCTTTGGGCTATGCTCTTAAAAGCTGTATTTCATAAAATAAATGTGTAAAACATGTCCTAGAATACTTACACAAAGGATAGAATTATCTAATTAAGATTTCATGCTGTGGTTTTATACCAAGGCATTATGGAGGAATTAAAATATAAAGAGAAAGGAATTTCCAAAGCAAAACAGCTCTTGTTCAGTACCTTATTAACTACTTTAAATCTTTATTTGTGGGAGAATAATTAAGGAATTATTCAATAGTATTAAGGGACTGCTGGGAAATAAGTAAGGCTGGATTTGGGTTATGATCCAGGTATTAAAGATTGGAAAATCAGCAAATTAAGTAAAGTGTTCTCATGAGTTCTAATAACCTGTCCAAGACTTGCATTTTGGGAAATGTAAAACCACTTTAGAAATATTTTTGAGAGTTTAATTAGAGATGGTGAGAAGTGTTTTGGAGTGAAAACATAAATACTGAAATAAATGTATAAAAGAGGGATTTTATTCAATAAGCATGGTGTATTTTTCAGATTTCTAATTAGCTGAGTTATGATCATGGAAGTTAAGATAAAGATTATTGTGAAGGTTCTATTAGGATTAGACTACATCTGAGTTTTTGGAAATACATTAGAAAATACCATTATAGTTTCAATTAACCACAAGCAAAAAGATTTAGTTTTCCTAAGATGGAGTTAGGTGTGTGAATAAAAGATATCTTTGGCCTATGATAAAGAGAGCGGGTTAGAGTAATGCTTATAGAGAAAATTACTGTTTTGGTATAAAATAAGTGTTTCAAGTCTGAAATTAATAATGCTACTAAATTTTGATATCTATATGCAGATTTGCCGGTTTAACCGAGTTTTGACAGTTTTACCGAATTTTGACTATAAAAGGGGATTTTAAGCACTATTTTGGAAAGGACCTTTAAAACAAAGTTATTTTGGACAAATCTGATATTTGAAATTCTTATACACTTGGAGGATGTTTTTGTGAGTTGTGATGGCTTGAAGGTTATCTTACCTCCGTGTACTCGGGGATGCCCCATGTACTTGGGATGTTGATACCTCTGTGTACTCAGAGATGCCCCGTGTACTCGGGATGATATGATTGAGATTGAGATGAGTTGTGCTTGCTAGATTTCACGATTGGTTTTGGTTTTAGAGTCTAGTGGGCATAGCTCGATATGGATCCATGTTAGGAGCTAGTTAATGGAAAGGATTGTTCTTTGCTAGTTGCAATACTTTGTTCACGTACGCGTTTCCACTGTGTACTCAGTGAGGCCTGATCGTGTACTCGGCTGGCTGCGGCTATCCCTCATTTTATCGTGTACTCGGACTGTGACTGGATTAGTACATGCCAACCCATCACTGTACTGGGTGGGTTCTCCCGCAATAAGACGATGATCGTGTACTCGGCATATCGCACCTAAGCCGGGAGGTGGCATAGTGAACACTGGCATTACCTAGTTAAAGACAGTCTTATTTCATGAGTCCTGCAGTGACTTATCCACTGTTGATTTGATATTACATATATATTTGTTGAACTGGATTATTTCTGTATTTTATACTGATTGATTGGATTACTGTTGAATTACTCGGATTGTTCGGAACTGAGGTGTTATCGCTACTGTTGCATGATTTACAACTGTATCATATTTTAGAACTGATAAACTGTATTTGAGCATGCATGTGCTGCTTACTGGGATATTCGTATCTCATTCTTTTCCGTTTTGTTTTGTTTTCAGATTCTGGTAAGGACGGCACTAGCGGGTATATGCTTGGTTCAAGTGAGGTAGTCTCGATTATAGTGTCTTATTGTTGAGCTTGGGTTATAGTGCACTCTGATTATCCAGTTATTGTTTTATTCATGTTTTCCTTTACTCTGATATTGCTATCCTGGGTTATATATATTAACCCTCGGAGATAAGTTACGGTTCTCTACGTAACTTGGATCCGGGGCGTTACAGATGATGAAAGAGTGATTGAATGAAAAAAAATTAAAGAGAAAGGATTAGGAGCTCACCTTGGTTGCTTGAGAGAGTTGAGTCGAGAATTGGGCAGAGGTTCCCTTCTTCTTCAAGAGCTCTCAATCTGCATAATTCTAGCCATTTGCTAGAGGAGAGATGTAGCGCCCTGGATCCGAGTTGTTCATTAAAGATATAACTCGTCTCACGGTAACACTATGCAAGAGCCCATAGCAAGCCAATGCCATAATATAATTCCACAATTATATCAATAGCAGAGTGCGGAAACAAAAGGGAAACAAAACCAATTAATCTGAATCTTTATTACTTCGTAAAATCTGAGAAAGTCTTCAAATAAGATAATAAATCTCCTACTATAAAATTTCTGGACACAAAGGTCTACTACATCACTCACTCTCATCTCTCCAATAATAAAATACTCCCTAACTATTGAAAAGTAAACTCCCTAAAACATAATTCAACATCCTACATAAGACAATAGTAATTGTCCTCTACGTAGTCGTCAAACTGATACTTCTCACTAGTACCCTGTGGCTCTACCCCAGCGGTATTATCCTCTCTAAGATAGTCTGAAAACAAAACAAACAAAGCAAGAATGAGATATAAATCCCAGCAAGTAACACATGCATGAATAAAGCATTTTATCATCTATATATTTATCAAAATAGCATTTGTTTCAAATTCAGAACAGTAACGAATAATTCAGTTGCAATTCATTTTCTAATTCCATATCAAACAATAATTTCTAAACAAATCAAATCAAATGCTTGCGATGATGTGACATCAAAGGACTCATGAAAACAATACATCTTTGAAAGCTAAATGCCTGAGTCAAGGGTTGCCACCTCACGGCTTAGGTGCGAGCTAAGATACACAGACATCTATTAATTGCGGATCACCCAACCGAGATACACGGAGGGCTGGCACGTACAATCTAATCAACTACAACAACGTGGGAATACCAGAGCAAGATACATGGTGGTAGCACAAAATAACCACATCGAGATACACTACTGGTGGAATTGCTGCAGCACGACCAGATATAGGAAGGCCTTGTCGAGATATACGATGGGAGCATAATGTGAAACAGGTTTAACCAAACAAAGAAAATACTATTCTCACTCCTAGCTAGACTATGGATCCATATCAAGCTATGGCCACTAGGCACACAAAACAAAACACTGAAATCATATAATCTTTAATACTCAAAACCAATTCACAATGTTCACAATTAATCTCAAATAATTCCCAAGGTACATGGAGGAAAACAAAGCTCAAACTCAAGTTACATGAGCGAGGAATAACCACTCCGAGGTACACAGAGGAAAATATACCCAATTATTTAAAAAAAACCCTGGAAACATCTTTAGATAGGTCAAATACAAGTGTAGGAATCAATAAAATCAAAATAAGTTGAAAAGAAAAGAGTTTGGAACGATAAACTCGAATAAAAGCTATTTCAGTAGAACGTACCCAAAATCTTTATAAAAATTTAATTTAATCAACAGCCAGTGCAAACAATCTCAAAACTCTTTAATCTTATTGGTACATAAGTTGGAAATCAATAAAAACAATTTTATAGTCAAAATCTAGGTCTATTTCAAAAATACAGATTTTTTTGTCAAGGTCGCTCGAGTGCTATCGGGCGCTGGTGCAGGCGCTTGTTAAAGACATGCTTTCTCAAGTTGGCCGCTCGGGATCGTGCTTGAGCGATCTCCCGGGAATTTAGTTTACTGAAAATTGACAACTCTTGGGTTTTGAAAAGTTAAAAAAACACAGGTGGGGCGTCTTCAGTAGCGCTCGAGCATTGTCGAGTGCCCTGGCAATCAGCTTAGCGGCTAGCAGGACACTCGAGCATGATTGCAAGCAACCGTTCAACTTGTAAAAACTTGAGTTTTTTGAACTTTACAAAATTTCAAATTAAAATCAAATAACACCAAACCGGTACTTCAAAACACTTCGAAATCATTCTAAAACAACCTCTAGACATGTTAGATCAATTGAAACAAAATAAAACTTCGTTTATAAATCAAACCGAATCAAAACCCATCAAATAAACATACTTTAACAGTTTTTAAAAGAAATATGAAATATCAATATAAACTTATGAATACCTGGTATAAAACAACATGGTTTGCTTCGAAAATCATCTCTTAATACTTATTTAAATCAATCATAACAAATAAAGAACAACCATGCAACGATTAAACAAAAACAAAGGTGTTACTTGCCTCTTTTCGCAAGAATCCAACTCTAACTAGCAAAACCAGCAACTCTACTTCTTCTCCTCTGTTTATGGGTGTGATTTCTTTCTCTCAAATCCTCAAGCACACATTCAAAAGGTCTCCTTCAATACCACACGTCCAAAACAAGAGAATAAACCTTCTATTTCCTTTAAAGTTCCTAGAAAACTGATTTTAACCCTACTAGAAGTTTCTATTCTTCTAAACTCACAACTAGAAGCACATGGACGTCCAGCCATGTCTATATAGGTAATTTGTTAGTATTTAATTAAAATAAGATAGCCTACCTTGCTTATCTATCATACTCATGCACCTTCACCATTTAAAACTCAATAAAAGCTCAATTATAGACTTACTTGATTGTTCATTCCTCTTCTTCACATCCTTAGCAATCTTTAGGCTTGATCTTCCTCTTCTCCTCCCATTCATATCAATAAATTCTAATCAATCACTTAATCCAATATTTTCCTCAATAAATTAATTAAATTATTTAAAAGGGAAAATTCAGGGGATTACAAGAGACTCTATTTATAGGCAAGAGCAAGGGCAATAAAGTCCCAAGGGTAGACACAAAAGTGTGTCTAGATCCTTCCAATTCAAGCCTAAGGCGTGAATTGGGGGAATTTGACCAATTTCGGAGGCCAATTTGGGGAATTCAAGCTTAATCCCAGAGAGAGGTATGGATGCAAATAAGTGAAAGCTCGCGGGGTTTTTCAATTTGAACTATTTTACTCATGAATGAAAACATAGTTCAGTTATACACAAAACATTTATAACCGAAAT
The DNA here is from genome assembly GCA_947561395.2 of Buxus sempervirens. Taxonomy (NCBI): domain Eukaryota; kingdom Viridiplantae; phylum Streptophyta; class Magnoliopsida; order Buxales; family Buxaceae; genus Buxus; species Buxus sempervirens. The sequence continues at coordinate 2,141,929 of OX387188.1, forward strand.
ATTATTTCGGACATTAACAAGTTATGTATAACCAAAATTTAATTTCGATTCAAATTCAGTTATGGCCATGTGCAAATGATGATGTGGCCTAACAAACAAAGATTCGCCAGCTCATTTAAAAGAACCAAAATGAAAGCTCAGGCAAACACAGTTTTTTAATAACTGAAAACTATATTCGGTTATATATAAAAACTTCATGACTGAAATATTATTTCGGTTACACCATAATTGCCTATAGCCGAATATTTATGTTGGTCAAACATAAAAAAAATAGTCCTTTGCAATTTTACATTTTAGCATTGTGCAATTTGAGGTGTCTACGACTGCCCCTCTTTGCCGGAATTGTAACACAATGAGCGGCAAAGAATAGACAAACCTCAAATTGCACTCTTGCGGCTCATCTAATTAAACATGATTTGCTTTGTTGAATAAAATTTTGAAAAGCAATTTTGTAAAGATTTACCAAAAAGGAAAAAAGCCCTAATTTTAAGGGGGTATTTCTTCAATTGTCTTGAATTTCACGAAGCTTTCGTGGCTATGAAGTGAAATTCACGACCAAAATATAAAAATCAGTAAGAAAATTTTAATCTAGCAAATCATGCTTAAAGTTGATTTACCTGAAGTGAAACTTTAAATGCAAGTGAAATTTTCATTATTTGGCCAAGTTAAAAATTTCAGCACTTGACAAAATAAATGTAACCGAAATAATATTTCGGTTATAGCAATTTTTTATAATACCGAAAATAAACTTCAGTCATTGGTTTAACTGAGTTAACTGAAATTGTATTTCGGGTGCTATTTACCTTATATTGTTTGTGCGCGTGAGAGACATTAAGTCTGCTCTTTGTCTTCTCCGACAGCAATGGCAACCACTTGAATTCCCTCTCTCACCGGCGACTACCACTTGCTATGGGCGACCGAGCTATTTTCTGGCGACTATTCTTGTTCTCCGGCGACCTTCCATCGGCATTTGCAAGCATTACCCAGATTTTCCCCTTTCTGGTTTCCACTTTGCTTCGACAGTGAGCATCAAGAATCATACTCTTTGGTAACCCTCATCTCTGCTAATAGTACTTCCAGCTACCTAGGCGACATTTCCTTCCCTTTGCCAACCAAGTTTCAAGCTTGCAATCGACCTCTTATTTCTTCACTGTTCTTGCTATAGTCCAACAGTGATTGGCTTATTTGTTTCCAGCAACGACCATCCCCACCTGCAATTGCTTCCAATTTCAGGTAAAGTTTCATTCTTTCAATCCTCAATTTCTGTAAGACTCGAATTTTGGTATTGTATGAGCCAAAAAAATTCTTTTGTTTACACTTTTCTATATGCCCTCACTCTCTTCACCGAACTCTGCAATCACCTGAACATAATTTTTCTGAATGACCTACCTTACCTCCATTAATCTTTTGTCATTTCCAGCTAGTTTCGATTGACATCTGACTTTGCAATTTGAAACTCCGGCAGATACATTCACACCAAAAGACTCCACATTTTGTTTACCTTTTCAACCAATTATGTTCTTTTTCCCCAAATTTCGATGCTCTAAGTATTGCAAATACTTGATGTCTTAATTTCTGTGAGGTTATGGTTTCTTCTTTCACCAAGTAATGCATTGTTATAACCTTTGCTGTATTTTTAGAAAATTCCTGTTTGCTTTCTCAGGGTATAACCTCTGCTGTATTTTCAGAAAATTTTTGTTTGCTTTCTCAGTTTGTAACCTCTACTGGATTTTCAGAAAATTCCTGTTAGCTTTCTCAGTTTTTTTTTCTTCTGCAACCATATATTGATGCATTGATTAGTATACTTGAAGATTTCCTTTTATTTGTTCTGCATCTTTTCTGAGACATGCAATAAATTCTGATTGAATTATTTTGCATCTTCCCATTAAATTTCTTCATTGTGAAATCTTTGAATTGTGTTTAATCTTTGCTGATCATCCCTCTTGTCTTTTGATGGAATTAGATACCATATGTTTGCTTTCTTGTGGCACACCTTCTTGAGTTCTTTAATTTGTTCCTTGAAATAGGAACATTTTAAGTATGCCCAAAGTTTCTCAATTCTCCTTTCTTTATTCCTGAAACAAGAGACCAAATTTAACTATGATTAAGGAAATGATAACATGCATAAAATTCCAACAATTAAAAGAAATTTCTCTTTCTTTTTGCGCCCGCCCAACACCCCCCCCCCCCCCCCCCCCCCCCTTTTTTTTAAAATGAGAGATAGAAATACCTTAGATATATACATTATAGGAAATAATAGGTATGGAAATTTTTCTACACCTATCTAATTCCTATGAATTTCTGAATTTAAAAGAACTGAATTGAATAAAAAAAAATTAGCGCCATTGTCGACACCCCAAAATTGCGTTGGAAAAATAATGAACAATAGGCAAAAATCATTCTTCCCTTTAAAACAAGTACAAAATTTGAAAAATAAGCATTTTTTTCTTGTATCCGATAACTCAGGTCGGATACAAGCATTTCCTTTCATATCCAATAGAAGTCGTCGGATACAAGTAGGCATTAATGTATTCGACGACATATGTCGGATACATATATGTGCTCTTGTATCCGACCTGTTATGTCGGATACAAGTTTTTTGCTCAAAATTAGGGTTTTCCGAGGGTTTTAACTTTTTACCATCATATCCTTTATTAAAGGAGTGGAAATCTCGGAAATAGCCTTAGGGTTTAGGTTAGTGGACTCTAGACATCATTTTGAGTCTACTATCATGCAAACCCTAACCATAGCCTTTGCTTATAAATAGGAGCCTCCTCCTTAAGCAAATGACCAATAAGTTGGAGATTGAAGAGCTCCGAGTGAAGAAGGGAACCGCTGCCGCACTGCTTCCAGAACCCAGGTAAGCCTAAAACCTTCTTTATTTTGCTGTCTTACATTTTAGAAGTTAGTTCTTTTCTTCTACCTTTTTGTAGAATAAGGCCTACTCTTTGTGTGTGCAAACCCTTCTTCTACTCAAAGTACCTCAAGACTCCCCCTAGCCGTAAAACGTGAAGGCGGGATATAGGGGAAACGAGACTGAGGATTGATCCTTAGTGCTAGAACCTTGTTGAATGGCCTTTTGATTCTATGAAAACCGTTTCATAATCAAAGTACCCCAAGATTATCTCCAAGAACCGTTAAACGGGGAGAGAGAACTAAGGGAAACGAGAATGGAACGGAACCCTAGGTTGTTTTAGAACCCCATTTGATTGATATGAATGCATGCTATATGTTGTTATGTTATTGAAGAAATTATTTTTACACATACACACATAGCACTTGCTTTTGTCTGAATCGGCTTATATTTCAGATTTATTGTATTCATTATGATAGATCTGGAATAAATAGCCCCAAACAATTCTGGGATATTTCTTAATGGTTTTCAACATGATTTCAAGCAAGTATTGAAGACCTCTAAGTCTAACCTCTCGGTTTCGGGCATTTTTGCTTAATTTTGGGGTTTTTGGCATATTCTCTCCAATCGGAGAGGATGGTGAGCCAAACTTGTGCCCTATTTCTTCCTAGAGGTTCTTCAACTTTTTTTAAATGATTTTGATTTATATTACACGGATCACACACCTTATCACTGTTTTGAGTTGATTTTCTTTAAAAGTGGCAAAACGGGACATCAGCTGTACCCCAACTTCGGACACTTATAACTTCATCATCCGGATGAATTTTGGAGTGATTCTAGAGCCATGGGAAAGGTGAGGTTGTCTAGTTTATGCCTGTAAAGTTTCATCAATGTTTATGGAGTGGATTTTTGACACCACTCAGTCGAAGTTGATAGGTCAGTTCAGGTCTGATTGTAGAACAGGTCACTTTGACTGAGCACCATGTGTTCATTTTAAGTCCGATTCAAGTGATTTTTGTTTCTGTGTTTTCCTTTGGAAGTCTAATTTCAAATCCAGTTGGTTTTATAATTTTTTAAATCCATTTGTGTCGTGGGTAACAGATTTACTTAGAACTGCTCAACAGCACTTTTCTGGGTTAATCTGTGATCCTCGTGGCCTGTTCGGGAGGTCACCCAAGGCACATCTGGATGCAATTTTGTATGAGGCTAGTTTGCTTTGAAAGATGGCTCTACATACTTAATTCATGCCAAATTTCACGGATTTATATATAGCCAATGTTTTTAAATGAATTTCCAAAGTTGCCCACTTATCACTTTTAACTATCTCCAGCAGCAGATTTCAAAGGAGAATAACTCCTAGGATTTTAACCGGATTTGATTGAAAATTTGCATGAGTCTTCTATTTATCATAATCTTTCAAATGAATTTAGTTTGATTCAATTTAAATTAGATTTGAATGATTTCAAGACAAATAGCTCTATCTTTTACCGAAATTTTCGGATTTGACTCAACTTGGTTTTGTGTCATTTTTGCTTTGATTTCCATCTATTGGTGATATTCCAGAAGTGATATTGACATAAAAGAGGATCTGGAATTCATTTGGATTTCTCATGTGAAGGTATCACACATTTGTTTAATCCTTTTTCAAGATTTTTGATTATTTTAGCAAGCTTTCTTATTTTTTTAGCATGAACAACACTTAGCAACCACCTTGTGTGGGTGAATGGGAGTGCCTAACACCTTCCCCCATTCATAATCTAATCCCTTACCCATATCTGGGTTTGATTTTCAAGTAGAGTTATTTTTACTCTAGTATTTGCCTTTTTGATCATTTTGATGATTTTTGGTGCCCATTTATACCTTAAAATTGGATGGTGGTAACTCTCTCATTTTCGTTGAGCCCGTGTGATGACAAAGGGAATCATCTCTGTGATTTTCCCATTTCTCACAACTAGCGACTCTGCTGGGGACTTGTGGATTTAAGCCATGTTTTGTGTTTGTTCATGTTTTGTTCTTATTTGAGAAGGCTTGCTGTTTTGGAAATTTTATGTGAACTTGCTTGATGTATCTAGCATGTTGTTTTGTATGATTAGAAGATTCATGAAGATGTGGCATGTATGTGGTACTTAATTATGCCTAAAAATTTGTTTAGGGAAAGCCTATCCCATAACATGATTTTTGTGTATTTGATGATAACATACTTTGATTTGGGATTTAATGTCATATCTGGATGATGGAAATTAACAGCATGAATTCAGTAAATTTGGTAGGGATTTTTGGGGGTTTTCAAGCATGTTCTCCCCAATTAAAACACTTCTTGTACCCTATTTTAATTGCTGGATTTTTTTTTAGGCTTAGATATGGATGTGAATAATGCATGTTGAGCATAAAGAATTAAGAACAAAAAAAAAATCTGGAAATTCAGTAGGTATTTTTCTTTGGGTTTTCAAGCATATATTTCCCAAGCTAAAAGCTTTTGTATCATGTTGTTAGTTGCTTAGTTTTAGGCTTCCATTTGGGTATAAAACAATGTAATTTGAGCATCCAAATGAAGAACATGAAATCTGGAAATTTAGTGTATATTTTGGGAGTTTTCAAGCATGTTTTCCCCTAACAAAACATTTCTTGTACCATGTTATTAGGTGCTGTATTTTTAGGCCTTTAATTTGGAGTATAAATGATACAATTTGAGCATGAAGAAAGAGCATGAAATCTGGAAATTTAGGGAATGCTTTTGGGTTTCAAGCATATTGGGCATGGTTTAATTGTTGTTTGTACAATATGATAACACGCTTGTATGATGCCTTTTGGGTATGTAGTAATTATGTGCATATTGAGTTGCTTTTACTATCTTGCTTGCTTGTGTTTTGCTTTCAATATAATGTCATATGCCTTGGCTTGAAATTGTATGCATGGCTACGAAAAAGAGTGGCAAGGGGCTGGGACGTTATGAATGCACCTTGAATTTCAAATGCACTTGAGCACTTTAAACTATTTGCCCAACCTACTCATTACCTATAGGAAGTTGAACTCGAATGTGTGTAGCTTGGCGCACCGAGGTCGATACTTCGGAAAGCGAAAGTGAACATTTACCTTAGAATTCGAGTCAATGATGTGATGACAATGGGATCTATGATTCGATTCTGGGCATCACTAGACTTGAGTTCTAAGTTGCCAATTAAGCCAAAACCCAAAAACTATACGCTTGAAGGTGGAGAAACACGTTTTCAGCTAAAAGTACACAATTACGTTTGGGGAATTGGGTGTAAATGTGGGAATGCCGTTTGCATGTTTCACAAGCCAAGGTATAATATGAATACCATATTGAAGGTAACACAAGGTAAAGCCATGGTTTTTTTTATTATCTTCATGTAAATTAAAAGCCATGGTGTCTATATGCTTGGGATGAAATTTTTCCCAAAAATTTTTTTAGCCTAAGGTTGGTGTAACCCATAGGATGAGTTTCCAACTCAATTTAAAGGTCATCTTACCCAAAGTTCGTGTAGGAGGCAACCCAGTGTACAAGATCCATGAATTGGTGTTTAACTGTCAAAGGGGCATGTACCCTCATGAGTAGTCATGTATTTTGCAAGTATGATGTCAAAGCCCAATTTGGGGTTGAATTTGAAGGCCAAATCAAGGTGAACATCAAGTGGGAATGAAAATAACATGATCTAGTGAAAAAATGAGTCAAAAATGGCCATTTAGGCATTAACCGACAACTCAGGTCGGTTAAACAGAGTTTCCTTCTTATCCGATGTATTATATCGGTTACAAAGACTTATGCATGTATCCGATTTGTATCGGATACCATAAGACATAACCTTAGCCGATATATTATGTCGGATACAGCCCGAAAATTGGCAAATTGATTTTTCAGCCCAATTCTTTTGAGAATAAAATGCCTAAAGCACTGTAAATAATATGTGGGCACCCAAATAGGATATGAAAAGATAATTCAAGTGAAAAAAAATTAATAAAAAAAGAAAAAAGCTCACTAAGGATTTAACCTAATTTTGAAACACAAATCCACATTTTACCCTCAAGATTCATTAATGCAAACTGAGGTGTCATATTTTTTTATACTAATTCAATTCAAACATATTTCAATCAAGTTTTTGAACTTGAAAACTGAGAAAATTCAGCAAGAAAAAAAAAACCTTTGGTTAGTTATTTTTTCCAATCAAATCAAAACATTTGTAGGATACTTGGAAGCCCTAGAATATTCCAAGAAACTTTTGGTTGGTTATTTTTTCCAATCAAATCAAAACATTTGTAGGACACTTGGAAGCCCTAGAATATTACAAGAAACCTTTGGTTGGTTATTTTTTCCAATCAAATCAAAACATTTGTAGGACACTTGGAAGCCCTAGAATATTCCAAAAAACCTTTGGTTGGTTATTTTTTCCGATCAAATCAAAACATTTATGGGACACTTGGAAGCCCTAGAATATTCCGAGAAACCTTTGGTTGGTTATTTTTTCCGATTAAATCAAAACATTTGTGGGACACTTGGAAGCCCTAGAATATTCCAAGAAACCTTTGGTTGGTTATTTTTTCTAATCAAATCAAAACATTTGTGGGACACTTGGAAGCCCTAGAATATTCCAACAATCAAAAGAAAAAAAAAACAAATAAATCCGGACTTGTGTTCACCTAACTTACTTATCTACATTTATAGGGGTGTGACTCAGGTTAAATGGAAGCTGACATGTTTCTTTGCTTTTCCTTCTCCAGGTACACTTACTTGCAATCATTGCTCCCGTAACCAGATCGAAAGCCCGCACCATGAATCCTGAAGAGAATCAAGCTCAAGCAACCGTTCCCGCTCAGGACTTTACTCAGTTGCAAGAGCAAGTGGCTGGATTGGCCAAGATGTTAGGAGACCTACTGGCAGCTTAGGCCCAACAGGCCCAGGCCCAAAACAAAGCCTCAACTTCCAATCAAGCACCACCACCTCAAGCCTACATTCCACCTCCTGCTCAACCCATGCCTGAACCCATTTCTGAGCCTGTCCCTTAACCTATTCTGATCAGGGAAAACACTGTGGAGTATGAGAAGGAAATGGAAAAAGAAAAATCAAGGGAGGAGATGGAAAAGAAACTCCTGCACAAGTTAGAGAGGATCCAGGAGGAACTTAAGGAATTAAAGGGGGGAAACAGCTATGGACGTACCACCTTTGACAACCTGTGCATATACCCAGATGCATGCCTACCGACCAAGTTCAAATGCCCTGACTTCAACAAATATGATGGCACGGATTGCCCAATGAGCCACTTGAAACTATACTGCGGGGCCCTATGCCAATTTGGCCGGGATGACGGTATTCTAATCCAACTCTTCCAGAGGAGTTTGACAGGGTCGGCTCTAAGGTGGTTTGCCACCATGGACCATGGCAGGATCAGAAGATGGAAGGACTTGGCCAACGCCTTCTTGGACCAGTATAAATTTAACTCGGAGATCGTGCCAGACCGGTACGACATGATGAGGATGAATAAGGGAAAGGAGGAGTCTTTAAGGCAGTATGCCAAGAGGTGGAGAGAGGCCACCTCCCAGGTCAAGCCGCTGATGTTGGAGCCTGAGATGATCTCAACCTTTGTAAGCACACTAGGCCAATCCTTCTATAACCATCTGGTGGGTCAGATTACAACCAATTTTGTAGCCCTGGTACAGGTGGCAGACCTGATCGAGGAAGGGGTTAGGTCAGGAAAACTTATTGACTACTCTACTTTGGCTGAGCAATCTGATTCCTCAGCTTCCCTGGCACAGAAGAAGGGGACTGGGTTTAAGAAGAACGGGGCCAAAAAAGAAGGAGAAGTAAACCTGGTACAGGCTCCTCCCTCCAAAAAACCGCTCCATGTCAATATTTCCGCACCCCAACAGGCCCAGTCAGCCCAGCAGTCATACCAGACCCCGTTTAATGTCAATTTCTCTCCCTCCGTGCCTGCAAATCAAAGGAGGGCTTTTACTAAGGAAGAGAGGGAGACCTGGATAGCGGCAAGGAGGAGCAGAGTTTTTACGCCTCTCCCTGTGTCTCTTTCCCAACTGTTGCCAACCCTACTGAAAGGAGAGTACGTGACCTTGAAGGAGCCTAGCCCGAATGCCACAAAGGGAAGGAATTTCGATCCAGCAGTCACTTGTGACTTCCACATGGGTGCACCAGGGCACTCTACAGATACTTGCTGGGTTCTGAAGCATGCGGTCCAGGATCTGTTGGATCAGAAGGCCCTGGTTTTTAATATTGCTGCGCCCGTCCCGTCGGGAAATGATATCGAGCAAAACCCCCTGCCGTACCACAATGGGGTAGGCCCGTCCAACTCCATCACTGCCATATCTGCCAGAAGAAGGGCCTTTGACCCATCTCAACTTATAGCACCCTGGGGACCTCGGTCAAGGTCCATTTTTTCCAAGAGAAAGAAGAAGAGGAGGTCAATGTTGTCTTTCAGAAAAATGATCATGTTGCCGAGGACATTAGCTCCTCTCTGAACTGGGTCTCCTCTCTTATGGCCCAAATAAACATTGCAAGGCCTCCTTTGGTCTTCAATTGCAGTCCACCCACTTGTTCACCAGCCAAGACATCAAAAGCTCCACTGGTCATCAACCTTGACTCCACCACTGCATCCATCTCCTTTTCTGTTCCATCAGCTACATCCGGAGCCAAATTCCAAACCTTGGTTGTAAACGTTCCTTCATCCTATAATATCCCTAAACCGGCTCATACATCCTGGTCCAAACTCCAGTCGTTGGTGGTTAATGTCCCTAAACTGGCCTATTTTGAGGTAGCTGTACCATGGAATTACAGCGAGAGGGTCACGGCTACGGTTCTGGTGGTCAGGAACCAGAACCAGGAAGAGGTAAACCTCATGACGAGGTCAGGGAAATATGTGGAAGGAGCAGAAAAAGAAAAAGAAACAGAGGTAGAGAGAGAAAAAGAAACAGAAGAAAAAAGAAAAATGAAAGGAAAAACAAAAGTGGGAGAAGACACCCCCCAGGGTGCAGAAAATTAGGCATCAGACCTCATAAAAATAATTAAGAAAAGCGAATTCAATCTTGTGGATTAGCTAAACAAAGTTCTGGCCCAGATTTCAATACTGGGTCTTTTGCTGAATTCTGAAAAGCACAGGGACGCATTACTAAGGGTGCTACAGAGTGCACATGTATCCCAGACCATTGATCTGGACCAACTAGGCAAAATGGTTGGTCAAATCTTGTCACACAATGTGATAAGTTTCTCCGAAGGTTAGATAAGCCCAGGTGGGTGCTACCATGTGGACCTTTTGCACATCACAGTGCTTTGTAAGGGCAGTATGGTGGCACGGGTTCTAATTGACAATGGGTCGGCATTAAATGTCTGCCCATTAATCACTTTTGCCAAGCTTGGTCTGGATCAGTCGAAGATCAAGCAAAATGGGAGGATTGTGAGACTTTCGATAGCTCTAAGACACACTCCCTAGGGGAGATTAAACTGCCGGTCACGATTGGACCAAATATTTTCAACATCACATTTGAGGTGATGGATATTCCAGCAGCCTTCAATCTGCTCCTAGGGAGGCCGTGGATACATTCGGCTAGGGCAATACCATCCACGCTCCACCAAAGGGTGAAATACATAAGAGGGTAAAGGGTGATAACTGTCCTAGCTGAGAACTTGGTGTCTCACATTGTGTCACCTGATGTACCCTTAATAAATGTGGATTTAACTGTCGACAAGATTGCGTTCCACTCGTTCAGTTTGAAATGGTCAATTTCATACCTGGAGGGTGTGAGAAAAAAGAAAAGGGGACCACTGGTAAGAAAATGGTGAAGAAAGTGATGGAAAAATACCACTTTCACCCAGGGAAAGGCCTGGGAACCAATTTATAAGGAATGTTGGGGCCAATCAAGGCGAAGAATCTGGTTCCTAAAGTAGGACTGGGGTTCAAGCCCAGAGGATGGAGGAGGATGAAGCAGGAAGAAGGGGAGAAGAGAAGCAGAGGAATTTTCCCTCACTTAAGGGAAAATTTTCCTAAACCCTCCTATACGATCCAACTGTCTCCCCCCAGGGACCAATCCAAACCCTTGTACCGAAATGTCAATCCTTACCAAAGGCCTTATGTTCCAACCCTGCAACCCTGCAACCCTATAACCCATCTCCTATGCTTGAAACAGTGGACGGGCTTGAGCCACAGCTAGAGCAGCAGACAGACTTCTCTGAAGATATTGGGGCTTTATTCGGCATGACTGAAGGCGAAAAGACAGTTGGTGACAAGGAGCTGCCATTCATTGACTGGGCAGCGGTAAAGATTCCAGAGGAGGTCATGTCCGGACTGGGCCCCGTAGCAGAAAAGGGCAGTACCCACCCGGTGATGATGGCATCGGATTCTGGGCTCGAGGATCAAGCTTGCACAATTTCCCCTGCTCCTGAAAAACATTTTTTGAATAATTGGGAGGAAACTCTCCTTACCTTTGAAGCAGCGTTTGATTGGCAAACTGACGCGGCTTCCAAAAAAAAACTCCATTAGTGGAATGCCATTTCCCTGAAGGTCCTAATGAGCCGTCGTCTTTAGGGGAAGTATGTTCAGAAGGCTCCACAAAAAACCCAAAAAGATTTTCTATTTTTTCTAGAAAATTTAATTTTTTTAAAAAGGTCCAAACCACTTATAAACCATATAAGCAAACCGAATTGGACCAGGTTGAATATGACTTCGACTTTGAGCTCGACTTTGATCTCATGGGGATCGAAGAAAAGACCGAGGTCGAAGAAGAAGACGTTCCAAAAGAAATTGAATATCAATTGGAATGTCATGAAAAGGGGGTCCAACCTAATATTGTGGAGACCATTTCAATAAATCTTGGGACCGAAGATGACCCAAAAATAGTGAAAATCGGGGCATGCCTATCTGATGTGCAGCGTGGTGAAATGACACGGTTCTTGGCAGATTATAAGGATGTGTTCGCTTGGTCGTATCGGGACATGCCGGGGTTGGACACTGACATGGTGGTGCACAAGTTGCCAATTTTGCCAGGGGTTAAGCCAATTAAGCAGAAGCTGAGAAGATTGAAACCTGAATGGACCTTGAAGGTCAAGGACGAAGTGGTCAAGCAATTCCAAGTAGGATTTTTGGCTATCTCCACGTACCCCGAGTGGCTTGCAAACATAGTGCTAGTACCAAAAAAGGATGGGAAAGTCAGAATGTGCGTGGACTATAGAGATCTGAACAAGGCAAGCCCAAAGGATGATTTTCCACTTCCACACATCGACATTCTAGTCGATAATACTGCGGTACATAGCCTATTTTCGTTCATGGATGGTTTCTCGGGATACAATCAGATCAAAATGGCAAAGGAAGATCAAGAGAAAACAGCGTTCATTACACCTTGGGGCACCTTCCATTATACAATCATGCCATTTGGGCTCAAGAATGCCGGGGCAACTTACCAGCGGGCCATGACGGCACTATTCCATGATATGATCCACAAGGAGATGGAGGTTTACGTGGACGATATGATTGCCAAATCGTGCAAAGAAGAGGACCACTTGATCAATCTGAAGAAGGTGTTTGATCGTTTCAGGAAGTACAGTCTACGGCTTAACCCGGCTAAATGCGTCTTTGGGGCTACATCAGGGAAATTACTAGGTTCATTGTAAGTAGGAAAGGAATTGAAATTGACCTGGCTAAAGCAAAGGCAATTATTGAAATGCCATCACCCAGAATAGAAAAGGAGGTTCGTGGTTTTCTTGGAAGAATTCAATATATAAGCCGGTTCATAGCACAGCTCACTGTTATCTGTGAACCAATTTTCAAGCTTCTGAGAAAGGATAACCCGACGATCTGGAATGAGGATTGCCAGCAGGCCTTTGATACAATAAAAAAGTATTTGCTGAATCCACCTATGCTAGTGCCACCAACTCCAAGAAGACCACTGATTCTGTACTTGTCAGTGTTGGAAACGTCGATGGGATGTGTCTTGGGGCAGCATGATGAGACTGGTAGAAAAGAAAGGGCAATTTACTATCTGAGTAAAAAATTTACAGAATATGAAGCCAAGTACTCACCGTTGGAAAAGACTTGTTGTGTTCTAGTGTGGGCAACTCAGAGGCTAAGGCATTACTTCCTTAGTCACTCCACATTATTGATATCCCGGATGGACCCTCTGAAATATTTATTTGAGAAACCGGTACTAACTAGCAGGACGGCAAAGTGGCAACTACTACTATTTGAGTTTGACCTCACGTACGTCACTCAGAAGGTGATTAAGGGTTAAGCCATTGCTGATCACCTGGCTGCACATCCTTTGCCAGAATACCAACCGTTGAAGACTAACTTCCCTGATGAGAAAATTTTGTTTACTGAAGAGGAAGAAAGTGAAAGCTCTTGGCAAATGTTCTTCGATGGGGCCGTTAACATGAATGGAAATGGAATAGGGGCAGTCTTGGTCAAAGCAGATGGTTCACACATCCCGATCGCAGTAAAGTTGAGATTCTAGTGCACCAATAATATTGCAGAGTATGAAGCATGCATAATTGGGTTGCAAGCCGCCATAGACCATGAAGTGGAGGAACTTGACGTATACGGAGATTCGAGTTTTATCATCTTCCAAACAAGTGGTGAATGGAAAACCAAGGATCAGAAATTGATCCCCTATCACCAGTATTTGGAAGAAATAAGTACAAACTTTACTCGAATTTCCTTCCACTATATGACAGGGGCCAAGAATCAGTTTGCAGATGCTTTAGCAACATTGGCTTCAATGGTCAGCATGCCAGAAGGGGTAGATATCAAACCACTAGAAATTGAGGTCAGAGATGAATCGGCTTATTGTCTCGTTCTAAAGGAAGCACCCGAAGAGGAAACACCATGGTTTCAAGATATCAAAAATTTCTTGAATGATCGAAGTTTGCCAGAAAATGCCAATTCTACTGAGAAAAGGACAATACAGAGATTAGCCGGTCAATTCCTTCTAAGTGGAGGACATTTGTACAAGAGGTCACATAACGACATTCTACTCAGGTGTGTTGCTAAGGCTGAATCAGAAAGGTTGATTGAGACTGTACATGGAGGAGTTTGTGGACCCCATATGAACGGACACATGCTTGCAAAAAAGATCCTACGGTTGGGATACTACTGGTTGACTATGGAGCACGATTGCTGTATACATGTCAGGAGGTGTCATCAATGTCAGATATATGCAGATAACAAGTATGCACCCTCAAGTGAATTGCATAACATGACCTCACCATGGCCCTTTTCCATGTGGGGCATAGATGTCATTGGCATGATTTCCCCTAAGGCATCGAATGGGCACAGATTTATCGTGGTAGCGATTGATTATTTCACTAAGTGGGTAGAAGCGGCTTCATATGCGAATATCACAAGCAACCATGTTATTAAATTTTTTAAGCACAATATCATTTGTCGCTATGGACTGCCAAGTGCCATAGTATCAGATAACACTTTAAATATTAAGAACAAGGATATGAAGAAGTTATGTGAGCAGTTTCACATCACCTACCACAAGTCAGCTCCATACAGGCCAAAGATGAATGGGGCAGTAGAAGCAGCAAACAAAAACATAAAGAAAATCATTCAGAAGATGGTAATGAGTTACAAATATTGGCATGAAATGCTACCACTTGCTCTACATGCCTACAGAACCTCAATCCGGACTTTAACTGGGGCAACCCTGTATTCCCTAGTCTATGGGATGGAAGCAGTTTTGCCTGTGGAAGTAGAAATCCCATCACTTAGAGTGCTCATGGAGGCTGAATTGGAAGAAGCTGAAAGGATACAGTCAAGAAATGATCAACTCAATCTGATAGAAGAGAAGCGTTTGAAGGCGCTTTGTCATGGCCAATTGTACCAGAGGAGAATGGCCCGGGCCTACAATAAGAAGGTGAAGCCCAGAACTTTCCAAGAAGGAAATTTGGTGCTAAAGAAAATCTTACCATTTTTGGAAGATCCTCATGGTAAGTTCAAGCCAAATTGGGAAAGGCCTTATGTTGTCAAGAAGGTCTTGTCAGGGGGTGCACTCATTTTGACAGAAATGGATGGGACAGATTTTCCTGAGCCAATTAACTCTGATGCAGTAAAAAGGTATTTTCCTTGATTGAATATTACTAGGAAGTGATCCGAGGCCCTTTTTCTTTATTTCCCTCAAATTTTAATCCCTAGTCTAGCCAAGTCAAGCCGGTTCGTTTCTTTGATAAACCTAAACCGGACTTACAGTCTTATACTGGGGCAAAACAAATTGGGGCAAGGCCAATTGGGGCAAAAATAAAGGAAAAGGAAAAAGAGAGAAAAAACAAAGAAAAATGGCAAATGAAAGCCAAGTGTGAAAACAAATGAAAAAGATACATTTTGGGAAAATGGGGCAAAATTCATCATGAGTGTAAGTCCGGTCGACCTATTTCCACATTTGAAAAATTGGAGCCTTTAATACCTTTTCTTTCATAAACCGAGCCTAGCCTTTGTTTCGTTCTATTTTTAAGCCCTCGGTGATCTTAGAGTGTTCATTCAAATTTCAGAGTAAGATTGGTGATGACAGAATGTAGAAGCCGGCCCTAGTGAAAACCGTAACTGGCGCTAGGGGCAACATTGGCAAAAAGAAAAAAAAGAAAAAAAAATAAAATAAAAATCAGAGGTTGAGTTGATCATGGAAATCTAAGCTTGAAGTAAAATCAGCATGAATATTGAGACTAAGAAGATTGAGAACAATGGGGTCAGTTTTGGAAGAAAAAGCATTTTAGGATGACTCTAAAGGCCCTAAAATAGACAGATTTAATCCCTCCTTATTTTTTGGATTACCCTTTTCATTATTTAACCTGGTTTTAATTCCTTTAATTATGAGTGATTAAGTGTATGGACCAAATTTCAAAAAATAAAAAAAAAGAAAAACTATACTTTGGCCAGTGATGAGAAATCAAATACTTTTTATAAAACCTTTGTTTTTACAAGCATCTGAGCATTCTGAGGCCAATAAATAAAAAAATTATTTTTGAATTAAATCCTTTGTCTTTCCACTATTGGAGTTTAATTTCGTACAAAGGTATGAAAGGAAAAAAAGAAAAAGAAAAAAATGTGCAGGAAAGAAGGCTAGTCTCTATCCCCTAGCTGCTCCTCAAGCTCCCGAATCCGAGCTGACTGAGCTGCAATAAGCCCAGAAGCCCCCTCTGCAGTGGGATCACTCAAGAAGGAAATGACCTCATCTGAAAGGGTCTGTCTAATCCACATGCTCCTAAGGTTAGCTAAAGCATCCTGGTGCTTCTGCCGTATCATCTGGACCTCAAAGCGGCGAGCCTGTTTCTGCTCCTCCAGTCTCTCCTCCATAGCTGTACGGCAAGATATCTGCTCCTCAAGCTGTCTCTCCAGATAAGCACCCTGTATTCTGAGCTCCTGGGCCTCTCGTACCCATATTTGCTGAAGTCGTTTGTGAGAGGCTCTCTCAGACTCCAGGATCTCTTCATAAGTAGGAGCCAAAACTGCAGGATGATCTTCGGGTACTGGGGCCTGACTCTGTATCTGCTCCTTGATCCAGAAGAGATAGTTCTTCACATGGGACTCTGAGAAGACTGGGCTCCGCATGAAACGAACATAGGACCACTCCCTCATCAACCAAGCGTTCAGCTTCATGGCGGTTGGTGAAAGTGGCCCAAGATGGTCCTCGTATCCACTTGGGATTATAATTCCCTGGGTCGCTCTGAACTGATGAAGAACCTGCAAAGGGAGGTAAAACACAGCATATCTCAAGCCGGCCAGAACCAAAAAGTTGCGGTCTCGAAAGCTGATTACGGTCTCGGCATTGGGTTGATAAGTACCAGGCTACCTCACCCGATCATCCTGGAGTGTAGCCAAAAAAGTAAACCAGCCCTATTTACCTCTTGGAATGTCAGGACACCCCCGGGTGCTCATCAAGATGGGAACCTTCAAGCTTGGGAAGAAGTGTCGATTGATCTCCTCAATTTGACTCAGGTGGTCAAGTAATCAAAGTTGCAAAGGAGGAGTGATATTTCAATATATTGTAAAAAGCAAAAAGAAAAAAAAGGGAATTTTACCTGTAGGATAGGGGCATATGATAGGAAGTGCTTCTTCTTCCTGTAATAACAGTCAGTCAAAGCCTGATACATCCCTGCCAAAATCATAGGGGCCAATCTCTTTTGCTCCCTAACCTGGCATACAACTGAGATAAGGGCCAAGTCGACCTCATCGTCATCCCGTGGAAAAAGCAATTGGTTAACCACTATCAGGGTTAGGGCATTGAACCTGGCTTCCTTGTTCTCCCCCCTCAAGAGCTTCTCAGTCAGAAAAGACTTGGACAAAGTCAAAAGGGTGTCAGAATCCCCTAAATCCTTCTTCCCTATACCCAGAAAAGTAGAAGCCTCTTTCTTGTAACTAGGCCTAAGGGGTGGGTTCACTACCTTCTTTGCAAACCTCAAGCCCAAGATGGTGTCAACCTCTTCAATGGTGGGGGTTATCTCATGGTCTCCAAAACGAAAAAGGTTTAGGTCAGGTACCCAGTGGTCAATCATGGCTTCAATAACTTCCCACTTGAAGGGAATCTTTGGGATAAGCAGAACATGACCTAGATGGGTGGAATCCCATTTCCTCTCTTCATCAAGAGTCATGGAATTAACCCACCTAGTGTAGAATGAATCTACAGGGTTATAACTAGTGAGGTTAAGGGGTTTTCATCTAAAAAGTTTTTTTGCAGGGAAGGCTGCGTGGACAGACAACAATGGGGCAGAAGATGATCCGGAATCCATTGGAGATGATGGGAGCGTGCTAAGAATCAATATGAGGAAGAAAAAGGTGAAAAAGTGGTTTTCTAAACTCAAAAAATCGTAAAAAACGACTCAAATCCCGAGGCCAGTCGTATTTATAGCATATTTTAATGTATCCGATATATCAGATCGGATACAAAAGGCTCCCTTCATATCTGATGAAAAATATCGGATACAAGTAAAATTATGTGTATCCGATATAACTTGTCGGATACAAAGAAATATTAGTGTATCCGATCTGATATATCAGATACAAAGAAAAAAGGCAAAAAAAAAGAGAAAATGGGGAAAAATCCGAATTTTTTACCTGTTTTACCTATGTACAAGTTATAATTGCATAAAAATAAGAAGGGAAAAGAGCAGAACAAGAGAGAATGAATAAAATTTTTTTTTTATATATACAAGTCTCTTTTGTACAAAGGTGATGTAAATAATAACAATCCTAATCTACTGTGCAGGATTGCCCCCGCGCTCCTCTGCGGCCTCTATCTCGAGAAGATCGGCGCCTAGAATATGCCAGAAGACGCTCGGCCATGTAGCACGGTCTCCGACCCACAATGTACTGAAGCTGATACTCCAAGCAATAGTCTGAAATGTCAGGAGGCAGGTCAGGAGCAGAATCTGGTGAGGAAGCCTCAGGCCCAGCAAGAACAGGCTCGGCTGGAGGGGGAGCCACCTCAGGTGCAACTGGATCCTCGGCCGCAGTAGTCTCAACTCTCGCAGCTCCAGAAGGCTCAGAAATAGCAAAAGAAGGACCAGGAACAGAAATATCTGGGTCAATGGAAATAAAGTCAGAAATCGAAGTATCAAAATGAACCAAGGGGGTAAAACTGAAGAGAACTTACCAGGGACCTCAGGAGCAGGATCAGGAGCCGCCACAGGAGATGAAGTGCTGGCAGGGTCCACAGGAGCAGCAGAAACAGTAGATACAACCGGGTCGGCAACCGGAATGCCCACAGGATCCGCAGGAGCAGCAAGTGCAGGAGATGCAATAGGATCAGGAACAGTAGCCGGGGCGTCATCAGGATCAGCAGCCCAAACTGGAGATGGACCCGAAACAGGAGGGTCTGGCCCAACAAAGGCAGCATCATAATCTGGGACTAGATCCTACAAAAGTCAAACAGTTATATCAGAACAGCAGAAAGACATAGAAATGAAAGAGATAAAATTATAAAGAACCAGATACCTGGCTAGCCCTAAGCTCAGCAACCAGAGCCTCTAGCTCTCTGATCCGGGCATCCCACTGGGCCATAACCGCATCATTCTCGGCAATCATATCATCAATCGCGGCCCGCTGACTCTGGAATCAGTCCCGAAGAGCATTCAACTCCTTTACCTGCCAACGAGAAAGGGATTAGAGTCACAAGTACAGAATTGAGGGAAATGAGATAAAAAAATGAAACTTACAGTGTCATCATGGACCCGGATGTAGATCCCACCAATCTCTGTCACTCCGGCACGAGTGGGTCGATCCATCAGGCACCCAATGGACACCCTCCTGATCCACTCGTCGTAATCCCTAGCTACTGTAAGCCCCTCCGCATCCTGATACTGATCAAACTGATCAATATCAAAACCAGGCAGGAGCGTGTCAGGACCCATAGGAGGAGGAGGAACTAGGATACGAGGCACGCCTATGTGTTGATAGTACAGGCGCTCTCCAAGGTACATCACCCTACCAAGACTCCCAATGAAGCACTGGTAGGGTTGACATCGGAGGTCTCGGTCAAAAGTGTCCTGTACTATCATCTCATGGGCAACCTCGATATCCACATCGTCGAAACGTGCTAATAGGAGCTGCAAAGAAGAATAAGGGTGTCAGATACAAATAAGGTATAGAAAAGAGATAAAAGAGAAAGGGATCAAGAATTTTACATCAGGTCGTCGGGCACGATCCAAGTGAACCCGAGCAGTACGAGGTTGACTCCTGTCTACATCTCTGACTTGGGCGGACCACCGCAGGGCAACAGGGAACTCCGCAACACCGGGCATGGGGGACGGGTGGAAGTAAGTCATGTAAGTATACATGAATACTTGGCAAAAGAGAAATCAGTCAAAGATAAAGAAGATAAAGCCTAGGGAATAAGACAAGGCAGATGAATTCAGTACCTGTAGAATCTGCCATAAGAACCGGCAGCTAACTCCGTCAACCCTCGGAGCGGCCAAGCCTCGAACTACTCGGCATAATCCGGCCAAGATAGTCCCATATATAAGTCGACCCCATGCTAGCTGTCGGGTCTGGTGGAGATCTCTCAAAGCATCCAAAAAGAGAGGACTAACACTGGTCGTGTCATCCTGGAAGAAGCAACTCCCAAGCATCAGCAAGAACACATGCCGGAAGATGGGAGTAAAAGCTGCGTCCTCCCCAACAATGGTCGCATGTCTCCCCTCAAAGTGTCGGGTAAGGCTCTTTCGCAGCCAGCTAATGGAGATACGACCGCTCCGCCTGTCCCAAGCAGCATCAGGTAAGTCCTGGTATCCCAAGAGAAGGCCGATGTCCGCCGCTGAAGGCCGATCCAACACGATAGTCCGCCCCATCAAAGGAATGCCGGTGATCATGACAAAATCGGAGGGACAGATCCCAAGCTCTACGTCCGGCAGATGAAAAGACTGCGTCTCTGGGAAGTACCGCTCCATCATGGCAAAAATAAGGGGGCGATCAGCTCGAAATGCGGGAATACTGAGAAAATAATCCAAGCTGCACCAGCCGAACTCACGCCTGAGTGCCGGAGAAAGCGTCTGCGCCAACTCACTAAATCTCTCCCAACTGCCTCGTAGATGGGAAGGAGGATACGGAAGAGGAACATCGGCCTGGATGCACATGGAGGGGTGGCTATCCAAACCACTAAGGAGCTCTGTATCGTGAACAAACGCTCTCAGCTCCGCAAAGATCCCTAGGCGGAAAACTGAAGCAACACCCTCCTGACCTAAAGCACCAGCCCGGCCTCGGCCCCTCTCACCAGCTCTACCTCCGCCTCTCTCTCGGCCTTTACCCCGACCTCGAGCAGGAGCAACAACAGGCTAAAAGCAGAAATGAATGAGCAAAGTCGGTTTCAAGGGAAGCAAGAAAAGAAAGAAGGAATTTGAATCCCTACCTCGGCAGAGCCCTCTCTAGAGCTCTCTCTGGAATCATCTAGCGGCTCCAACAGGGTAGCACTAGAACTCACCTCTGTCCGAGCCCACGAAGTGGAGGGCTAATCAGCAGGGTCAGCTTCCTCTCGAACACGGGAACGACCCCTAGCCATCTACAAGCCACAGGGAAGTGTTTTATGAATTTCAGTTCAAATTTATCAGGAATCTCACCTTGCTTTTGGATTTAGTTTTCGGTTAAAATTCATTAGGAATCTTATATGATTTTTTTTTTCAAAATTATCATGAATTGTGTCTCGAGGGAATTTTATCTCATTTTTGTTATCTCTTTCAGTGCAAAGTTTTTTTGGGAAGTGATGGATATTTCTGTTTTCTAATTCTAAAACATTTTTTCCTAATCCTAAAAGATTCCTACAATGCTTAATCTTCCCTAATGTGTTGTGATTTCAGGATATGGGAAAATTGAGGGCCAAAGGATCAAAAGCAGGAATTGCAGGCAGAATTGCAGAAATTCAAATTGGCAAGACATGTTGGGAAGTCAAGATGGATTGGAAAAAATTCACAGTAGAGTATGGTGGTAAAATTGAAAGTAAGCAGTCCACCAACAATAGTTCATCAGAAGCCTTGGAAAAATCTAAAAACCATGCCATGAGCATTCACTACCGGCAATACAGAAGCAAAGGAAACAAAAACATGCAATCAACAATTTTAGTGGGGAAATATCACCAACAGGACAATCTTAAAGAATTGCATCAAATTGGATCGCAATTGGGAGATCAAAGCCAGTTGTAGAAAAATCTAGCATAATATCAGCAATCCAGGGAACCAAAGCATGAGAAGCATACAAAACATGCAATCAGAAAATCAAATCCCAAAGTTATGCAAATAATTATCAGCAAAACAATTGCTATTAGTTCCTATTTGGATAAAATTTCAAGCAAAGTAGGATCACTTACTTGAAATTATGAGTGAAATAGGGATTGCTGAATGCTTACTGCCACTGTTGGATTGGAAACTGAAGAAGGAAAATGGTTGAGCAAGAGCAGGGATTGGAACTCAGACAATTCATACACAAGGGCGTCGGATAGTGGAGTTGCCGTCGAAGGATCACCTGGAACTAATGAAGATGGCGGTGTGAACAATGAGCTAGGGCTCAATGAATACCAATCGCCGGAAATACAGGGAGTTGCCGGAGTTAATAGCAGTCGCCGGTGTCAATAGGAGTCGTCGGAATCCGGAGAAGTTGCCGGAGAAGAAAGGAAAGTCGTCAGGGACGAAGGAGAAGAAGTATGTAGCCAGGGTTTGCAATCGGAGAAGAAGAAAAGAAGCGGAAGAGTCGCGGTCGCGCTCGACTTATATAAACTAATGTATCCGATAAATCATGTCGGATACAAATGAAGCTTCTCTTATACGACCAAACATGTCGGATACAAAAGAAAAACAGAAAAAAAGAGAAAAAAAAAAAGAGAAAAAGAAAAAGGAAAAGAGAAAAAGAAAAAAGGAAAAGAGGAAAAGAAAAGAAAAAAAAAAGAAAACGGAAAAGAAAAAAGGAAAAAAGAAAAAAAGGGAAAAGCAAGGAAAAAAAAAAGAAGAAAAAGAAAAAAAATGTGCTATTTTTACAAAAATACCCCATTTTGGCTTAAAATCCACTTCACAGCCATGAGAGCTCAGTGGAATTTAGGACAACTTAGGGAAATGTGTTGGTCAAAATGAAAATATTCATTAAATTTTTAACTTGGTTTGAAAAATCAGTTTTCAAAAATATTATTTTGGGCTTAAAATCCACTTCATAGCCACGAGAGCTCAGTGGAATTTAAGATGTCTTGAAGAAATGCCCCCCTTAAAGTTAGGGCTTTTTGGTAAATCTTCACCCAGAATTATTTTGCAAAATTAATTTGAACTAAGCAAATCATGGTCAAGAGAGCGCAATTTGGGTTTGTCTAATCTTTGCAGCTCATTGCTCTGCAATTCCCGCAAAGAGGGACAGTTGTCGACACCCCAAAATTGCGCTGGAAAAATAATGAACAATTGGCAAAAATCATTTTTTTCCTTTAAAACCAGCACCAAATTTGAAAAATAAGCATTTTTTCTTGTATCCGACAACTCAGGTCGGATACAAGCATATCCTTTCATATTCGACAGAAGTCGTCGGATACAAGCAGGCATTCATGTATCCGACGACATATGTTGGATACATATATGTGCTCTTGTATCCGACCTGTTATGTCGGATACAAGTTTTTTGCTCAAAATTAGGGTTTTCCGAGGGTTTTCACTTTTTACCATCATATCCTTCATTAAAGGAGTGGAAATCTCGAAAATAGCCTTAGGGTTTAGGTTGGTAGACTCTAGACATCATTTTGTGTCTACCATCATGCAAACCCTAACCATAGCCTTTGCTTATACATAGGAGGCTCCTCCTTAAGCAAATGGCCAATAAGTTGGAGATTGAAGAGCTCCGAGTGAAGAAGGGAACCGCTGCCACACTACTTCCAGAACCCAAGTAAGCCTAAAACCTTCTTTATTTTGCTGTCTTACATTCTAGAAGTTAGTTCTTTTCTTCTACCTTTCTGTAGAATAAGGCCTACTCTTTGTGTGTGCAAACCCTTCCTCTACTCAAAGTACTTCAAGACTCCCCCTAGCCGTAAAACGTGAAGACGGGATCTAGGGGAAATGAGACTGAGGATTGATCCTTAGTGCTAGAACCTTGTTGAATGGCCTTTTGATTCTATGAAAACCGTTTCATAATCAAAGTACCCCAAGATTATCTCGAAGAACCGTTAAACGGGGAGAGAGAACTAAGGGAAACGAGAATGGAATGGAACCCTAGGTTGTTTTAGAACCCCATTTGATTGATATGAATGCATGCTATATGTTGTTACGTTATTGAAGAAATGATTTTTCCACATACACACATAGCACTTGCTTTTGTCGGAATCGGCTTATATTTCGGATTTATTGCATTCATTGTGATAGATCTAGAATAAATAGCCCCAAACAATTCTGGGATATTTCTTAATGGTTTTCAACATGATTTCAAGCAAGTATTGAAGACCTCTAGGTCTAACCTCTTGGTTTCGGGCATTTTTGCTCAATTTTGGGGTTTTTGGAATATTCTCTCCAATCGGAGAGGATGGTGAGCCAAACTTGTACCATATTTCTTCCTAGAGGTTCTTCAACTTTTTTTAAATGATTTTGATTTATATTACACGGATCACACACCTTGTCACTGTTTTGAGTTGATTTTCTTTAAAAGTGGCAAAACGGGACAGCAGCTGTACCCCAACTTCGGACACTTATAACTTCATCATCCGGATGAATTTTGGAGTGATTCTAGAGCCATGGGAAAGGTGAGGCTGTCTAGTTTATGCCTGTAAAGTTTCATCAATGTTTATGGAGTGGATGTTTGACACCACTCAGTCGAAGTTGATAGGTCAGTTCAGGTCTAATTGTAGAACCTGTCACTTTGACTGAGTGCCATGTGTTCGTTTTAAGTCCGATTCGAATGATTTTTGTTTTTGTGTTTTCCTTTGGAAGTCTAATTTCAAATTCAGTTAGTTTCATAATTGTTTGACTCCATTTGTGTCGTGGGTAACGGATTTACTCAGAACTGCTCAACAGCACTTTTCTAGGTTAATCTGTGATCCTCGGGGCCTATTTGGAGGTCACCCAAGGCACATCCGGATGAAATTTTGTATGGGACTAGTTTCCTTTGAAATATGGCTCTACATACTTAATTCATGCCAAATTTCACGGTTTTATATGTAGCCAATGTTTCTAAATGAATTTCCAAAGTTGCCCACTTATCACTTTTAACTATCTCCAGCAGCAGATTTCAAAGGAGAATAACTCCTAAGATTTTAACCCGATTTGATTGAAAATTTGCTTGAGTCTTCTATTTATCATAATCTTTCAAATGAATTTGGTTTGATTCAATTTAAATTAGATTTGAATGATTTCAAGACAAATGGCTCTATCTTTTACCAAATTTTCCGGATTTGACTCAACTTGGTTTTGTGCAATTTTTGCTTTGATTTCCATCTATTGGTGATATTCCAGAAGTAATATTGACATAAAAGAGGATCTGGAATTCATTTGGATTTCTCATGTGAAGGTATCACACATTTGTTTAATCCTTTTTCGAGGTTTTTTATTATTTTAGCAAGCTTTCTCATTTTTTTAGCATGAACAACACTTAGCAACCACCTTGTGTGGGTGAATGGGAGTGCCTAACACCTTCCCCCATTCATAATCTAATCCCCTTATCCATCTCTGGATTTGATTTTCAAGTAGAGTTATTTTTACTCTAGTATTTGCCTTTTTGCTCATTTTGATGATTTTTGGTGCCCATTCATACCTTAAAATTGGATGGTGGCGACTCTCCCATTTTCGTTGAGCCCATGTGATAACGGAGGGAGTCATCTCGGTGATTTTTCCATGTCTCACAGCCCTAGATCTGGGTTTGCCCTATCACGGCACCAACTCGTCCTCGAGACCTACTTATGGGCCCAATAGAACCTGATTAACACAATTAATCCTGGGCAATTACAACGTAATCGTCAGAGTGCATGACTAAAGAAGCATGGAATAAAAATTTCCATAAAACAAAATAATCACCTGTATCATAGTCTCCAAAACATGATATCTGAGAATCCAAAAAGACATCTAAAAAAATCTCACCCTCACTGTCTTTCATAGGAACATTTATATACAAAAGTGATCCTTTAAGGTAGTTCTCAAGTTTCTAAGTCCAAAAGGATATTTACATTCCATTTACAATTTCTTGAAACAAAATACAGCATCATAAAAGAATCCTACTATGAGTAGTAGTAGTTCCCTGGCCCGTACTCAAGCTCACCCTCAATATCTGCCTCAGTACATGGCTCACCAAGCGGATCTGAAAACAAATCCGGTAAAAAAAAACACGCGTGAGACTAATGTCCCAGTAAAGAGCACAATACATGATACAAAATTGTTATGCAGCTTTAAGATAATGAAGTAACATGCTAACATATTATACGATCAAACTCTATCAAATCATGTTAAGAAACAGTTCAAATATAAAGAAGTAGTTCAAATATAACAATACAATATCATTAATAAAGTGTCTGTGTAGGACTTGTGGATTAGCCTGTAAATTGAGATAACCACCTTCAGCCGATTTGCTACCTCACTACTCGATGTCGAAGCCACGCATGGTCATCACATGAATGGAGCACCCACGCCGGGGCTGGCATGCTGTAGCTCAATCTATCCCACAAGAACGCCTCACCGATCCCACACGGTGGTACGCGATTGGCCTGGGTGTTAACTCAACAAGCCATCACTAATACACTATCTAGATTGACCATGGATCCATAACCACCTCTATGCCCACTAGAGTCAATACAAACCAATGTTAAACCAATAAAATAGTTCATGTAAAACCAGTCTCATAAAGGCACTACTTGCCTAAAGCATAAAACCATATTGAGTGAGCCTCTTGTTCACTTTCCTTTAAATCCCTAGGCCTCACTGTCCTTTTGGATTACCATGGGCTCTCAGTCCCTTTGCAAGTCCACAAGAAGCCTCAGCTTCATCATTCAAATCACAAATCTCATTAGGTTTTCTAAAATAGTAAATTTGCTTTCGAAGACATCATTTTCTTGAAATACCCAATCAACACCAATCTAAGTAAAAACATATCCACAATTCCAATTTTATCAAATGTTGAGGTAAACCAAGTAGAAGAAGTTTCTAAACACCTAAAATTATTTATATATGGTTTAAATCAATAAAAACTAGTTCTGCTTTGAAAATCTGCTCAAAACAATCAAAATGGCATTTTTCTACGGTGGGCGCGTAGGCACTCTAGCTGGGCGCTCACCCAAAATTTTTTTCTACAATGGGCGCCTACAGACTGCCTAGGCAGTCCCCTGGACGCCCCTTATAAAATCTGCACGTCCAAAACTAAATGTTCCGAATTTTGATTTTCTTTCAAATCCAACTACCAAACTTGTTTTTCTTCATATCAAACACATCAATAAGCATCCTAAAACACTCTAGGAACAAAACCAAACAAGTTTTAAACCCTATAACTTCCACAATCCAGATCAAACGACAGAAATGCCTAAACCTTGCACGAAACCAAATAAACATGGAATTTCATTTTAAACTACGATTTCTTCGCACAAAAATAGTTGGAAAGGTGCTACTTACTTGGTAGTTCGCAATCCAAAGACAAGCCTTCCCCTTTTCCTCTTCTTCTTCTCCTTCTTTGCTCTATGGTTTTCTCTAACTCTCCACGAACGAAAATAAGAACCTTTGGGTTCTTTAATCATATATATATATATGATTAAAGAACCCAAAGGAATTTATATATATATATATATATATATATATATATATATATATATATATATAAATTCCTTAAACCAATGAACCGGTTTGATGAATTGAACCGACCCAACCAACCAAACCTAAATTAATTAAACAATTAACCCATTAAACCACTAAATCAATTAAATAAACCGAACCCAAATAAAATAATTCAATTAAATCAATTACACCTAAACCAACTAAATCGAACTCAATCACTTAAACCGGTTCACTTGAATTGAACTGATCCAAACTCAATTCAACTAACTCATTCACTTAAAGTAAGCCAACCCGAACCAAACCAAAGGGTTATTTTAAATTGATGTAATTAATCAACTTAAATAATTTAATCCTCTATTTATTCCTAATTACAAATCACTTAAAAATCCAGGGTCTTACAAAAAACTTCCCTAAATCTTCACCTTCTAGAAAATTAAGGCTGTAAAGAAACCAAGGATGAAATGTAAGCCAAAAATTCTTGAGAAGTAATTAAATTTAAAATCAAACTTAAGACTAATGTGCGCACGTCGATTCATGGCGCACGCGATGCAAGGGGAAGTTATGAGTTGCCATTGCCTGATAGGGTGCAGTCAGACACCTGAATACCTAAAGGATGTCTATTAGGTGGTTTGCGCATTGAGATTCTAGGAAAGGGGCCGGTTAAGATTCGGGGAAGTCCGTAGACACCCCGGTCCGCCTCGTTAAAAGATGTAACGCCCCAAACCCGGGTCAGTGCAAACCGGCACCCAACCTGAACCCGGCTCCCAACCTGAACCCGGCTCACTACTGTAACAACCCAAGTCCGGTTCAATTAGATGTTATCGAGGTAAAACCGATGAAGGCGATAAAACACATGCCATTGCAGGACTCACAAAGATGATAAGTATTTGAGATGACACTCAACTAACTGCTATACCACCGTGCGACTTAGGGGCACTGCTACTTAATGATACTCAAGCCCCATGCAGCGCAGCTTAGACAAGAGCCGTAGTCACCGACTTATTGCACACGAACTCAACAGAGTTGGCATGTACCATCAGCATGCAGCACCAGAATCAATACATGGAGATGGTCGCTTATCCGCATGTACAGGGAATCACCAGCGGCTCACCGGGGTGTCCCTCCAGACATAGGACCTTCCCAGAGCAAACTAACTTGCAAGGGAAGCGCGCTCGCATATAGGAGTAACTCAACCCAAACTAAATACCACTTAGCTAACCAGCCAAAACTATGGATCCATATACAGCTAAGCCTACTGACACAAACCACGATAAAACCACATACGGGAGGACACGCTACTGTAGGAGGCATACACACTTTTACCCGTAAAGGATTACACATCTCTACACAGAGAATTACCCATCTCTGCCGTAAAAGCTAGTATCAACTCAACCACAGAAGCCGTATCACCCATGTAACGTCCCGGACCCATACATAGCAAGATATTGTCCGCTCTGGGTCCACGGGCCCTCACGGATTTGTTTTCAAGGATAACATGAGAAAACTTCCCAGTGGTCACCCATCCCAGCACTGCTCTCACCCGAGCACGCTTAACTTCAGGGTTCCAAGGGGATTTAGTCCCGTGTTATGCCTTAAAAGGCCTCTTACTTAGTAAGGGATCTCAAGACTACTTATAGCATCCTCGAGCGTTGTGGGATCCCAACTAGGGCTGGCAATGGGTCGGATATATATCCGAATCCGACCCGAATCCGATCCGAAAATCCCGAATCCGATCCGAAAATATAGATCCGTGGTTCGAATACGGATATCGGATTTCGGATCCGACCGAATTCGGATCCGAATCCGAATCTGTACATATCCGATCCGAAAAAGATCCGAACCGAAATTAACATATACTTTTCATTAAATCATTGGTAAACTTTGTA
Source organism: Buxus sempervirens (assembly GCA_947561395.2). Lineage (NCBI taxonomy): Eukaryota > Viridiplantae > Streptophyta > Magnoliopsida > Buxales > Buxaceae > Buxus > Buxus sempervirens. The sequence continues at coordinate 2,170,873 of OX387188.1, forward strand.
TAAACCATGGTTGAACTATCCTTATTCATATCTTGCTTTAATATTTATATGGCTCATTAGTTTTGATAATTAAAATTTGCTTTAATAGTTAAACTTAACTTTTGAATTTTAAGTTCAAATCGGATCTAATTCGGATCGAATTCGGATTTCGGTTATTTATTCGGTCGAATTTCGAATTCGGATATATTATATAAATTCGGTTTCGAATTCGGATTCACATATAAAAGATCCGTCGGATTTCGGATCGAATTCGGATATCAGATTTTTATTTTCGGTTCGGATTCGGATCATGACAGATCCGTACCGTATTCGACCCGTTGCCAGCCCTAATCCCAACCATATGCACATCCTCACCTGGTAGCTTGGCCAGTGAGATTACCCATTCACCCGCCCACTCAGACAGCTAGGATGTCACAACCCAACCGTAAAAGAAAAGCTAATAACATCATACCACATACCAATCCATACCCAAATATTCAATTCCAAGAGAAAACCATGATTCAATCCTTAAAATCCAAATAAAGCCTTTTTCGGAATAACATATGCAATTTCCCAATTATATTCAAAATAAAACTCATGGATCATAATTTCGATAAAAATCAGAGTTTATGCAATTCCAGAACCAATATTCATATTTAAAGTACAAACCAGAAGTAATTCAAGTCTTGCTTAGAGTTTTCCCTATTAATCCCTTTATTGTAATCCAAGTTCACATATTGTTACCTAAGATAGTTTCTATTTAAATTTTCTGTATTTTATTCTCCAGCAAGTCCTACAGACCTAAAATATAGTTTAGAAGGTAATTTTAATTCATAAATACAAGCTATTATTATTCCCCTTGTTTTACCTTCCATTTAGCCCCTTTTCATATTCTAATCTATCCTTAAAACCTCCAATTACAATTATATTTACAAAATATAATTTTATAAATTTTTATACTTTAATTTGGTCTTATTAGAGATACTAGTATGCTTAACTTATCATAAAAATTATTGGATATTTATTCGTATCACAAAATCCCAAAAATCTACAAATTCTGCATAGAGCGCCTACCTCTATAGGACTAAGCGGTCCTGGGCGATCCTAGGCGCTCGTGCAATTTTTAACAGAAATTTCCAGATTTACAAAGTTCGGATTTTTAGGCTTTTGCTATATGTTTCCTTAGTCTAAATTAATCTACTAACATTCTAAAACATACCTAAAACCCTCTAGATTAATTTGTTTAAATTAAATACCCTTCTACGATTATTTTCATGATCAAACCAAGTTTCCTTCATTACTTTAACAAAATCTTCAAGAATACCAATCACTAAAATATAAACACTTTGATTCCATGTAAATAATGTTCCGACTAATCCATTCAAACCATATTAAATCACAGAAAACGAAATCATGCAATTCCTCCAGTTTTCAAGGGTTACTACTTGCCTTATATGCTAAAAATCCTTCTTCCATTGACGCTTCTAATTCTGGACACGACTTTTGCTCCCAAACGCACCAAGCTAGAGTTCTCTAATTCACATCTCCACCGTTCACATTGTATTTCCATCAGGGAAGATCAAAACCTCCAAATTTGAAAGCGATCCACCGTACGGATTTTCCCCGATCACGATTTGATGATAGCTGGTCAGATAGCTCCATTAATAGCCTTCTTCCTTTCTCTCCCTCTTTTCTCTCATTATAAAACCCATGAAAATTCCCTCTTGTCCCACCTTAATCTCCTATTTATATTAGGCATTAGAAGTCCTAAACCAATCCTAATAGGCTACTTTAATTTGGGCTAACCCAACCAAGGTCTAGTTAAAGTCTAACACCTTCTAATTTAATTCCTACTTTTTCTCCACCTTTTATTTTTCTACTCAAACAATACTAATTAAATCTCTTATCACCTAAACTCCTACTTACAACCTATTTTCGTGCATACTAATTATTTAAACCCTAATATCACCTAAAACCTTATTATGTTACTTTTTCTCCAAATTAAAACTTAAAATCTCCTAATTACCCTTTTTCCTCATTTGGGCTTTTATTAATTCCTTTTAATTCCTAACTTGTCTAAATAAATTATTTTCTTCTATTTTCTAATCCTAGTTATTATTTAATGCTTTATTTATTAATTACCCTTTTCTGAAAATTACCAAAATACCCTTTTAGGCTACTTTTCCTTAAGGTTCCTTCTTTATTTTCAACTTACTACTTATTTAAATTACTTGCCCTCTAAATCTTCACTTTTTATTTTAGCTAGGACTTAAACTCATATTTCCTTTATTTATTATTTATTTATTTATTATGTGAAAATTCGGGGTTTTACAAAAGATGGGTCCCATGGGTTATCCTGGTTAGCTTTTAGCAAATCAACCCATTTTTTATCACACCCATCCTAAGCCAGCATGCCTGCTTGATTTGGTTTTGTTGGGGACCACATTCATGGTGTAGGTCCCATTTATTTTGATCTTTTATCTTTTTAGCTTGAATGATCTGAGTCTGAGTGGTGGGCCCTGTTGGAAGGCCTACGGAATGCCAAGTCTGGGCTAGGGTAAGCCCAAGTCCCGTTGGGGGTTACATTGGACAACCTCATTTTGGATTTGGTTTATTTGATTTGGATATGATTTAAACATGCAAAATTATGAAGTTGGTTTAGATTTTTAAAATTAGCTTACTGGGCTTGAAGGAAGCCCAATAGGATTGATCAAATTGCTTTAAAGCCCCCCATTTGGATGGGCTTGTGTTGAGCAAGACCGGTGTGGGTCCCGTTGGAAGGCCCACAAAGAAGGATTATTGGGCCTTGGATGGGCCCAATTCCCAAGAGAGGGTCCTGGATTAATCAGAGACCAAGTTGGCTCAAAGTGAGTTGGCTTAGATTGATTTTAATCTTATTATTCCCAAAAATCAGGTTTTTGTGATCTCTGTGTGCTGTCCGTATAATCCATACGGTTTGGCCTAATCCGTATGACACCTACGAACTAGGCGAAACCGCCCTGTGTATATGAGCAGGACCCGAAAACCACAAAATCCAATTTTTCAGGGGGAACAAGGAATCCCTTCCTGATGTGAGTCTCCAAACACCTGTCGGTCACTGTGTTGACTCACAGTGGCTTTTCAATCCATTTGTAACAGCAAAAAGCCTACTTTTCTAAGTGTTTAACCAAAGGGAAAGGAGGGAGAAGGCTTGGGACCTCTCCCTCTCTTGTCTTGAGTTGGAACTCAAGGAGGTGAAACAGGGACCTTAGTTGTCCCTGTTTTAGTGTACCAAGGACATCCTCCATTCCCTCCATGCCAAGGGGGAAGGTGGTGGCCTAGTTGGCCTATGTCCATCTCCAAGGTGGCCAAACCATTCATTCTCAAATAACCACAAAACAAACATATCACAGAAAGAGATGGTAATGCAACCTAAGATGCTTTAAAGAGATCCTAAGAACATGTGTGTGCAAATATGGGAGGTGTTCATGCATTAGACAAATTCGTTCCAATCATGCTTTAGTGAAAAAGTGTGTTCAAGCAAGGTGTGCATATGATTGATCACTCGAAATCAACCCATATAAGCAAAACCAATGAAGAAAATAAACACTAAGGAAGGGATATCAGGAGTTAAGGGGTACATTTGATCTGGATTTGAATAAGGGAGAGAAGAGATAAATTGTAAGACCCCGAATTTTTCCTAATTAATAAAATTAATTAATTATTAATATTATTGAGGGCTTTAATTGATGGAAACAATTTATTACTGTAGGTGATATCATAATTAGTGAGATTAGGAGTTTGGCATAGATCGGACCGTCTGATCGTGAGATATCAAGGTATGATTAATATTTTAAAGTTGATGTGATATGATTGGGCGATGTGTGTGGAGTTTAATGCATGTGAAATTGCGTGGGATATGAGGGTATATAAATAAGTCACAAAACCTAATGATATACGTTTGAAATACCTAAACGTATTTTCTCTTGAATTCGCTAGCCGCACGACCAAGAATGACTTCGAACGACCAGAGAAGAAGGAGAAGAGAAGAGGAAGAAAAGGAGAGAGTTTCTGGTTGGATTCTTCGTGTTTGGAAGTGTCTTCGCGTTGGTGATATTGTTGGTTAGAGGAAGAAGAGGAGGAACGCACTAACAGAGGTAGGCATGTAACACCCCAGATCCGGGTTACATAATAAAACCGTAACTCGTCTTCGAAGGTTAAATTTCTACACAAGATCGATATATCAGAGTGAAGGAAAATATGAACAAAACAATAACTAGATAATTAGAATACACCACAATCCAAAACTAAAATAGTAAATATAGTAATACAACTCTAAACTCACATAACCGAACAATTACCCGCAGGTATCGTCCTCTCCGGGAGTAGCTGAAAAACAAAACAAAATAATATGGAATGAGATATGAATATCCCAGCAAGCAGCACATGCATGTACAAACACATTTTTCATAGTTATAAAACATGAATCGAACAATAAACCAGCAATGATGGCGATAATATGATTAATCCGACTAAGCTCACGATAATTCAACAGGCCAGGATGATATAGTTAATGAACTTCAACAGGTAAGTCAATTTGTATTATCAATGTCAAATAATCCAAATTTTCATGAAATCAAAAATCCAATGCAATTATAATCATGTTTCGATGCTCAGTTATCTTAAACAATCCAATAGATATTTTTCAAATTTAAACAAATGCCAATATCGAAATCACAAACCACCGAGGTCAATATCATGTAGTTCACTTATATTGGGTAATTCACATGACACAGCGACATCCAAGCCTCCTGGTACACAGTCCTGCCAACATAGGCTCGGTACTCTGAAATGACTGCCTACCTAAGAACTTTGTCATCCAGTGTCGACCTACTCCGGGTATCGACATTGACAACCCGACCTATACAAGGATATGGGCTGCTCTACCCTGGTCATGGCAATACTCATGGCCATTCAATTACAGCAATAAAGTCAACACATCACATTACTAAGCTTAGACTCTGGATCCAGGACAAGCTAAACCAAAATAACATAAACTCAACAAATAAACCAACCTCTGGTAGCAAAAATACCAACCTCTGGTATTACCAAAACAAATCAAACTCATCACGGGTCACTCAGAACCAAAACAATAACTCCTGAAACTTCCAATAAGATTCTAAAACCAATAATAGTAATCAAATCCCTTTTGTATAATTATTTACTCAAGAAAAGTCAATTTTATAAATTCTGACCAACACATTATAATCTGATAAAACTCCGTTTAAAAGGTGTCACAAACCGAGAATTAATAATAAAACATAAACCAAACCAAACCATGAAGTCATATCACCAAACCAGCCACTAAATCACTAAAAAGCGCTTTAGAACCTAACCTTTAATCCTCATAACTTCTCCTAGCAATTGATGGAATAATCTCAGTAGATTACAATCCTTTAGAAATATCTCTAGCATCTTAATTCAACTTCTAGATAGGGTTTTGAACCATTAGATTTGAAAGAAACCACTAAAAACACTCAACCGAACTCAACTTGGAAAATTTTCAGGTGCGCTTACTTTAAGTCAGTAGGCGGCAGTCGGTGCATCCAAGAAATGAACTACCGCTGAGTACCGCCGAGTATCGTCAATAAGCGGCACTCAGCGCATACCCCCTTAATTCTCCGACAGTTATTTCTAGCCTCTGTTAGCTCGATTCCGACATGACTGACCGAAATTTAAGCCTCTACGATGGCAAATCAAAACTCCTAACACCTCTAACATTCATTTAAAACCAATTTGAAATTAATCTAACTAAGGTCATGCTCCGAATCGACCATTTGTTCGTAAAATAGATTTCCATCGATAATCTTAACTTGCAGCCTATAGATCCAATTTAATTCATGCAATCGGTTGCAAAACTAAGAAGAAATCTGGTGCTACTTACCTGGTTTGATGAGCAATTGATCAGATCTCCCAAACCTCTGATCGCAGCACCTTCGGACTAACAATTTCAGTGGCCGATTGGTCACTGTTGCACAATTGCAAACAAATTTGATTTGATCTGGATCATCACTTGCTTGATCATTCGGATTGCAAACCTTACTACAAAAATCAATTAGTCTTACTTGATTTCTCCAAATCTGCCACTGAGTTGGGCGAACTTCTTCAATTTCCAGATGCTAAGGTTCCAACAGTTAGACATTCTAACATCATCTAGCTCTTGACACTTCCACTTCACAGCTCCTTGGAAGTTCACCTCTCTCCAACAGCTCAGCCCTCAAGGTCCTATCTCTGATCTCATCCATCGAAACTAGTAACTTAAATGGAGCAGCCTATTTATAGGCTTCGCTGGAGCTCAAATCTGTCATGATTTGCTGATTGCTCGCCCACATAATTTTTCTACACAATCCCCTTAACTTCTAACCAAGAGTTTATACTCACACCTTCCCAATTAAAATAAATTATACATATTATTACTATTAATTATTCAAATTAATATTATACACCACTTGCTATATTTTACGCCCTTTCCATTTAATTCCCAGAAATTCCAAAATTACCCTTGCCTATCAATTACCTGAAATATTCACTAATAATTTTGTTAAAATTATTACTTAATCTTCAAAATTAATATTAGCAAAATTTTGGGGTTTTACAAGGCAGCATTGTTTTTACAATCGTTTTTATGTTCTTGGCTTGTTTAATCTCTATGCATGCTTTTATGTTGTAGAAATATGTATTTAGCTTGATATCAATCTTATAAGTATGTTAGAATCACTTTGAACTTGAAAAATCGGGTTTCGATACATTATTTTGACGTTTTTTTGTAGACTGTCAAGCTTACTGTGCTCAGCGCTCCTAGGCGCTGTTCGGCGCTCGTACAAAATTTTAGGATGCCGTCGGACGCTAATTGATTTGTCATCGGCGTTGATTTTTGAACTACCACTAACCTAGACCGCCTGAGCGTTCCTAGGCGATCCTGAGTGCTCAGTGTAGAAAAATCCAATTTTAGCAAATTTAATCCCTGATTCAATTTTAAACCATTTTAACCAATTTTAATCAATAATTAAGATGTTTTAAGACCAAAATAAATTACAAAATATCTATTTTACAGAAAGATAAAAATAGGAAAGTATCTAGGGTATTAGTTGCCAAGTTTTGCAATTAATGAGAAAATCACAGTTTTATGCTAAATAGACTTATAAATTTGGAATAAATAACTAAGAGACCTGTAAACTTATATTGACAACCAGATTATTATACAAAGGATTTCCAGATCAGAATTTCAAACCCAGTTAACCCGGTATTGAGAGAAATTACAGATTTAACCTTTATATGCCGCTAGGCACTATTAATTACAAACATATTAGTCCTTAGGGATTTTTGGTGTCTAGTGGGCATAGTTGGTTATGGATCCATAGTTTTGGTTAAATAGCTAAGGGATATTTCATTTGGGTTGGGTTACTCCCTTGTGCAAACGCGCTTCCTTTACAAGTTGGGTTGCTCTTGAGGGTTCTATGTCTGGAGGGACACCTCGGTGCTCCGCTGGTGATTCCTTGTACATGTGGATAAGCAACCATCTCCATGTATTGATTTCGGTGCTACATGCTAGTGGTTCATGTCAACTTGGTTGAGTTATATGCAATAAGTCGATGACTACGGCTCTTATCTAAGGAGATGTCTCGGGTTTGAGTTTCATTAGTAGCGTCGCCCTTAAGCTGCACGGTGGTATAGCATATGGTTGAGAATCATTTCAAGGTGTATCTTTTCTTTGTGAGTCCTACAATGATACTGGGATCACAAACACTTACTATTGATACTATTCACATGCTGGAGGCATGTATTTGATACTATGGTTGAGTGTGACTATTTATTACATCCCGGTTTTATATTGGATTCTGTTGTTGATTTCTAAATCATGATCTTTGATATACATGATACTGTTCACTGATACTTAAACTGTTTCATATGCTGTTTTGTATTCAATGATCGTTATGAATGTTTATACGAGCCTGTTTACTCGAGACTGCTTATTCGTGCATGAACATCTATTTTTGTATATATGAACTGTTTATAGCATGCATGTGTTACCTATTGAGAAATTCGTATCTCACCCTACTTCTCATTTTATTTTTCAACCGATACGTGAGAGGGGGATCCTAGTGGGGATTTCCAGAGTGAGCTTGTTTATTTTTCGCCGGAGGAGTTCTATTATCCTGACTTGATCTGAGGTCGAGGAGAGATGACTTTATGAGACTTCAACAGTGATTTTTAATTATTTGGTTTTGATGTGTCTGAGAGATTGAGAATTTTTAGTAACCCTTTGATACCAGACTTGATTGATGATTTGGATTGGATGGTTTCATTTATTTCCATGATTATAATGATGTTAGGCTACACTTCCGTACATTGATGTTTCCGCACTCTGATAGTTATTGATAAATGGATTATTTAATTTTCAGTCTGGTTTATTATGATGATTGATTTGATATAGGCCCAGTAGCATCTCGAATTCAGTTGTTGAGCTGGATTTGGGTTGTTATAGTAACGAATCGGATTTGGGTCAGGTGCCGGTTTATATTGACCCGGGTTTGGGGCGTTACATAAATAAAACCAGAAAATAAGTAAAACTTTGCTCCCTTCATAACTGTTTGCCTCAGATTATGTAGGCCTCAAGCTCAAGACTTTCTCAAGCGTTGAGAGAATCCATTAGAAAGTAAGAAAAATAATCGTGAAGCTCTCAATCCTCATCCTTCATGCGTATTTGATCATGCCCATGGAGGCATAACCAAGGCTCATTTGTGTATATCCCAGGAATGAAAGAAAAGAAAAGGTAACATGGAGAGAATCATCTTATAAAGAGAAATAATCATCATAGTATAACAGTTAGCAACACAATCATATTCAAGATAGTAAGATGGACTTACTTTGGAGGATAAGAAGCTTAAGTAAATGGCAAAACTCCTTTGAAGGCCTCCAACAGCACTTGGGTTCCTTTTCCCTCTTCTAGATGGCTCCTAATTTCTTCTCTTGGGTAGAATGAGAAAAGGGAGAGGATAGGTGAGACTTGGAGATGGTTAGAAGGTGATTTAGTATGGTTCTTGGGTTTGAAAATGGAAGAACAATTATTTTCGGAGGTTGAAGTTGCAGAGAGGAAGGAAAGAAAGCAGTTAAAACCGACCCCCCCAACCTTTTGTGCTCGGGTTTGCTATTTATAGAGCACAGATAGAAAACCGTATGTATGATACGGTTTCGTCAAAACCGTATAATACATACGGTTTCGTCGCATCCGTATATATTATACCGACATGCGTGGTCTTTTCAACATTAATTAGGGGACAAACTCTGATGCACACATAGCGTCGGTCAGAGCGCTAAAAGCGATCGTACATACAGTACGGACGCTTTTCGTTTCGCCGCGTGTCGCGATTGGCTGTGCGTCTCCTTTTTGAATTAAGTTGACGGCTGAGATGACTCAGCCACCCACTCAGGACGAATAAGTTTCTTCCATTTTGGGACGAATAAGTTTCTTCCATTTTTTTTATTTTCCATTTATCTTAATTAATTTAATTAAGATATTTTAAGCTTTGACTGATATGTCCTTTGTTTTGCCTTTACCCTGTTTCTGACTTTTAGCCCTTAAATTTGCCATTTATCAGGTGGGGCCCACACACTTGCCAAGCGATGGGTCCTTCTGTGCTTAATTACCATTTTGCCCTTGGGGTTGCTTTGCTCATATTTTCTTTATCCAGACTCCGATTCATGCAAACTTAATTGCGTTAGAACTGTGTTCGGATTCTCTATCCATTGGGATGGGGTATGGCAATCAATTCGGGCTCAGGCAGAAATTCACCTTCTGCTCCTTAGGGTTTTGACCTGTCTTTTAGGGTTCTGCTTTCTGGCTTTTTAGTGGGGTGCAAAAATGAGGTGTTTACAGCCCCGGATCTAGGTTCATTTAAAAACCCATGAACCCAAACCATGAATGTTAGAAAAAGGCCCAAAAATACTAAACCAAACATAAATAATTTTTCCTCATAATCAAAGTGTGCAGCAGCAATGACAAAACTCCTCAAACAAGCATGGAATGAAATAGTACCATAATCCAAAACGTAAAACCATCAAATTCAAATTTGGTCAAGATGAACTAAAAATAATTCCAATACAATCCCCAAATAAATAATCTAGTTCAAATAAAAGTCATGGCTCTGTGCACACTTGCTTTCTCATGACAAGGCGCACGTAGGAGTGCGTGCCTCGTGACATTTGGAGTCGCCGTTGCTTGAGAAGTGCAGGCAGACACAAAGGTGCCTATTCGGGCCTATTTTTTCTGGACTGCGGCTTATTAGAGATCTGGCTAAGTTCTCGGTTACATCCGGGGAAGTCCGAAGACACTCCGGCCCGCTCCGTTGATTTGACAGGTCCCATGGATCTCCCTGGTTTTGAGTAAACTCTCACCCTTTCCTAATCCAGAATGCATTTGGTTTGGTCTGGTGGGGTCCTTTGAAGGTGTGGGCCCCCTTTTTATTTTATGTTTATCTTTTTATCCTTTTTGATGAAGTGGGTCTGGTACAGGCCTGTAGACACCCCAAATTGCATAGTGAAAATGATGAATAATTGGCAAAAATCATTCTTTCCTTTGTAACCAGCACAAAATTTCAGATTTAAGCATTTTTCTTGTATCAGACAACTCAGGTCGGATACAAGCACATCTTTTTATATCCGACACAAGTCGTCAGATACAAGCAGATATTAGTGTATTCGACGACATGTGTTAGATACAAAAAATATTTGCTTGTAACCGACTTGATTTGTCGGATACAAGCTTTTTTGCTCAAAATTGAGTAAATCCGAGAGTTTTTCACTTTTTTACTGTTTTACACATCCTTATGAAGTGGAAATCTCAGAAATAGCCTTAGGGTTAAGTGTGGGGGACTTTAGACATCATTTTGTGTCTAGCATCATGCAAGCCCTAACCCTAGCATTTGCCTATAAATAGGAGGCTTCTCCTTAAGCAAATGGCCATAAGTTGGAGATTGAAGAGCTCCGAGTGAAGAAGGGAACCGTTGCCTCACTGCTTCCAGAAACCCAGGTATGCCTAAAACCCTCTTTATTTTTATGTCTTTACATTCTAGGGTTAGTTCTCTTCTTTTACCTTTCTGTAGAATAATGGCCTACTCTTTGTATATGCAACCCCTTCCTCTACTCAAAGTACCTCGAGACTCCCTCTAGCCATAAAACGTGAAGAGGGATCTAGGGGAAATGAGATTGGGGATTGATCCTTAGTCATAGAACCCTTTTGAATAGCCTTTTGATTCTATGAAAACCGTTTCATACTCAAAGTACCCCAAGACTATCTCGAAGAACTGTAAAACAGGGAGAGAGAACTAAGGGAAACGAGAATGGAACGGAACCATAGGTTTCTTTTAGAACACCATTCGATTGATATGAATGTTATATGTTGTTATGTATGTGTTTAGAGAAATGATTTTTACACATGCACACATAGCACCCGTTTTGTCGGAATCGGCATGTATTTTGGATCTATTGCATTCATTGTGGTAGATCTAAAATAAATGGCCCTAAGCAGTTCTGGGACATATCTCAATGATCTTCAAAATGATTTCAAGCAAGTTCTCTTTGAGTATTGAAGACCTCTAGGTCTAACTTCTCGGTTTTGGGCATTTTTGCTCAATGTTAGGGTTTTTGACATATTCTCGTCAATCAAAGAGAATGGTGAGCCAAACTTGTACCATATTTCTTCCTAGAGGTTCTTCAACACTTTTTCAAATGATTTTGATTCATATTGCACGGATTACACACACTTGATCACCGTTTTGGATTGATTTTACTTCAAAAGGTCTAAACTGGACAGCAGCTGTACCCTTACTTCGGACACTCATAACTTCATCATCCAGATGAATTTTGGTGTGATTCTAAAGGCATGGGAAAGGTGAGGCTGTATAGTTTATGTCTGTAAAATTTCATCAATTTTTATGAAGGGGATTTTTGACACCATTCAGTCGAAGTTGATAGGTCAGTTCAGGCCAGATTGCTAAACCTGTCACTTCGATTGAGCACCATGTGTTCGTTTTAAGTCCGATTTGAGTGATTTTTGTTTTTACGTTTTCCTTCAGAAGTCTAATTTCAAGTCCCGTTGGTTTCATAATTTTTTGATTCCATTTATGTCATGGGTGACTGATTTACTCAGAACTGCTCAACAGCACATTTCTGGGTTAATCTGTGATCTTCGCGGCCTGTTCGGGAGGTCACCCAAGGCACATCCGGATGAAGTTTGGTATGAGGCTAGTTTCATTTGAAATATGGCCCTACACACTTCATTCATGCCAAATTACACGGATTTATATGGAGCCAATGTTTCTAAATGAATTTCCAAAGTTGCCCACTTGTTACTTTTAACACTTTCCAACAGCAGATTTCAAAGAAGCATAACTCCTAGGGTTTTAATCGGGTTTGATTGAAAATTTGCATGAGTCTTCTATTTATCATAATCTTTTAAATGGATTTGGTTTGATTCAATTTAAATTAGATTTGAATGATTTCAAGACAAATGGCTCTAGCTTTTACCGAATTTTCCGGATTTGTCTCAACTTGGTTTTGTTCAAGTTTTGTCTAGATTTCCATCTAATGGTGATATCCCAGAAGTGATACAGACATAAAAGAGGATCTGGAATTCATTGGATTTCTCATGTGGAAGTATCATACATTTGTTTAATCCTTTTTCAAGGTTTTTGATTATTTTAGCAAGCTTTCTTATTTTTGAGCATGAACAACACTTGGCAACCACCTTGTGTGGGTGAATGGGGGTGCCTAACACCTTCCCCCGTTCATAATTAATCTCCTTACCCATCTCTTGATTTTATTTTCAAGTAGGGTTATTTTTACTCTAGTTTTTGTCTTTTTGTTTCTTTTGATGATTTTTGGTGCCCATTCACACCTTAAAATTGAATGGTGGTAACTCTCCCATTTTGTTGAGCCCATGTGATGACGGAGGGAATCATCTATGTGATTTTTCCATGTCTCATAGGGCCCCGTTGCAAGGCCCGTAGGAATGCCAAGTTAGGCTTAAGCCCATGGCCCAGTTCGGGTTATTGGGTAACCCTTATTGGTTTTGGTTAATTTGGTTTAAAGATTAATTAAACATGCAACTTAAGTGGGTTAAAGGTTTTTAGGGGCCCAATGGGCTTGGTCTTGGCCCAAGGGAGATTAATCAAATGGCCTTTGGCCCATTTATTGGAAACGGGCCTAGGTTTGGGCCGGATTGGCCGCGGGCCCCGTTGGAGGGCCCACGGTCTCGAAATGGGCTTGGGTTGACCCATAAAGGTCCATGTGTTTGGATCGTATTAAAACGGGTCGGATTGGGTCCAACCAGGTCCAAAAATTGAATTTTTTTAATTAACTACGAAATGGACCACATTTGGAATGCAATCCGGGCTAAACCGCATATGAAATGAGGTCAAGCCCGAACCGCACTGTCTATGCGGTTTGGCTCGGGCTTCCAAAAAATTCCACGACGCCAACTGCACTTGGCTCGCCTGGTTCCAGGGGACATCCGCCGGCTTCTGCTGGGGGTTTCCGACACCTTTAGGGTGGTCTTGATGCCTCCCTTTGGCTTCAAGTGAACCTTTTCATCGAACCATTCACATACCTTTTCCACCAACTAATGAACAAGCAGCCAACAAGTAACAAAACAAGCCAATCCGAGTAGCCATGCATGTTGATACTAACAATCTTCAGGAAAGCTTTGAAAAAGTAGGTTAGTTTTGAGAGAGAGATTTGAAAGATTGGGAATAATCAAGAAAGTCTATGGGGTTAAACAAAGTATTGGTAAAATAGTCAAATCTTATGTATATACTTAATCAAAATAGAAAAATTGGTTAAAAAGACCCTAAAATGTCATGAGTGAGAACCCATATGCATGTTATACTTACTCCCAAAAGGGGGAAGCTTAAGGTGAAAAAGTGAAGGAAATGATCATATACAAGGGAAAAGACCGCGAGGAACCATATTAAACGTGATATATATTTGGACTCATGTAAAACATGGAGGGGTTAATCCGATGAAGATTTGCCCATATCTGGGAAACGTGCTCATGTGTGTGCATCATACTTTTTGTGATGTTAGTTAAAAAGGAGATGCAATGTTAACCTGCGAAAAAGCATGCATGATTTTCATATATGTTGAACACGAAGCTGTGGGATTATAGGGGTACAAAGGATAAGAAGGAGGACAGACCCCTTCTTAATAAACATACAGTAAAAGTTAACAGAGCCAAGATGAAAACTATATTAGCTAGATCATCTTTTTATTCTTTACAAAACCACTCTCCTCCTTTTCCGTGTAGAGATCCCCACCTTTCATGAGGTCTCTCATGGCATGCAAAAGAGAGCAAACCAGTTAGAAAAATACAGTGAAGAACAGTCTTTAAAAGGACCCAAGAAAGAACTTGCTCAGAAAATCATGATTTTAATATATGTTGAACACAAAGCTGTGGGAAAGCTCACCTTGCTATTACCTTCCTCTTTTGAAGTGTGGCGGTCCTCCAGTTGGAAGGGACAGCAATGAGAAGCCTCCTCTGGTTCCCAGACAACCTCTTCTCAACTTCCTTGGAGGTGAAAATTGAGAGAAAGGAGTAAAGCTGAAGGTTCCAAAAACTTGATGTACTTTTTCGCAAGTGCACGAATTCGTAACAAGTAATAAAGTGATGAAATAGAGTGTCGAACCCACAGGGAATGGTTGCTACTAAATAATGAAATTACTATCCTAAATTCTATTTGGATAATCAAATAGTGAGATGAGTTTTTAACTAGCAATTAAAATTATTAACTAAGAAAATATGAGATTAAGGTTCAATAGGAGATTTAAAATACTAAGGCATTTGATTTCATCATAAACAAATCTGAATTAACTCTTGAATACACATGCTACTGAATTTTTATAATCCACTTTGAAAGCGAAAATCCCTATTCTATCCAATGGTCTCTCTCGAGCACCAACAAACTTACCTTCCCACGATAACTCACGATATCTCTATGTGAATTTAAAAGTAACAAGGTACATTAAGATCTGTGGAGTTTCATTTCCAAAAACACAAAGCTACATAGACCATGCCAATATCTCTATCAACATGTAGAATATGGTATTTTATCACAGGAACTAAAATTGTATATCTCCTCTCGGTCTCAATACAACTACCAAATACAATTGAATGGTGATCAAATACTCAATTGGGTTAAGCACAATAATAAAATACTCAAATAATGAATCATAAATCCTTTAGCAATAGTATTCAGAATTAAAACATCATGTTCAGATTACATCAAAGCCTTAGAAAGAGAAATTAGTTCATGACTGAACTAAGAATAACCATTAAAAACAGAGTATAATGAAAGAAGAAGAACAAAAGAGAAGAAATAATCTAATTATGATCCAAGCTCTGATCTCTTGATGTTCCAGCTTCCTTCTCACGTTCTCAGCGCTAACTCTTCTCTCTTCACGTTCCTTTTCTCCTTTATATCAATCACAAAGCTTGCCCAACACTCCCTTGAAGAGAAAATAGAAACTTTCCTTCCAAGACTCCTAAGGAAGAGAGAACTTCCTTTCCTTGTATATCTACGACTTCCAAGTCCAAAAACGACCTAATCTTCTTAATTAGAAACCCCTCTAAGTCCTCCTAAAAACTAGAAGAAGATCCCCAAGAAAAAGGAAACAAATCCGCAAAGTTCAGAATTTTATAACAGGTTTTTCTACTTGATCGTTCGAACGTTCATCGAACGCGGGTCGAACGTTCAGGTCAAAAAGTTGTTTCCTCTTCTCTTGTTCGAACGTTCATCGAACGGTCAGCGAACGCTGCTCACAATTTCTCTATTTTTCACCAACGTTCGAACGACAATCGAACGTTCAGCGAACGCTGCTCTTGGGTTTCTCTGCAGAACACCAACGTTCGAACGACAGGCGAACGGCTAGCGAACGTTGCTCTCGGGTTTCTCTGTAGATCACCAACGTTCGAACGACAGGCGAACGGCCAGCGAACGCTGCTCTCGGGTTTCTTTGCAGAACACCAATGTTCGAACGACAGGCGAACGGCCAGCGAACGTTGATCATATCTTCTACAATTTGACTCCGATTGTTACGTCGTTTGAACCGTGACTTCTATAATCACCGAGAGTATCTCTACATCAACAAATTAGGCAAAATTTAGACAATGAAAATAACATGCAAAGATGAAAGACTTTGACAATTTCTAAGTAAAATTGGGAATTAAATATGAAATAAAACCAGATAAGTCATAAATTTAATGTGCTAATATGTGATATTTTCATGACTTATCAGTATTTTGGGTATTGAAAAAGGGTTTGGGTGACTGAGTAGGTGTTCAAAGGGCTAGGAGGTTGCTAGAGAGACAGGGGGTCGGCAGGGCATAGAGGCCTTGCAAACAATGGGGGTTGGACGCCTATTTATAGGCAAAATTTCCGTGACCGTATTTGAAGTGTGGTCATGCCTTGACCGCATTTTAAATGCGATCGAGCCGCCCATGTACGCAAATCCGCGAATCTGCCAGCTGTCGCCGTTGGTGTCACGTGGCCAACTTCTAGAAGCTCGGAACCGCATTTGAAGTGCGGTCAAGGTACGATCGCATTTCAAATGCAGTAGAGCACGTTTTTTAAATGCTGGATTTGAAATCCTTTATACAATTTGGTTTTGAATGAAGATTTTGTCCAATTTTATGAATATTTTATTAAAAAAATCAAGATTTTTTTATTAAAATATTATTTTAAAAGCAAGATATTTTTATAAAACAATTATTTTATCTCCAATATTTATTTATTCTACCTTTTGCTGCTGTTTTGCCATGCGGACAGTCTTTCTGAAACTTTGACCAGCCATAACTTTCTTGTCCGACGTTTGATTTCAGCAAACTTAGTGTCGTTGGAATCAGCTCAAAATTCTCTATCCACTAAGCTAGAGTATGGTGGCAAATTCTGATTTTTAGCAGAAAGTCAATTTCTGTTCCCCACAAGGTTTGACCAACTCATAACTTCTTCATCCAGACTCCGATTTGAGCAAACTCAGTTGCGTTGGAGCCGTGTTGGAATTTCCTTTTCAACGGGAAGAAGTATGGTGGTCAATTTTTACCTGATAAAAAAGTCAATTTTTGGCCCCCTCAGTGTTTGACTTTTCCGATTAGAATTTCATTTTCTGCACTTTTGGGGGTGCAAACATTAGGTTCTAATAGGTTCCATAAACCAACAAATAAAAATAGAAATCCTTCTCTTGATAGTCAGGGTAGCCCCCCTGTGAATCAAACCCAGTAGCATCCTCACCAGGAGTATCTGAAAACAAAACCAATAAAACAAAAATGTGAGAAACATCTTAATAAGTAGCCATGCTGAAAACATAAGTTATACATTTCAAAAATATGCAAGCGAGCAATCAGGCTAACCAAAACAGATATAAATACAATGAATTATAAAATGATACAAACATACGATAAGTCTTGCAGGACTCATGAAATAGAAATCCGGAGATAGATCAACAAACTATGCTAATACATCCTTCCCATCGAGTACACAGATTGTGGAACTACAAACAAATTACAGGTATGCTACCTAACCAAATTACAAGTGGGCCAACTGATACCGGTTAAGCTATTCAACGCTAGATGGAAGTACTAAACCGATATCGAAGTGAGTTAGCATGTACAACAAAATACTACTCTAATCTTATTACCAACACACTCTTCCCACCAAGCACACAGATAGAGGAATTGTACCTTATTACCAACATCATATGCACTTTTTTATGTTATAATTATATTGCATTTGGTTTATCCCAGATACTTGGGTGGACGACAAATTTCAAGAACATAACCACATCCGTGGAGACACATACGTGTCAGGAACATACCCACATACATGGAGACACATACATGCCATATCAAAGAAACTGTTCAACAATCTTCCCATCAAGTACACAGATTGAAGAAGTATATCCTGCCGAGTACATGGACTAGGATATTGCAACCCCACTTTCCACTAAGTACACAGATTTAGAAAGTGGATTGCCACTGCTGGTCTACTCAGTACACAGATCTAAACCATCTAGCCACATCAATAACTACAAATAATTTCATCCCAAGTGTGCACATGTTGATCCGCGGTCCACACCTTTGTTATTGCTGGGAGGTGCACGAATGTGCATGCCTTTTCTAGGGATTAATGGTTCTTGGTGCGTTATCCGGTGAAAATATGAAGGATCAAATGCTATTTGGATTGGGAAAGGAAATGGGGGATGGGAGTTGACATTGTCTGATGGGATGCAGGCAGATACCTGGCTTCCTAAAAGGCTGTCAAATTAAGTGGTCTGCGGTTTCAAGATTCTGGTTAAGTTCTCGGTTACAGTCCGAGGAAGTCCGTAAACACCCTAGTTCGCCCCGTTAGGTGACGGGTCCCATGGATCATCTTAGTCATGAGTCAACTTGTTTTAACCTCACCCATTCCTAAGTTGACATGCACTCTCTTAAGTCAAGGTGGGATCATCTATGAGGCGAAGATCCCTTTATTTGATTTTATCTTATTATTTTCAAGATGATGTAAGTCTAATACATGGGCCCCATTGGAAGGCCCACAGGTTTGCCACTTTAGGATTAAGGAAAGCCTAAGTCCCTTTTGGGATTACGTTGGATAATCCCTTCTAGATTAGGCTGTTTGATTGGGAGATGAGTTAAAGATGCAAAACTTTAAGGTTAGTTGATTAAGGATTTTAAAGAGGGTCCATTGGGCTTGGTAAGGGCCCAAGGAGGTCCCAATAGCAAGAAATCCACATTGGCGTGGACTTTGGTTAGCAAGATGGGTGTGGGCCCCGTTCGAAGACCCACAAAGAGGCATAATTGGGCCTAGAGTTGGGCCCAATTCCCAAAAAGGGGTCCCTGTTTACTTAGAGACCCTATTGGTTTAGCGCAAATTAAATAACATTAATTTTAATCTTACTTATTCAAGAAAAATCGGAATCTGCAACTCTCTGTGAATAAATCGTATGCATCATACGGTTTGGTCAAAATCGTATGTACCATATGGTTGTGATCAAACCGATATGAGTATATGTTTTGCACAAAAAATGACAAAACACAGATTTTTCAGTGGGGAAGCGGGCTTTCCCATCCCATGTGAGTCTGATGATGTCTGTGGGTCACTATGTTGATCCACAGTGGTTTTCCAATTCCATTTTTAGCATAATGAGCCTACTTCTATGTGGTTGGACCAAAGGGGAGAAAGAGGAAGGCTTGGGGCCTCTCTTTCTTATGCTTGAGTCAGAACCTCGAACACTTTTAGGTGGGGAGGGGATTCTCCACCATTGTTTTGGACAAGTGACCTAGTCTCTTGTAAAAAAGGGCTAGTCAAGGAGGTCCGAAAGGCCTTGTGTCCGGGTCAACGGCCAAACCATTGCATGATGAGCAAGAAAAGTAGCGAAAGGACAAGAGTAGGCATATGCTTGTTGAAAGAATATAATAAGCAAGGTGTCAGCACCCCATTTTTGCACCATAGATTTGCCCAATATGCATATCTTAAATCGGCACATATATGAGCACACAAATCGAGGTTTTTATAGTGGACCAATATTTTTGAAATAACAAGCCTATAATAAAGAGAATTTTGAGCCGATTCCGATACACCAAATCGTGCTTAAATCAGATCTCAAATGGCTAAGTTATGGATAAAAGAAATGAAGGGTAATTTGGGAATTTTCTGATAAAACTAGAATTGGGTGCCACATGGCAGCCATGTGTACGCCATGATGGCTGCCATTTGACCAATGTTGATTAAAAATTTTGGGTTTCTTTTAGTAAGTAAGATAGGTTTCCTAATGGGGTTTGTTAGGCAAATAAATAAAAATTTAATAACAAAGTTAATAAAAGCTTTGAACTTTAAAAAAAAATAATAATAAACAAAGAGAAATGAGTTGGATGAATTGGTCCAACTCATGTTTTCTTGGGATTTTGAGACTAAGCCTAAAAATAATATATTGGACAAATTGGTCCAACTCATCGGACTTGGAGACCAAGCCTAGAAATAGGTGGTGGTTGCTAAGAGAGGAAGAGGAAAGGTTAAGAAGATGAAGGGTCTAAGAGTTTAGAAGTTGAAAAAGGGAGAGTTAATAGAGGAAGAGGAAAGGTTAAGAAGATGAGGGGTCTAGGAGGTAAGAAGTTGAAGGGGTGAAAGTCTCTTATAAAAAGGAGAGGAGTCTTAGAAGTAAGGAGGCAGCAAGTAAAAGAACTCTCTGAAAAAGAGAGGAGAATTAGCAAAAGGGGAGGACGTCCATTAGCAAAGGTTGAGCACCTTAGAATAAGGAGACTGCTGTCCAGCAACACTAAAGCTTTGATCACTTGTTCTAGCGTTACAGAAACATGTATTTTCTTTTTGCTCAAAATATTGTTTGAAGTTATTTTTTATTCATTAAAGTCCATGAGATTCTTTTGTGGTGTGATCAATAAGGATTTTGAGATGCTTTTAAAGTGGATTTGAACAAGGATTTGCACTGTTTTCTCAGCCATGAACATCAACTTAGATGATTCAATTGTGCATGTGTTGATCACTTTCAAACCCATCTTAATCTTTTCACACTCCTTCAATTGAATCTTCTATTGGCTTCCTTATTGCTTTCCCTTTAACATGAATCATACAAAAGACTAATGCAAGGAAAAGACAAAAGTGTAAAAAAAAAAAAAAAGAAAAAGACAAAGATGTAAAGTTCTGAGTTCTTTCTGCATTAGGCTTGCACCTGTTTTCCAGATAAACCAATTTGTTTTTACCTAGTTCTAGTTCGATTCAAGTCTGGAGTCCATCATGAGATTTGTGGTATTTGTATTTTAGTTTAATGTAAAAATATGCTCGAGACCCTACACTATGAGTAGGTATTTTATTTTTAATTTTTCTTTGGTTTAGATTTTCAAAGGGAAATGTCTAACATTAAATTTTGCAGCTTCATATCTCTTAAATGAAAATGAATTTTGAAAACTGCTATACGTTATTTTAGTGCTTAAAGTTATGATTCTAAGGAATCATATTTCGCATAATTTGGTTAAGAATTGAGGGAGATATGAATCTTTGAATGCAGATAGCGCAGTAGTTCAGGTTGTTTCACTTTTTGGTTTCCTTTTTAAATTAGTAGTTAGTCATTCTTGCTAAACAAAAAATAATAATAATAATAATAATAAAAAGAAAATGTAAGAGCAAATAAAAAAAATATTGAAGTGATGATTCTTTCTTATGGCTGAACATGTTCTTCTTCTTTTTTGTCTATTGTGATTTTCTTACTTACATTTGTTCTTGTTTTGTTTTATTTTATTTTTATTTTACTACATGAGATGTAAAATAGTGGCCCTCCATTCTCCTAATGTAGATATGTTATTATAAATGAGAGTCTAAAACATTTATTTGAAGTGGTCGAATTAGCCCCCATTTTTTATTCTTTTTAATTTGGGTTTCTTTGCTTTAGAATTCTTATGTGCATGTAGGATGTAGTATAGCAATCCCCCACTCCTCTAATCCACTGTATATATGTGAAAGATAAAATTAAAAAAATGGAAAAGGAAAAGAAGAATAAAAAATAATAAATAAATAAAAATTTTTTGGAGTAGCTGAGTACATTGCTCCATGTTGGAATCTTTGATTTGGATTTCTTTATTTTTTATTTTTTGGTACATATGTGTCATGTTTTATTTTGTATGGGAGGTAGCATAACAACCCCCATTCCTCCAATGTTTGTATATATGTGATCATAAATAAATAAATAAAAATATAAAAGAAAAGAAATAAAAAAATATAATAATAATAAAAGAGCCCATTAAATATCCAACTAATTTAAAGGAACCCATTTCAGTGGGGCAACTCAGGGTGTACAAGGACTTCCCTAGGTTGCAATCGGGTCATTTATCCGGAATCACTGGTTCAGACCAAAAATCAATGGGTGTCTACCTACACCATTTCAGGTAGTGGTGACTCCATAACACATGTAACACGCTTTTTCTGCGTGTCCGAGGTGCGCACAGAAGGCAATTACTATGGTGTGTATAATTCGTGAAAGGGGGTATTGATCATGCTTAAGTGGAAGTGTGTGTTCATTCGAGGTGCATATGCTCATGCTAACAATACCATATGGCATCTCAAACAAAACCATGTTAAACTCATCTAAGGAAGCACTTAAAGAAGGGATGATGGGGGAGTTAAAGGGTACATTGGACCAAGGGGAGAAAAGAAGAACAAACTCTTCTCATGATTAAAGAGACAAAGAGGAATTAAATGAGACCTTAGGTTATCCTACCATGCTCTCACAACCTCCCATTCATCATATCCACCTTACCATGTGGGTTTTCCCTTACTAAAAAGAGCTAATCACAATAACTAAAGAGAAAGTGAAGAACATGCTTGAAGGAGGGTGAACACATGGTACATGCCACAACATGCTCACATGATCATACATATAACCTATGTTACATAGGAGATGCAAAAGAAGCTTACCTTGGGGATAAGAGCTTCCTTCAAGATGTTTGGAGGCTTCTTGGGACTTTGACAGTAGTTGAGCACCCTCCTTGTCCTTCAAATGGTTCTCCAAGGGATTCAAGAAGCTTCCATGGTGGTTTTAGGGTGTTTGAGAGTGGTTAGGAAGGGATTAGGAGGCTTGAATGGAGATGAAGAGGGGTAGGAGAGGAGGTTAGTTTGTGGGAAAAGGGAGAGGGACGAACCAGAGAGAAGCCAATGAGATGCCAACCTCCTGCATAGAGGTGCAGGTCTGTATTTATAGACACAAGTCAAAATCATATAAAGTATATGGTTTGGACAGAATCGTATACTTTATACGGTTTTACTTGTCTTGTCCGCAATTATCAGATTTGTCGACGTGACAGATTCGTACAGAGGATAAGATTTTGATCAAATCTTCCAAAACTATATTGGAAGTGCAGTCTCATCATTTTCAGTTCATTTTTTTTATCAAACCATATTGCTTAATACAGTTTATTTGATCTTCCTTGATTTGATTTGATTCTCTGATAGATTTCTGACAAGATTTGCTAATCTTCTGACCATACATGGTGTACGGCCAAGGCATGACCATATATGGTATACGATTTGTCCAGATCTCCTGACAGATCTTTGATGGATTTGCAATCATTAGAGAATCATCCCAACCATATATACTATACGGTTTTGGCCAAACCGTATATACCATATGGTTGGATCGTATCTTTTAGGATTTGTTTTGGTTTGACCTTGGTTATACTTGATTTGACATGATTTGATTTGACGTTTTGTCCTTTAGTGCTTTACTTTGCCACTAGGCAAACCATGCCACGTGTCCAGCTTATCTACATTTTGTTGCCCTTTTATTGTTTTGCCCATGTTTTCTTCATCTGGACTCTGATTCATGTAAATTTAGTTGCGTTGGAATTGTGTTGGGATTTCCTATCCATCAAAATAGGGTGTGGCAATTAATTTAGGCTTGATCAGAGGTTTAATTTATGCTCCTTCGTGTAGACACCCCAAATTGCACTACAAAATGAGAAAATAATGAAAACATATAATTGGGATTTAAAACAGGCCAAAAATGCATGAAATTAAATAATTTAAGCCTTGACCGTATTGTATCTACGGGCTAAGCGTGCCCGGATTTTGTACACGGGTACGCAGCGCCCGTAATACATATACGGACATTACTGGACCGTAAATCATTTACGGGGACATTAGATTTGTGCGAGTTTTATTCTTTCTCAATTTCTGAGCCTTATCTTTAGTCCAATATCCCTTTAAATGAGCGAATTATATCTTTTATTCGTTCGGATTATCTTTGTTGGCCATGGATGGGCATTATCCTTGTGTTTAACTCAATCTGAAACTCTATCTTGCCAAACCTTGGACCAACCATACCCCTGAGTTTGCCTATAAATAGAGGGCCTTTCCTCAAGCAAAAGGCCACGAAAATTTGAAGTCCAAGGAGCTCCAAGAGAAGAGAGGAATCCCTGCTGCTCTGCTTGCTCAATCCAGGTAAGTCCCTTTTCCCTTTTATTTTCTGTCTTCAATTCTGGAGATAATAAAGTCTTCTCTATTGCTGTAGAATAAGGCCATCTTTTATTCTGTATACCCAAACCTATCTCCAAGTACCTCAAGAATCCTCTCTAGCAGTAAAATGTGAAGAGAGAGCTAGGGGTAAAGAGAATAGGTGGATCCATAGGGTAGACCCCCATGTGCTCTAATCTGTGAGATGTGGTTGCTTTGGATATCCTGATCATGTTTTAATTGTTTTTATGATGAATCTGGATTAATCCTATGAGTTCATGATGTTTATAGCATGAGATCCCCACTTTTTTCTAAAATTTGGATTTTTCACACTTTTGCACCTACAGCACTGTTTTCGTGGTTTTTGTGATATTAGGCTAAGATCCTAGATCTATCATGATCAGTATGATAGATCTGGATTCAGAAGCTTGAAAGTAACTTCTAGGGTTTCATGATGTGGTTTTTGAGTTGTTTTTCACTTTTGAGAGAAGACCCTACGGTCTAAGTTCTCCCCTTTTGATGTTCTTTATCAACATGGGTATTTTTGGTTTTGAATTCTTGATTTAATGTGAAATTTGGGCTATATCTATGTCTTGGACTATTCATGTTCAATTCTGTAATATTTCATAAAAATCATATTTTTTTAGATTTCTAGAATTTAACTTGAAGCCAGATTTTTGAAGTTTTCACTTTAGATTGGTTTTATTTGATTTCATCTCAATGTTATTTTGATCATGAAACCCTAGGAATGGTATGATCATATTTGAAAGTTCTGGATCAATCAGGCTATTCGTATGAAAAAACCATACACTTTTGTCTTTTTTGTAATTTTTTATGATTTTTATAGCAAGCCTTTTTTCCTTTGAAAAACATGAACAATACCTGGCAACCACCTTGTATGGATGAATAGGGGTGCCTAACACCTTCCCCTGTTCATAACCTAATCCCCTTACCCATCTCTGGTTGTTTTTTTATAGGGTTATTTTTATCCTAAATTTGCCTTTTTGTGCTTATTTGATATTTTGGTGTCCATTCACACCTAAACAGAATGGTGGCAACTCTTTGTTTTTAACCAATCCCGTGAGATGATTGAGGAAGTCATTGAATTGATTTTTTCCTATGTCTCACAACTGGCGACTCTGCTAGGGACTTGTGGATTTCAGCCTTTTGGTGTTTTAGTTCATGTTTTTGATACTTTTGGATTTTCTTGCTATTTTGTGTTTTTAGCATGTCTTTGTTTTGCTTGCTATTTTGTGTTCTTAAGCATGTTGGGTATGTTTTAAATCTGAATTATTGCTTAAGAATTCATGGAGGTAGAAACATGCTTAATTTTGATCTATAGGATTGTTTCTAGAAACATGCATAGGGGAGGTTCGTTTTGCTGAACCATGTTTATTTCTTGCTATATTTTTATAATAGCATGTTTTAATTTTCAGCATGATCTCCATGATGTGTTTTTGGGTTGTATAACATGATCATATGTTTGCATGATTGGATGATTTTTATGAACATGTTTTAGGTGCTATAAGGACTGTTTTGTGTAGTTGTTTACTTTATATATGCTTTCCTATTATGCCTTGGTTTGTATATGCATGGCTACGAAAAGAGTGGCAAAGGTTTGGGACATTGTGAATGCACCCTATTTTTACAATGCACTGTGCACATTTTATTTTACACAGCCTACCCTTAACCTATAGGAAGTTGAACCTGAATGTGTGTAGCTTGGCGCAACGAGGTTGATACTTCGGAAAGTGAAAGTGAAAACATTCACCTTAGAACTTTGAGCCAATGATGTAATGATAACGTAGATCTGTGATTCGATTCTGGTCATCACTAGGCTTGAGTGCTAAGTTGTCATTAAGCCAAAACCCAAAGCCCCTACACTTGAAGGTGGAGATACACGTTTTTGGCTAAAGTACACAATTACGTGGGGATATGGGTTTGTAATTGTGGGAATGCCGTTTGCATGGTTCGCAAGCCAAGGCATAATGCGGATGCCATATTGAAGGTAAACAAGGTAACCTTAATTTTTGCATTATTTTCATGTCATAGGGGTGTCATGGTGTCCATCAATTTGGGATAAAATTGGTCCCAAATATGCATGTTTTCTAAAATTGGTGTAGCCCATAGGAAGAGTTTCTACCTCTGTTTAGAATCAATCCTACCCAATGTTCATACAAGAGGCAACCCAAGGGTACCATACCCCTGAATATGGTGTTGATTTGGAGGGAACATGTGCCCTCCTAAACAAGTGTTTTTGCAAATAGGCCAAGGTCTACTGTGGGACAGTTTAGAAGCTTTGCAATGGGTGAACTGTATGTTTGGATGAGCAATTAAAGTGATCAAATCATGTAAAAACTGGGAAAACATAAAAGAGCTCCGTAAAACCGCATTTAGTACACGGGCTGGGCTCGCCCGTATTGGTTATACGGGCTGGACTTGCCCGTGTTTTCCATACGGTCACGGCTTCTTCGTAATTTGAATACGGGCAGGGCTGAACCGTACTGTGTATGCGGTCTTAGCGGAAAATTCAATTTTAATCAGTTTTTCCCACTAAATCTTGTTCCTTTAACCTTTAAATAATGATAAAGAGAAATGAGATTGAACAAAATGCTTCAAAAAATAAATAAATAAATAAATAATGTGAAAGAAAATCCTTTGGGCCTCTGAAAGCCTTTGAATTTCAGACTTTTTCTCAAAAATCCTTGGGCCTCTGAAAGCCTTTGAATTTCAGACTTTTTCTCAAAACTCCTTGGGCCTCTGAAAGCCTTTGAATTTCAGATTTTTTCTCAAAACTCCTTGGGCCTCTGAAAGCCTTTGAATTTCAGACTTTTTCTCAAAAATCCTTGGGCCTCTGAAAGCCTTTGAATTTCAGACTTTTTCTCAAAACTCCTTGGGCCTCTGAAAGCCTTTGAATTTCAGATTTTTTCTCAAAACTCCTTGGGCCTCTGAAAGCCTTTGAATTTCAGACTTTTTCTCAAAACTCCTTGGGCCTATGAAAGCCTTTGAATTTCAGGTCTTTTTCCTTTGGGCCTCTGAAAGCCTTTGAATTTCAGACTTTTTCTCAAAAAAATCTCCGGGCCTCTGAAAGCCTTTGAATTTCAGACCTTTTTCAAAAATATCCCTGGGCCTTTGAAAGCCTTTGAATTTCAGATCTTTTTCCTTTGGGCCTCTGAAAGCCTTTGAATTTTAGATATTTTTCCTTTGGGCCTTTGAATTTCAGATCTTTTTCTTTTGGGCCTCTGAAAGCCTTTGAATTTCAGATATTTTTCTTTTGGGCCTCTGAAAGCCTTTGAATTTCAGATATTTTTCTTTTGGGCCTCTGAAAGCCTTTGAATTTCAGATATTTTTCTTTTGGGCCTCTGAAAGCCTTTGAATTTCAGATATTTTTCTTTTGGGCCTCTGAAAGCCTTTGAATTTCAGATCTTTTTCCATTGGGCCTCTGAAAGCCTTTGAATTTCAGATCTTTTTCCTCGGGCCTCTGAAAGCCTTTGAATTTCAGATCTTTTTCCTCGGGCCTCTGGAAGCCTTTGAATTTCAGACCTTTATCAAAAATCTCTCGGCCTCTAAATGCCTTTGAATTTCAGACCTTTTGCAAAAATATCCTTGGGCCTCTGAAAGCCTTTGAATTTCAGACCTTTTCCAAAAATATCCCTGGGCCTCTGAAAGCCTTTGAATTTCAGACATTTTCCAAAAATACCCCTGGGCCTCTGAAAGCCTTTGAATTTCAGATCTTTTTCCTTTGGGCCTCTGAAAGCCTATGAATTTTAGATCTTTTTCCTTTGGGCCTCTGAAAGCCTTTGAATTTCAGATATTTTTCTTTTGGGCCTCTGAAAGCCTTTGAATTTCAGATATTTTTCTTTTGGGCCTCTGAAAGCCTTTGAATTTCAGATCTTTTTCCTTTGGGCCTCTGAAAGCCTTTGAATTTCAGATCTTTTTCCTCGGGCCTCTGAAAGCCTTTGAATTTCAGATCTTTTTCCTCGGGCCTCTGAAAGCCTTTGAATTTCGGACCTTTATCAAAAATCTCTCGGCCTCTAAATGCCTGTGAATTTCAGACCTTTTGCAAAAATATCCCTGGGCCTCTGAAAGCCTTTGAATTTCAGACATTTTCCAAAAATACCCCTGGGCCTCTGAAAGCCTTTGAATTTCAAATCCTTTTCTCTTTTTGTGGGACCTGTTGGAAGCCCTAGAATATTCCAACAATTCTAAAAAAAAAAAGAAGCAAATAAAGAAACAAATCCAAATTCGTGTTCACCCAGCTTGCATATAGGCATTCCTAGGCATGTGAATGAGATTAAATGGGCACTGATATTTTTTCCTTTATTTTTTGCCAGGTACCAATACACTTGCAATCATAGCTCCTGTAACCAGATCAAGAGCTCGCGCCATGAATCCCATTGAGACTGAAGCTGATGCTCCTCACCCAGATATTGTCTTGCTACAGGAGCAAGTGGCAGGACTGGCCCTAATGCTAGAAAATATCCTGTCGGTGCAGGCCCAACAAGTGCAAGCCCAAAATCAAGCATCCACTTCCAACCCAGAACCTCCACCCTAAATCAATATTCCACCTCCAGTTCAACCTATTCCTGAACCCGTTTATGAACCCACCCCTGAACCTATACTGATCAGGGATGAGACAGTGGAATCGGACAAAGCCAAGGAAAAGGAAAGGATGAGGGAAGAAGTTGAAAGGAAGTTCATGCACAGACTAGAAATGATCCAAGATGAACTGAGAGAAGTAAAAGGGGTGAACAACTTCAGGGGCACCAACTTTGAAGACTTATTATGCCTGTACCCTAATGTTAACCTGCCAGCTAAGTTCAAGTGCCTAGACCTAGACAAGTATGATGGCACGAGCTGCCCCATGAGCCATCTGAAGTTGTACTGCGGTGCCCTATGCCAGTTCGGGCGGGATGAGGGCGTCTTGATTCAGCTATTCCAAAGGAGCTTAACTGGAACTGCGTTGAGATGGTTCGCTACTTTAGACCATGGAAAGATCAGAAGATGGAAGGACCTAGCAGATGCCTTCCTAGCTTAGTACCGATTTAATTCAGAGATCGTACCAGATAGGTACGACGTAATGAGAATGAGTAAGGCTAGAGACGAATCTGTCAGACAGTATGCCAAGAGATGGAGGTAGATTGCCTCTCAGGTCAGGCCACCCATGCTAGAGTAGGAAATGATTTCCACTTTCATCAGTACACTGGGTCAACCATTCTACAGCCACCTGGTGGGTCAGACCACCACTAATTTTGTGGCTTTGGTACTAGTGGCCGACCGAATCGAGGACGGAATCAGGTCAGGTAAAATAATTGACCACTCTGCCATGGTCAGTCAACAGGACCCTAATCTAAAGAAAGGAAGCGGGATAAAGAAGAATGGGAACAAGAAAGAGGGTGAGGTAAACATGGTGCAACCACCATTAGGGCCTAACAAGCCCATACAAATCAACATACCTGCTCATTTTCCTACTCCATCTACTCCATCTACCCAGGCCCCCATGAGGGTTAATGTTCCAGTAGCACCCTCAGACCAAAAGAGGGCTTTTACTAAAGAGGAAAAGGATGCCTATTTCGCAGCAAGGAGAAATAGGGTTTTCACCCCTATTCCAATGACTCCTTCTCAGTTGCTTCCCACTTTATTGCAAGCAGGGTATATTACTTTAAGAGAACCCAATCCGAATGCATCCAAGGGGAGAAATTATGACCCCTCCACCACTTGTGATTTCCACATAGGTGCACCTGGGCACTCTACTGACAAATGTTGGCCGTTGAAACACGCCATTCAGGATTTGCTTGACCAAAATACCCTGTCTTTCAATACAGGGACTCATAATCCTCCCAGAACAGATATTGGACAAAACCCTTTGCCCCAGCATCATGGGGCAGGCCCATCTAATGTTATAGGTGTCATCTCTTCTGATAAAATAACCTTTGACCCATCCCAGTTAATTGCTCCTATAGGGACAACGGTCAAAGTGTATTTTGACAGAAGAAATGAGGATAAAGAAATAAATGTGATTTCAAAAGGAAATGATCGTGCTGCTAAGAGCATTAGCTCTGCTTTGGACCGGGCCTCCTCCC
This sequence comes from Buxus sempervirens, assembly GCA_947561395.2. Lineage (NCBI taxonomy): Eukaryota > Viridiplantae > Streptophyta > Magnoliopsida > Buxales > Buxaceae > Buxus > Buxus sempervirens. Next base: position 2,200,982 of record OX387188.1, read on the forward strand.
TCATGGCCCAATTAAACATTGCAAAGCCGCCTTTGGTTATCAATTGCAATCCATCCACCCATTTTTCACCCATTCAATCAAAACCACCATTGGTCATAAACTGTGACCATCTCAATGCATCAGTCACTTCTGCAACCCCTCAACCAAAATAATGTCCACCATTGGTTGTTGATATTCCTCTTACTCAAATTTCACCATCCAAGTCCAAACTTCCTCCCTTGGTGATAAATGTCCCTAAGCCTTCTTACTCTGAATCGGTTGTACCATGGAACTACAGTAAAGGCTACACCACTACATTCCCTGCATCTGAGGCAGAAACCAAAAAAGAAGTGAACCTCATGATGAGGTCAGGAAAATGTGTAGGGGTGGAAGAAAAATAAAAGGAGGCAAAGAAGGAAAAGGAAGAAGAGAAAAATAAAGGAAAGGCTAAGGTAGGGGAAGAGGCCCCTCAGGTAACCAACAGTGAGGCTGCTGACCTCATTAAGTTAATTAAATAGAGTGAGTTCAACATTGTCGAGCAGTTGAACAAAGTCCCTGCCCAGATCTCAATTCTGGGATTATTGTTAAATTCCGAAAAACATAGGGACTCCTTGTTAAAGATACTTCATGGGGCACATGTGCCTAAAAATATTGAACCAGACCAACTAGGCAAGATGGTTGGGCAAATTTTATCTCATAATGTCATAACTTTTTCAGATCAGAGATCAGCCCGGCAGGGTACCATCATGTTGATCCTTTGCACATAGCTGTCCTCAGTAAGGGTTGCATGATAGCCTGGGTTTTAATTGATAATGGGTTGGCTTTGAATGTCTGCTTGTTAATAACATTTGTTAAGCTCGGTCTGGAGCAAAATAAAATAAAACAAAATGGAAGAATCATAAGAGCATTTGATAGTTCTAAAACACACTCCCTAGAGGAGGTTGAATTGCCGGTCACTATTGGACCGTATATTTTTAACATCACATTTGAAGTGATGGATATACCTGCAGCCTTCAATCTATTCCTAGGAAGGCCGTGGATTCATACAACTAGGGCTATACCATCTACCCTTCACCAAAGAGTCAAATATATTAGAGGACAAAAGGTGATTACTGTCCTAGCTGAAAATTTGGTTCCTCCCATGTGGTCCCCTGATGTACCCTACATAAACATGGAAATGATTGCAGACAAGATGACATTTTACTCTTTCCAGTTTGAAATTGTGAATTTTATACCTGGGGGGTATCAGGAAAAAGAAGGAAAGTTGACCTGTGTTGAGAAAATGGTCAAGAATATACTGGGAAAGTACAATTTCCACCCTGGAAAAGGTCTGGGGGTTAACCTACAAGGAAGGATAGAACCGATAAAGGTTAAGAAGATGATCCACAAAGCAGGATTGGGGTCCAAGCCAAGGAATTGGAGAAGACAGAAGGAGATGGAAGACATGAAATTCCCTCACATTAGGGAAACTTTTCCAAAGTTTTCTCATATGATTCAGCTGTCTCCTCCCCAGGACCAATCCAAACCCCCATATTATAACATCAACCCATTCCAGAAACCCAAGTCCTCAACCTTGCAACCATATGTTCCACCTTCACCTCCTCAAGCATTGGGTGGGCCTGGGCCACATACAGAACAGGAGCATGATTTCTCTGAGGACGTGGGAGCCTTTTTTGCCATGACTGAAGGCAACCAAGAAGAAGGAGCAGAGGAGCTACCTTTCATTGATTGGGCTGCAGTAGAAGTCCCATCTGGGACAAGCCCTACAGAAGAAACAGGCGATGCAACTCACCCAGTATTGGTGATTTCAGATGCGGACCTTGAGCTTGAGAAGCAGGCTTGTATCCCTGCCCCAGATTCTTTTATTCTGAACAATTGGGAGGAAACTCCCCTTACTTTTGAAGCCGCGTTTGTTTGGCAAACAAACATGGCTTCCAAAAAAAAACTCCATTAGTGGAATGCCCTTTTCCTAAAGGTTTTAATGAGCCTTCGTCTTCAGGAAAAGATTTTTCAGAAGGCTCTCAAAAAACACAAAAAGATTTTTCATTTTTTTATAGAAAAGATAAAATTTTCAAAAAGGTCCAAACCACTTATGAACCATATAAGCAAACGGAATTGGATCGTGTTGAGTATGACTTCGACCTCGAGCTCGACTTTGACCTAATAGGGGTTGAAGAAGAGACTGGGGACGAAGAATACGACCCTCCAAAAGAAATCACATATCAATTGGAGCGTCATGAAAAAGGGGGTCCAATCCAATATTGAAGAGACCATATCAATAAATCTAGGGACCGAAGATGACCCAAAAATAGTAAAGATTGGGGTATGCTTATCTGAGGTACAGCGGGATGAAATGATACGGTTCTTGGTTGATTATGAAGATGTATTTGCATGGTTGTATCGGGATATGCCAGGGTTAGACACCGACATGGTTGTGCACAGGCTACCAATTCTACCAGATGTTAAGCCAGTTAAGCAGAAATTGAGAAGGTTGAAACCTGAATGGACATTGAAGGTCAAAGATGAAGTGGTTAAGCAATTCCAAACTGGATTCTTGGCGGTCTCCACGTACCCTGAATGGCTTGCAAATATAGTGCCAGTACCAAAGAAGGATGGAAAGGTCCGAATGTGTGTAGACTACAGAGACTTGAATAAGGCGAGCCCAAAGGACGATTTTCCACTTCCACACATCGACATCTTGGTGGACAACACTGCTGTACATAGCCTGTTCTCATTCATAGATGGTTTTTCTGGGTACAATCAAATTAAGATGGCTAAGGAGGATCAAGAAAAAACAGCCTTCATTACACCTTAGGGTACTTTCCACTACACTGTCATGCCATTTGGGCTTAAAAACGCCAGGGCAACCTACCAGCGGGCCATGACAGCCTTATTCCATGATATGATCCATAAGGAGATGGAGGTCTATGTGGATGATATGATAGCCAAATCATGTGAAGAAGAAGACCACTTAATCAACTAGAAGAAGGTATTTGACCGGCTTAGGAAATACAGTCTAAGGCTTAACCCTGCGAAATGCGTCTTTGGGGCTACATCAGGAAAATTATTGGGCTTTATAGTAAGCAGAAGGGGAATTGAGATTGACCCAGCTAAGGCTAAAGCAATCATTGAAATGCCACCACCTAGAATTGAGAAGGAAGTTCGTGGTTTTCTTGGAAGGATTCAGTACATAAGCCGGTTCATAGCACAGCTCACCACTATCTGTGAACCAATTTTCAAGCTGCTAAGAAAGAATAACCCGACGGTCTGGAATGATTGTTGCCAAGAAGCCTTTGACACAATAAAGGAGTATTTATTGAATCCACCTGTGTTAGTGCCACCAACTCCAGGAAGACCATTGATTTTATACTTATCAGTTTTGGAGACGTCAATGGGATGTGTCTTGGGGCAGCATGATGATATAGGCAGAAAGGAAAGGGCGATTTATTACCTAAGCAAGAAATTTACAGAATATGAAGCAAAGTACTCTCCTTTGGAAAAGACTTGTTGTGCTTTAGTGTGGGCAACTCAGAGACTGAGGCATTATTTCCTTAGTCATTCCACCTTATTGATATCCCGAATGGATCCTTTGAAGTATTTATTTGAGAAACCAGCTTTAACTGGCAGAACAGCAAAGTGGCAGTTTTTACTCTCTGAATTTGACCTCACCTATGTCACACAGAAAGCCATTAAGGATCAAGCCATTGCTGATTACTTAGCTGCACACCCTTTATCAGAATACCAACCTTTGAAGACTAATTTCCCTGATGAGGCAATCCTGTTTACTGAAGAAGAAGAAGGTGAAAGCTCTTGGCAAATGTTCTTTGATGGGGCCACCAATATGAATGGAAATGGAATAGGGACTGTTTTGATCAAGCCAGATGGGGCACACATCCCAATCGCAGTGAAGTTAAGATTCCAATGCACAAACAATATTGCAGAGTATGAAGCATGCATAATTGGGTTACAAGCAGCCTTAGACCATGAAGTGGAGGAACTTGATGTATATGGAGATGCGAGTCTTATCATCTTCCAAACAACTGGTGAATGGAAAACAAAGGATCACAAATTGATCCCCTATCACCAGTATATAGAAGAAGTAAGCACCAAATTCACTTGAATTTCCTTCAATTATATGCCAAGGGCCAAAAATCAATTTGCGGATGCTCTAGCAACATTGGCTTCAATGGTCAGTATGCCAGAAGGTGCTGATATTAGACCACTGGAAATTAAAGTCAGAGATGAACCAGCTTATTGCCTTGTTCTAGAAGAAACTGTAACGCCCCGAACCCGGGTCAGTGCAAACCGGCACGCAACCCGAACCCGGATCGCTACTATAACAACCCCTATTTAGTTCAACAACCAAATCCGAGGTGTTACTGGCCCATATCAAATACAACATCAATAACATACCAGACCAAGGAATTTAAAATCCATTCTCTTATTATACTATCAGAGTTGCGGAAACAAGTATGTGCGGAAGTGTAGATCAAAATCCTCAACTGAACATAAAACTTGACCATCAATCAGGAATATCAAAGTCTGGTAAAATAACTGGGTACTATCTCTCTCATCTCTCAATACATAATAATAGTCCGATCAAATGTACTAAATCTATAACAATAATCCACCTCAGACAAGATCTGGATAATAGTAATCCTCCGGTGAATACTCAGCTATCTCTCCCTGGAAGTCTAAGAGATCCCCCTCTAGCTTATCAGCTGAAAAAAATGGAATAAAAGTAGGGTGAGATACGAATATCCCAGTAGGTAACACATGCATGATTAAACAGTTAATATAAGTAAAGTAACAGTTCATGCACGATTAAGCAACATCGACTAATCAGGCTCGCATAATCATTTATACTATTCATGAACACAAAACAGTTTGATAAACAGTTCTAGAAATGAACTTCAGCAAGTTTAATATGAGAATACAATAGTCAAATCAATAACATAGTTCACACATTGCCAGGATGTACTAAGCAGTCACATCCGACCAATATCTCAATCACATGCCTTTCGCTACTATAACAACCCCTATTTAGTTCAACAACCAAATCCGAGGTGTTACTGGCCCATATCAAATACAACATCAATAACATACCAGACCAAGGAATTTAAAATCCATTCTCTTATTATACTATCAGAGTTGCGGAAACAAGTATGTGCGGAAGTGTAGATCAAAATCCTCAACTGAACATAAAACTTGACCATCAATCAGGAATATCAAAGTCTGGTAAAATAACTGGGTACTATCTCTCTCATCTCTCAATACATAATAATAGTCCGATCAAATGTACTAAATCTATAACAATAATCCACCTCAGACAAGATCTGGATAATAGTAATCCTCCGGTGAATACTCAGCTATCTCTCCCTGGAAGTCTAAGAGATCCCCCTCTAGCTTATCAGCTGAAAAAAATGGAATAAAAGTAGGGTGAGATACGAATATCCCAGTAGGTAACACATGCATGATTAAACAGTTAATATAAGTAAAGTAACAGTTCATGCACGATTAAGCAACATCGACTAATCAGGCTCGCATAATCATTTATACTATTCATGAACACAAAACAGTTTGATAAACAGTTCTAGAAATGAACTTCAGCAAGTTTAATATGAGAATACAATAGTCAAATCAATAACATAGTTCACACATTGCCAGGATGTACTAAGCAGTCACATCCGACCAATATCTCAATCACATGCCTTCCGCATGTATACAATAATAATACCGTGTGTTATGATTTCAGTGTCATTGTAGGACTCACAAAGATAGATAAACCTTTTGAGATGATTCTCAACCAATTGCTATACCACCGTGCGACTTAGGAGCAATGCTACTAATGATACTCAAGTCCCATGCAGCGCATCTTAGACAAGAGCTGTAGTCACCGACTTATTGCACACGTACCCATCAGAGTTGGCATGTACCACCAGCATGCAGCACCAGAATCAATACATGGAGATGGTCGCTTATCCACATGTACAGGGAATCACCAGTGGCTCACCGGGGTGTCCCTCTAGACATAGGACCTTCCCAGACAAACTAACTTGCAAAGGAAGCGCGTCGCATATAGGAGTAACTCAACCCAAATGACATATCCCTCAGCTATCTAGCTACGACTATGGATCCATAACCAGCTATGCCCACTAGACTCCAAGAATTCCCTAAAGTATCATATTTCTATAAGGTTTGGTGCCTAGCGGCATATAATGGTTATATCTGTACATTTACTTCAATACTCGTTCATCTGAATTCTGAATTCTCTTTAGAATGTATTCTGATTTATAATGTCATTTAGAGGTGTTTTGATAATCAAAGTGTAGTTAGGCTTTTCCAAAATCACATTTCTCAATTACCTTTGAAACTTGGCAACTAATGTCCTAAATATCCCCCTAATTTATTTTTCTGTAAAACAGGAATTTAGATAGTTTATTTTGGTCTTAAAATACCTTAATTAATCATTAAAATTGTCTAAAAATAGTTTAGAATTGATTTAGGTTCGAAATTATGAAAATCTGGAATTTCTGCTTAGAGCGCCTAGGATCGCTCAGGATCGCCCTGGCGGTCCCTAGTCAGCGGTAGTTCAATTTCGAGCCCCCGCGGTCCGTCGTCTCGCGGACTCCGGCATCCTAATTTTTATAACTAGCGCCGATGATCGCCGAGTACAGTCGAGGTCGGCAGTCATACAAAATCGAGCAGAAACAGTTCTAAATCATGATTTTTCTCGTCTAAACTCATTCTGATGTATTTATAACATGCTTATCTAGCTAAATACACCAATACATATAATAGAAACATGCGTTTGAGATTAAACGAAGGAAAATCCAATTTCTGAAAGCAAAACGGTGTCACCTACCTCTTATTCGTGAGTTCCTCTCCTTCTCTTCTGAACAGCAACCCTCCAATCTCTCTACAGTTGCAAAGCAACACTCAGAGCAAGGTAACCTGGTCTTCCTCCCTTCTTCTTCTTCTTCTCTTCTCGGTCGTTCAATGTTCGTCGCTTGCAGCTATTCAATACGAGCGACAATACAAGTTTAGGTTATTTAATACATATATATACTCCCTGATCCCATGTATCTCCCATGCAAACTCTCCCATACACCTTGCCCAATTAGAATACATACCTCGATATCTCATGATCGGACGGTCAGATCTGCATCTAATTCTGGATCTCCGCTAAATTGATCACCCCTACAATAATAAATTATTTCCATCAATCATAACTCTCAGTAATATTATTTACTAATTTTAATTTATTATTTAAGGAAAATTCGGGGTTTTACAGAAACCCCAGAAGAAGAAGTACCATGGTTTCAAGATATTAAGAACTTCCTAAATGATCGGAGTCTGCCAGAAAACGTCACTTCTATAGAGAAAAGAACAATACAGAGGTTGGCAGGACAGTTCTTATTAAGTTGTGGACAGTTGTACAAAAGATCACACAACGATATCCTACTTAGATGTGTTGCCAAGACCGAGTCAGAAAGGTTAGTTGAAACTGTACATGGAGGAGTTTGTGGATCCCATATGAATGGGCATATGCTTGCCAAGAAGATTCTACGATTGGGATATTACTGGTCGACAATGGAGCACGATTGCTATATACATGTCAAAAGGTGTCATTTATGCCAAGTGTATGCTGATAATAAGAATGCGCCCCCAAGTGAGTTGCACAACATGACATCTCCATGGCCCTTCTCCATGTGGGGTATAGACGTCATTGGAATGATCTCTCCAAAGGCATCAAATGGACACAGGTTTATACTTGTAGCAATTGATTACTTCACCAAGTGGGTAGATGCAGCTTCATATGCAAACATCACAAGTAGCCACATTCTTAAATTTTTAAAGCACAACATCATTTGTCGCTATGGTTTGCCAAGTGCCATAGTATCAGACAATGCTTCAAACCTTAAGAACAAGGACATGAGGAAGATGTGTGAACAATTTCAGATTACCCATCACAAGTCAGCTCCATATAGACCAAAGATGAATGGGGCAGTAGAAGCAGCAAATAAGAACATAAAGAAAATCATTCAGAAGACGGTAGTGAGTTTTAAAGATTGGCATGAAATGTTGCCACTTGCTCTACATGCTTACAGAACCTCGATCCGGACTTCTACAGGGGCAACCCCATATTCTTTAGTATATGGGATGGAAGCGGTTTTACCAGTAAAAGTAGAAATCCTTTTATTAAGAGTGCTAATGGAAGCTAAATTAGAAGAAGCTAAATGGATATAGTCAAGACATGATCAACTCAATCTAATAGAGGAAAAGCGTTTGAAGGCGCTTCGTCATGACCAATTGTATCAGAAGAGAATGGTTAGGGCTTACAATAAGAAGGTGAAGCCCAGAACTTTCCAAGAAGGAAATTTAATATTGAAGAAAATTTTACCCTTTTTGGAAGACCCTCGTGGAAAATTCAAACCAAATTGGGAAGGATGTTGTCAAAAAGGTCCTGTCAAGGGGTGCTTTCATCTTAACAGAAATGTATGGAAAAGATTTTCCTGAGCCAATTAACTCTGATGCAGTAAGGAGATATTTTCCTTGAATGAATATTACTAGGAAATGATCTGAGGCTATTTTTCCTTATTTCCAAAATTTTCATCCCTAGTCAATCCAATTTGAACCTGTTCGTCTTCTTTGATAAACCTAAACTAGACTTACAGTCTTATACTGGGGTAAGGCCAATAGGGGCAAAAAGAGGAAAAAAGAAAGAGAAGAAAAATAGTGGCAAATGAAAACCAAGTAAAAAAAAAAGGGAATGGGGTCAAGTTCATCATGACTGTAAGTCCGGTAGACCTATTTTCACACTTAGAAAATTTTGAGCCTTTAATACATTTTCTTTCATAAACCGAGCTTAGCCTTTGTTTCGTCCTATTCTTAAGCCCTCAGTGATTTTAGTATATTCATTCAACTTTCAGAGTAAGATTGGTGATGACGGAATGCAGAAGCCGGCCAGTGAAAACCATAATTGGCGCTAGGGGCAATAGGGGCGAAAAAAAAAAAAGAATGAAAAAGAGAAGAAGAATCAAAGGTTGAGTTGATCATGTGTTCCAAGTTTGAAGTCAGCATGAGCACTAGAAATTGAGCAGATTAGCAGGGTCAGTCATTTATTTTTTGGAGGAAAAGCCATTAGGGGATGATTCTAAAGGTCATAGGATAGACAGATTTGGTCTCTCCCTATTGCTTGGCCTACCCTTTTCATTGTTCAAACTGATTTTAATTATATGTGATTAAGTGTTTTGGATCAGCTTTCAAAAAAAAAACTATACTTTGGCCAGTGATGAGAAATCAAATACTTTTTCATAAAACTTCTGTTTTTACAAGCATCTGAGAATTCTGAGGCCAATAATATAAAACCTATTTTTGAATTAAATCTATTCTCTTTCCACTAATGGAGTTTGCTTTGTATAAAAGTATAAAAAAAAAAAGAAAAAAAAAGAGATAAAAGAATCTAAGCCCTATTCCCTAACTGCTCCTCAAGCTCCCTAATCCTAGCAGCCTGAGTTGCAATGATTACAGAAGCTCCCTCTGCATCGGGATCGCTCAAAAAAGGAGATGATCTCATCTGAAAGTGATTGCTTGATCTTCAACACCCTAAGGTCAGCCAAGGAATCTGATATTTCTTCCGCATCGCTCGGACTTCAAAGCGACGAGCCTGCCTTTGTTCTTCAAGTTTCTTCTCCATGGCAATGTGACAAGACCTCGGCTCTTCAAGTTACCTCTCCATATCAATACCCTTTATCTTGAGCTCTTGTGCTTCTCGTACCCAAATTTGTTGAAGCCGCTTGTGGGTTGCCCTTTCAGAATCCAGAATGTCCTCATAAGTAGTGGGAAGAACTGCAGAAGGATCCTCTGGTACTGGGCCATGACTCTGCACCTGCTCTTTGATCCAGAAATGATAGTCCTTCGCATGGGACTCAGAAAAGACTGGACCCCGCAGAAAGCGAACATAGGACCACTCATTCATTAATTGAGCATTTAGCCCCATGGTGGCTGATGTAAGTGGCTCTACAAGGCTCTCATAGCCAGTTGGGATCATAATTCCCTGGGTCGCTCTAAACTGTCGAAGAACCCTCAAAGGAAGATAGAGAACAGCAGATTTCAAGCCTGCCAGGACCAAAAAGTTCCTATCTCTGAAGCTGATCACTGTCTCTGGATGGGGCTGATAAGTGCCAGGCCATCTCACTTGATCATCCTAGAGAGTACCCAAGAAAGTGAACCATCCTTGCTTGCCACCTTGGATGTTAGGACAACCCCTGTTGCTCATCAGAACATGAACTTTCAATCTTAGAAAGAAGTGGCGAGTTATCCATTCAACTTGACTCAAGTGGTCAAGCAACCAAAGCTGCAGAAAAGGGGAGAATTTCAATTTATTTCAAAAGAAAAAAAAAAGAAAGAAAAAAAAGAAAAAAAAAAGAAAAGAAGAAAAAAAAGAAAGAAGGAAAAGAAAAAGAGAAGAAGAAGAAGAAGAAGAAAAAAAAGAAGAGAAAAAAAAATTATTTCTTACCTGTAGGATAGGGGCGCAAGCAAGGAAGCGTTTCTTCTTTCTGAAATAGCAGTCAGTCAGAGCCTGGTATATCTCTGCCAAGATCATAGGAGCCAATCTCTCACGTTCCCTAACCTAGCAGATAACTGAGATGAGAGCCAAGTCAACCTGGTTGTCACCCCATGGAAAGAGTAACTGGTTAACCACTATCAGAGTCAAAGCATTAAACTTGGCATCCTTGTCCCCACTCCTTAGAAGTTTTTCAGTCAAAAAGGTCTTGGACAAGGTCAATAGGGTATCAGAATTTCCTAAGTCTTTCTTCCCTATACCCAAGAAGGTAGAGGCCTCCTTTTTGTAGCTAGGCTTTAGGGGAGGGTTTACAACTTTTCAAAAAACCTTAGGCCAAGGATGGTTTCAATTTCTTCTATGGTAGGAGTCATCTCTTTGTCATCAAAGTGGAAGAGATTCAATTCAGGAACCCAGTGTCCAATCAAAGCTTCAATGATTTCCCACTTAAAGGGAATTTTAGGGATGTGTAGGATATGGCCTAAGTGGATGGAATCCCAGCGAATTTCCTCATCAAGGGTCATAGAGTTGACCCACCTATCATAGAAGGAATCTACAACATTGTACCTGGTGAGATTAGGAGGTTTTGATCTAACAAGTTGTCTTGCAGGAGGAGATTCATCGGCAGAAGAGAAAGGGGCGAGGGAAACCATGGAAGCACCAAAGAAGCCAAGGAAAACAGAAAATGGAAGGCTCAGGGAGTTTTCAAACTATTAAAAGTGTTACAATGATGTGCCCCTTGAGTTTATATAGAAAATTCGAAAAGGCTGCAAAATCCGTATTTAAAATACGGGCAAGGCGTGTCCGTAATAAAATTACGGGCACCGCGCGCCCACATTTAGTTTACGGGCACGGCTTGCCCGCATTTAAAATACGGACTCTTCGGAAAAATGCCAAAAAGTGGGAAATTTTAGTTTCATTGGTTTCCTAAGTTTCACCTGTCCCTACTTTAACATATATCATGCAAGAAAAGCTAGAAATAAAAGAAAAAAGAGCACAAATGAATAAAAATGAATCAAATTTCTTTATATATATGAAGGGATACATCAGTTTGTCAAAATACATGTACATGAAGAATCCTAATCTACTGTCTACACAGGTCCACCCCTACGGCCACGGCCACGTCCTCCGCCTCGGCCACGAACTGGAGATCGCTAGCGCTCAAAGACATGCTGCACAATATTACGAGCCGTACTACGAGTCATCCTGCTCAAAACAGACTGAATATCATGCCACATATATAAAGGCACAAGGCCAGCAGTGGGATGATCGGGAGGAACGTACCCTGAAGTATCTATATATCCCGTAAACTCCGTATCAGAATCCGTAGGGGCAAACTCAGTTGCAGGATCGGCGGCAGCAGGCGTCTCCTCGATCACAGCAGGCTCTGTGGCGAGATTAGCAGGAATGGAAGTCCCAAGAGCATCAGCATCATGAATAGGCTCTGCAGGCCCAACAGAAGCCTCATCTATCACCACGGCCTCCACAGTAGGCTCCACCACAGCGGCATCCCTAGCCGACTCCATATCCATATCTGCAGACGCATTAGGAGCGGTGTCAGGTGCTGGAGAAGAATCTGGCACATCCACAATAGCAGGTGCAACCTCAGCCTTGACCTCAGGCTCTACTGTAGGTGCCTCTACCGATCTGGGAGAAGTCACAAACTCCACCCGTGCCACAGAGAATACCTCCCCACGAAGATGCATAAGCACAGGTGAAGCAGGTGAAGAAGGGTCGGCTGTGCCATCCTGAAAATAAGAAAGGAAATTTTAATCAGAACAGGATAAACAGATATAAAAGCAGGAATGGAAAGAGATGAAAGAATTAACCTGGGTATGAGACGGACCCGCCTGGCCCTGTGCCCTAGCAAGCTGTCCCCGGAGATCGGAAATAGTAATATAGAGGGTGTCTCGCTCAACAATAGCAGCATCTCGCTGGCGCTCTATATCAGCGTACCGAGACCGGATCTCTGCCAACTGAGCCTCCTGAAATAGAAAAGAAGGTGTCAGAAAATGCCAAGTTCAAATAAAGTATAAGAATGGAAGATGAAAAGGGAGAAGGCATACCGTCGTATCATATGCCCTAATCACTACCCCTCCAATCTCCGTGACTCCGCCATGGACAGGCATAGGTGGCATGAGACACCCAACTAAAGTTCGCCTGAACCAGGCATTTGTAACGCCCCGGATCCGTGTTGTTCAATAAAGATATAACACGTCTCACGGAGGTTAGGCAAAGATCGTTAATCAATTTATGATCGCTGGATAATCATATAGCTATAACCTGACAGAGTGCACATTTCCATTTATGCAAAATTGTGACATTTAAACTGAACTAGAATCGTATGGTTCAACCCCAATTAAACTTTAATACATCTCAATTTATTCAAAGTTCTCAAGTTCAGATCAGATAACCTACAAGTCTAAGGAAGGTAATAGTAATCCTCCTCCCTATAAGCCTCAGCAGGATCTACCCCAGAAATCTCCTCACCACGAGTATCTGAAAAACAAACAAGACAAACAATGGAGTGAGATACGAATATCTCAGCGAGTAGCACATGCATGCAGAAATAGTTGATCGCAATTTAAACTATGCATCGACAAAACGCTGAATACGGTTAAACAATCAACATCAATTCTCAAATCGAAATTCAAGACTAGTTCAAATCAAACAAATCACATCTCAGTTAAGTACGGTAACACATCGATTGGTCAATGTCAGGACTATCGTTTAGTTGATAAATTAAACATGCCAAGTAGACACTCCACACCTCCATGTACACAGTTCCGGCCTACTCAGGGTTTCGGAACTCTGAAATGACGGCCTACTCAGGGTTTCGTCATCCAATGCAGGCCTACTCCCCGGGTTTCTGCATTGACAACCAGGCCTACTCAGGGTTTCTGGCTGCTCTACACCGGTCGTGGCAACACACAAAGCCATGCAATTCCAACAACCAACAATAACATCACATTACTAAGCTTAAACATCTGGATCCAGGACAAGCTAGACCAAAACAGTAAAACATCGTATAATCTCAATACCAATATCAAAGAAAAACCATTCATTTCATATCATGTAAAACTCATCACAATTCATCACCTGTCCCTCTGGACCAAGCAGTACCTCAAGTGCATTCAGTATTTTCTCATTTCCGTAACACAAGTCATACGAAAATAAAACTCAATTCATTCATACCAAGGAAATCTTTACAATACATTTAAAGTTTCCAAACCAGTGAAACCAGAATAGAATAACTCCTCAATCAAAACAGTGTATAAAACAGAGGAAATGTAACTAGTAACTCTTAGTAGTTTGGTATCCGGCATAACATTCATGAACAACCTAAACTCAACTTGAAAGCTTTTAAGAAGTTCACTAAATTTTCCTCTAATAGTTTCCTAGGCAAAATAGATTCCCAGGGTTCCCAAACAAGTGAATAGTGAAGTGGTTTAATCCTCAAGTAACCCAAATACCCTTAGTTAAATCAAATCTCCAATTCAGTAAGCAAAATAGGGTCTGCCGCTCACCTCCTGAGGTGGGCGCGAGGTGAGCGCCGGTCGGCGGTGAAGAATTGGGGTAAAATCGACCTACCGCTCACTCGACGCTAGGTGAGCGTGAGCTGAGCGCGAGATGGGCATGAGGTGGGCGCGAGATTCGCGCGAGATGAGCGCAAGGTTTTCTGTTGAGCGCGAGCTGAGCGGCAGCCGGGCGTGAGGTGGGCGGTGGGTCGTGTTTAACGGGGCGCCTACCTCTTAGGTGAGCGCGAGGTGGGCGGATACCCCCTGTGATTTTTGTTTCTCTGTTATTCCAAGATCTACAAGACTGGCCGATTGGTTTAGGTCTGTAATTGCTCCAATACACTCCTAATACTCCCAGGAGACTTTCCAACCATATTTGGATTTAATCTAAACACATTTAAACTCAAGGTAAATTTCGGTCTCCGACTCTGTTTCATGCCATTCCAGAAAACTAAGAGAAAACTCAAGAGATCATTTAAACTACAACCATGCATCAGAATAATCTCGAGAAAACATAAAACACAAAACCCCAGTTGTAAATCAATGCTACTCACCTGAAATCGCTTATTCCAGAATACCAAAACCTCGGCCGATCACCACTTCGGCCACGCACGCGAACCCAGAAACTACCCAACCAATTCGTCTCGAACAGGGAGAAAGAACCCACTAAACTTCAACTCCGAAGCCCTTCTCTTACCCCTCGCGATACTTGTTCTTCACAAGCACAGAACCCTAGTCGCCACTCCAGCCGATTCTCCCGAGCTCCAAGTATCAGACTAACGAATAATGTTTCCGTAAGTATGATAAGCGTATTCTCATAAACCCCAAAACCCTACTTACCATTTTTAGTATATTTACCTTGATACATACGCCGCTCGATCCTTCTCCCATTTCCTTGATCCCATGCACGCCGGCCCACTGAAAACATCCTACATGTTCTGACCACTTAAGTTAACAAGTGCCCAAGCTATATCTATATATATATTTTAATACTAATCTTAATATAATTTTTCAGAAAAATGGCTATATAACGCCTGTACCTACGAGTATGGGCTAAGCCCTCAAACCACAAAATAACCTGATAAACACAGTTTATACATCAAAATAAATAACGAAATAATAAATAAATAACTCACAAAAATCAGGGTCTTACAGCATCATAGTCACCCTCCTCTAATAATGTCTCTGCCTCAATCCAATCTAGGAACTGGGCAGGATCAACAGGCATAGGAGGAAAGGAGGGGGTACTATCTGGAGGGATGGCAGGAATCCTAAGCTCTCCAACATGCTGATAAAAGAAGCGCTTGCCGCAATACCAGATGCTGCCAATCTGACTGATGAAGAACTGGTAGCGCTAACGTCTCTGGTCAGGGGCAAAAGCATCATCCCTAGCCGCATGCAGGGCTAGCACCTCGTCAATGTCCTCCATCCTGGGGATGAACAGCTGGAAAACAGAAGGGGATATTAGACATGCGATCCAGAAGAAAAAAAAAAAGAAAGAGAAGAGGAATTAAAGCAGCTTACCTCAGACCGATATAGCCTGTCCAGGTGGGTCCGGGCAAACCTAGGACGACTCTTTTCAGAGTCGTGCTCCACATGACACCATCTACGAGCCATGGGATATGTCTCCTCTAGCATCGTAGAGGTAGGGCGAAAATAGGGGATATAAACCCTAGCAAAGAACTACAAAAAGAAGAAAAAGGGTCAAATAGAATAGAAAAGGAGAAAAGAGAAAGAAAGAGAAGAGAAATAGATATTTCACCTGCAGGAAGGGCCAGAAGAATCTGCACCCAACTCCAGCTCCTCTGGAAGTAGAGAGGCCGCTTACTGATCGGCGCAGGCCGGCCAAAATGGTACCAAAAATGAGCGGGCCCCAGGCGTACCTCCTCACTCGATGAAGATCTCCCAATAAGCTCAAAAAATGAGGACTGACAGAAGTCGTGTCCTCTGGGAAGAAGCAGGAGCCCATCATATACAGAAAAAATGAATCGGAAGGCAAATGGAAAAGCTGGATCACCGGCGGCAAGCTGGCCAAGCTGCCTCCCCCGGAAAGTCTCTCTCAACCAAGTCAGAGACAATCTCGCTCTCCCTCTATCCCATGCCTCCGGGGGCAACACAATATAGCCAAGATAAGAGGCGATCTCCTCGGCATCCGGCATCACCATCTCGGGAATAATATCGCCGATCATCCTAATCCCGGTGATAAGTGTAAAGTCAGACGGCCGGATCCCAATCTCGACATCTGGAAAGTGGAAGCTCAGTGTCTTTGGAAAGAACCTCTCAAGTAGCACTGCAATAAGGGCCCAATCCAGGCGCACATCCGGAATAGTGATGAAGAAGCCAAAGCCATACAAGCCTAGCTCCCGGCGATAGGCTGAACTGCAATCTCCAATAAATCTGATAAAGCTGGCCCAGCTCCCTCGATAATGAGACATAGGATACTCCAGAGGGATATTTGCCCTAATACACGCTGAGGGATGAGTCCTCAAGCCATGCAAAAGATCAGTATCCCTAATCTAGGCAACAACCTCCTCAGGGACCTCAACCCTGGTCCTAGCTTCATCTCTGCCACGGCCTCCTCTGCGGCCTCCTCTACGGCCTTCATCATGGCCTCCATCTCTGCCTCCGCTGCGGCGCCCTCTATGGCTCCTATCTCGGCCTGAAGCCTCAACTGTCGGCTAAGGAAACAATTGGAAGGGAGAAAGAATCAGGGTAATGCATTTTGTGAAGGAAGGTGAAATTTCAGAAAAGTTAGAATATACCTCTGGGGTCGCCTCACGTGAACCCCAGAAGGGAGATCTGGGATATCAGAATCAGAATCCCTTTCGACCTTCGAAGATGAGGCCACATCAGCATGATCCCGCCTAACCCTCGAGGAGGAGGGCTCATCTGAAGGATCCCTAGAAGCTGATCGAACTCGAGCCATCTACGGTTCAAATCAGGGAGATGTTCATGTTCAAACTTTTATTGCTTGATTTTCATCTTAACTAAGATCGTTTGCAGAAAAAAAAAAAGAAAGGAAATGTTGCAGAAATTCCAAATTAGGATTTCCTTAAAGGGGTTTATTTTTGAGAAATTTTATTGTTGTCTTTGCTAACTAGGAACTATGAAAAGATAGGAAGTGTAGAATATTTGCAGGAAAAAATGTATTCGTTATTATTCTAACTTTCAACTTGATACTTAATCATACACTTTTGCTCTGTTTCAGGATAATTCGGCACTTGGATGGGTTATTCATAGATTGGAGGATGGCCGCTCGAGGGCAAGGATTCCAACCTCTCATTCAGAAGGTATGTAGAAAAATCAGTCGAGAAATCAGAAAAAAATTGCAAGCGACAGGCCGCATGTATCATTAGCAAGAAAAATCAGCATACGGATTGGAATTTGAGGATGTATTCATTCAAAAGCTGGAAAATGCAAAAAATCAGCAGCAAAAGCATGAGCTTATCAAAGCTACAATTCAAAAACTTGGAGAATAGATAGGCATGTTTAGCAACAGTAAACATGAGAACAGAAATTGCACAATACTCAAGATGGAGAAATTGCACAGCAAAGGTTAATACATACAAAGAACAGAAAAATGGCATAACAAAAAAAAAAGGCATTGTGGCCAATTGTGCAGCAATTCCAGAGGAAGCATATGGCATTCGAAGCATAGCATTTGCAGCAAAAAAATAATCATCTAATGCTCATTCAAGAATAGAAATTGCAAAGCATACAATTTGGAGGAATAACTCAAGACGCATTGCAAAGAATTCAGTTAAGAAAAAGGAATTGATTTTTTGACATACCTGTTTTTGTCGAAATAAGGAATGAGCAAAGGAAAAGTTGAAGCTTTGAGCACACTCACGGATGGTATCTGATGTGTGTGCAAGCCTTGAACGAAATCCCCAGAAGTGGGAATGTGTATCAGTCTTGGCAGTGGGAGATGAAAGTCACCAGAGAACGAGAGAGTTGCCGGAGAATGAGAGAGTCGCCGGCGAAGCTGTGTGTCGTCGGAGATGGAGGTCGTGCACTGTTGAGAGCGAGGAGGACCGGAGAAGAGAATACGGGCGCAGAGGTTTAGGTCAGAAATGCGAGCAGAAGAAAATAAGTTTGCGGCCGCGGTTAAGAAGGAAGCCAAAATCCGTAAAAGCAGTACGGGCAACAGACGCCCGTAAAGGTAACAAGGTCCCTTTCGCCCGTATCCAAATTACGGGCATAACCTGTCCGTAATATTAATACGGGCGAAGCAGAAAATTGCATTTTTTTTATTATTTTCTCCACACTTTTTAGGAGATGAATGTTTATATTAATTGTAAGTTGCAAGGATTGCCACCTTACCCACGATTGTTTAAAAATTTTGTCTCAAATCTCACTTCATAGCCACGAGTGCTCAGTGAGAGGAGAGAGGAGGATTTGCCCCTTAAGGTTAGGGACTTTTCAGCAAATATTCCGCAAGGAATTCTTTTTCCAAAATCATCCATTTAATCCTTGTAAAATGCAATTAGTTAGACAAAGATCTCAAAAAGTGTAATTGGTGGGTCTTTTTGCTCTCTGCTTGTAATTGGTTCCAATTACTAGCAAAGAGGGGGTAATTGTAGACACCCCAAATTGCACTACAAAATGAGAACATAATGAAAACATATAATTGGGATTTAAAACAGGCCAAAAATGCATGAAATTCAATAATTTAAGCCTTGACCATATTGTATCTACGGGCTAAGCGCGCCCGGATTTTGTACACGGGCACGCAGCGCCCGTAATACATATATGGAGATTATTGGACCGTAAATCATTTACGGGCACATTAGATTTGTGCGAGTTTTATTTTTTCTCGATTTCTGAGCCTTATCTTTAGTCCAATATCCCTTTAAATGAGTGAATTATATCTTTTATTCGTTCGGATTATCTTTGTTGGCCATGGATGGGCATTATCCTTGTGTTTAACTCAATCTGAAACTCTATCTTGCCAAACCTTGGACCAACCATATCCCTGAGTTTGCCTATAAATAGAGGGCTTTCCTCAAGCAAAAGGCCACGAAAATTTGAAGTCCAAGGAGCTCCAAGAGAAGAGAGGAATCCCTGCTGCTCTGCTCTTGCTCAATCCAGGTAAGTCCATTTTCCCTTTTATTTTCTGTCTTCAATTCTAGAGATAATAAGATCTTCTCTATTGCTGTAGAATAAGACCATCTTTTATTCTGTATACCCAAACCTATCTCCAAGTACCTCAAGAATCCTCTCTAGCCATAAAACGTGAAGAGAGAACTAGGGGAAAAGAGAATAGGTGGATCCATAGGGTAGACCCCCATGTGCTCTAATCTGTGAGATGTGGTTGCTTTGGATATCCTGAGATCATGTTTTAATTGTTTTTATGATGAATCTGGATTAATCCTATGAGTTCATGATGTTTATAGCATGAGATCCCCACTTTTTTCTAAAATTTGGATTTTTCACACTTTTGCACCTACAGCACTGTTTTCGTGGTTTTTGTGATATTAGGCTAAGATCCTAGATCTATCATGATCAGTATGATAGATCTGGATTCAGAAGCCTGAAAGTAACTTCTAGGGTTTCATGATGTGGTTTTTGAGTTGTTTTTCACTTTTGAGAGAAGACCCTACGGTCTAAGTTCTCCCCTTTTGATGTTCTTTATCAACGTGGGTATTTTTGGTTTTGAATTCTTGATTTAATGTGAAATTTGGGCTATATCTATGTCCTGGACTATTCAAGTTCAATTCTGTAATATTTCATAAAAATCATATTTTTCTAGATTTCTAGAATTTAACTTGAAGCCAGATTTTTGAAGTTTTCACTTTAGATTGGTTTTATTTGATTTCATCTCAATTTTATTTTGATCATGAAACCCTAGGAATGGTATGATCATATTTGAAAGTTCTGGATCAATCAGGCTATTCGTATGAAAAAACCATACACTTTTGTCTTATTTGTGATTTTTTATGATTTCTTTTCCTTTGAAAAACATGAACAATACCTGGTAACCACCTTGTGTGGATGAATAGGGGTGCCTAACACCTTCCCCTGTTTATAAGCTAATCCCCTTACCCATCTCTGGTTGTTTTTTTATAGGGTTATTTTTACCCTAAATTTGCCTTTTTGTGCTTATTTGATATTTTGGTGTCCATTCACACCTAAACAGAATGGTGGCGACTCTTTGTTTTTAACCAATCCCGCGAGATGATTGAGGAAGTCATTGAATTGATTTTTTCCCATGTCTCACACTTAGGTTTTGACCTGTATTTTAAGGTTTTCATTTCGGGCTTTTAGAGGGGTGCAAAAATTAGGTGCTTACACCAAGTACATGGGTGAATCAAAACACTATTACATTCAGCTCATCCCAAGCACATGGCTGGAAGACAAAAGCCATGAGCATACACTCACCCAAACTATATGTGGAGAATACCCATATATGTGGAGAAACATTCCACATAATCCATTTATCAAAAGTAAGAACACCACTCATTTGTTTGAAATTTAAGAGTTCTTAAAAATAACAAATAAGTTATCATTTATCAATTATCCATTTTACATAACCAAAACCATAATAAATAGTAAACCATATCAACACTTTCCAGAAACCAAAATGTGTCTTAAACCTTATTTCAAACGTGTAAAAATAGTTCTAAGTGAATAAAAACCAACTTTGCAAACCAACTCCCTCTTTTAAACCAAAACATGGCTGAACCCAACCTTTCTTCCAAAATCCAATTTATATGATTAAAACCCATTCTTAACTCATCACCCAATCTTTTGTAACTCTTTTAGAACCATATAAGACATTCAAAAACGTTATATATAAATATTAAATAAAGTATAATAATTTATTGTAAACCTTTAATCATGTTTAATTTTATCAAATCTGTCCTATATGAGCAAGATTCAAAGCCTCATAACTCATTCATTTCTAAACCACATTGCATGAAATTATATTCATTGGATTTCCAACACTTTTTTTTTGGTGGGATTGGATTTCTAACACAATATAGTAAAATAACCTATAGCAGATTTTACGAATCCCTTGTTGTTAATTATTTATGCTATTCCGAAGTCATTTTTTACATAAAATCTGTAGAGACCAGAACTTAATATAAATTCGTTTAAAAATACTAAACAGCAGAATTTTACTCAAATTATATTTTTTTTTAATAAACTATAGATAAAATGGAACAATTCTTATGAAGATTCCGAAACCTAAATCTATCTCTAACTTGGTGTAAAAATTTCATCTTTCAAACAAAACATGCACAGAATAGTAATCTGCACAAATTAATCTATAATCTGAATTTTTCTTGAAGCATTGATCATCCTATCTTATACGAAACGGAATGAGATACTTGGGGTTTTACAACTTAAAAACTTAATTAGACATGACTTGGGTTTAATTTGGATTTAAATAACATGACTTATGGCCTAATAGGTGAGAAAATGACCTATTTGTAATTATAATTAATTAAGGGCCTTAAATTTGGGAATAAGAGAGATTTTGGGGTGATTTAGTAATATTTAAAAATATGAATCTTAATTAGCACGAAAATTGATTAAAATAGAAGTTTAAATTATAGGGATTTAGGAGAAAGAAATTAGAATAAGAGTTGAGGTAAAATAGGAAAGTAGGATTAGTAGAAAGGTTTTTAATTAAACAAGGAGTCTTACTAGGAGTAAATATAAAAAAGGAAGATAAAACAATTTAGGGTTTTGGGTTAATCTCTATGGCTGGAGGAAGAAGAAAAGAAGGTTTTGGTCATGGAGAAGATGGAGGAAAAGAGAGAGAAAATATAGTCTAGAGAGGGGGAGAACATGATAAACTTTAAGGAAGAAGAACCTGTTGCAGAAATCCTCCGACCAGCTGCCATCAAAACGTGATCTAGAGACGATGAACCGTTGGATCGAGCTCAAATTTGGTGGAGATGTTTTTGGCATGTAGTTCTTCAATCGGAATGGTGGAGATGGTGTTTAGAGGTCTCTAGAGTGGTGTGAAATTCACAAAATGTGGCTGCATTAGGTTATTAAGGAAAAGTAGGATTTTTACAAAAAGAGGTAAGTAGCAACCCTTCCCTGGCAAAAGCTTGCATGGTTTTATGTTTAGTCGAGAAATAATGATGTTTGTGGCTTTATTGGATTGCCTTGAGTGTTGGTTTATGATCTTGTTGATTCTATAATGGTTTTAAGGACATCAAAAGCCTATGGTTCTATGTTCTTGATTTAATTCATGTTAAAGAAGTATAGTTGATCGATTTATTGTGATAAGAATGATATATTTCAAGTTGCAAGTGTTTTGATTCATTTAGCATGCCTAGAGAATGATTTTGAATGCATTAGAATGGATTTTAATTGACGAAAATAAGTTTTGGAAGAAAGAATTGAAAAATCGGATTTCTGAAAAGTTCCCAGAATTTGCGAAATTACACGAGCGCTAGACATGTCGCTTGAGCGCCCATGTTGAACGCCAGTTTTGTTTTGCTTTGATTCTTAACCGCTAGACAGATCGCTCGAACACCCATGTTGAGCGCCCGTTAGTCTGATTGTTTTGTGAGACCGCTAGACAAAAAGGGTTGAGCGCCCTGTCGAGTGCCTAAGCCAGAATTTTGAAATTGGTGTTTTTGACCTAAGATTTTGGCTATAAAATGATTTTTGGATGAATCCAAAACATGTACAAATAATATTTGGGTGTATAGAAATTGTTTTCAGTGGCCGAATAATTTTATAAAAATTATGCAAGATTTTGGGTACGTTTTAATGAAATAGCTTTTGTTTAGGTTCCATGAGGGAATTTGATCTTAAATTTGATTTGTTTTGTGATTGGTTGGTTTCTACATTTGGAAAAGTATGTTTTGAAGATTTTTAAGTTCTGGAATAGTAAGAAAGTATTTTTCTATAGATTTGGGTACATTGAGCCCATTTCTCATTTTTTTTACAGTTTTTGAGTAAATTGTTTTTTTTCCATGAGGGAGATGGTTCTTCTTGTTATTTAGCTTCATGATGGAGCATATCTTGCCATGAAGGCAATAAGAATAAATTTACCTCTATGAAGGAATGATTTGCCAAGAGGGCATTATTGATATTGACCCATGTTTGGTCATGAGGACCCATGTTTTGATTTGATTTGTGTCTTAGTGGGTATAGCTTCTTATGGATTCTTAGTTTAGCTAGTAGTGAAGTATGTCTATCTTTGTTTGGATTAAGTCTAGTTCCTTTATACATTTCCTCCATGATGGAGATGCCTTCCACGAGGGAGGAGCTGCAGCAATTTCAATTTCCACCATGAGGGTGAGGTCTACTATATTTCCATTATCAGGGTGATGATACGGTCGGATATGTTGCAGTTTGTTCTTATACTAGATTTGGTGGGACTAGGTCTTGACCTTTCAAAAGTAGTCATATTTCATGAGTCCTGTGATGTCACAATTGTTTGGCTTGGATTGATTCTCATGATGACAGTGATTATATGTTTTGATTTGATTTACTTTGAAAAATATTCGTTAAATGATTATTGCTTATGGATTGTGATTAGATGGATTTTATTGTTGAATTATTAAACCTCATGAACTGTATTTTTATGATAGCAACATGTGGACTGTTTTTTATTCATGCATGTTGCTACTTACTAGGATTTTATATCTCATCCCGTGTTTTTAATGTTTTGTTTTTAGATATGCTTGGAGAGGACGAACAATTGGGATTCTTGAGGGTATAGCTATTGGTTTAGAATAATTCCTTGTAGCTTGTAGAATTATTATTCTTGTATAATTGTTAGTTAATTATTTAGAATGGCTTTTAGTTTAAATTTGAGATTGTCATTATGAGAGTGATTTGAGAGTTGTTAGTTGCCTTTTTACATTCAAATCTGATGTATATGCAATTGGAGTTTATTTTGAAGTCTTCCGCTATTATTTGAAATAAAAGTTGTTTAAATTTTAATGTACTCCGATATGCAAGCATTGATTTATCATGGATTTTATTTTGTTTCGGGCCACAAAGCTAGTACTTCGGGTTTGGATTATTCATGAGGAATATATCTGGATTCGGGGCGCTACATTTGAACAACATCCTGGAGGTTGAATTGTTTGATTTGTGGGGAATTGATTTATGGGCCCATTTCCTTCTTCTTTCAACAATCAATACATCTTTGTTGCAATGGATTATGTGTCTAAATGGGTTGAAGCTATTGCAACACAGACTAATGACTCTCGGGTTGTGATAAAATTTGTGAAGAAAAATATTTTTTCAAGATTTGGTGTACCGAGAGCCGTTTGTAAAACCCCGAATTTTCCCAAATATTAAAATAAAATAACAATTAATATTCTTTAGGATTATTATGGATGGAAATAATTTATTATTGTAGAGAATATCATTATTAGTGAAGATCAGGAGTTTGGCGCAAATCGGAGCGTCTAATCGCGAGTTATCACGGTAAGATTAATATTTTAAAACTAAAGTTTTTTGATTGGGCAATGTGTGGAGTTTGATACACATGCGTTGCATGGAATCGTAGGTATATAAATACACTAAAATAACCTAAACGAATACATTGGGAAGACTTGCTCGTATTCGTTAGCCGCACAATGGAGAGCGACGGTAAGAGCGACCAAAGAAGAAGGAGGAGGAGGTTGCTCTAGTTCTATTTCATCCCAAAGGAGTGCTTTTGAGTCTGAGTATTGATGTTTAGAGAAGGAAGAGGACAACGCACGTTCAAGAGGTAGGTAGCACCGATTTTCATTTTGTTTTGTGTTCTGGAGGTTAATCGATTGTATTGCATGTTTTAGTGTTATATATACATGTATTTAGCTTGATATCAATCATATAATTATGTTAGAATCATCTTGGACATGAAAAATCAGATTTCTAAACATTGTATGTCGTTTTTGGGAGACCTCCTACCTCTCTACGCTTGGCGATCCTCAGCGATCCTCGGCGCTAGTGTAAAATTTGAGACCGCCGAATATCGCTTGAAGACGGACCGCGGGCGACCTATTTTGTACTACCGCTGACCTTTGACCGCCTAGGCGATCCTGAGCGATCCTAGGCGCTCTAGCAAAAAAATGCAATTTTGACAGTTTTTCATTCCCTGTTCTTCTCCAACCCTTTCCCAGAGAACCCAAGCTTCTCGCATAGCACCCTTATTACATGAAAGACATTTAAGTAAATGTCCTGTGCATTTATTGATCCATTTACTTAAGTCTTTACACGTAAATAAGGTTTTACCCCCCATTTGGGACCAATAAAAATACTTCCAATGTCTAATTCCCAGCCAATAAAAAGTCAACTTTCCAGTTCATGCCTAAATCCCGGTTTTTATCAAAAAACCCGGTTTGGGTTTAATACCCAGATGAGTGATTCAGGAGCCCATAAAATTCTAGGAGATGTGTTTACCCTTCAATAGACTACAACCAAAATTTGAGCTCGAAACTCCTCGTAGATTTGCCTAGAAAAATTATATACCAAAAGTCAACGTTTTCAACTAGACTTAGAATATTTTTGGGGTCCGAAACTTTTTGTCTCAGAATTGATTGATTATTGGTATGGTGACCTTATTAGGGATCCCAAGACTATTCCACTCATCCAAAATGTATTTTGAGAACTTTATGACATTCATAGTCCCAAATCACTATAAAATAGGGTATTTGGATTTCCACCCCTTGTAACACTTCTCTAAGATTATTCTTAAGGTGTCCCTGAAGGCCATTTACACTAAAAGGTTCATATTAGATATTTAACCACTTTGTTTTATGATTTAGTACAATTTGGGGTTTAAAGAGGATCAAATTCACTTGAAATGGTTACAAGGATTCTATATAGGTAATTTCCTTCTGAAAATATAATTGGACTGTGGACTGAATGCCATGATGGCTATAAGAGATTGTACCATCTGCGGATGAGATATGTGACCACTTGCGGGTGAGATGTGTAACTCCTGCGGGAGAGACCTCCTGTTGGAGGAGATGTGATCCTGATTGGATTGCATCCCACAGGGGAGATATATGACCACCTGCGGATGAGATGAGACCTCCTGTTGGGGGAGATGTGATCCTGATTGGATTGCATCCCACAGGGGAGATATGTGACCTCCTGCGGGAGAGATGAGACCTCCTGTTGGGGGAGATGTGATCCTGATAGGATTGCATCCCACAGGGGAGATATGTGACCTCCTGCGGGAGAGATGTGACCTCTTGTGGGGGAGATGTAATCACGATATGATTGCATCCCACAAGGGAGATATATGTGATTACCACCTGCGGGTGAGATGTGACCACCTGCGGGTGAGATATGATGACTCCTGCGGTAGAGACCTCATGTAGGGTAGATGTGATTACTACGTGATTGCATCCCACATGGGAGAATTTTGATATCAGATTGAGACTTACTATTAATTATGAATGACATGATCTACATTTCAATCAGAAGAGTTTGATTTATATTACATTGCCTTTCTAATTGAAACGAAGGTTACATAATAAACTTTCTTTATTCCAAACACTGAATAAATGTTGGTTTCGTATGGTGATTACTCGTTCTTATTATCGACCGTGACTACCCGATTGTTTTATCGTGCATGAATGATTACTTTTATATATATAAACTATTTCTAGCATGCATGTGTTACCTACTGAGATAGTTGTATCTCACCCTACTTCATTATCTTATTTTTCAGCTGTTTCATGTGAAAGCGTCCTTGGGGTTGACTCGAGGGGAAGTCGCAGATTCTTGACCAGAGGATCTTTATTATTTCATTTGGATCTTTCTTTTAGAGGATGATGTAGATGTATCTTCATGGATATTTTATGATTTAATTGAATATGAGAGAAAGTGCGCTAGAAAACCCATTTACCAGATTTATGAATTGATATTGATGAGTTAGTTTAATGGTTATAGTTAGCCATGTATATTGATGAAATTAATGTTTTAAATTTCCGCACTCTGATAATTAATCTAATTAGTTGGATTTAAATGTCTGGTGATTAGTAGCTTTGGGCCCAGTATCACTTCGGATTCGTGTTTGGTGCTTGTTTTGCATAGACCCGGGTTCGGGGCGTTACACCGTTATTAGTGATGGAGACTCCCCCTTTTGTAATCAGTCATTTGATGCTTTGTTGAAGAAATATGGGGTTACACATAAGGTGTCACTTGCCTATCATCCCCAAACAAATGGGCAAGTTGAACTTGCAAATAGAGAGTTGAAGCAAATTTTGGAGAAAATTGTGAACAAATCAAGAAAGGATTGGGCAAATAAGTTGGATGATGCACTTTGGGCCTATGGGACAACTTTTAAGAAACCTTTAGGAATGTCTCCTTACAGGCTTGTCTTTGGAAAGTCTTGTCATTTATCAGTTGAATGGGAAACATAGGGCTTATTGGGCAGTTAAGGAATTGAATATGGACTTGAAAGCTGTAGGAGAAAAGAGATTGTTACAATTGAGTCAGTTGGAGGAGTTCAAGTTGGATGCTTAGGAAAATGCTAGGATTTATGAGAAAAAGATTAAGCATTGGCATGACAAGCATATTCAGGTTAAAAACTTTGAAATTGGGCAGCAAGTGTTACTCTTCAACTCAAGACTCAAGCTATTTACAGGCAAGCTTCGGTCTAGGTGGTCTGGTCCATTCACGGTAACAAAAGTGTACCCATATGGTTCTGTTGAGGTGAATAGTGAGGCCACTGGAGCATTCAAGGTTAATGGGCAGCATTTGAAGCCTTATTTTTTTGGTAATGTAGTTCCCAAAGGAGTGAATTACTCTTTGCAAAATCCTACCTATGGTTGATGGTGAAGAAGTCAAGCTATGACTATAAATAAGCGCTTCTTGGGAGGCAAACCAAGTTTAAAATTGTTTTCTTTTCATTTTCTTTTGTTATTTGTTTTAGTAAGTGTTTTTATTTAAGTCTTTGAATAAATATGGCTGTGAACCCTTCTTTTGGTTTTGTGTGTAGGTTCAAGTAAATTAAGCAAGAAGCTAGTTGGTGTTCACTTCAATTGGAAATTCATTGTATTCAGCCTTGCTAAAAGGGGAGTATTAGTCTTCCATTTTTCTTTTCTTTCACATTGAGGACACTGTAAAAATTAAGTTTGGGGAGTGGATAGTTGATTATGCATTGTCATGTTTAAGAAAAATGTTTTTTTATCAGATTCATGTCTTCCCAAATCAGATTTTTTTTAAGAGAAATGAACCTATGAGACTTAATTGGGATCAACATTACATTTTTGGGTTCTTTATTGTGCTAAAGCATTGCATTTTTTTTTTATTTAGGATAGGCAATATCTTATAAAGCAAGATTAAGCATGTTTGTTTTCTTTAGGATTATTGAAGGATATATTTCCTTGCAAAGTTGTTTGACTGTGCATGAAAGATGAGTGTTATGCTTTTCTTGGGATTATCCCCTTTGATCTAGCCTTAAACAGGGTTCAAGCAACTAGGTGAGCATGAATAGAGAGTTAAAAAAAAAATTTTTGTGCATGCAAAAATTCTATCTACTCCAATGTTTTGAGTTGTGTAGTAACTAGAGGTGTGCATCACCACTGTTTACTTTTACGTAAAAAGTCAATTTGAAATATGAGGATGCAAAAGCACTTTAGGTGTATAACTTGTTGAGTAACCGGGTACGTTTATCACAAATGTTTGTATTTGTGTCAAAAGACATTTGACAACCTAGAGAGAGAGAGAGAGAGAGAGAGAGAGAATATATATATATATATATATATATATATATATATATATATATATATATATATCTCAATGGCTGAGTAACTGGGTGCATTCATCACAAATGTTAGTATTTGCATAAAAAGGAAAGTGAATTAAAAAAAATTAAAAAAAAGATAGAAAAAGCTCTCTAGTGTTGCTATCTTGTTTGTATTGGGGAGAAGGGGTGATCACAGGTTGAGTTTGTTACATGAGTCAATTGTGTTTGTTTGCATGATAAACATGACTGAGTTAGGAATTACGTATGAATATTTGAATTATAGATGTGAGAATGCTTAGTTTTTCTTTATTTGTTATTGTTGTGTACTAATTTGAAGATTCAATGTTTGCATGATAGATACTTTGAGTGCGATAAGTTGAGCCTAATTATGGTCTTTGTCCTTTGTTGTTTATGGTTTTATTTTGCTTGAGGACAAGCTGACATAATGGGTGCATAAAGGTTGCTGTTTTGAGCAAATTTGCCAGCCATTTGTGGCTGGTATGGATTCTTTTGAGGGGACTGTCAGTAGAGAAGAGACTGGATGTCCTTAAAAGAAGGGGTGTGAACAAAGAAAAGGAGGTCGATTGGGTGTTTATGAGGAATTCCAGTGTCCATTTGGGGGAGATCGAGTTCAGTCCAATCATCGGAAAAAAATAAAATAAAATGGCCAAATATTACTTTGATGATTGAAACCTCGTTATTAGGTTGCTAGATTTAGGAAAGGAACTAATTTAGAAGAGGAAGAGAGGATACACAGAAGGTGGAAATTGCAGTTTGCGTCAAGGGAACTCCGAGCTCGGACCATCGTTGCATTTAACCGGTGGGGTAGTTATTTTCTTTTTGTCATTCAAATACTATAATGATCACATCCCTTCATTCAAAACTTCTTGAAGAATTTTTTTATTATTTGGGGATTTCGACCTTTAACTTCTTAAATTTTAGAGTGGATTTAGTCTGACAAAATCGAACACACCTATTCGGGTTTCTCAGACTAAGTCGTTTGATATTATATCTTTCCTTTTTTCAAATAGAAGGTGTTGTTCTTTAACATCGGGAGAGATAGAGAAAATCGAGCAAGCAAAACAATGGTTCATTGTCTTCCCTTTTAGTTCGATTGTTGGTTAAATGATTCTGCAATGAGTTTTTAGAACATAAGTTGCGATTATTGTGCTTCTGATGCCGCTACTGGTTTAGTTTGGTTCACCTTATAAGTTGTGGACTGTTTTTTTTTTTATTGGCACCTTGTGGTTGAGCCAACAAAGAACCAGATGATAGAATTTAGAGACTAGCATGTAATCAATAGACCTTAGGATCCCATATTACCAATGTTAGGTTGGTTGTTGGTGATATCATCTTGGTGGGTTTACAACCTATTTGGGTTTTTATGTTTAAGCCCGACAGTAATTCAAGTCTAGCTTTATTGGTGTTTAATTTTTAACTGAGGTTGAAAAGATCCTGTTTTTCAATTGTCATGCTTTTGTTTCACGTGATTCATTTTGCCACCTTCAAACATTTTGTTTCTTCTCTATGTGGGTTCATTTCAATCTTTAAGATATATGTGTTAGCTGAATTCCATAAAATAAAATAAAAATAAAAATAGAAAAAAAAACATTGGCGGAAACAATTAAAAATCTGAAATATTGCTAAATTTCATTTTATTATCTAATGAGTAGGACTTTTTTTTAACCTAGTAATTCCATGCAGGTTATAAGTTTATTTTCGTTCCTTTTTAGTTTATTATTGCATGTGTATTTTAGTTAATTTGTTACATTATTTTATGCACGTCTTAGGATAGCTTTATTTGCTCTATGTCCATTATAATAATAATTAAATTTCTCATTTTTAGGCTTTTTTTTTCTTGATTTAAATTTGTTTATTTTGTAATTTTTTTATTCTAATTCTCTTTAGTTAAATAAAAAGGTGAGCCATACCAAGATTTTAGGCCTATTGATTGGTCAAAAAAAAAAAGAAAAGAAACAAACCACACGAATAAGGCTTTTTGATGGGCCTATCCAAATCTAAGTTTCAAAGCCCAAAAAGACATGTCCAACCAAATCACATGGCAACCCACTACTTGACGAGATGACCCAGGTGTTTACGGACTTCCTTGGGTCATAATTGGGTTACTTACTCATGTCTCTAAATTAGACAGTTATATATTTTTTCTTAGATTGGATACCCCCTATACACAAACCCAATAGGTAGTGGTGATTCCCACACTAGGCGCACACTGGCGAGACATGACGCGGGGGGGGGGGGGGGGGGGGGGGGGGGGGGGGGGGGGGGGGTGGGGGGGCGTGTTGGGGGGGTGCACACAATTAGGATGATCGAGCTAGGGTAGAATCTGTAGAGCATGCAAAAGAGGATTTAGAAGACCATAGTTTAGCTATGTAAGCTATTTTATTTTATAATTTGATAGATGGATTTGTTGAGGATATTTTATATCATATGAGTGTTTGAGAGTAGTTAGTTACCCTTTATATCCATACATTGATATGATAGAATTTGAACTGTTGTTATAAAGACTGACACACTTAAAATAGCGATTATTTTGCAGGCTAGTTCCAAAAGATGATTTATAGGGAAGAACACAAGAAAATTGCCCAAAACACAGAGAAAAAACATCTTTGAGGTTTAACTGAATATTATTAAATCAAGTAATACCTAAATCAGTGCACACGCTAGACTTTATAACCAAAAATCGTCTGTATTAGAATGTTACTAAAAACAACAAAATCCCCAAAATCATGCTTAAATGAAATACAGAATAAAATAAGCAACCTGTGAAAAATCTGGCCCAAGTCAGGTTTAAAATCACTTCCTAATTGGCAAACGAAGTATTACCAGAAATAACAAAAAATAACTAAAAATAGTGATTCGGAGGGGACAACAGCGGAATTTGAAGTCAGAAAAGATGCACATTGACTTAGGTGAGTGTCCACGGCGTGCATGCCGAAAATAGCTTTCCGAATTGGGGTCATTTGCGCAATTCCAATGACCATAGCCAAAGTTATGGCAAAAATACTGAAACGCGCTCAAAATTGCCTCAATTTAGGAAAATATCACAATCACTTCCTGCCTTTGCGTTGATCTACCAACTCATGGTATCTCAGTGCCATCAATGTGCAATATGACAACTCAGCATCATCTGTCACGGATCCCCCTGCATCACTTATTTGAGGCAATAAATTTAATTCTTTTAAATTTTGGCATATACTTGATGTAATTAAATGGTCAAGTTTGGATATTAGTAATATTTCAAGTCCACATAGTTAGCACTTTGGATTTAGGTTTATTTAATTAATAAATCTGGATTCGGGGATCTACTCTTTATAACCTTGATTTTCATTGATCCAAAGAAGGAACCTTATCATCCGTGGACATATGTATCTTTGCCAAACTACATAAATCACTTGTCTTCATTTACTTTGATTTCTGTTTTGTTTTGCTGTTTGTTTTCTCTACAAAATGTGTGTTTTGGGCGGAAGCTAAGATAAGGATTTTTTTTTTTTTTTTTTTGGAATAAAAAACATAAGTTTTAAAGCTTTGATTGATACTGTAAAGACGAAATACGTACATTCGAGCAGTTTTGAATTTGCTTATAGACAATATTCAAAGTTTGTAATATGGTATTAGACAGATTGGAAGGATGAGAGAAAATCATGACATATAACTACCATATATATGCTAAATTTTGGTACTTGGCTTGGTTTTCTGGTGAGGTGATCGCTCCACTTATAAGTTGTAGCCGTTGGATAGATGGCTGGGTTTCCTTGTGAAGTTGATCTCCTCCCCACAATGTAGCCTTTGTGATCCTTAATTTCCTTATAATGTTGGTGCTATATAATGTTGACTGGAGCAATAGTAGTAATCACAAAAAAATATGATCATGGTAGAGAGAGAGAGAGAGAGATATAATCAGTTACTGCCTAATATATATCATCCATTAAGCTTTATTTAGGTAGAGTGCTCATCAAGACAATTCATATTTAGGTAGAGTGCTAATAAAGTCCTTATGAAGACAAGGCATAGTCTATTCCAAAAGCCAAGCTTAAACAAGCAAATAAGCTAAAGCTTAAGAGTACTTGCTCCAACATCAGATTTTTTTGTTTCCTTTACTTTGGAAGCCAAGCAATACTGTCAAGTTGTAAGAAATGGCAGATAGGAACTGTTCCGGGCTTCACATTCAATACTTTGAAGGCTGGATGCTTTGGGTCCCATTTTGAAGTGTCCTTGTGACAAAAAGCAACCGCTCGGACTTTGGTACCATCAGCACCAACCAGTGGAACCATAAACGCCGTGGCGTTTACAACGGAGTGGCAATAAAACACAGTATACATGTATGTCATTCCATGACATGCCACAATCCTGTCAGCTCCCTCAAATTTTTGTACACCCAATCCAACCTTATACACTTGCTTAGGCATCTTCTCCTTGTTAATCTCCGGCGCCAAGACTTTAACATCTTTTCCGAGCTTTGAAGTTGCAAAGTCGATCATGGACTTCAAAGAAGGTGCACAGTGCTTGTCTTGACCTTCTTGTGCTGGAAGCTCACATGTATTGATTGTTTGCGTCACTGCCTCGGCCTCATCTGATTCGGGCTGAATTGAAAACTGGTTATAGATTTCAGCGAGCTTGGCTGAAGAGAAAGGCATGCCCGTGGCAGCTTCATGTGGTAATAGGAAATGATTGATTGCAAATTTAAGAGTGCCACAGTAATAGGACCTCCTGGGAGTAATGCACCTTCTAAGAAATAGAGTATAATAGTAGTTGGATCACTAGGGAGGAGATTAGAGGAGATGTTTATGTGGGGGACATCTATGTGAGGGATACTTATGTGAGGGATATCTATGTGGGGCATATCTATGTGGGGCATACTAATGTGGGGCAAACTAAAATCAGGTTGGCCGTTGTTGTCATCAGCCTGATCTAAACCAAGATCTCCCCCTTTGAGTGTGTGGTTCATGTTACCCGGGCTAGTACCATTGATGGATGTGTCATTGACGCCCCCTTGGGTCCCTTCTACATCTGCGAATGCAAGAATTTAACCGTCAAAAATTAAATAAATGAACATACCATAGTGACTGTTAAAGATGCAACTATATATATCAAAGAGCCCCAAATAAGATCTCTCTCAAAAATATGATATCTCTCAACACTCCTCACAGTATACAAATAAATGTCAAAGGAACTCACTCATTGGAGTCCAATACAAGACCTTCCGCTTTGATTCCATGTTAAACAAACCATTACACCTAAAAGCTTATGCTAATAGGTGAAGGTGCAACTGCATATATCAAAGGGGCCAAATATGATATCCTAATAGCCCCCTTGGCAAAGAACATCAAGCCAAAATGGTCCAAGAAAGGTAAACGAGAGAGATAAACCTTTTGGAAATTGGTTTTACAAGAGAAATCAACCCTTGGGGAATGAGAGAAAATACAACATATATGCCCAAAATTTTTTTTGAAAAAGCCAAGGGCTGAGAGAGAAAGAGAGAAAGAGTTGTGAAATCACAGGTTAACGAAATTGCACACTTACCTATGGCTCCACCATAGATTGCTGCCATTAAAACTAACACAACAAAAAATATGATGCAGGAGAATCAATATATATATAACATGTACTTGCGCATAATTATTATTGGTGAGGCCTATCTTGAGAAGTATTACTACTGGTATCATCATCATCAACATCAAGCATACGAAGATGGGTTTGTAGAACCTTGTGGTAAAAGATCTTTGATAACTTTTGGCATGGCTGTGTCTGGTAGTTCTCTTTCCCAATACATTTCGGGTGCTGTTTTAGAAAGGCTGCCCACGACTACACAAAGCTGCAAAGGAGAATAGGTGAAAATTTCATCTGTATCTTTTTCTTAAAATCATAGATTAAAGAAACGGAAAAATTCTTAAAATCTGAAAAAAAAAATAACAAAACATCTCTGACATACAATTTTGATAAATTAAGAGAAGTAATTAAGCTCGGTGATGAACATACCAAGATACAGAATGTGGCCCACAATCGAGACTCCATTGAAGGTACTGCAAACAATACTCAAGTACTTAGCAAGTATTCGGGTCCTTTACAGAGTAGCATGCGTATTAAGCTAAGCTAAGCTTTCGTAGATGAGAGAAGGGATCCTCATTTATAATTACAAAGGAGATTGGGCGGGCCGGTTGTGGAATAAAGGCATCAGGACTTAGGAATACGTGATGGTGGTGTTTGTCTTTACTGCTATAGTCCAGAATTTGCTTTCTAGAAAATGAACTTGCCTTAGATCTCTATGGAGGCCCTGTCGCACATAGTTTACCTTTTACCGATTGTCCTGACAGCTAGGAAGATAGCCGCAAAACACCCAGATGCGGTGTTTGGCTCTCTCGATTTTGTCATATGTTTGTGTTTTCGGTATAATCTTATTGTTATTATTTAAATTGCTATTGTAACTATCGTTTGAAGTTGATGGGTTTTGGCTCATAAAGAGAACTTGGAGCTATTTTGAAGCATATGGGACTAGATTCGAATTCACTACAAAAAAAATGAGGAGTTAGTGGCAGGCTTTGGCCTTTAGTAGCGGTCTTATGATGACCGCCGCTAAAAGTCCTCTGTTGAATAAACATTAAATGTTATCTTTAGTGGGTTTTAAATTTTAGAAGTTAAAGGTCAAGAGTTATTCGGTTTTTATAGTCGGTTGTTTATAGAATTTATAGGTGATAAAGGAGATAGTCGGTTTTTATAGAATTTATTGTTTTTCAGTTTTCTTTTGAGTAGTGCCTAGTGTCTATATAAAGGCTTTGTAGATTTCTTCTGAAATACAACTCAGAGTTAAATATAGTTAAAGGGGGTTCATTTGAGTTGTCAAATTGGTATTGGAGCTGATGGCGAATGTGACAGGACAAATGCCGCTACCCTGACTAACGAAGGCGAACTACGAGAACTGGAGCATTCAAATGAAAGCTCTTCTCGGATCTCAAGATGCGTGGGAGGTGGTCGAAGAAGGTTTCGAAGAACCAACAAATACCACGGTAAATACGGCGGCTCAAAGCAAGGCGTTGAAAGAGACGCGATCGAAGGATAAGGCGGCACTATACATGTTGTTCCGAGCCGTTGACGAGTCGGGCTTTGAGAAGATTGCCGGTGCAACTACTTCAAAAGAAGCATGGGACATTTTAGAAAAAGTGTTCAAAGGAGCCGACCGAGTCAAGCAAGTGCGTCTCCAAACTCTTCGTGGCGAGTTGGAGAGCATGAAGATGAAGGAGTCGGAAATTGTATCTGACTACATCACGCGTGTACAAGCCGTGGTGAACCAACTCATTCGTAATGGCGAAGCATTAACCGATGCGCAAGTTGTGGAGAAGATTTTGAGATCATTAACCGACAATTTTGAGAATGTTGTGTGCGCGATAGAAGAGTCAAAGGACCTGCGACGCTCACAGTCGACGAGCTTGTCGGTTCTCTCGAGGCACACGAACAACGTAAGAAGAAAAAGAAGGAGGAGACACTTGTGCAAGCACTTCAAACCAAGGCGTCAATCAAAGACGAAAAGGTACTCTATTCTCAAAATTTTCGAGGTAGAGGGCATGGCCGTGGAAGTCGTGGAAATGGTCGCAATGGTCAAGGCAGCAGTTATGAAGAGTACTATAAGGAGAAGGGACAGTCGAACCAACCAAATTGGCGTGGAAGAGGATGCGGTCGAGGAAGAGGCGGCCGGTCGAACTATTCCAACATCGAGTGCTACAAGTGTTACAAGTATGGTCACTACGCGAAGGATTGCATCTCCGACAAATGTTATAATTGTGGTAAAGTGGGGCATTTTGCAAAAGATTGTCGAGCTGATAAAAAGGTAGAAGAAACAACCAACCTAGCCTTGGAAGATGAAGAGAATGAAGGTTTTCTCTTGATGGCTCAAAATGAAGTCAACATCAACAATGACACTCTGTGGTACCTCGACTCAGGGGCAAGCAACCATATGTGCAGTCACGAGTATCTATTCAAAGAGATGCAAAAGATTGAAGATGGTCATGTGTCGTTTGGAGATGCATCAAAGGTGGAGGTCAAAGGCCGAGGTAAGGTTTGTTACTTACAAAAGAATGGCTTGATAGGGTCAATCCAAGATGTCTATTACGTACCAGACCTCAAGACCAACATTTTGAGTTTGGGGCAACTCACGGAGAAAGGTTACTCAATACTTTTAAAAGACCAGGCACTATACTTGAAGGACAAGCAAAGGCGTCTGGTTGCTCGAGTCGAGATGGGAAGCAACCGATCGTGACGCTCTCGACGTGTGAAGCTGAATATGTGGCAGCATCTTGGTGTGTATGTCATGCGATATGGCTTAGAAATTTGTTGAGCAAGATGGAGCTAAAGCAACTAGGTGCAACCGTGATTCAAGTTGACAACAAATCAGCAATTGAGTTGGCAAAGAACCCAGTGAACCATGAAAGAAGCAAACACATCGACGTTCGTTTTCACTTTATCCGAGATTGTGTGAAGGAAGGAAGTGTGGAATTGGTGCATGTGGCAAGTCAGGATCAAGCTGCGGATATCTTCACAAAACCGCTACCGAAAGTACTTCTTGACAAATGCAAGAAGATGATTGGCATGACGGATGGTAGAAGCATTTAAGTTTACGGGGGAGTTTTGTTGAATAAACATTAAATGTTATCTTTAGTGGGTTTTAAATTTTAGAAGTTAAAGGTCAAGAGTTATTCGGTTTTTATAGTCGGTTGTTATAGAATTTATAGGTGATAAAGGAGATAGTCGGTTTTTATAGAATTTATTGTTTTTCAGTTTTCTTTTGAGTAGTGCCTAGTGTCTATATAAAGGCTTTGTAGATTTCTTCTGAAATACAACTCAGAGTTAAATATAGTTAAAGGGGGTTCATTTGAGTTGTCATCCTCTTCTTGTTCCCCTCTTAGTCGGCTAATCTCATTTCCCTCTTTCCTTTCCATCTCTCTCTCTCTCTCTCTCTCTCTCTCTCTGATCTCTTCCCTGGCCACTTCTTCTCCATCGCCCTCTCTATATTTTTCCCCATCCTCTGCATGCATATCTCAATCTCTCTCAGCCTCTCTATGTTCCATCTCCTCATTCTCTCTGAATCTATTGACCTTTCAAAGTGTCCCTGTCTTCCATCTCCCCATTCCTCTCGGTCTCTCCCTCTTCCTCGTGGTTTATCACTCTCTTTAAAGCCTTGGATCTGGTTTGTTCATTAAAGCTATTGACACGTCTCCAGAGTGTTATGTATGGACCCAATTGCTCATACCAAACTCATAATCACATTCATGAGTCATTTATCAAAGTGCGGAAATCAAAATTTTCTATTAAAGCATGGGAAAATGCTAATAAGTCTCATAAGCAAGAATGACAACTACCAATTATGATACCAACAATAAATCCCATCTAATGATAGAAGTCTCATCAAATTTCTATCAAGTAAACATCAATATAAACCTATCATGTCTAAGGAATGAAGTAATCCTCGGCTCTATAAAGATCTCCTAGATCTACCCTTGTGGTCATGTCCTCTCCAAGAGTAACTGAAAAAACAAAAAAAAAAAACAAAACCGGAATGAGATAAAAATATCTCAGCAAGTAGCACATGCATGCTAAATCATTTTATCACATTCATGCAACGATAAACGATCATAATAAAGTAGATATCAAATCACATGGAATCCAATGAACTAATACGATAATAAGCAAGTGTCAATAAACCAACCGTATCAACCAAACAGTTATATTTCAACCAAAGCAAGTATCAAAATACGCCAATGTTATGAATTTCACTTTAATTGAGTAATAAACATGCCGGAGCCAAATCCATACCTCCATATATATAATCCGGCCTACTCAGGGTTTCGGATGTTGAAATGATGGCCTACTCAGGGTTTCGTCATTTAATGCTGGCCTACTCCGGGTTTCGGCATTAAAAACATCGGCCTACTCAGGGTTTCAGTGCTGCTCTACACTGGTTGTAAGAACATCATTTTTGCACCCTCGGAAGTGCCGGAAATGCAAACCCTAGCTGAAAAGTCAAACCCTGAGGGGACCAAAAGTTGACTTTTTGATCAAGTGATAATTAGTCACCTTGCTTTATCTTAATGGATAGAGAATCCCGACACGGTTCCAACGCAACTGAGTTTGTAGGAATCGGAGTCCGGATGAAGGTTCTACAGACCAGTCAAACTTGAGAGGGAGCCGAAAGTTGACTTTTTACTAAACCCCAAATCAGGTGCTTACCCCTATGCCATTGGATAGAGGACTCCGATACGGTTCTAACACAACTGAGTTTACCCAAATCAGAGTCCAGATGAAGAAGATATGATCTGTTAAAGTTTCCAAGCAGCAAAAGCCGGCAATTGCACACATGGCAAAAGGCTGCACACCTGGCGAGAAACGCAGGAAAATATCTCGAGGGGCAATCCGTGAATATCCAAACATGCAAAATATCTCAGGGATTAAATCAAAAATTCGCAGGGACCAAATCTGTGAATATCCAGGGGGCAAATCTGTAAATATCCGATTTGTATCCGACCATATATGTCGGATACACACTTCTTTCTTCATATCCGACATATATTGCCGGATACCAAA